>JAUMJL010000449.1:0-600000 GCA_033558185.1 Dromococcyx pavoninus
GGACTGAGGGGGGTCACACAGGCCTGGAGGGGGGTGCTGCAAACACAAGGCAGGGGGTCAGGACAGGCCCGGGGAGCAGAGGGTGACCTCCTGCCCCCAACCCAGGTTTCCCCAGAGATGAGGTGCAGGTGAGGTGTCCATGCATCCCCTCCCCAATCTTTCACTCCCTCTCCAGTCTCCATCTTCCACAGCCAGGAGCAATCTCACTCCCCAAGCCACTCTCATCCCCCGCAGGGAGGGGGTGAGGGCACCCCAGCACCCCCCAGCACCCCCCAACACACCACCCCCACCACGGGCCCCCCCCCCAACCCCCCCAGGAAAGGGGCCTGGCTGCATGCCCCCTCCTTTAGGGCTGAATTAATCTGGGTATCGCAGGTGAAACACAATCCCAGGCACCCAGCAGCTCCCTTCCCTCTTGTCCACCCTCTCCTTTCTAAGACTGGACCACAAGACAAAAAAAGCCAAAAAATAAACTAAAATAATCAAAATAAAGGCTCATTCTTGCTGCAAAGGTGTGATTGCATTGCAGTTTATTCGTCTTCCTCCCGGACGACAGGGGCAGAATGCAAAACGCTGCTGCCGGGCGTTGCAACCTGCTCGGCTTTAAGGCTGAATCAGCTTTGCGAAAAGCAAACAACATAAAAAAAGGGTAAAAAAAAAAAAAAAGGGGTTTGTTGGGAAAGGAAGTGGCCAGGCCCGTCCAAGGGGAGGCAGGCGCGGATCAGCGATGGGAGCAGAGGTTCCTGGAGCTCCATCAAGGATTCGCCTCCCTAATCACCGTCACCTCCGTTTTACTGCATGTCCAACATCGAGAATTTATGACCCAACTGCAAACCCACCAGTTCCGCCGTTGCGATGATGTGGAGAGGAGCTGGCACAGCATCACGGAAGAATGGGCAGAAGTTGTATTATTTAAAAATTGTTAAATTATCGTCCTCGGAGCACAGCGTTATTTGTTAACTTCGGTGTTGCAAATGGCTTTTGAAGCGCCTGCCTGTTCTTGCAAGCTGTGTTTCCTGTGCTTTAATCTGTTTTTTTTTCAGTAGAAGAGCCACTCCAGTTTCAGCTCCTGCTGTGTGAGTCACATTTTCAGCACGACCAGCGGCAGGAATTTGTAAAATAAATAAATAAGTAGCGTTTCATGTGTGTTTTGTGTTTTTTTTTTCTTAAAAGAAAAAAATTCCAGAGTAAATATTTCATCAGCTGGAAAACTAATCACAGCCATTTAGGGGAGTGCTAATTAGTACCATTTGCAGTTAACATTATTCAGGGAGGTATAAATTTCATTTCTGTGTTTCTGTTTGATTTTGAGTGTAGCAAGGGGAAGATCTGGAAGCTTTCGCACCCAAAAAAGGGACCAACTTCTTTTACCGCTTGGCTCTCCTGGACCACGGCCACTGCCCCTTAGAAACACCTCCAGCTTCCAAGAGAGCAGTTTGCCCTCTCTGAGCTCTGGACAGGAGCTGGATGCCTTAACACTGAATCTATGGCACTGTCCGTAGAGTCAAAACACAAAGACAGCCTTTGTGTTTTAGGGGTGATGGGGGTCGCTTTGATCTAATTTTTCCTGTGCTTTTTGGAGGCAGTTTTCTGACACTCTTCCCCCTCTCCTGTGCGTTCACATCAACGTCAAACTTTTCACCTTAGATACCAGAAAAGACCAGGGGTTTATAATTTCCTAACAGTGTTTTCCTAGCTATCATTCCCACTGAAGTCAGGCAGATCAATGACTCCACGCTTTCTTTTTCTGGCAGGACCAGGTACCCAGGGATCCTCCTAAGAATCACAGAATCATAGAATCTTCCGGTTGGAAAAGACCCCTGAGATCATCGAGTCCAACCACACCCATCCTCTGCTAAACCCTGTCCCTCAAAAACCCATCTCCCCATTTTTTAAACCCCTCCAAGGATGGTGACTCCACCCCCTCCCTGGGCAGCTGTGCCAGGGCCTGACCACTCTTTTGGTAAAGTAATTCTTCCAAATATCCAATCTGAATCTCCCCTGGCGCAACTCATGGCCATTTCCCCTTGTCCTATCACCTGTCACTTGAGAGAAGAGATCAACACTCGCTCTCCCACAGCCTCCTTTCAGGCAGCCATAAGACAGTGATGAGGTCTCCCCTCAGCCTCCTCTTCTCCAGGATAAACAACCCCAGGTCCCTCAGCCATTCCTCGTAGGACTTGTTCTCCAGCCCCTTCCCCAGCCTCGTTCCCCTTCTCTGGACACGCTCCAGCCTCTCAATGTCCTTCCTGGAGCAAGGGGCCCAGAACTGACCCCAGGACTCGAGGTGTGGCCTCCCCAGTGCCCAGTGCAGGGGCACAATCCCTGCCCTGCTCCTGCTGCCCACGCTGTGTCTGACACAGCCCAAGATGCCATTGGCCTTCTTGGCCTCCTGTGCCACTGCTGGCTCATGTTCAGCCCCTGCCAACCAACACCCCCAGGTCCTTCTCCTCCAGACAGCTCTCCAGCCACTCTTCCCAAGCCTGTGACACTGCCTGGGGTTGTTGTGTCCCAGGTGCAGGACTCGGCATTTGGTCTTGTTCACTCTCATCCTGTTGGTCTCAGCCCATGGATCCAGCCTGTCCAGATCCCTCTGAAGAGCCTCCCTTCCTTCAAGCAGATGAACACTGCCACCCAGCTTGGTGTCACCTGCAAACGTGCTCAGGGTGCACTTGATCCCTTCATCCAGACTTGCTGCAGACAGCACAGCCGCAGTGGGAAGCACTGGATTGACTTCCCAGTGCACACAGAACAGTTATAGAATCATGGAATGGTTTGGGTTGGAAGGAACCCCAAAGCCTATCCAGTTCCATCTCCTGCCATGGGCAGGGACAGCTCCCATTGGATCAGGGGGCTCAATGCCCCATCCAGCCTGGCCTTGAACACCTCCAGGGATGGTGCAGCCACAGCTTCCCTGGGCAGCCTGATCTTGCAGGTCTTCCTCCCATGGTCCATCAGGACACTGCTCTGAGCAGGGATGCATCGTCCATCCCAGCCTGGTACTTCACTTCCTACCATGCTGTGCCAGCACATCCGAGACCGAGTTCCCTGGGACAGCAATGGTCGCTAAGGTAAAAATACATTTGCAATATATTAATAAAATAAGATTAATAACAATATATTGGTAATAAGACTCAGCACACCTGGACTCTGTTACGGTCTGATCTCCCACAGGAGCTAATCCCCACAGGTTTAGACTCAACAGAGAAGTGCATGACTGTTGGGGTTTTTTTTAATTCTGTTTTGTAAATAAGAAAAGCCAACTTATTGGAACATGCTCCTGTCAAGGAAAGGTCAGTGTGTGACCTTCTGTTTTCACAGCGAAAGATTTTGTAATTAAAAATGGCTGGAATATGTAAATATCTACACATTTTACACAGAAAAAATTGGATTCAATTAAAAATTCTAATATCAAATTTTAAGACAGTACTTCTAAAAGCCTAAAAAGCATCAAAACTATAAGAATGATTAAGGTTAGGAAAGCAAATTTCTCTCAATCTCAACTTGATTTTCCCCATAGTATTTCAGTTTACCAACAGTTTCAGTATGTTTGACTTTCTGGTCCAGAAAGAGAAGAGAATATTTGGATCTCTGAGGATTCCCATGCGGGAAAAATCCTCCTTCTAGCCCACAGTTGAGTGACACACAAAACCTAGTCCAGTTTTCCCCTTTTTCATTAACTTTATAACAACCCCTGAGCTCTGGTCCTTTCCTGGTTTGAGAGCTGGTGACAGGATGGTTGTGAGCAACGCAGAAGGTACACAGCTGACCAAACATCCTCTGCTCGTGGGGACAAGACCCATCATCTCTGCCAGGTTCCTCCCACTCAGCATCCTGCTGCCCAGCACTGCCAGCAGCCACTGCTAACGCTTCCCATGACATCCCTGTGGCAGCACTCGTCTCCTTGCGTTGGTCTCCCTGGATGTCAGCAATATCCTTGGCACTTGTATCACGTTTTGAAGAACAACTCAGCTGCTGTAGCCATTTTCTTTGTCACTGAATTTGACTCAAGCAGCCCCCCCAAGCTTTCCTCCATCCAGCATGACGTGCTCAGCAAAGCAAGGGCAAACCCCTGCCTTTGTACCACAGCTTCACTCTTCAACCATCTTAGGTTTGGCCAAAATTTGGTAAGATTTTACAGATATTTAAACATAACGAGTTCTTTTTGGCTTGAATTTCAAAAAGATAAAATAGCAGAACTCAAGCTCCTGATCTTTTTAATGTGTTTTTGATGACTTCCCTTTGTCTCTGCTCTCCAGGTTTGTGAAATACCCTGATAACATTTTTCCAACTTCTTCTGTACTGCCATGAGGTCTAGAATTGTACTGCTATAAAAATGTAACACACACACACAAAAAAGAGACTTGAGATTTCTTGGGATTTCAGGACTCCAGGAGCTGAGGACTTGAGAAAAGCATCACATAGCCTGAGCCTTTAAAATGTAAAAGCTGGCATCATGATCTCAAATCTGAAAGTTTTACTGCCATTGAGGGAAAAAAAAACCCAAACCAACAAGTGTTCAGCACTCAACAGGTTTCTTAAGGTTTCAGCACTGATCTCACCTCTCAGCATCACATCCAGAAGAGGCCAACCCTGCTCTGCAGAGCAGACTGTGTTGTACCTAAGGAGGGATGAGTCGCAAGTGAAGGAGCATCCAAAACATCTCACCTTGGCCTGGACTGAGTCTCTAATAAGTGCAGGGCTCCCAGCATAGCCTTCCCCTCACTAGGAATGTTGAAAGGGTCTCTCATTTTCATTAGTCTGGGAGAAAGTTGGTATCTCAGCTACTCAAAGACAAGGTGCCATCACCTGACTCCTTCCCAGGCCATTCGGAGAGTCTCCACCCTCCCACATAATGAAGTTTATCTTGGAGGCTGTTCCTGCCCCTCCCTCTGTCTACACTTTCAGGTATCCCATTAGAGAGGCTTTGATACCCGAACCCAGAAGGAAAGCATCCAGGTCCCTCAACCTCCACACACGCAGCAAGCCAAGCGCAACCTCGGAGCAGTGCCACGACCCAAGGGGGCGCGTGGGCACCTGGAGCTGCGCAGCCACCGCGGCCCTGCCACGGGGAACCCAACCCTGCAAGTAGAAAATGAACCCCTCTGCCATCACCTCGGCTTTCCCCAAAGCACATGGTACTGGCAAACCCCACTGTTTTCTCTTCTGCATGCACGTGAAATGACGCGATTCTCCCCTCTGTGCCAGATTTCTCCCTGTCCTCACTCACTACCAGCTTCCTAGAATCCAGAAGTATTTCTCTCAGCAGGATTTGCCTCCTGTTTCTCTTCCTCCTGCACAGAACGGGTGTAATAACACCCTACCTTACAGGGCTTTTGAAAGTCTCAATTAAACAAACTGCTCTGAGATTTGTGTAAGAGGAAAATTAAATAAACATCCTATTGTAAAGCGAGAGTCCCTGCGTGCAGATTGCTGTAGGAACCTTCAGCCCCTGCGTGAATGTCTGTAAACACGCCCCAACCTTCATAACAAGGCTCCTCGCAGCAGGGAAGAAGTCACTTTAAGTTGAGGAAAAGCCAGATTTAATTTTCCATGCAACCTCGATCGACCTCTTCACATCCAACCTTCGCACTGAGTGTGGAAAAAACATGTGGCTGTGTAATTAAAGGTTGCAGTGTGGTGTACCTGCCCAGGAGGTGAGGGGGACCCAGCACCGTGCCTGGGCCCACGGATGACGTGGTCATCTGAGAGGAGATCAGCCAATTTTCTCTCTAAATGGAGAAAGCCACACCCAGTGTCCCTGGAAAAGGGTGGCAGGGGACTTCTCCACTCACAGCTGAAGAGCAGATCCCCCTGTGTTTCCCTCCCCACCTTCCCCCGCAAGAACCTGGGATTGCAAACAGCAGCTTCCCACTCCACATAAGCTGAAAGAAAGCTTCATAGGCCAAAGGATCGGCTGCAATCCCCTAGAACTCCCCAACTCCCAAATAACACGGAAGCACAAGAGCTACAAGGGGCCTTTGGGCTGAAAAACATGAAACCAGCTCGAATACAGCAGTCACACTTGCGCTCCACCCCAAATCAAGCTGCTGTTCACATGCTCTGCTGCTTGCAGCGAAGACTCTTTGGGGTCACTCAACATCATGGAGCACGGTTTAGAACAGCAGGGTCCAGACCTCCAGAAAAGAACATCATCACAGTGAAACAGTCATGGATCAACAGGCAGAGAGCTCCAGGGAGCTGCCGACACTTTCTAGCGATCTCTGCCATCAACGTTTTCCAACCACAGTTTCCACTCATCCATCTGTAGGCCAAAGATCATATTTTCAAGAGTAAAAGCCTTTACTGGCTTGACACCTCCTGTCGTACCATGCAGCCTTTGGGCAGGAGCTAAAAGCAGATGCACACAGGGCTGAAATGCTCCTGCTTCTCCCTGCCTGAGTTCCAGCCAGGTTACCAGTTCTGGCTTGTGCTCTCCACAGCAGAGGCAGTTCTACTCTATTTAGCTCAGATTAATGCTCACTATTGCCTGCACAGGTAATTTCCTGCCCTGTGTCCCACTTTCTCAACAACACAAGCTCCTGTTCAGCAAGGCACTTACGCACAGGAACTTATTACCTTCAGCAAGAGCTAAGCACAAACTTCGCTGATTAAGCACAGAGCTGACAATTCCTTTCCCTCTAGAGCATCTCGCTTTATTGGAGAGTTCTCAAAAAAATTACTCCCTCCTCCTTGCTTTTCTAGTAATTTCAGTCTTGCCCTGAAAACCTATGACAACACTGTTAGAATTGTAGAGACACTGTATAAAAAGGTGTGTGCCAAGCACACAAGGTAGAGGAGGAGCTACAATAGCAAAAATGATCCATGCATTTTCTCTTCTGGCCTATTTTTTCCCAATATGGCACCAAACCAAACGTGGTGGCACTGCTCTGATTGACAAATCAGATCCAGTTGACTGATCAGGAGAACAAAAACAACTCCATGACTCAGTTTCCTTCCCTCTGTATTTACAGAGACCAAAGGATGCTCCCCAAATCCCTTAATAACTTGATCCCTGCTGCCTCATCCTCACCCATGCCTTCACTTCCAGGCACTAACACCTGTCCATCATTCATTTGTGCTCAGGAAAATCACTGGAGTTCAGTGTGGGTCTGCGATTTCTGTACAGAACCCAACTGGGGACCAGCCAGGGCTCATGCCAATGGCAACGACAAAAGGAAGCTCTTTCAGCTCCAGTTCTGATGTAATGCCAAAAGCCACGAGCTCACATACACAGAGGATCCTTCTGCTAACACCTCTGTTTTATTCAAAATAATCAGGTCTGATTTATCTTGGAGCTCTACAACTACAGAATGAGTGACATAAGCTGTGAAGGTGGAGGCAAAGTGGAGGCAAAGTGGGGGAGAAGACAATTGTGTCTTGCCTCACTTCTGGTCAGAAGCATTTGAGCATTACTGTTGTAACTTTAAAAATCACTAAGGATGACTGTTGTTTCCCACTTTCCTGTGCTGGGGATCTTGATCCAATTTTCTGCGGAGTTTACAATGTATTTATTTTTGAAGTGAGGGTATAAGAAATACTCCCGTTTCCTTCTTGCCTCCCAGTTTCCAGCTGATCTGTGAAATCAGGAAGAACAATGCACCTGGAGAGGCAAAGGGTTCTTTGCCATTCCCTGGAGCCCTCAGCATCACGGCTGGACCAAAAGCCTTTCTGAAGGACTAGTTCTGGCTCAGCCCAAGTCACAGGCTTGATGCTATAATTCTACATGAAAGGGTTACACAAAGGGTCAGAATAGGTGATGATAAAACTCCCTTCCAGCCAAAACAATCCACAAACCTCCAAGGAAATCCACCATCTTCTGGCAAGAGCCAGGACCAGCCTTTTAGAAGTGTAACAATGTCTGGCTGCAAAATCACAGGGGCAGAGCCTCTGAAGACCTATGAAATCATCTCTTCTGCTTGGGAGGTTTGACAAGCTACGCTGGCACTGCCTGCCAACCACAGAGCACGGGACAGGAATGCTGGGAACAAAACCAGATATGTTCAGAATGGCTTTACAAATCTTACAGTGCTAAAAAGGAAGGGGGGAAAGAAAAAGAAAAAAAATAAAGGCATTTAAACTGGCTTTTCAATGTAGTAAAAGTGAATCTGGAGATTTCCTTTGCTGTTGAGCGACCCAGGCTGCTCAGGAGGACCAAGGTGGGAACGGCAGAAGCTGCTGCAAATCAGGACCAAGGTACCTGAGCAGAGCTGTGTGGGAGGCAAGGCCTGGAGTCACAGGGGAGCAGCATCTTCAGAGAGAACAGGAGCTGGCGGAGATTAATGAAGGAAGCTCAGGCAGTCTCTGTCTGTAGGAGGCCTGGCTCAATCCAAAGCCATTAACTTGTTCCTTTCAGAACACCACCAACAGGACTGGAAACAAAAGCATGTCTGCCCAGCATGGTTCATGTTGAGTGATTGCTTAAATACTCCAGCAGAACGAAGGGTGTTAAGGAAGGCAAAGAGTCACCTCAATGGCTGCAGGCCCAGAGGGCTGCATGTTTTTGCATGAAGCCCAACTCGAAACCAGGCAGGTAACTGGGACGTAGCCTTGGAAGTAGAAACAAATAAATTACTAGCCTTCATTTTCTCCCATTCAGGAGTTTAAATTTAAAGAGGAGCCCATCAACTTTAAATAAATCATGCTTATAATTAAAAACATATTTTCCTCCACTGCTTACAAGCCTTCGGATGACTAATAAGGCATTTTTCAAATTACTTTAATTCACATAAATTATGCTGTTTGTTTACCCCAGTCAATATTTTTTCTTCCAGGGAGATAAAGCTATCCCAGGAGGAGGTCTCCCTCCAGGGACCAAGAGGGAAAGGACCCCAGGGAACTGCCTACAGCAGCAGTAACACAAGGGAAGTCTTTCACTAAAGGCAACATGAGTCATGTCACATCAAACACTCACAGGACTTCTTTTGCTAAGCCTGACTCTGTCTGGGTAAGGTGAGGAGACGTAAACTTGCTCAGCTCTGACAGGCAGTGAGCTGTGTTTTGCCTAGACCTTGCCTGAGGTACCAACCTGGCCAGGGAACCAGACTTTGTAGGTCTAGCATGAAAACACAGCAGTGGCTGCACAACTTCTGGGTCGAGTCAGCCAAGTGGGAAGGACAGAAGGAGAATTTAGACCGTTGTCCTCTGCCTTCAGCACTCCGAGGCAGTTCCCTTCAAGCCCATACCCTGATCAGCAGGAACTGGAGAGGCAAAGAACATGTGCTCCCCCCACGTGTTGCTTTGCCTCCTGCATCCCCAGTGAAGATGCATCAAGGGCAGGTCAACAGCAAGGCAAGATTTTCTTAATTGCTTTTACGTAACAGGTCAGGAAATGGAGAAGCAGAAAAGGCCACACAGTAGCTGTGAAGCAAAACAATCTCCCGTTCATTTTTCTGCTTTCCAGAACCAGCTGTTCAAGCCTTAACTCCTCCTCTACGTAATTTGCAGACAGTGGGAAGTCTCTTTGCCCTTTAGGAAACACAGTGCAACAAATCGAAAAAGAATTCTCTTCCCACTTATTTGATACCTTTTCATGGTTATTTAAGAGATAAAGCAATGGTACAATTCCATTCCCATCCCAGAACTGCAGCCTGTCTGTGTGGTGGGAATGGATTTGCTGGGACACACCTTTCCACAGGAAGGGCTGAAAGGTCCTGACCCAGAAGCCTTTGGATAGCAGACACACCAATACCTGCAGGGTGACACAGTGAAGAGTGAAGAGGAAGTTATGAACTGGCTGTGCTGCCACACGCCCAGCAGAGAGCATTGCTACAGTCCCTTCCAGTGCTTTACAAATCTGGGCGACCTGCAGACTCTCCAAAGGAAGCAATGACAGTTCCTCATCTTTTTACCCTTTTTCCCCTGTTTCAAGGCAGCAGTTATTTCATAACCTACGGGTCTCTATAGCTGGAAGTTATTCTTAGGCAACTGTAAGCTACAAGTATAAGCATCACCTAACAAAATATACACACAGTGTAGCTTGAACTGCTCTTCAGGGCACAGGGAACTGGGGTTGTTTAGACCGGAGAAAAAGAGGCTGAGGGGAGACCTTACCACTGTCTCTCCACTGAAAGGAGGCTGTAGTGAGGTGGGTGTTGGTCTCTTTTCCCAAGTAACAAGCGACAGGATAAGAAATGGCCTCAAATTGTGCCAGGGCAGGTTCAGACTGGATATCAGGAAAAATTTCACCAAAAGGGTTCTCAGGCACTGGCAGAGGCTGCCTGGGGGGTGGTGGAGTCACCATCCCTGGAGGTGTTTCACAGGTTTAACAGGTGTTTAACAGGTAGGTGGATGAGGTGCTCAGCGATATGTTGTAGTAGTGGACAGGTACGGTTGGACTCAATGATCTCAAAGATCTTTCCCAACCAAACAATTCTATGAACTAAAACAATCAGGCAAGGCTTTCCTATCTTGAGAGATGAGAGCAGGCTCTCATGAGACTCATGATGAAGAGAAAAAAACCTGTAGTTACCTAATGGTGGCCCAAAATCCTTCAGATCAGGTGTGCAGAAGCACGTGAGTTCCTGTGGAAACCTGATTTATATTAATCAAACCATCACTGAAAAGCATTACTGCAAAATTTATTGTAATACCTGTTGTACCACACCCTTAAAATAACCAAAGAAAACAAATTGAGATAAAAGATATTTGCTGTCAAAGGTGGGGAAACACCTTCAGAAAGCCACAACGTTGGCTTCCTCTAAGAAATCAAACAAGTGGTAGGCATTCTTATCAAAGAGAGGTGTCTTGTCTACTTGGATTTAGCAACACCACAGAAGGGCGGTGCAGTTGGTGAGCAGGGGGCTGCAGACGGTAAGAACAGTTTCTCACTGTTCAGGCAGAAAAAGCAGAAAATTCAGGACATACCCTGGTCCCATGAGCTGTCTGTGACAATCTGCACTCTGAAGGTGCCCCAAAACTGGCACCTTTGAAAGATGCTCCCATCTTTGAAAGCTTGAACCTTGCTTGATATGATTTATAGCACCTGAGCTATTGTGTGCTAGCTCACCTAGGGATGAAGGTCCTTGCGCACAGTGACAGCAAGGCAGCACAACCTGCCTTCTCCACAGGTTGCCTGCACACCATAAGGCATTCAAGGGAAAGCTGACACAGAGAAACTTGCATGCTCTTAGTTTATGCCCTTGATCAATGTGTTTTACCGTGTGGATTCGCACAAACCTGAACGACTAGAAGAGAGCTCCATGAGATAAGCTGGATAACGGGTTCATTCTAGGCTTGGTGACCAGTTGCAGAGAAGAGCAAATTTACCCTTTGTATGGTTTTTATTCCCAAGACAAGAGCACCCAACACAGAGGTAAGGTTGAAGCTCTCCTTCCGTTTCACGTGGAGATCCAGAGGAAGGGTGACTCATTACTCAACCTGCTCAGCTGCTGTATGACAGCGTGACCATTTTCTGAAGTTGTTAAAACCATACATAACTAAAAAAACCTCAGACCAGTAGCAAGACATCTAAAATACTGCTTGGTGTCCTCTTAGAGCATTCATCCAAGCAAAACTCACTTGAAGGGATGCGAGGCACTGGAAAAGGCACTGAAGTCCTGTGTGCGCTGGAACTCCACAAAACCACATCTCACCAGCAGGAGACACTGCATGTGGCCATGAAGAGGCTCCAAACCTAAAAAGCACCCCCTGTTTTCTCACAGCTGAGGAGCAGCAGGCTTGCAGTACTTGCACTGGATCCATACTCGATACATCGTCATTTGTTTCCCACGGTTCACTTGCAATCGCCGGTCGATCAGGTTCTGGATTTTCTCCAGCCCAGCTGTCGTGAAGAGATCATTTAATTCATCTAGAAGCAGAGAGAAGGGGATTGAGAATGCCAAAGCTTTCACGTTACTGCTCACACTGAAGGCTTAACCCACGTTGAACAATGGGCTAGAGGAAACTCAGTCTCACTCTGGCAGGGAAATGTAGAGATCAGACAGGACTTTACAGGGTGATAAAAGATCACAAGTTTCTCCAGTTTCCCTTGAGTTTACCTTCTACCAAGGAAGGGAAGAATTATTTGGAGGACAACTAGAATTACAGAGACTTGACAAAAGAAAACAGCAGCAGCTTCAGACATGGATATCATCTCTTTGTAACCAATTGAGGGAGCATCTTCTGGCGAACAGGGACAGATCCATTCCTTCTCCCTCCCACCTCAGAGGAATTTAAGGGTTTATGAGAGCAAAGAACTGGAACAGATTTAGGCTTTTGAATGGTGGCAATCAGACCTATGCTGTCCAGGCTGGAGGGGAACAGGGTTCATTATAGTTAAGTTTGGGGAAAATGATCCTTAAAAAACCACACTCTACTGGGGCCCAATCAAAGCATTAAGAGCCCTCCAGGCTGCAACACTTCCATTTGCAGTTATTTCTGACCATGCAAATAAGGATCACAGTCCCTCAGCACACTGGCCAGGGGCAAAGCCAGACCGAGGCCCTGCTGAGCAGCCCAGAGCTTGTTCAGCTGCAGCCTGGGAGCACGTGATTCCTGTGGAGTTTCTGTGGCAGAGGGCTAACAGGCCCCAGCCTGTGCTCTTTTATCAGATGCTTGTCATCGTGAAGCATTTGCCAAACGTGCATGAAACATTAGTTTTATTGTGACAAACCAGACTTGGGTAGTGGGGAAGGGAGCAGGGTGCTGCAGGTGTGCCACAGCTCCAAAACCAACCACGCACAGGGGCCCGTGGTGGAAGTGACTGGAGGTGCACCTGGTGACAAGCAGGGAGAACACAAGCCCTGCTGAGCACCAAGCAGCAGCAGAACTGGAGAGGCTGCCTCAGCTCTATACTGAACCATGCTCTTTTCATTTCCTTATAGGAGAACAGCAAAGTGAAGTTCCTTCAAGTGGTGTCCATCTCACTCCGTCCTCCACAGGCAACAAGATTCAAGGGCAGTGTTCAGCTCTGGAGTCCTCAGCACAGTGAGGACAGAATCTGTTGGAGCAAGTCCAGAGGAGGTCACAAAGATGATCTGAGGGCTGGAGCACCTCCTGAATGAGGACAGGCTGAGAGAGTTGGGGTTGTTCAGCCTGGAGAAGAGAAGGCTCTGGGGAGAGTTTAGAGCAGGCTCCCAGTACTGAAAGGGGCTCCAAGAAAGCTGGAGTGGGGCTCTTGATAAGGGATTGCAGGGATAGGATGAGGGGGAACGGTTTTCAGCTGGAAGAGATTTAGATGACATCTTAGAAACAAATGTCTTCCTGTGAGGGTGGGAAGGCCCTGGCCCAGGTTGCCCAGAGATGCCATAGATGCCCCATCCCTGGAGGTGTTCAAGGCCAGGTTGGGTGGGGCTTTGAGCCCCCTGATCCAGTGGGAGGTGTCCCTGCCCATGGCATGGGGGTGGGACTGGATGGGCTTTAAGATTCTTTCCAAACTAAATCATTCTGTGATGATGACAGCTCCTCCAAACCCACCCCTCCCAGTATGTCAAACTCACTAGGATTTTCCAGTAAGAAATTCACCATGCCACACTCACATCAACAAGTGAGAAGCCCAGGTCCTTGTGCAATTGGAAGACACTTAACATTTAATACTACTCCAAGAGAGACAGGTTGGAAAGAACCAGTGGCAAACTTTGAGGGCAGAAGGACAAAAGAGGTGAGGAGGGTCAGCAGGGTGGTTTCTACTCTCCTACCTTGTGTGAAGAAGTAGACTCTGGTGCCATCACCCCTCACATAGAAGTTATCAGACAGACACTGACCTAAGGGCAAGAGGGATTTAAAGAGTTACCAGCTATAATTTAAAAATCAACAACTATCCAATAAGAGACACTTTTCCCAGCACACGTTGTGCCTAAGGGAAATTAAGAAGCATCACCTGAAGTGATCTAGCAAGACTCCCTACGGGAAAAGAAAATACCTTTCTTAAACCGAAGCTGGGCCAGATCATAACGGCCATAATCTCGTAACAAAATCATTCCTCCTGGTTTCAGGAGGCGACTCAGTCTGTTAACAATGCGTTGCATCCTGAGGAAAGGACAAAGCAGAAGTAGTAAACATCGTGCAAAATGATTCTTGTTTCCTCATCCTACTTTCCAAACAGAAGGTAGGAAGCTTTACATATGTTGCAACTTCACATAAAGAGCTACCAAAACCTGGGACTTTTCTGAGCCCTCTCAGACTTAGATGGGTTGATTTTATTTGGCAGCCTTATTTCTGACACTCTCCAGTTCTGACTCCTTTCTACAATGATAACCCAGCCTGCAGAAGTATCTCTTCTGGGTTCTGTAAAATAAGTAATAACTGAACTTGAAGAAAAATGGAGTGAAATAAACCAAAGAGAACAAAAAAGTGATACAACTCACAGTAGTCTCTCACTTCACTGTATTTTTCACCCGTCCCCTCCCCTCTTGCCATCACCCATATAAGAAATTCATCAAGCCTTAAAACCTAGCAGTGTACTTTCCACAAATGGGTGCTGAGTGCTCAGTGTGGCTGTGGTTCAGAACAGGGGAGCGACTGTGAATGCAGCAAGACATCATCTAAAGGCACTCAGCACTTCAGGATCGCACCCATCCGATGCCAGAATTTGTCACAACAAAAAGTACCTGCAAAATTTCATTTTCACAGGCTTAATGGAAAACTGGACCAGACACAGAACAAATTTTAATTTTCCTTGGTGTGAGGAGACCTGCTATTAAAGAGCTCCAGCTCTATATACATTATTTTCTGCAACCAGAAGGAATTATTAAAACTTACTTCTCTGGGAGAATCGCTGAGAGTACAAAGATAAGAATAACAACGTCAAGACTCTCATCTGGCATTGGGAAAGGACTTTGGTAATTGCACAGGTCATGGACAAACGCCAAGCACCGAGAAGAATCATATTCTGCATTGTTCTGTAGAAGAGAATAGTAGAAAGAAATTAGAGAATTAGCAGCACCGATCTCAATACCATCTGGACATGGGAGCATTTTAACTTTCACATGATAAAATGGTGTGTGCAGAGATCTGTTTCAGCCTCACTGGAGTAAGGCAGATGGGTGCAGACAGGTTCCCTGCTCAGACAAGGAAGAGGGGTGAAAAGAGAAAACTCAGTGCACACAGGAGATTTACAAAGAGGTTTGAACTTGTTACACATTCAGACCATCGGCACTGCCCAAACCCCAGAACTGGATTGAGGGATTATTGCAATTTTGAGGAGAGATTTTCCACTAATAGTAGTAAGAAGTGAGAGAGCTACACAGTTAAACTGGAAATCTCCACAGAAGTGAGAGCATCAGGGCCCCTCTTTAACATCACTGAAATCACTATTCATTTCAACTACAAGCAGAACACTCCCTATACTCCCAAAATGAACCCTAGCTGCCTAAACTTATGCTCTTAATCACATTTAGACTTCTAAAAGAAGTTGTATATTTTTCTAAAGCTGCTGCTACAGATTGCAGTGTCCTGGGTGTCACCTTAGGAGAATGAAATGTCACACTGCTGCTGTGCTCCCCACCTCATCGCATGATGTGACTGATTATGTTTGATACTTCATATATAACCTGAAATTTGTTAGCACTATTTATCCTTTGACTAAATTCCAGCCTTCTGCTCCACAGACAACATATCCCTTCTCAGCTGTCTGTGCAGAAGCAATCAGACCACGTTCCCGCAACTGCAGTGACAGCAATGCACACACAAACCCAACCAAGCTTCAGTTCCTCTTAGAAAAGAGCCAAAATGTTTTCAAGGTTCAGCAGTTACTCAGGTAAAAAAACACTGGATTTAGAAAAGTACTGCCAACCACAGGGGAAAGAAAATTCAACTGACTTGTTTACTGCCAATGTGACATTTTGAGAACTCCAACATCCCTCATTTCTACAATCTTTGTGGCTCATTTTCCAGATCTACCAGTAACAAGGGTCAGTGTCAGGGCTGGCTAAAAAAGCAAGCAGACACTACAGCTAGATGGCTGGTGGCAGCTGAGAGGTATTTGAGTTAATATGCAACTGGCACCAAGGGCTTCCTACCTTCATAAATCACCACTGACTTTACCTGGACAAGATCCACAGCCGTTGTAGAAAAATCACAGCAATAAACAAAAAGGCCTGGGTCACTGAAATAAATAAAAGAAAATATCATCATTTATATAAAGGTGCTCCAGAGGAATTAAGTGTCTCAAACGCACAGAAGTGGGAGCCAGAAATCCTGGGCTTTAGTAATTCTGTCCATAATGCCTTGTGCAAAATCTGGTGGACTATGTTGCTCTTTTACGACTCAATTATTCTTAAAAGGAACTGAATGCTTACGTTTCCTTCCAGAAAAGGAGAAACACTGAGGCCTGTATGAAAATCCTTCCAGAATAAGGCGTGTACACTTGCATCACATTTTGTTGGTTGCATTCCAAGGCCAACTTCAAAACACAACCATCTGAAGCTGCAGATGGCAAAGGTACCATTTGCAAGCGGCCTTTATCTGAGAGTGTCTAAGCCAAGAAGACAAGCAACACTTTTCCAGTTGTTTTTCAGAGCCAGGTACACCATATAGGTGAAAACTTATGAGAACTACTTACTTGTTGGTTTGTAAAATTGGGAAGACTGTATTTCCAGCACCACAGCCAACCTGCACAAAGTAGATGCACACATAGTGAAAATAACTTCTTCAGCACGTCCCGTGCAGTCAATTTGAGATTATCTCTCTACAGCCATGGAACAGAGAGCAACTCAAGAGTAACAACTGAGCACAGCAGTGACCATTTGCAAGTCTCAGTGTGAGGTCTGAAGGGCTCAGCTCTGAGGAGCAGGCTCACATCTAAGCACTTGTGGCAACACACAGGCCAGGTCTCATAGAAATCTTACTAACAAAGTATATATTGTTACTCTGTTGAAATCTGTTACCAGTATGAGTCACTGAAACACTGGCAAAGGCCATGGATTAGTTGCATTCACTTCCATAGAAAATCAGAGCAATGGAGAAAGAAGTTTGTTTTACTATAATTACATCCTGCTGTTTCAGAGTTTCCTTTGCTAGGTGGCTCTTCCTCAAGTTACAACTGGGCCTTCAATGATTCTGCCTTATTATTCCTTTCTCTGCTTGTTCCCATTTAAAGAGGAGATGGCTGACATAACTGGGTTTGGGGAATTTGTCTCTGAATGTTTAAGGAATCAGCAGAATTGAAATAGACCAAGCAGAAAAGGCCACTGCTGGCTTGCAGGGGCAGAGAGTACTAAAAATAATCAGGTGAGACCAGAAAACTATGATGACCAAGAACAGGAAAGTCTCAAAGGCTCAGATTAAATAAAAAAACTCTAAAGAACAGTTTATATTGACTTTCCCTGGAAGGGCTGAACTTCCATAGACATGAAGCATTCAACAAAACCAGTGATCTCTACAGTGAATGAATAGGAGGTGGCAGAGGAGAAGGGCATTACCAGCTGTCAGGAGTCTGACACTCAGAAGTCCTACAGACTTTTCCAGAACAAGCATGATACCCTGTATCAGTATGAGATTCCCCCACTATCAGACAGGCCATAAGGACCCAAACAAATGGCATCTTTACATTCCTGGTTACATTGCTTCCTTTCACACCTCCCAGGGCAAACAAGAGCCTGCACCATCATTCAAAATGTAAACATCAAGGGAAAGCTTTACTCAGACATGTAAAAGAGTCAGCTTCTTCAAAAGATGACTCTATAATTCTTGTACCAATATCTGATAGTATGAGTTTGTATTTGAAACTCGGAAACTTATGATCCTTGTGCTCTCTGACTGAACCAAAGAAATCCCAATAGATTCAATTCAGTTCTAAGCTGCCCTCAGTTTTTAACATTTTACTGACTTAAGGCAACCACTCCACTCACTTGCTGTTTGCCAATGATAGCTATGTCTTTAAGTCCACCAATCAGTCACACCACCAGGGATACAAGGGACTGCTTGATCTGTGACTCTTCTACAGCAGTTACCTCTAATATACGGTAAGATGCAGATGATCCTGGGTAATCTCCATCACTTTGGTTCCTCTCACTGCTCTCCTGCATAGTCAGCTCCTCTGTGCAGATCTTGGGTGTGCTGTTCATCAGGTTTAACTGATTCTCTGCCCTGGTTTCCAATGAGCAATGTCCATTTTCACAGCTTCCCAGCCCTTCACTGTTGAGTTCTTCTTTATTACTAAATTCATGCACAGAATCTCCATTTTGACTCGGGTTCCTGTTAGGTGCCAGCTCAGGAAATTCAGTGAACAGCCAATGCCTGTCCTTGAAGAAGCCATTCTCGTGGATTTTATAAAAGTCATCCCAGTACCTCTTAGCATTCACCTCATATTCCTCTGTAAACACAAACAAAAAAAGTCACCAGCAGTTAAATCAGAGCTAAATCAGTTCAGTCAGAGATCATTGCAGACAGTTATTCAGCAATCTGCTCTATTAACTAAGGTTATTGATTGAAAAATCACCTTTATTTAAATTCTGCCATCCCACATAAACACTCTGCCTGCCTCCTCACAGTCACTTTGCTAGGACTAAAAAAGGACAAGAGATAGAAGAGGAAACTGTCCATCTTCTGGCAGGATTTAGAGGAAGGTGGCAACATCAAAAGTTTATTTGGAGGAGGCTGGAATGAAGAAATCCAGGTTTTACTTCCATCTCTAACAGTAACTTCTTCATTTTCACTGGAATAATTAATTTGGAGCCTCACGACACTAAGTGCAAGCTCTTACAACTTCTAAGGAATTCCAGGACAGCTGCCTGGAGCCGAAGAGCTCCTGTCCAACACACTGCTACCCCTTTTGAACAGATAAATTAGTCAACTCTACAGGCCTGGCAGAAAGCTCAATGAACACAAGCACTCCTACAGCCCAGTTTACAGCACTTTGTTTTGCATAGTTCTGTGCACATTAGAGCACCATGCACTGATGAAATTAAAACAAAAGAGGGGAATGGACAGATGTGACCAGTCTGTAACAGTGGAGAGGTAAGGACAGACTAAGGATAATCAGAATTAACTTCAGCTCAAGCATTATCATTCTCACACCAAGTGGATACAATCCAGTGGTGAGGTGAGTACCACAGAAAGCTGGAGGAACTCTTACAAAGTCGTGACCTAACAACATTTGAGTCACCCACAGAATTATTTCCACACACCTTCACAGATTTTGGTTCAAGTATAGTTCTACAGGAACTATTTATTCCATGGGAAGTTATGAAGCTCCTGAATTCTTATCAATGCAATGAGTTCTCTGTCCTGAGAAATAAAAGCTACTTATAGTATCCCTATGCTTGTAATCACCTGGGGGCATTAACATCCATGGCCAGAGATGCCAAGTGCATTCCAGTAACATCCAACTCCTTTACCATCTTGTCACAGCATTAATGAATGCCAATGATTGTCCCACAATTAACGATGACAAATGTTTGTGAGAATGGATAACCTCTGTCCAACACCTACTAAAAGCAGGGTTAAGAGAAAAAGGAGCATCTTACAACTGGGGATCAGTATTATCACCTGAACTGCAGTTTGTTTACTAGTCTTTCTGAAGGGAGATAGTGAAATGAACCAAGAACACCCGGAAAAAGATGTATACTTAGCCAAACACAGACAAAAATGGTCTTAACAAAGCAGGAGAAATCAGTCGTACATTTCACAGTATCACAGTATCACAAAGTTGGAAAGGACCTCTGAGATTATCAAGTCCAACCTATAACCCAACACTAACACCAACCCATCATCTAAATCATGGCACTCAGTGCCTCATCCAGTCTCCTCTTAAACACCTCCATTTATTTTCAGTAGGATCCACCCTCAAAGCACAAAGAGCTATATATAAAAATAATCTCTTTACCTTAACTACAAAGATTTTCTCCTTTCAAGAAGCCTTGTCCTTAAACCCCAAACCAAAAGAAATTTTAATGGCTGGTATTAGAGTAGAGCAGTAGATTTGTACCACAATCTCACCGTAGCTCAAAGTAAGGGGCAAGTCAGTTCACTATTTGCAGAAGAGAACTCAACGACTGCTACTGTTTTTGATTCAGAACCGTGCATTCCTACCTGATATGTCTGGTAGGGATGTGCAAGGCTGCTGAGGCTGGAAATGCTCTTTCACCTAACAAAAATATAGTCCTGACTCCTGCTGGTCCCTAAGAATCCCATGACAGCTTGACTGTACCGGGATGCTTACTCGAGGTGCTGGGGCAAAATTCCAGCCCAGTCATTTGGGATTACCCACATTTTTGCCACAGTTTAACACTGAATGAGACATTGTGCTCTTCCTGTGTTAAATTCTGTTGGATGCTGTTATTCTTTATTTGGAGCTCATTTGCTTCATAGCCTAGTGGCTTCAAAGCACTGGAATAAAGGATCAGTAACAATATAAATGCAAGAAATCAAGGGCCAGCTGACAAGATCATGCAAGAAACGAATACAAAGCAAAAAAAAAATAACTGTATTAGTTTCTCAGATGGACTTTCTGTACAACTTATGCCAGAAATTTCATGTCATACTTGCTTCAAGACCCTTTTCGTGGTATTAGCTCATGGGGACATCAGCAAGAGATTTTCTTGATAAGGACTCCTGACTTTTCTGCTCATCCTTCTAAGGACACCCCCAAAGCCAAGCCCATACTCACCCTTTCACACTGCAGAAGAAGGGCAAACAAAAGTAACTGTTGACAAAAGACAGGAAGAGAATCAGGGACCTCCTGAATTTCGTAGGGGGTAAACGGAGCCTCAAAAGGATAACAAAAAATTCTTCCACTTCTTTGTTCCCAGCCAGGAGACACATCTTCAACACACCCCACAGAACTTCTCTCCTCCTTCAGAACAAATTCTGACAGTCCCAAGAAATCCACAGAGTAACAGTCATAATGACCAATAGCCTGCCTTTGTTCTCCTGCTTGGACATTACTGATTCTCAAAATACCAGACCCTTCAGGCACATTTGGCTGAGTTGGTTTCCCTACATTTCAGCATCCCATTGTCTACAAATGCTTCTTGCTGAATAGCAACCATCAAAATTTGACTGTCCTCCATTGTTCAGCCTGGGAAATATATCAGGAATGCCTGACAAAATGCTCTAAAATCAAATTGCTCCACAATTTCATAGTTGTATATAGGTTCTCAAAAGCATGACAGACAGCATCCTTTAATGTTAACCAGATTTTAAAATGAACTCAACACAATGGGCACCACAATAGAAACTGCTGGATGCTTCTGGGAATCCAAGAAAATGAGGAGGGCTGCTCTTCGGTATAATTAAATTCACTATTGTGAACACAACTGGAAGCTATATGGGAAGTGTCTCAATAGCTCCAGTAGTGTTCAGCATCACCCTGCAGATGACACACTCGATTTGAACAAAACCAGCAGATCTATCCTAGAGCTCAGCAGCGTATAACGAGATCATCATCAAAAACTTCTCTTATTACACCAAAGAACAGAAGCCCATTTCACCACCATTTAAGGAACCATACAGTATCTAATATGTGGAAGTAAGATGAAATATTAACCAACTCAGAACAGCTTCAATTGCATTACTTGAGTGTAGAGCTGTGCACCTTTACCTTGATCCCAATTCAGGTGAGCTTTGCATTTTGGATGTACAAATATCCCTTAAACCAAATTTAAAGAAATAAAACCTCTGGAATCCCTTTTCTGCTTCTCTGATGACAAACGCTTCAGTCAGGATGAAATAATTTTTCTTCACTTCTGATTTAATCGTTATCATGCTGTTTGTTATCTTGGTAGAGACAGATATGACACTACTTCATTAGGCCCTCTTAAAACTGAGCTCGAATTAGGGATAGCTCCACAGCATGGAAGCAAACAAAGGACTGGCTGTTAGAATTTAAGCTTTAGGGAGCAAAAGCAAGAGAGGAAATAACACTCCAATGAAAGTCTGTTGACAAGGAACACTAACAAGTAGTCAAACATACACAACATGAACAAAGAAGCTCAACCCAAGATGACTCATCCCAACCAAGATCATTTTTGTTTCAGTAGGATTAGTGCATGAAGAAGGTTGGAAAAGTCAGAGGTAAATTAAGAACAGAAAGATTCTAGCCCATCCATTTTTCATTACCAGCAACTAGGTAATTGTATTTTGAATGATTTGGGGGAGAGGGGAAAGGAGGAATGAATGATTTGGGAGAGGGGGGCAAGGAGGAATGAACGATGATGTATATGTAGCTCTCGCCAGAGTGCTCTGCTCTTGTATGAACAAGTTAAGACTCAGCATTACAACAGGATCCAAAAAGTACCTTGTTTATCTTGTGGCAACAGCTGCGAGCTGTTCTCTTCAACCTTACTCCTGGCACTGGCTTCCTGCTCTTCTGACCACTCCACATTATCCCTGTTATAAAAAAGATGAACTATTCAGCTGAGAATGGTAGAGACAGGGAGAAGAGAGAAAGGTCTAGACAGCCCTCCAAATTGACAGCTATGGAGCTTTCCCACCATCTCCAGCTCAACAGTCCACACGCACATTTCCCAGTTTGGAATGAGTTGCACCCACAGCATTGCAAAAGCTGTAACAGGAAGGGATCCCAAGAGACACCAAATCTCTCCACATCCTTTTCTGTATTTGATTATCAGACACGTTTAGAGGAAATAAAACCTTACTATAAAATCAAGAGAACTCCTCGGAGAGGTGCTGCCAGTCTCACACGGGCCATTTGATTCAGCTGTCTTAGAAAACTACATTTCCTTTCTCAAACTAAAAAAAAAAAAGGTAGTAAGGTTCTGTGGAAAATTAAGTGATATATGAGTATGAAATCATATAAGGAGAAATATATGCTGGAATCTTTAAAGCATTAAGAACCTATTAATAACTTAAATGTGCATACGCAGTTGCGTAGTCATTAAAGGTATTTACTTGACCTTTCTTCATTAAAACAAGTGAATGAAAAGCAGACTACAAGGCTCAAGAAGCACTATTCTGGCCTCAGGAGGAATTAGTCTTGATATTATTAACTCACAAAACAAAGAGTTGACAAATGTAAAGTCTGCAGGAAGCTAGATTACCGACAGTTTCTGCAGAGTACCACTAGTGAGGATACACTTTTGTAACCACCTTTGATGTAGTACAGTCCCCAAACGAATGACAAGCTGATACATGCACATATTTATTACAAATTTAACATACCCAATTCTTAACAGGGTACAGCAGGCAGACACCAAAAGTGGTCATATTTACTTCAAAAAGTGCAACATACCTGCAGTTCCCAGCAAAGTCAAGATTTTGGTTGCTTAACACATCCTAAAACAACAGCAAAGACCTCCTGTTCCAAGCTAACATCTATCACCATCTCGCGGTTACAGCATTGTGTGGCAGCAGAGGGGTGAAGTGATCTTTGGTGGTTTTATACATTAGTCACTAATGTCTACAGATGGAGAAAGGTTACAGACCCCTGACACCAGGTAATTTAACTTTATTAACTACAGCAATGAAGCAGTCGTTACAAAGTGAAACAGCACCTTCTCCTGAAACATGAAGCCTGAGGAACCCCTCCCAACTGCTTCAAGAGTGACACTGAAAATACCAGTAAATGAATCCTCTAATATTTGGTTTGGAGCTTTAGAAAACAGCATCCTTTATAACAGCACTGCACACATGAGGGATAATTGCAACAATCGTGTAATGAGACGAGAGCTGGGGACAGAAGATATTTTCCACCTACATGCATTTCCCAGAAATCCTATACCTATTCTACTGTTTTCCAAGGACTAATTTTAATGTTATTCTGAACTTCACAACAGCCAAATCTCCACTAACTGGTACCAGTTCTCTGTCGGACCTTACGTTCTTTAGACAGAGACTATAAATTAACAGAAATAATTACAGAAGAGACATCTGTTCAGCACACATCGTACCTAACACAGTGTCTGGAAAAACTGTCTGCAACTATCAAAAATACTGAGACTGAGCTGAAGAGAGAAAACTGATTCTACGTTAGCTCAAACCAGAATATTCCACTAGCAACTACTTTTTGCTTCAGGAAGAGCCCAGGAAGACTCAAGACCTGCTGAAGCAAGCAGGGCCCTCCAAGACCCCATGGGGGGCTCGCATCTACAGCCCCCTGGGGCAGAACACCGGGAGAGGTGTGGCTGGGACCTTGTGAAGGAGGGGGGCTAGAGGCAGGCCAAGGTGGCAAGGAGGAGCCCCTGCCAAGCCCCGAAGCCGGGCACGGAGCCTCTCCCTGGCCACGGCAGAGCTGGTGGCCCAGTCTGCGGAGGTCAGTGGTTGCCACCAGCTCCCAATGGACTTCCACCACCAGGAGTCTGTGCAGAAGGTGCTGTGGAAACAGTCTTTGCCTGTCTGCTGGCTGAAGTGGCCCCTGCTGATCTCCCGCAGCCTCGGAGGCTGCAACTCCAGACAAGCGGAGCCCCTGGGCAAGCGACACCCTGGGGGCAGCAGAGCCCCGGGGACAGTGGCACCCCTGGGGTAGCGGCATCTCCGGGACAAGGGCATTGCGTCATCCCAGGACAGCGGGGTACTGCAGGGCAGTGCCCCCCCCGGGACAGCAGGGCTCTCCCGGGGCAGCAGGACACAGCAAGGCAACGGCACCGGGGGGCAACAGGGCGCCGGGGGTAACGGTACTACCGGGGGCCCTAAAGGCCCGGGGATGTGGAGTGGGTACCGCGGGGGTTCGGAAGAGAGGAGGAAGAGAGGAAAAAGAGAGAGGAAGAGAGGAGGAAGAGAGGAGGAAGAGAGGAGGAAGAGAGGAGGAAGAGAGGAGGAAGAGAGGAGGAAGAGAGGAGGAAGAGAGGAGGAAGAGAGGAGGAAGAGAGGAGGAAGAGAGGAGGAAGAGAGGAGGAAGAGAGGAGGAAGAGAGGAGGAAGAGAGGAGGAAGAGAGGAGGAAGAGAGGAGGAAGAGAGGAGGAAGAGAGGAGGAGGGGAAGAAGGGGGCGAGGAGAGGAAAGAGAAGAAGCAGGAAAAGGAGGAGTGAGAGGGGAAGGAGGGGAAGGAGGGGAAGGAGGGGAAGGAGGGGAAGGAGGGGAAGGAGGGGAAGGAGGGGAAGGAGGGGAAGGAAGGGAAGGAAGGGAAGGAGGGGGCGGCCGCCCTCACCAGGCGTTGTGCTGGAAGAGGCGGGAGGGGTCGGTGAGGAAGCGCCTCCCGAACGGCTGCCGCTCGCGCGCCTCCCTGCGCGCCGCCATGACGGGCCGAGCGCCACCGGAAGCGGAAGCGCAAGCCCCGCGCGCCGACCCGGAAGAGGACGGGGCGGGCTGTGGGGGAGGTGTTACCCCGGGGGAACGAGGGGGCAGCGGCGTGCCGTGGGCTTTAATCGCCAATTTAGAGCTGTTGGAGCGGGTCCGGAGGAGGCCACGGAGATGATCCAAGGGCTGGAGCCCCTCTGCCATGAGGAGAGGCTGGGAGAGTTGGGGTTGTTCAGCCTGTAGAAGAGAAGGCTCTGAGAAGACCTTAGAGCAGCCTCTCAGTACTGAAAGGTGTTCCAGGAAAGCTGGGGAGGGGCTCTGGATCAGGGAGTGCAGGGTTGGGATGAGGCAACCGGCTTCCCTAGAATCCATGGGGAGACGCTTTACATTTCAGAAAGTTTCTTAGCTGAAAAACGCAGTTCTGGGTTGCAAATGCGGCAGAATGCACAGTAAAGCATCCCCTGGGCACATCAGGAAGCGCTTGGCTCAAGCTTGGATTTATTCACAGGCATCAGTTTACAAAAGGAGTTGATGTACTACTAGTCTCCAAGAGTTCAGTGCTTTCAGGAATAAAAGAAACGTTTAAAGCACCCCAGTCTGAAGTGTTGATATGGGAGCTGCGACTGTCAGATGGGTCGTGTAAGGGAAGGGGAGCTTTGCACCCCCAGGCAGGTCAGAATACACAGGAAGAACACAATATCAGAAAATAAGACTTATTTAACTTGCAATCTGCCTGGGGCTCCCCAACAATGACCGAGCAGAGGTTCACAGCAACTGGGAGATGTTCATGGCGTCACTGAGCTTTGAGCCATGGCAAGAAGCACACGGTCTGGCACATCTTAGCTTTTATGTGTTGGGTGGATTGGCTTGGCTACTGTTCGTGTGTTCATATGATTGGTGAACAGTGAAGCCAGGTACATGATATTATTTACATTCTAGTTGCTGGATAGAGCAAAAATAAAGTTATTTATTTTTGCAGTATGCAAAGTGTGGGAAGCCTGAACAACGTGCATCGCCAAGTCTCTTTGTAATTCTTCCCCAATGGACCTATAAAGGTCGCAGAGTGTCTTTCTGGAACCCTCCATGGGGAAGATTTCCCTGGAGATCCCTGTCGGCTGTGGAGATGATCAGAAAGCAGCACAGAAAGGTGGCAAGCAGCTGGCTTAGCACGTACAGACATCACCATCTAGTGGTTCCCAACACCAACAGCCTCACACAGCCCAAGATGTGGAGGTTCAGCAAAGTCGGAGTTACCAGTGCTCGCAAATGGCTTCGCCCATGGAGCTGTGAGCAGCCACCACCTCTGTCTCCTGCCCCAGGAGGCACCTCTGGCTGCTCACGCTCCTTTAAACTGGACAACAGTGACATGGCTCTGATTTATTTGGCCACTCCAGACTCCCAGCAGCAAATCCTCGTGGTTGTGGGCTCTACCCTGCTAGCAGCCGTGCCATCTGGCATTGAGGGGCAGGGAACTTGTCTCAACAAGGATCTTGTCTCATCCTACAGCTCAATGGGACATGGAGATCTGTCTGAATTGCACACCTGGCATTGCTCTGGATTCTCCAGCGTGCGGGAGGACAGAGGATTTCAGAAGCACATGATGGAGCAAACACAGATGAACTGCATATGGAGGAGCAGGGAGTACCTTCCAGCTCCAGCACAGCCTCATCCTGCTCTTCTCCCTCGTTTTATGTGTTTATGGACACGCTGTTTCTACCAAAGGAGGCAATAGACACGTGTGAGACAATCCTGCCCAACAGCTGTCCCTCTGCCTTGGGGACCCAGATCAACCTGGAGGGAGATCCAGGGGTGTGATTAGCTCAACCCCAGACAGTCCCTGCATGTGACACCCACCTTTGGGAGGGATCTGGAGGCTCCATGCTGCAATGCCAGGGAAAGCTCTCCTTGGCACTGCTGGCCTGCAACACTTTCCACTGCAGCTGTGCCTGCTTGTTGCTCGTGTACTGGCTTTTCTTCTTCTCGCCCTGTGGCTGCCATTCCTTCTGTAACACCTCAAAGGAAGCACGGGTCTGGGGCTGGGAGCACCCATGCCATCAAACAATTTCTGAGCACAGGCTGAGCCCAGGGAGGGGAATGGGAGGGACCCTCTAGAACCCATTGGGACGATCTGGGAGGGTCAAATCTTCCACCTCTGGTGAGTCCCCAGTTCCTCCGCAGGAGTCTCCCCAGGCCACACCACACCACACCAGGGTGCTCAGCAGCAGTCAAATCCATCTCCAGGGCAAATTTTTGCCTGTGCTTCCATGGAGAATATATGGACGTGCAGCCCCTGATGTGATCCAGCTGCATCCCTGGGGACAAGGGCTGTGTGTGGGTGATGGCCATGTAGTGCTGGGGTGCAGGCATGCTCCCAACAGAACTCGTGTGACTCTGTGTGTGGAGCCCAGCACTGTTCACCCTCACCTGTGTTGCTTTTTACTCTTGTGACATGTCCTTCCTTCACACCCTCTGCCTTGGTGGATATTTCTAAGCCATCAGTACCACACATCACGGGGAAGCCCCCTTATGAAGCTGGCACCGTGCTCTCCTTCCTGTCCTGCAGCCCTTCTGCAGGGAACAGAAGACCTAAATATAGGCAAATATGGTCTCCCACCACCTGAGGAGGCAACCCCTTGCTGACTTGGATGTAGATTTCTTACTGGATGGGGTGCTTCTGCTGGATGTGGAGGTCCTGCTGAATGAGGACACCCTCCTGGGGCCGATGGGGCTCGGGAGCAGGGAGATGTGTCCTGACTCTGCTGAGCCACATCGTGGTGGCTGTTGCTGAGTCTTGGTGGCTGCAGGGCCACGAAGTTTCGGCAGCTTGCAGGACTCCACTGTCCCCTTGTCCTGGCTCTGCTGCAGACACCTGAAGGCCTCACAGCCAGTAGGGCTGTGTCTGAGAAGGATGGGATCTGGGGACTTGTTGTCTGTGGCAGGGCAGGAGGTGACTTCAGTGCCTGGTGGCACTCCTGGGTGCAGCTCCCTGCCACGAGCAAGCACGGAGCTGTGATGTGGTCCAATGGAGTCCAAACAGGTCTTTAAGGCACAGGATGGCACAGGTATGGGGACAACATCTGGGGTCTGGGGACAGTTGTGCCTCCATCCCTCCAGCTGCTGCTGGCTGGGCCCTGCATCATGCCCGTAGCCCTGAGCAGGACCAGACCCCTTAGAATCATAGAATCAATTGGGTTGGAAAAGACCTCCGAGATCATCAAGTCCAACCCTTGGTCCAACTCCAGTCCGTTTACTAGATCATGGCACTCAGCGCCACATCCAATCTCAGTTTAAAAACCTCCAGGGATGGTGAATCCACCACCTCCCTGGGCAGGCCATTCCAATGCCTAATTATTCTCTCTGTAACGAATTTTTTGCTGATGTCCAACTTAAATTTCCCCTGGCAGAGCTTAAGCCCATGCCCCCTTGCCCTATTGCTAACTACCTAGGAGAAGAGACCAACCTCCACCTGGCTATAATTTCCCTTCAGGTAGTTATAGACAGTGATGAGGTCACATCTAAGCCTCCTCTTCTCTACCCCTCAGCCTCTCCCCATAGGACTTGTGCACCAGTCCCTTCACCAGCCTTGTTGCTCTTCTCTGGACCTGCTCCAGCACCTCAATATCTTTCCTAAACTGAGGGGCCCAGAACTGAACACAATACTCAAGGTGTGGCCTCACCAGCGTGGAGTACAGGGGAAGGATCACTTCCCTCGTCCTGCTGGCCACGCTATTTTTGATACAGGACAGGATGCCATTGGTCTTCTTGGCCACTTGGGCTCAGCGTTGGCTCATGTTGAGCTTCCTTTCAATCAATATCCCCAGGTCCCTTTCCACCTGACTGCTCTCCAGCCACTCTGTCCCCAGCCTGTAGCGCTGCATGGGGTTGTTGTGGCCAAAGTGCAGGACCCGACACTTGGCCTTGTTGAACCTCATCCCGTTGGACTCAGCCCATCTCTCCAGCCTATCCAGGTCCCTCTGCAGAACCCTCCTGCCTTCCAGCAGGTTGACACTCCCTCCCAACTTGGTGTCATCAGCAAATTTGCTGATGATGGTCTCGATCCCCTCATCTAAATCATCGATGAAGATGTTAAATAGGACTGGACCCAACACTGACCCCTGGGGGACACCACTAGTGACCAGCTGCCAGCTGGATGCAGCTCCGTTCACCAGCACTCTCTGGGCCTGGCCATCCAGCCAGCTCCTAACCCAGCAGAGGGCACACTTGTCCAAGCCATGGGCTACCAGCTTTTTCAGGAGTATATTATGGGAGACAGGGTCAAAGGCTTTGCTGAAGTCCAGATAGACTACATCCACAGCCTTCCCCTCATCCACCAGGTGGGTCATCCACCATAGTAAAAGGAGATCAGGTTGGTCAGACAGGACCTGCCCCTCCTAAACCCATGCTGGCTGGGTCTGATCCCTTGTCCATCCTGAAGGTGCCGTGTGATTGTACTCAGGATGATCTGCTCCATAACCCTGCCAGGCACTGAGGTCAGGCTGACAGGCCTGTAGTTGTCAGGGTCAGCCTTGCAGCCCTTTTTGTGGATTGGGGTGACATTCGCCAACTTCCAATCATCTGGGACCTCCCGAGAGAGCCAGGACTCTGGAAGATGATGGAAAGCGGCTTGGCAAGCTCTTCTGCCAGCTCCCTCATCACCCTGGGATGGATTCTGTCTGCTCCCACAGACTTGTGAGGATCTAGCTGGCTCAGTAAGTCACTAAGTATTTCCTCTTGGAACACCGGGGGACTATTCAGCTCCCTCTCTCTGTCTACCAGCTCCAGAGGCCAGTTGTCTCGAGGGCCACCTGTCTTACTAGTAAAAACTGAGGCAAAGTAGGTGTTAAGTACCTCAGCCTTCTCCTCATCTTTGTTAACTATATTTCCCTCCAAGTCCAACAGAGAATGGAGGTTTTCCTTGCCCCTCCTTTTGTTATTAATGTATTTATAGAAGGACTTTTTGTTATCCCTAACAGAACCGGCCAAATTAACTCATGACTCCGGGGGGTGGCTGCCCTGCACTGCTGTGGCACCACCAGCTCTGCAGTATCAGGGTGAGGTGCTGACTTAGGGCAAGCACAGAGGTCTCAGCCAAAACCAGTGCTGATTTAGGGCAAGCACAGAGGTCTCAGCCAAAACCCTTGTGCTCCAAACTCCCTCCCCAGCTGAGCCCAACCCAACGCCAGAACCTGCTTGGCTGCTGGAAACCTCCACCGCGAGCCCCTGCCCAGTGCATCTGAGGGCACTGGATGGTGCCCCAGGTGTCTAGGTCTACTGCATGGACTGGGGACACCCATGGCTCAGTGTGGGGGGCATGAGAGAGCCGGGCAAACAGCTTTACCAGCACCTTCTGTAGTCCCAAAATGCTGCTTTAAAGGGTGGCCGCTGGGTGTCCCTGCAGCCCTGCGCGATGCGGTGCTGAGTGCATGCACGGGGTGGGTGCTGGGGGCACAGGACCCTGCTCCTGGGTTTAACACCTTCGCCCCCAGCCCAGGCCCCAGCTGGCTCTGAGAAGGTCCTGTAGCCATCCCAGCTCAGCTCCCCTCTGACAGGGGCTTCTCCAGCCACTGGTGGCCTCACAGGGACCTCTGGGGCAGGGTAGGGGGGATGCTAGCATTCACCCCACTTGCAATGAAGTCAGGTGGCTGCCAGGAGTACTCTGGGCTGACCTGCTCTGTGACTTCAAATATGCTGCCCACCCCCAGGAGGACACCAGTAACACAGCAGAGACCCCCATGGGAGACCCACAACCCTGCTGCACTGACTCCTCCATCCTTCATAGAATGGCTTGGGTTGGAAGGGACCTTAAAGATCATCCAGTTCAACCCATCCCAGCTCCCTGAGTCAAGCCAGGGGCTGCCCCTGGGGCAGGAAGCCTGGGCACAGACTGCTGGTGTTGTCATCAACACTGGTCGAACTTAGAGGTTTCTTTATTTTCATTTTCATGGTGTGCATCACTGCTGCTCTGGTGCTGCCCATCCAACCCCCCAGTCCGGGGCTCAGCCCCAGCTCCCACACCAGCATCAGCAACTGCTGCCTGCAGCCAGCCCTGCTCCCACACCACTGGGGGGACACAGCCAGCACGCTGCTGGGGCCCTCGGGGGCAGCCCCACACCAGGCACAAAGTCTCTGTTGCTTTTTGGTGCCATTGAGGAGAACAGAGACACGAGGTTCTGGCTGGGGAACGGACCAGGCAGCAGCACTGTTACAGCCACTCTGCTCCCGGCACTTATTTTTGTTTTCCCACAGAGGACAAACCACAGGTGATGCCCAGCCTCAGGCAACAGGATGTGGCCTGAACCCTGCCTGCTTTTCTGGAACCCTGAGAAAGCCAAGCGTGGTGCAATTACACAGCCCAGAAAGTGCAGAAAAGGGAGAGAGGCAGCCAGGTTCAAGGAATAATGGGCATTAGAACCCCTCCCAGGCTGCTGCTTGTACATCCACATGCTTTGTGGTGTAGCGATGTTGGAGGAGAATGTGGGGAGCTCAGCACCACTCCAGGGGCTGAGCCAGGCTGCAGCTGGGACCAGCACAGCTGATGCTACATAGAGTTGGTTAGTGGTGCAAACTAAGTGCATGTGGAGAGAATGAGGAAGGGTGGAATGAGAATGAGGTGGTGCCAGGGTGTCTGCTTTTCACCATCCTGGGCCTCAGCAGCACCAAGAAATGTGTGGCTGCAAGAAGCAAGGGCTGTCAGGTTGCTTGAGTGATGACCCACAAAGCCATGTCAAGGCTCCTGCAGCGAGTGGAGCTGCCCTGTCCTCCGTGGAGAAGGCTCCTGTACCTAGGGAACCTCCTCTGTCAGTGCACGAGGGGACTCTCCATGCGGGCGGAGCTTCACCAGCACAGGCCGTGGAGGAGAGCGCAGCTCAGCCTTCGGTTTGAGCAGTCATTCCCAAAAATGCACTTGGCCCAATGAGCACCAAACATTTCACATACTTGCCAGACAGAGAAAGTCCCATTTCTCCATGTTCAGTGTATGGAGGGGCCGCCAGCTCCTGTGAGGCGACCCGCTGAGGTAAGGACGAGAGGTTTGTTGTGGAAAGCACATCCCTGCAGTCACAGTGGGGTGACGGGCAGCAGGGCCTCGGAGGCAGTTAAGGGGTTGTTAAATTACACACAGACACACTCACACACGCAGGCACACACAAGCTCTTCTGTAAACCGAACTCTAGATCCTCAGATCCTCAGCTGATCTCGTGGCCAGCATCGGGTGCAGCATCCTCACATGTTCCCACGGTACGTGATATTGGTGAAGGTAGATGTAGCCTCTTTATATAAAGGGTTGTTGGCCTGGAAGAGGAAGAAGGAAAAAAAACCATCCTCACTGTGTGCTTGACATCAGCATTCATTCTACTTTACAGCTGGGGAAACTGAGGCACCATTGCAGCATTGAGTGGTGGATCCATGTCTTCACTCAAGGCTTTGGGTGTGCAGTTCAGTGGCTCCCCATAATGGTTCATGGGGGAGACCGGGGAAAAGCTACTGTGGAGGAGAGGAAAGGCAGCAGGAACTCAGGAGCAGAGAGGTCTCCTGAAAGAGCCACCTCATCTTTTCCCTTGGGGGAGGTGGAGAAGTGGAGTACAGACACTGGTGCCATCCCACCTCCCTTCCCTTGTGCTCTGGGTGCCTCAGCTCTTCCAGCAGGAGGGACCTTCCACCTTGCTCAGGGGATGGAAACACTGGTGTGGGCAGTGAGTAAGAGGGTCATGTTGGTAACAAGTGCTTGGGATATGCTGGAGATGGGAAAAGCATCTGGGACATCTGCTATTGCTTGTGCACATCCCCTGGGACCACAGGGCTTGGGGAAGGGGTGTCCAGGCTGGCAGTGTCACCCGAAGTCCTGCCTGTGACATTGTCCCAGGGCTTCAGAGAGGGATGGGGCAAGCTGGGCAAGCACCAAGAACCACAGATAGCAACGAGGCTCTCATGCTGGGAGTACTGGGATCTGGATCCACTCCATCCAGGGGCTGTGGGATTCAGGGACTCCTGCCCAGCACATCCAACTTGCTGGCCCTCACCGTGTCCCACTTGGCCCTGGCCTTCTCCTCCTCGAAGCGGGCAAACTCCCGGCGGTCATGGATGGTGATGAGGAGCTTCCAGATGAGTAGGGCAGCAAGGCCAATGAGTAGGATGGCACCCATTACTGAGAGGAGGACCACCAGGATGTCTGGCCCCTTCGGGCAGTCTGGAGGAGGGAGGAGAGCAAGGTTGGGGTGGGCTCAGCATCCCCAGGCCAGTTAAAAGCAGCTCTGGGGCTGCCTGGCCCAGGTCCATGAGCTCCTTCTTGGCTCATGAGGGCTTTATGCTTCCCTGTTAGGGAGGAGGAGCCTCCACCCTTGAGCACAGCAGGCTTTATAAAGGAGGTTCCCAACCATGGAGGCTGCCAGATCCCAGCCCTGGGGTGCAGCCCTGGTGTTGCTCCTGTCTGACAGAAGCCAACTCTTATCTGCTTCTCAAGAAAAATCACACTCATGAAGCCAGAAACAGGATCAGGGAGGTGGGAAGTTTGAGCCCCCATCCTTGGCCCCGGTGAGGGGGGTAATTAACTGAGCAACACCGTGGAGAAATGTGAGACAAGCAGGAAATCACAGCCCTGGTAGCACAGAGCAGGGAACAAAGCAGCTTTTTAAGCCCTCTTGGCCCCCGACCACATTTCCTTGTGAGTCTGGTGGTGGTGGTAGTTACAAAAGGGACACAGAATTCCCTCATTTAACACAGAAACCCAGCCCAGCACGCTCTTCACCCACCCAGCCCAACTGCAACAGCCGGGTCTTACCTGGCTCCTCGATAACGTAGAGGATGGACTTGCCACTGGAGTCCTCGTAGTACTGGAACCTCACCACGCAGTCGTCCTCATCCTTGTAGGTGCAATTCACGGCGTCCTTGCCCCTGTCATCTGCCAGAACAAGCGGTTCAGAGCCCCCCACGCTGGGGGGATGCACACACAGATGGAAAGCAGCCGGTGCACACAGCTGCAGGGTTTCCACGCTTGAGGGCAGGGTTTGAGTCTTCTCTCTTACCCAGTTCCTGCACTGTCTCAATTTCATCGCGGCACATGCGGCTGCAGGACTGCTGCTCCATCAGCACTCCTCGTTCAAACTTCTTGCACTCCACACAGTCCCTGAGAAAGAGGAAGGAGGTACCATGAGCTCTCCTTTGGGAAACCGTCACGCTTTTCAGTTCAGACTGCAGAAATCACCACAATGCTGATCCAAGTGGGCTTGCAGGGGAGTGCAGTCAGCGGGATCTCCTACTGGTACCACCGCCAGCTCCCACCTCACCCATCCCACCTCTCTGCCCTCTCTTACTTTTTGATGGTGCAGGCGTCTGGGCACGTGGGGCACTTCTCGCAGGTGTCGCCGTAGGAGCCTGGCTGGGTGCAGTCGCAGCGGCCACAGACGCAGGAGCCGTGGCCGCTGCACACCAGCCCATTGCTGGACATGCACGTGTCGGTGCGGGTGGTGCAGTTGCAGTAGTCACCGGTCCAGTCTGGGTCACACAGACAGTCCCCACAGCTGCACTCCCCGTGGCCTGGGGATGGTCCAGAGGACATCAGGACCCTCAAGTGTGCCCATAGATCCCGTCAGCAATCACCCACATCACAGTATCACAGTATCACAAGGTTGGAAAAGACCTCTGAGATCATCCAGTCCAACCTATGACCCAATACTGGCACCCACTCGTCATTTAAACCATGGCATAAGTGCCTCATCCAATCTGTTTTTAAACACCTCCACCACCTCCCTGGGCAGGGCATTCCATTGGCCAATCACCCTTTCAGTGAAAAATTGGGATGTCCGTGTACCCAGAGCTGCCACAGCCCCTTTCCACTGTCCTTGGGGTGGCACAGAGCATCTCACATCAAATCTTGGCCTTTGCCGTGTCCCCAGCTCTCCTCTTATTCCACCCAAACAAGAGAAAACTCTCAATTTTCAAGCTGAGCTGCACCAGCTCTAGCAGGCTGGTGGCAGCAGCTGGAGATGCTCAATCAGACTCATCTCTGAGCTAGTCAAGCTTTGGCTTTTTATTTCAGATTGAGTGAGGACATCTGGTCAAATCCCACTCATTTCCCAGCCCTGGATGAGGCAGGGGACGTCAACTGCTGGGAAAAGCCCAACAAGCTCTGCACGCTCGCCGAGACTGGTTCAATCAGACAGACAGACAGACGTGTTCAAATCCTGCCAAAGCCTGGAGCTATTTGGGTTGTGGTTTGATTTCAGCTCAAAAGGCAAGACGTGGTAAGTAGTGGAAATGCCGTGGAGCCGGCATGCGCTGACCCATCCCAAGCCTCGGGTGCATTGTAGCACATCGGGAACGCTGCTCCCCACGAGGGATTGGGATTGGCCGGGCATCATCCCCACCATGGCCTTGGAGGCACCAGCATGAGCAATAAATGTGTAACCCTGTTAATGAGGAACTGCGCTGAGTCACGGGAAAACAGTGCCACGCTGGGTGACAAGGCACGGAAAGAGAGGGGGAGGCTGGCGAGAAGTGGCTTAATGGGACAGGATCGATGCCAACGGGGTCAGACGGATTGAGTTAATTAACAACTCATCCAAGCTGGGGCAAGTGCTTCATCATCACCCTTCACCCACCCACCAGCCCTTGTGCAAACAGGCAGTGGGAGCAGGGACAGGCGTCTGGCTCCCTGGGGGCACTGAGGGCACTGACTCTTCAGGGTTTGGGAAAACCCCAGCATTTCCACCTCCGTTATCGGCAAGCTGTTAAGATAAAGGATCGATCTCAGCAGCACAGAGGCAACTGTGAGCCATGAATTTGGGCTGAGGGGCAGGTAGGGTGCCCCAAAAGCTTGATTTGGGGACTTCAAGGAGCAGGAACTAACTATCATCTGGCCAGCAGGTTTCATCTCATCTACCCTGGGCTTGAGGAGAGTTGAAATGGCTGTTTTCCTGGGGATTTTTAGGAAGAAATTCTTCACAAGGAGCATGGTGAGACACTGGAATAGGTTGCCTAGGGAAGTTGTGGATGCCCTCTCCCTGGAAATGTTCAAGGCCAGGTTGGATGGGGTCTTGAGCAGCCTGGTCTGGTGGGAGGTGTCCCTGGGTTGGAATGGGATGATTTTTTTAAGGGCCTGAGTTGGAAGAGACCCACAAGTCTTATAGAGTCCAACTCCTGTCCCTGCACAGGACAACCCAACATTCACCCGGTGTTTCTGTGTGTTGTCCAAATGCTTCTGGAATATTGTCAGGCTCAGCACCATTACTGCTTCCCTGGGGAGCTGTTCCAGGACTCCACCACTCTCTGGGTGAAGAACCTTTTCCTAGTATCCAACCTAACCCTCCCCTCGTGCACCTTCCTGCCATTCTCTCGGGTCTTGTCACCGATCACCAAAGAGAAAAACTCAGCGCAGATCCCCTGAGCTCCCTCCTCTCCAAGCCCAGCACCCACCTGAGCACATTTGGCCCTTGAAGCGGACACAGGAGAAGTCGTCGCACTCGCAGTACTTGCCCGTCACCTTCCCGAAGTCGCTGCTGTGGCACACGCACTGCCCACAGATGCACTCGCCACGCTGGCTGCAGAGGGGTTGCCCTGCCCGGGGGCTGCAGTTGTCCTGCTGCGAGGGGTTGTACTCCTCCTCTGAGCACTCGCAGTGCGAGCCCAGACGCCCGGGGTTGCAGCGGCAGACGCCGCACTCCAAGGTGCCGTTGCCCCGGCTGCACGAAGAGCTGTTGGCCTCAGCTTGGCTCTCACAGGAGCAGTCGCAGTCAAAGTTCACCATCACTGTCAGGTTGTCCTTGAAGCCCACTGGTTTGATGGTGAAGGACTTCTGCCGCTCTCGAGGGCACCCCCGCACCTTGGCCTCGATGCTGAAACTCACCTGGAGGACAGAGGAGTGCATCCACGTGTCAGCACCCCCAGCAGGGTACTGGGATACCTGCTGCAGTCCGTGCTTAATCTTAAGGAGCCCAGAACAGGGAATGGGTCCAGAGGATGCTGTGAAGATTATCTGAGGGCTGGAGCACCTCTGCTATGAGGACAGGCTGAGAAAGTTGTGGTTGTTCAGCCTGGAGAAGAGAAGGCTCTGGGGAGACCTTAGAGAAGCCTCCCAGGACTGAAGGGGGCTCCAGAAAAGCTGGGGAGGGGCTTTTTCGAAGGATCTGGAGTGACAGGATGAGGGGGAACAGCTTTAAACTGGAAGGGGGAAGATTTATATTAGACATTAGGAAGAAATTCTTCAGGATGACGGTGGGGAGGCCCTGGCCCAGGTTGCCCAGGGAAGTGGTGGCTGCCCCATCCCTGAAGGTGTTGAAGGCCAAGTTGGATGGGGCTTTGATCCCCCTGATCCATTGGGAGGTGTCCATGCCCATGGCATGGGGGGTGGAACTCGATGGGCTTTAAGGTCCCTTCCAAACCATTCTATTATTCTGTGATTCTTTGGACTTTCCAAATCTGTCCCAGCATGGTTTGGGTCAGGGCACCTGCCTGCAACAGTCACAAAGCTAAATCCCATGCTAGCAGCCCAGGCTAAAATAGGGGACCACAAAGTTTGCATCCAGCAGACTCAAGAAAGTATTCTTCTCCCAGCCAGACACGTCTCTCCACTGCAAAGATCACAGGGTTGTGTCACCTGGGAGGTGATGGAGCAAAGAGATGGTGCTGGAGGAGACATTCTGATGAGCTGGCATTGCTGCTACACAGTGTGGGGGGAAACCACACAGCCCATGAAAAGGATCCTCACCGTGTCCCCGATCTTCAGCCCCATGCAAGACTTGAGCCCAGGGATGACCTCGTCATTGAGGCAGGTGGCATTGAAAGCCAAGGACAGCTCTTCAGGTAGGTCACGCACCTCCAGCTCCACCTTGGAGCGGATTTTCTAAGGGAGGAGAGAGGAGTGATGAAGACAATAGCACAGGCTGGGCAGGGCTCAGCCCTGGGGAGTGGTCCCACCACAGAGACAGGACAGGAGCCAAGTGCCCTGAGTCTCAGGACTCAGCTACGTCGTTCCCCACAGGGAAATGCTTTTAAGGATGGGAAGGGGCAGGTGGTGATCACTGTGATCTCCTGTCCCCAGGTTCCCTGCACGTGTGGGTGGAGGCAGATGCTTGCAGCTGGTCCAGGGATGATGCTCAGGGCTGGGGAAGCTGCCAGATCTGTGTGGACTGTTTGCAGCGTGAAGCAGTGGCTATTTTGGGAGGGACGGAGTTGTTGTGGGACCATCACACTGCGCACTCACCCCGTAGGCGTCCACTATGAGCTGCAGGACATTGCTGGAGTCTTTGGACAAGGTGCCCACAGTTGTGCCTGGGATCAGCTCGCTGTAGTTCTGGAGAAATATCATAAACATGGTCTGTTCATGAGAGGTAAAGGTGCTGCAGCTGGGCCAAACCCTGTCTGGGCACACAGAAGCTCCCAAGGAGCTTTGGTAGGACCTGTCTGGTCACCCATAGCCAGCTTACAAAGAGTGTTCCTCATGACCCACCAGTTTCCCCCCTAGGAAGGTGGCTTTGCATGGTTATTGTTACCTGGTAGAGGCCAACAACCGTATCTGTCACAGCAAAGATCAAGTTGATGTTCTTCTGTGAGAGTTTCTCAGTCATCAGGCCCAGAGAAGGATAGTCCTGGGGAAGAGGAGAGGCTATACCTTAGGAACACGTACCTCCAACCACCCTGGTCCTCGTTGTGCTCTCTAGCCAGGGCTGGACCACCATTTCCAACCCATGGGGACCCTCAACAGGAGCTCAGGGCTCCACAGCCCCATGCACGGATCGGGATGTACCAGTGTGGTGGAGGCAGAATAGAAATTATCCCTGTCGATGTGGCACTGGGCGTCGTTGGGTGTCACGATGCCAGCCAGCCTGCCATCCAGTGCAATGTGGGTCTTGGCGTCCGTAGTGAAGACGAGCAGGTGGGAAGCGTCATTCCTCCATCCGATTTTCTCCTGCAGCAAAAGGCAGCTCCCAGTTGTGTGGCAGTGCCGCAGGCAGCCCGACGTGCCACTACCCCACTGCTGCCTCCAGTGCCACCTCCAGTGCCACCCCAGGTCATGGCTTGGCCATAGGGACCAACTGCAGCAGGAACCAAGGGCAATCGCTGTCCCAGGGAAGGGCCTGGGCGAAGTGTGGGCCACGGAGCCTGGCAGGTCGGCATGGGCTGCTTGCAAGGGCCCAAGGCAGGTTTTAATTTGTTCGAGTGTTAATCAAGGTGGCTAATGACTGAGGGATGCAGCATCTCCCACCTCCAGCAAAATGCAGGTGTAAACACAAGAGTTGTCCCTTCTGGGCTGGTTATTTCAGGACATGAGATCATTATCCGTCCCCAAGCACCTGCTCTGCTCCTCTCTCCTCCCAGGACCATTCAAGGGTCCTGCTCTTCCCTTGCCTTGGTTATTGGTCTAGAAGTGTCCTTATTGAATGTTCACCCTCTGCAGATCTGAGCCCTGCTGCAGCTCCACAGGGCTTATGGTCCTGTCCTGGTGGGGTTGGATGGTCTCTACCATCCCACCAGGCCCAGTCTAATGACCATTTCCCAGGCCCAGCCAGGCCTTCTTGCCTCTTACATCACACACGGTGGCCTGGAGGATGGCATCAAAGCCACCCTCGGGCGCATCGCGGTTCCGTGAGACGCTCTGCTTCTGCACCTCCTCGTTGAAACGGGTCACCTCGTCCGTGAGCGACAGGACATGTTTGTACCCAAACATGGGCAGGCAGGTTTCCCCAATCCTGTAGGAGGACAAAAGTCGGGCATGAGGCTCACAGGGCTCTTCCGGCTCCCATGACCACCCTGCAACCATCCCACACCCCACGGTCCTGTCTGGGATGTGCTAGAGGGACCCAACCACCCCAAGAGCCTGAGGACACAGCTGGAAGCATTCTAGAGACGTTGGGCTCAGGTCAGCTCCCAGTTTCTGTCCTGCTGGGATTTTTAGGAATCAATTTCTTTGAACCCCAACATCTCCCTCGAAAAATGGTGGAAAATGGTTTGCTCCCTTAAGAGCTTTTCAGTGACAATGATTCCTTGAAGATTAGACCTGCTCCTCCTCCCTATTCTATCAAAACGTGACTTGCAGCAAGGTTTAAACTTTGCCCCATATCAGACTCTCAACTGCGCTGAAAGCCTTTGTTGTGGATTTCCAGCCACCTTCCAATGATGTCCCTTTAAATTCTGGCCCTTACAGGACTCCCTCAGCCCAGGACTTACTCATAGCATGGATTGGTGATGGCTTGAGGAGGCGAGATGTACATGTAGGGGGAAATGGGCTTGTCCACAAAGGCCCCAAAGCCGATGCGTAGGTTGCTGGTGAGTTTACGCATCTCACTGGCCAGCTTGGTGCCCAGATTCTGGATTTTCCCTAGATCATCCTTCATAGAATTGGACAGATCCATCAGGTAGTAGATGTCCACGGGGTAGTCTTCTACTTGACGCACTTGGACACGAAAGGTCTGAGAGTCATCTGGAATGACAGGGCAACAGAGTGAGAGAACCAAGAGCCTCTCCTGAGAGGAGCAAAGAGGACTTATTGCAGGACTAGAGAGAAGGTCAACCTATGGGGTCAGTAGGAACCCAAGGAGATGGTTTAGAGCTACTGGGAGGAGAACATAAGTTAAACAGACTTGAAGTGGCAAAGCCCTAGGGCAGGGTGCTTGCATGGTAGGCATGATGTGTGTGCCTTGGAGATGGGAAATGTGACTCCTGTTCTCCAGACCTCTCACTACCAGCATATGAGCAGACCCTCGTGCTCAGAGCTGACCCTCCAAACCACCCTGCATGAACAGGGTGACCAACACATGCATGCGAGCAACAGGTCTTAGAGGAATTACTGGGGGCTGCTTCAGACTTCTCTGAGCTCCCATGGACTCAAAGTATCTTCTGGGGCCTCCCCAGTCCCTGTTCCTTCCCTTTCCTCTTGGCTCCTCCCATCCCCTTTTGAGAATTTTTTGCTGAAACATTTTCCACTGAAACAAAAACCTCTTAGACAGAACATTCCGGGGACCAGGCCAGTTTTGATGACTTTTACACTTCAAAAAAAAACGTAAGCCGAAGACCCTTTGAGTTGATGTTTTCTTTCTTCCTTTTAAGAGGGATAAAGGTTCTTTCTTGCTGTTCTTTGAAATGTAAGCTGAGGCACAGCTCCACCCTTCTCTGAATATCTCAAATGTTGAAGAGAAAAGCTTTAATTGAGCTTAAATTTTTATTGTTTTCATATCTCCTTCTCAATCTGCACATCACATTCTGACTTTCAAGATGGAGAGAGTTTCAAAATCAATGAGAGCCCAGAGAGCTCCATCCTCCCCTCCAGCTGTGTTGCTGGAGCACCTCGTAGTCAAGGGTCCCAACTTTGTGCTCAGAGAGCATCTGTTTCTCGTTGTTGAGTCAAAGCCATGAGGATTCTGAGCTTGTAGGACATGGGCTGACCTGTCCTTCTTATATCCTTCAGCACTAGGTCTTAATTCGTGAGACAAGGCAGATGTCATGGTTGGGCAGAGATGGGATCAACCTGAAGTTTTCTGCTGCTGCTTCCCAGGCACAGGGCTGTACAGCACTGCCCACTGCCTCTGGTCCTCTCCAGAGCAGCACACCTACTTGCCTCCTGCCAAACACCTTTCCATTTAATAAAGCAAGGGCCACTTGGCAGCTACTTGTCCCCACTGTGTGGGGACACCTCTCTTGTCAGGACTCCTCTTGCAGGGCCCAGGGATGTGAACTGCATTCCTGGAGTTATCAGCCACTGATAGCTGTCCCCAGGGCTTTAATGAGCATGAGGAACCAAAATTGTTCCTGCTGAGACTAGAAGAGCCATCCACGAGTGGATGAGCAGGGGTAGACTGTGTGTGGGGCAGAGCTGATGGCACCACTCGCTCCACGTCCCCCAAACCGGTTTTGTGACCTTGGGTGAGTGACACTCTTTAGTTTTGTCTCCTGCTTGGCATTGCTCGAAGCTCCTCAACACTGGCAAATGATAAAAGAGTTAATTGGCTCCAGCCTGCCTGGCTGAAACGAGCTTGGGAAATTACAGGGACCTGTTGGCAGCCCAACCCTGCCAGCTGCTCTACAGCTTGTTAGGCAGGAGCTGACTTCCACCAACACTTTCAGAGTTCAGATGCAGTGGCTGAGCTCTAAATAGCTTTATAAAATCAGCCTGTGCATTGTTGAAGTCGCATCCCATCCTGTCCCCTGGAGTACCACAGACTTGAGCCAAGAGATTTGAATTGATGAAATAAGCTTGCAGACAGCCTGGCTGCCCACCAGGGATGTTCCTGGAGGGTTCCGTGCAGCCTCCAGCTTGGCTTTGCCCCAAGTGGACACAAGACAGCCTTGACTCACTCATCACTTGAGCCCTTTGGGTTATTCCCACTGCATCTCCCCTTCCCACAGGATTTTAGAATCATAGAATCGCTTGGTTGGAAGAGACCTTTAAGATTATCAAGTCCAACAGTACCTGTGCACTACCAAACCATATTCCTGAGCACCTCATCTACCTGTCTTTAAACCCCTCCAGGATGGAGACTCCACCACCTCCCTGGGCAGCCTCTGCCAGGGCCTGAGAACCCTTTCAGTGAAGGAATTTTTCCTGATGTCCAATCTGAACCTGCCCTGGTGCAACTTGAGGCTATTTTGGGGGCTCTTACCTGGCCGTAGGTTCAGCTGTATTTTCTGGGGTCTCATCTGGGTGGTGGTGGAGCCCCCCGAGCCCTTGCTGCTGAGGGGATGGTCCTCCAGGATGGTTACAGAGCTGGTGGGGAACTCGATGTAGTCCTGCTCGCAGCCGTTTTTCAGGAGGTTGGCATGCAGGTCACAGCGAGGGGACGACTGCGTCAAGACCTGTGGGAGAGGAACACGGTCAGGAGCCAGCTCCCCTGGGAATGCTTCAGGGTTGTGCTGGGAGGAGGAGAGAGGGCCTCCTTTTCCCCAAAGAGCCCCTGTTTTATCACACCTAATGCAAGACCAGGATAAAAGGCTTTTGAGGGCACACGGTCTCTGCTTGAGGGAGGTGGCAGACAGTGGGGATCTGGGATCACCAACTCCTGCTGGGGTTCAGAGCAGGTTCTGGTCTGCTGTGCTCTACAGGGGAGCTCAGCAGCCCCTGCTGAGGGGTGATGGATGACACATCCCTGCCAAACCCCCTCCTGACACCCAGCAACCGGAGCCTCAGGTTTGGCAAAGCTAAAAGGAAAGCTCATCCAATGTGGGATGGCTGAAAGAGGGTGAGGTTTGATGTGAACACGGCAGGCTGAGGTGAGGGGCAGAGTCTGTGATTTTTTTGTATTTCATATCATTTTCTAAATAATTTTTATATTATTTTCTAAACTTTGGCAAAAAAAATGAGCCAACTTTCCCCCCACTGCCTTGCCAGGAGCCCTTAGGAATTTTGCCATGAGCAAGGACCAGCCCTGCTATGGGTGAGCCCATCGCATGGAGCCGCACTCTGTTCCTGTCCGAGAAGGGTTCAGCCTTATCTCCAGCTCCCCAGCTTCCTGCTGGATGGAGCCAACCCAGGGCAAGGAGAACCAAAAAAGGAGTGAAAGAGCAAAAAGGCAGCAGGGCTGCGGGAGAAGCCGTCAAGAACCTGTCAGGGGCAGGAAGTACAAAGCATGGAGTCATCGTGGAGCTCCAGCCCTGTTCCTCCTTTCCTAGAAAGCTCCCAGCGTCTCGCCCTTATCATGGCACATTCAGAAGAACTCGCCCCACTTCGGTTTCTCTTAAAGACAGATACGGGAAGAATTTCTTTCCCAGCCCAACACTGTCAGGATGTGCTGTCACACATTCCCGGTCAGGCAGCAGCCACCCTCCCCTCCAAGGAGTTCTTCTTCTCCCTCTCACAGCCAAAATCTTTACAACCTTCGAAGTCCTGGTGGGGCTGGTTCAGCTCCCTCCCTGCTCCTGGGAAGGTGGATCCTAATTCTGCAGCCTCCCAGTGCTGGAGAGGTCATAGAATCACAGAACGGTTTGGGTTGGAAGGGACCTCAAAGCCCATCCAGTTCCACCCCACTGCCAAGGGCAGGGACACCTCCCACTGGATCAGGGGGCTCAAGGTCCCATCCAGCCTGTCCTTGAACACCTCCAGGGATGGGGCAGCCACCACTTCTCTGGGCAACCTGGGCCAGGGCCTCCCCACCCTCATTTTGAAGGATTTCTTCCTAACGTCTAATCCAAAAATTCCCGCTTTCAATTTAAAGCCATTTACATCAGTTAATTCCCCATCCACGATAACGTCTCCCCCAGGTTCCGGTTGGCTGAACCCGGGAACAAATTTGTATGTTTTAAGCAAACAAATGGAAAAAATGCAAACGGTGTCAGGAGGCCCTACTTGGCCTGCAGCCCTCTGGAAACGGTGGCCCAGCAATAGCCAGAAAACACATCAGCAGGCGTGTTCCTCCCCCGTGGCCTCCTGCTCCCACCCTCACTGACCGGACAGCGCGCTGCCAGGGAAGAGAACAAGTCATCCCTTCAAATTAGCTCCCTTGAAACCACCCACCCCACAGCCTCACCCCACGGGGCTCCCAGCTGCAGGAAGGGATGGTTGGTTTACTCCAGATCCCAGCAACCATCACATACATTCCTGTTCCAGGTGGGGAAAGATGGACCCATTGAATGGTTTGGAAGGGACCTTAAAGATCATCTGGTTCCAATCCTCCTGAAAAGCAGGCTGGACACCCAGCTGTGGTGCTGGGCTCCTGGGTGACATCTGGAGATCCTGGGGAGCCCCCAGGACTTGAAGGCACCTCATGAGATTAACTGCATCATTAATGATGATTTAATGCCAGGGCTGCATCCTTCTCCTTTCTCTGGACCCTTAAACATCGTGATTGACTTGGGACTCACAGGAGGTTCCACAACAACAAAACCATTGTAAATGTCAAGGAAAATGTTATTATGCCATTGATGTGGTGTTGGCTACAAGGCCCTTGGAGCCCCCAAACCCATCTTCCCCTCTTCCAGTCTCTGTAGACTTGCAGACTCAGCACCTTGGACACTGCCCCAGACAAAAGCGACCCAGCGGCAGCCCAGGCTTGCTGGTGACAAACTCACCATGGAGAAACCTCATCCTCTGGGACACACTCTGCAAAGCCCCCTTCCCCACTAGCTGTTCCCACCTCCTCTGTCACAAGCCATCCCACAGCTCTTGGTTGAGATGCTCCCCAGCTCCACCTCCCCTCTGACCACCTCTGTCCTGCTGTAGGGAAGGAGGTTTCAGCTCAGTATCTTCTCAAGCTCCCTCCAGGATAGGAAATCTGATGGATTTATCCCCTAATTGCTGCCACCAAACCCTGTAAGTGAGGGCAGGGTCAGGCAGAGCCAGCTCCATCTCCCAAATCCCTCTCTGCTGGGCTGGAAGGCTGTGGGAAGTGACATCCCCAGGGCATCTCCATTTTCATCTTGTAGGCAACCACATCCAGCATCAGCTTCTCTGCAGAGGAGCTCCTGGGAGGACCCAAAGTACCGATGCCTCCGCAGATTAAGCTAAACCTTTCTAGCCGTTTATCTAAAATCAAGCCCTGGTCCAGCCTTGCCTCCACCCTTCCTCTGAGGGAACCAGATTAGGTGACACTTTGGGTTGGTGAGACCCTGGAAGATCTGTCACTATAATCTCCAAAGTGATTTTAGAGCCACGTCTCAGGGTTAACGCTTGGCTGACTTGTTCCAAAAGGAAAAAGTGAGTGGATGGACACACCTTTTGTTGGTAAGAATGGTCGAGGTTTCAGAAAAATAAAACTCAGTTCTCTACGTTGGTGCTTGATGGGGTCAGTGATGAGAAGAAGGAAATCCTTCTCCTGTCCAAAGCCAGGATGGAGCAGGAGTAACCGATAACCCCTGGCTTCTCGGGAAGGCTGTGTGTGTGGGAAAGGGCTGCAGTGGGAACAGAAGGAGCACAAATAAGGGCACTGTCCGTTTAAAGAAAAAGGAGGGTGCAATATCAGAGAGCTCCCCCACCCCAGGGAAATTAAACAAACCCACAGAAAAAAAAATCCCTCGTTTGCTAAATTGAGACAATGTGGTCCAGATGTTGGAGGCAGAGTTGCTAAGCAGAGCTTGCACAGCCTGGCCCTCGGGGGCCGGTTGCTGGCAGCGAGACGGCTCCCTCGCCACTTGTCACGTCTGTCCGTGAGCACCACCCGGAGCAGCACTGGAAATATTTCCTTTTTTGGAAACCTTTGCTGATCCGGAGAAAAGAAACCAACCCCATTGCAGCCCTGGGTGCAGCGTCACCAGCTTGGCCCAAGAATAGGGTTGAGCAGAAGCAAGCCCAGAGGTTGTTTCCCCGCCGGGGAGACCCCTTATCACACTGCAAAGTTCAGCCACTCCTTGTGGGAGATAAGACCCGGCTCCTCCACACGAGCATCTTTATTCACACCATGCACCACGGTATCTGATGGGCACAGAAAGCGAATCCTAAAATCATGGAATGGTTTGTGTTGAAAGGGACCTCAAAGCCCATCCAGTTCCACCCCCCTGCCATGGCCAGGGACACCTCCCACTGCAGTGATCAGGGGGCTCAAAGCCCCATCCAACCTGGCCTTGAACACTTGAAGTGGGGGCATCCCCTCTAGATATGCACTGACCCCAAAGCATTAGACCATGCAGGAATGATCCAACAGCGTTTTCCAGCTTGGATCACTTTTCCCAGGTCTTTTCCCTTTCTCAGTGGGCACCACGGGCGCAGCTGCAGCTCAAGGAAGCTGGGTTTCATGGAGAAGCCAAAAGCAACAAAAGCGTTGCCAGAGGGGGAACTGCTCCCACTGAGAAGCCCTGAAGGAGGCTTCTCCACCTATCGCCATCCCAGCCTCACCTCCTGCCTCTGCCCTGGAGCAGCTCTCCTGTCCTGTCGGGAAACTCCCTCCTCTTACCTTCTCGATGGGACTAACCCCGCATTTTTGGACGTCAGCGTGGCAAATCTTCCAGGCTCTCACCCACCCAAACAGGATGATTTTAGACCACAGCTCAACTCTCACAACCTCTTTAGCTCAGTAACCAAAACCAGGCATCTTCTCTACCTTCCCCTCTCTTTCTACTGAAAAATAAAGGGGGTTAAAACTCAATCCTAACTTCTATTTAGTATTTTTCCTTTCTCTTTCCAGGTGTCCTTCCCTTTCCAGCCCTTCCAACAATTAAGCTGCTTTAGCCAGAGCTTTACTATGGGTTTTCAAGAAGCAAATAAAGTTTCCAAATGTACTTTTTTTTTGAGAGACAAAGTGAATTCCTAGTGGAAACATCACCATTTCCCAGCCAGGTCCCACTGACACACCCAGATAAGGGCAGATTTTTGGAGCAAGGCAGGACTGGGCAGCCCAAGCCCTGTGAGATGCACCTCGAGCTATGGTCTGAGCCAGATTCCACGGAGGAACGTGTTTAGACATGGTTGGAACAGAGGGAGACTGAGTTTCAGGGTGTAAAACAGGGACCAGCACCCGACTCCATAGCCCAGATGCTAAACCCTTCCTGTGCATCCCTTGTCCTGCTCAGGGATGTTCTTCAGCACTGCTCAGCCTCCCCCCAGCTCTTACCTCTGCAGAGCACCAGGCGCAGAGGGGGTTCACGGCCAGGCATTGCTTGCAGGAGTTCACTCCGCGGGTGGTGCAGATGTTACTCCCTGAAAGAGCAAAACAGAGAGCAGTTACAACCTGCAGGGCCCAAAACCCACACGTGATTTGAAGCTGCAGTTCTCCAGAAGCAACCACAGCCTCCATCCCACCAGGTCTCTGCTCCGACCCCTTTCCCAGTGCCAAATCCCAGTGCTGCCTCCCTGTCCCTTTTATAAGCACCTCCTCTGCTTGATATCAGCTGGGCTTCATAATGCCCAGGCCTGATCATCATTTACCACCTTCCAGCTCCTTAAATGGTTCCCTTATCCCTGCAACCTTGCACACACGTTGGAAAAAAAGCCCCCAGAACTGGTGGGGACATAAAACATCTTGCCCTGTGCCTCCCTGCAGACGTTTTGGGGCAGCAGGAAGGGGGACAGAATGAAATCCAAGGGGTGCAGTTTGGTACCCACAGCCCTGCCAGTGACCAGGGACCTGCTCCCTCTTCCCAGCGTCCCTGACCCGTGGTGGTTGGTGCCTTCTTGTGCAGGTGCTAAACTCAATGACTGGTCTTGGTTTGGGCTCAAACCTGGGGAAAGAGGGGAGGGAAGGGGCATGAGACCAGAAAAGTGCTGGTGGCAGTTTAGGTGATGCCCTGGGCAAAGGTTGGGCTCCACTAGTGGGGGTGGCAGTGGGGACACTAGGAGATGCACGCTGGCACCACCTTTGATGGTCAGAGGCCAGTGAGCCTGTGGGGGATTAAAGGGCTCCAGAATGCCTGTAGGGGCCTGGGGCAGGAGGAACTCCTCCAGCAGAGGCAGAGGCAAACAGCTCTGTGGCTTCTGCCACCAACGGCCAATGTGGTGAGCAGCTGGGGGCACCGTCATCGTGGTGGTGGTGGTGGCATCACCCCCTGCTCTTCCTCTCTTTCAGGGCACAAGTGCCTCCACAGAGTTTTAGGATTCCCCAGGCGGAACAGATACCAGCCCTGAGCTTGCTTGGGCAGGGGAATGCCCCAAGATCCCAGGGAAAGCCAGCATAGGGCAGCAGGCACTGGGGTCTCCTCTTTGCCCCGTCTCTCCCCGTCCCCACCCAGTGCTCGCCTTGGCAGCCACGGGCGGAAAAAGCGGTGCTTCCCACAGCCACAGGAGGTGCAACAGGAAGCAGAAAGAGGAAGCGGTTCAGCAATGTCGTCAGGTATTTGGGCAGAACCACAGCAATGGCACCGCGCGCTCCTGCCTGCTGGTGTGAGTGTGCACACGCGTGTGTGCGTGCATGTGTGTGGGCACATGTGTGTGCATGTGTTCGTGCACCTGGGTGTCTGTGCACATGCGTGAGTGCACGTGTGTGCACACATGTGTGTGCACCTCTGTGTCTGTGCATGTGTGTGCACATGTGTGTTAAAGTTCCCTTCCAGCCCAACCCATTCCGTGATTCTATGATCAGCTCTCAGAGCTCTCTCCATGTACCAAAACACCTGGCTGCAGTGTGTGAACATGGGAAAGATTTTCAATTCAGCATTGCCCAAAAAGCCCAGGGGTTGATCTCTGGTGATTTCTGCACCAAGGACACTAAGAAATGTGCTAACATTGGGATGGATGGTACTGGATACCGGGAGCTGAGCAGAGGGAAGGCAAAGTGCTCTCAGAAAGCAGCAGTGGCGCTGACAGCGCCGCCTCCACTCTGGCTCTTGCTGTGGCTGTGTGTGAAATCCCTCCTGCCCTGCCAAGAGCTGGTGGCTTCAGCCCAGCACTGGGGCACGTGCCTTGGATTTTCACTGTGCTGTGCCTTTTGTTTGCGCCGTGCCTTGGATTTGTGCTGCGCCTTGGATTTGTGCTGTGCCGTGCAGCTGGGAGCCAGTTCCAGCACCACTGGCAGCATCTTAGCCCTCCAGGGATGGCAGAGCAGGCTTTACCCTGGCAGCCCTTGGGGTTGGGGATGGGCCTGGCAGCTCAAGTTGCTCAGGAATAAACTCTCCGAGCTGCCAGCCCCAGGGCCACGGGAGCAGCTTCCGAGACTGGGCAGCCCCAATGCTTTGATTTCCGGCCCAGTGCCACGGCCCCTCAGCTGGGGTCAGGGGAGAGGTGTCAGGCAGCTGCCTGCCCTGTGCCAGGGGTCTCACTGCTTTCTGCTCTCATATCTCTTCCCGTAGCCACCACCTCCAGGCTCTGACTCACGGTGCTGGCTGGGGCTGGGTTTTTGCACCCAGTACCACCAGCAACACTCCTGGCCTGGACCCTTTTTTCTTGCCAATGGGGGGTTCATTCCCCGAAGGGAGGGTTTCAGCTCACCATAGGATGGTTTGGTCACCTGGCTCTGCCCCAGCACCCAGCTAGGGAACTATAGAGCTGGTAGAGGCTCCTGACACCCATGGGCGTCCCAGCCATGCTCCCAGCCTGGGGACCCAGGGCTCACACCATGACCTGGGATTTGGACACAGTAGTCCAATTCCTATCTCAAACAGATTTCCCCTGTGACTTGAACCAAGTCCTTTAGTTGCTCCCAGCCTCAGTTTCCCCTGTGCAGCGTGGGGTTCCAGGGAAACAAGCACCAAGGGGCTACAGCACCCACCAGAGTGGTGCCATGTGGTGGGAACCAGGCTTTCAGTTGTTTTGAGATTGGGCAGTGATCCCAGAACCACCAGCTCTGTCTGTGCAACCCCTGAGGTAAACTCAGTCCTGGCACTAACCCTGGTCCCAGGAAGATCCGACTGCACTGAAACACGATGTGGAGGTTTTCCAAGCTCATATCTGCTGACTGAGCCCCTGGATGCCTTTGCTTCACGTCCTCATGCCGTGAAACCTGAGCTCTAAGGTTAATGAGCACCCAGACCACCCCTTTGGGCTGGAAAGATCCTCTGTTCCTCAGCATTTGTTACCCATTACCTTCCTTCTTGCCTCTGGGCTCTGGTGGTTTCCTCTCCCTCTCTTCTGACACCACCCCACAGCCCTGGGGTCCTTGATCTGGAGTCTCCACTCCATGCCGGAGACGTAAACCCATTTTTCTGGTTGTTTCTGGGACGAGGGCCACAAGCTGGGCTGTCCCACCCAGACAGAGCAGCGGCCCCATGTCTGGGGAGCAGCACAGGGGGTTGGATGGGGCTACAGCCCCACGGGTCCCTGTGGGAGGGACATTGTCATGCCCAAAGCTACCCTGGGGTCACCTCGTTCCACCCTGCCATTGCTAGCAGTGGTGGCTTTGCCTCAGAGGTCCCCACAAGGGGGTACTTGCCCCCTCAGGCAGTCTGAAGCCCCAACCCAAGGGTGTCTTCATGCACCCCCATGGTCTCCATTGCTCCAAGACTTGTCCCCAGGGGTAAGGGACATTTCCCCAACCCCCAGCACCATACGAAGCCATTCGTGGCTGCACTTAACCCCAATCTGGATGGAGCAGGGCCATCCCTTCCCCCTGGGAAGGGTCCAAGATCCCCCAGGATTTCTGGTGATGACCAGGGCAGTTATCACCACCCAAAGATGCAGCTGGTCCAGCTGGGAGCAGGCAGCCTCGCACCCCCTCTCTGCAGGGAAATGGCTCTATTTTGGCATTTCCAGCACTGCTTGCTTGGCTGGATGCTGGGAGAGGTGTTGGGAGGGCTTTGAGGGAGGCAGATGAGGAATGAGGATCCTGGGGGGGTGTCAGAGTAAAAGAACAGGCAAAACAGCAGAGCGGAGGATGCTGCAGCTAGAATCCCTTTGGGTTGTGGCCCTGTGAGTGCCCAGCAGTTCTTCCCGGGCTCAGGATGCTGCCTGGCTCTGAGCAGGTTAACAAGATCCCAGCACAGCTTAAACTAATAAATTCTGTGGGTTTTAGTGCCATTTTTTTCTTTTCATTTTTGAAGCTTGTTTTTCCAGCCATGAAAACTAATAAACCCAGGTACAAAAGCTGCATTTTTTAACCACAAAAGCAGCTGGTTTCACATAAGGGTCTCCTCCAGAGGACTCAGGCTTTAAAATAAAATAAGAAAACCTAACGTACGAAATGTGGAAAATAAACTGGGCAGCGTGGGAACCACCTTCCTGGGGCTGGGGAGCGCTGTGCCCCGAGTGAGGTGAGATGTCTGTGGCTAAGCATCACCCTCCCTGGCTGGAAAAAATTACTCAGTCCCCAGTCTGCACTCTGAATAACCTCATCCATGTACCGCATGAGCCAGCCACACGCTTTGTTTTCATCCCCTCTGCCAATTTAAGCAAGAATGTGCACAGAGAGAACTTGATAAAGATGCTTTAGAAAAGTTGATAAAGATACAAACCAGGCTTTGATCCTCTCTGCCCTTTCTGCTTCACTCAATGACAAGAATTTGGGTTTTTCTGGCTGATCTCCTGCCTACACCATCCTGGGGTTGTGTCTTTTCTCTGAATATCTCCCTGTCTGCCAGCATCTTCCTGGAAAGGGGATGCCCCAAACTGAGCTTGGCTGATTACAGGACCAGAGAAATCACCTGCACAGCCCCAAACTGAAGCTCTATCAACTCAATCTCTTCCAGGAATTATTCTATGTCCTGCGCAGGTGGCAAACCAGAGCCTCAGGCTATTCCTGGGAATTCAACAAAGTCTAGAATTCTTTAGACAGAACAATGTTGTCCCAAACCCCCTCGAGCCTAGCCTCGGAAACAATGGGACTGATTTATAAATCAGGAGCCGAAACCCCCACAGCATTTAGCAGTTACAGGATTTACTTTGAGCCCCGGAAACACACCTGGGAGGAGAAAACGCTTTTCTAGACTTCTTCTCCATGCTTCAGACACTGGAATTTTTGTAAAAAATACAAACTACATTCACTCTGAAATCACCTGATGCCAGAAAACGGAGTTTTTAAAGAAAAGCACCAAAGTAGCACGAAAAAAATAACACAATACGGCCGCGCTGACATAAATGCACCCCATGCCCTTAAAATAACACGGATACAGTGCCCACCTGCCCTGCAAACTCCCCCGGTGTATTTTCTGTTTATTAAGGACACTAAGTCACACCCTCGTCCTTCTGTTACAAACCAGTGCCCCGAGCCAAACACAGCGTAGGTAGAGAACATAAAATTACCACACCCAGGGCAAGAAAAACGCAGCAAACCATGCCTGGACCCTCTAACATCTTTGAGAAACCCTCCTGGCCCCGAATTAGCCAAAACCCAAGCAGCCTGAGCTCTGCTTTGTATTTGGGAACGGCACCAAAGTTTCAGACTGCCAGCTCCCCCTCTGAGCGTTTTCCCCAGGAAATCGCAGAGCCTGGGAATGCAGAAAGTCCTGGGAATTTGGGAAATAACGGGCAATATAATCACAAAACGACCTGGCTTTAAGCAAAGGCTGTCGACCTACCCCAGCCACCCGCAGCGCAGAGCAGGAGGATCCCCACAGCCACGTAGAATTTTCCCATCTTCTCCGAGCCCCGTGCGCTGGGTGGGTGCTTGGACCGGCCCTGCCGCGGGCGCTGGAGAGGAGTTCTGGGGCAGGCAGAGGTTTTGAGCAGCCCAGGAGATGAATCATGAGTCTGGGTGGATGACACACACGGCGCTCGCTTCGGAGGCAGGGAGTGCTTCCCCCCCCTCCGCCCGTACCTCCTCCTGCTTCCCTTTCCGCTCTCTCCGCTCAGGCGAAGACCTCATAAAGCCTGGCAGCAAAGGCACTGCTGACCTACAGCCCCGGGCTGCGAACAGGCTCTTTCCCATAGGCTCCTTCGCCTGGGTTTAATTCCTTGCAAAATCTTGCTTACTCCCTCCTTTTATTAACTCTTGCGTGGAAGGCAGCAGGGTGTTAAACCTGCGGAGTTCTGAGCCGTTCAGGGGTTTAAGGGGCAATAGAACAAATGAATCCCGACAGGAAAGTGTGGGTTTTGAGCTCCCCTTGCCAGAGCACTGATGTAAATGGGAATATCTCTGCTGAAACGGGGCTGGGAGCTGAGGGAGACCCAGGCAAGGACTGGATCTGGGGAAAGGCAGCAGTTTGGGTACAAACCTGGCCATTGCAAAGGGAGGGAAGTTCAGCTTTGGGTCAGATAATCTTGGACCTGATTTTCTTCTCAGTTGGTGGTGTTTTTTTTCCCCTCTGTGTCCTCAGAAATTGCTCCTGGACTGAGCAAGTACAGGAAGCTGGATCTGTGCAGGAATTATCCCTGCTGAAATGCTGAAGTGGCTCGTGGATGCCTCTTGAAGGGGTTTTATAAACTGCTTGTTCCCCTGCAATATCAGGGTCCTACTCAGAGACGGGAAAATGAAGGCACTCAAAATACAGGCTGGGAAGGGGTACAAAAGGGAGAGAAGGGCTGCTTCCCCGGAGCCCTGGGCTGCTCTGTCCCACCAGGTGACAGGGGCTGGGGACAAGAATGACACAATTCTGGGTCAGGATGACCCAAGATGCAGAAATGCCAGGCAGCAGAAAACAAGCTCGTGTTCGTGCCGAGTGCTGCAGCTGCAGCTCGGGGCGGCGGAAGCTGTGGGACAATGTGTGAGGTGCTGTATGAAAACCACAGCCCCACGCTGGGAGAGATGGGGATAACAGCATCTGTCCCAGAGCCAGGCGGCTCTCAACAAGAGATGGCTCTGTTTGTGAGTGTGAGGTTGAGATGGGACCTAGAGGATCTCAAAGGTCTTTTCCAACCAAGCGGTTCTGGGTTTCTATGTTTCTATGACTCTGCCTCAGGAGCCGTGGTTTTTCTTGACTTCAAAAGAAGACTTTTTGATGCCTCTTTGCTTCTCCACTCAGCCCCACCATCCACATGTGATGCTACTGCCTGTGATGCTGCTGCCGTCCCCCGGCAGTATGGGCTCCGCTCAGTGGGGGAATCATTTTCCGTCTGGGATCCAAATCCGTCCCCAAGACGTTTAGAATCACAGAATCATAGAATAACCTGGTTGGAAAAGACCTTTGAGATCGTTGAGTCCAACCATACCTGTCCAGTACTAAACCATATCCCTGAGAAACTCCTTTAACTGTCTTTTAAACACCTTCAGGGATGGTGACTCCACCACCTCCCTGGGCAGCCTCTGCCTGAGAACGCTTTCAGTGAAGAAATTTTTCCTGATGTCCAATCTGAACCTGCCCTGGCACAACTGGAGGCCATTTCCTCTTGTCCTGTCATTGTCACTTGGGAGAAGAGACCAGCACCCACCTGGCTACAGCTTTCTTTTAAGTAGTTGTAGACAGTGATGAGGTCTCCCCTCAGTCTCCTCTTTTCTTACTAACAAAGATTTGGTAAAGGGGACTAGGAGGAACCCATCGGCCCTCATGCAGTGTCAAAAAGAGCTGCGCCTTGGCTCAGACACCAATATAAACCCAAACCTGCTTTCTCGGGGTCTCTGGGTCTCACCCTGTTCCAGGTCCCAGAGCCATCTCTCACTGCAGATCCCATTAACCAGTTTTAGGGTATCCAGATTCTTTTCCTGCACATCTCCCTATGTGGAGATGCTACCTGTGTGGCCTTTCCCTGTTGTGCAGGGGTTTCTGGCCATGCAGCAACCTGTCCCTACCCCACCCTGTGAGCCATCCAATCCTTCGTGAAAGGGATGATGAATTTGTCTAAGTTTCTATAAAGAGAAATTTAGGAGCCCCACTCTGCTCTGCACACCCCGTAGATCCACCCTGACATCAAACTCGTGGGCCCTCTTCGCTGGTTGCCCAAACTAGAAAGCACTGCAGGTTCCCAAGGGACACACAACCCTCTTTGTCCTGAAACTCCCTGCCTGGTGTGACCCAGGATACTCCAGCCTTTGCTTCCAGCACGGTGGAAAAACTCTGAAGAAGAAGGAAAAAGACACAAAATGAAGTATTTGAACTGCCAGCACCTGCCTGGGCTCTTGTCCTTCCTCAGGACAAGGATGGCATGAACTTAACTCAGCACATTTGGACTGAATTTCCTTGCTGACTGCCAGAAGGTGCTGCTTCTCCTGAAAATATTGCAGTGTTGTTAACTCCCTGCACTGGGTAAACCTGTGGGGCAGCACACAGAGAGCTCAGTGTGAGCTGGCGTCCCTGTGCTCTGCCCTGAGGGCTGGATATGGCCCAGAGAGGTGGAGAAAAACTGGACCTGGGGAGACAGATTGTAGAATCATAGAATCACAGAATGGTTTGGGTTGGAAGGGACCTCAAAGCCCATCCAGTTCCAACCCCCTGCCATGGGCAGGGACACCTCCCACTGGATCAGGGGGCTCAAAGCCCCATCCAACCTGGCCTTGAACACCTCCAGGGAGGGGGCAGCCATGGCTTCTCTGGACAACCTGTGCCAGGGCCTCCCCACCCTCAGTGTGAAGAATTTCTTCCCATTGTCTAATCAAAATCTTCCCCCTTCCAGTTTAAAGCTGCTCCCCCTCATCCTTTCAGTTGATGCCCTTGTATAAAGCCCCTTCCCAGCTTTCCTGGAGCCCCTTTCAGTCCCAGGAGGCTGCTCTAAGGGTCTCCGCAGAGCCAGCTCTTCTTTAGACTGAACAACCCCAACTCTGATCATCTCTGTGGCTTCCTATGGACCAGTTCCAACAGTTCCATCTCCTTCTTATGTTAGGGATTCCAGAACTGGACACAGGACTCCAGAAGGGGTCTCCCAGAGCAGAGCAGAGGGGCAGAATTCCCTCCCTCCCCTCTGGTCCCACTGCTTTGGGTGCAGCCCAGGACACTGTTGGTTTCAGGGCTGGGAGCGCTCGTTGCCGCCTCCTGTCGAGCTTCTCCTCCCCCAGCACCCCAAGTCCCTCTCCATAGGGCTGCTCCCAAATCACGTTGTCCTCCAGCCTGTATTACTCTGGATTTTGAAGCCTTCGGATGAAGGCAAGGAGCAGGCGGGGCAGTGTTCGGGAGCTGAGTCCCGGCCGTCCCATCACCACAGGCTGTGACCCAGGAGTACCGGGTGCAGCAGCCCGAATCCAGGCTCAGGTGTGCGGGGAGAGAGGCTGGAGTTGGAGGCTGGAGCTGGAGCCACCAGAGGGAGCAGGAGATCCTTCAGTCTGGGAGTGAGCTGGGGAGAGGAGCTCCTACCCAGGCTAGGGCACTGGGATGCTCTGGTTTCATCTGGGGATTTTTTCCTGACCCTCCGGTTAAATACGAGCAGATGCTCTTGTTTGATCAGGGCTTTCCACTTCTGCCACAAACTGCCCTGGCAGCCCTTCAGGGCGACAAACATCATGTGCAAAACAAGGAGGAAAAAGCAACAAGTAAAACCCAATCCAGTTTATGAGCACCAAAAGTCACAGGAGCGGAACAGGGACTCAGGTCCCAGGCAACAAAAAAGGAAGCAATGGACTCTCTCTCCATCAGTCTTAACCTCCATCCTCAGCCATCCTCATGCTCCTGCCTTTAGCTGCAACTCAGTGATCCTCATTTTAGGTTTACTCAAATCTCCATCAGAGGCTGGGCACAGAAAATGGGCCAAGATGTACATGGATAAACCGGGACAAGGTCCTCACATTGTGGCTCAGGGGTGCTGTGCTGTTCTGTGCCATCCAGACACGTTTCCAGACAAATAGCAAGGGACAAATCCTCTGCTCTGAGGACAGGCTGTGAGAGTTGGGCTTGCTCAGCCTGGAGAAGAGAAGGCTCTGAGGAGACCTTAGAGCAGCCTCCCAGTCCTGAAAGGGGCTCCAGGAAAGCTGGGAAGGGGCTTTATACAAGAGCCTGGGGTGATGGGATGAGGGGGGATGGCTTTAAATTGGAAGGGGGAAGATTTAGATTGGACATTAGGAAGAAATTGTTCACAATGAGGCTGAGGAGGCCCTGGCCCAGGTTGCCCAGGGAAGCCATGGCTGCCCCATCCCTGGAGGTGTTGAAGGCCAGGCTGGATGGGGCTTTGAGCCCCCTGATCCAGTGGGAGGTGTCCCTGCCCATGGCAGGGGGTTGGAACCGGATGGGCTTTGAGGTCCCTTCCAAACCAAACCATTCCATGATTCTATGATTCTATGACAAAAGTGGGAAGCCAGAACCTGGCAGTTTCATGGGCACAGCCCCAGGGTGGGCAGGGCTGATCCTGAGCCAGACCCTGCTGGACACCTCAGCTCATGGTTTTGGTTTGGGAGCTTACGCAGACAAGGAGAGGGGAGCAATGATGAATCTTCCCCTGGGATTCCCTCGATGGGTCTGAGGGGCCTGAGGGAGAGGGTCTGTGATGCTCCTGCAGTGATGCTGCTCTGGGACCCAGAGGTGGCCACAGGGCAAGGCAGGGATATCAGGGAGACATCAGGGTGCAGCATCACAGTGCTCCAGTTTGAAGGGGCTAAAGGAGCAGGAGGGGGAAAAGAGGGAGGGAAAAGTGCTGGGGGGAGGAAGACAAGGATGCAGAGAGGGGGCTGGATGCAGCTCTCATCAGGAGGCACAGGACAGGCATCACTGAGCAAAGCTGGGGGTGGACCAGGCTGGATTGGGCCAGCGCTGCTGGAAGAAGGAGTGGGTGGCACGGAGCAGCGAACGGCGAGCGCAGCACTGACCTGAGGCTCACAGGAGCCTGCGTGGGGGGACAAGGACCTGCAGCAGTCCAGGACCAACACAGACCTCGTGGGAGCACATGGGGGGGGACCTGGGAGGAAGGACAAGTTAGATTCTGCTCTGCAGGGCCTCAGGGGTCAGTCCCTACCTGGAGGTGCCCAAAAGGTGGGTGCAGGCACCTCTGGGGTGCAGAGAGGGGGTGCACAGGGGAAGGGGTGGGCAACCTTGGGTGAGAGTGGAGGGGGGGAGGAAGGCGGTGCTGGGGGGGAGGCTGGAAAGGGGTGGAGTTGCTGGGTTTTTTTTCTTTGAATACGGTGAAGACTTTAGCCTGGAACTTGCATTTGTGGAGCTCCCAGGCAGCAAGAATCAGCTCTCCCTCCTGTGGGAGAGCCCTTTGGGAATTGCTCTGCTGCTTTGGGGTGGCGGCTTTGGGATAGCAGCGAGGGTGGGAGGCATGGGCCGATCTGTGGCTGCCTTCCTCTCCCCCACACCCCTTCCTCCTTTTCTCTCTCTTGCTTTGTGCTTGGTTGGGGGCTTGTGCTAACGCTGCCTGTGCCAGGAGGGATCTGGGAGCAAGCCATCACTCAGCTGCACAAATTGGCTTCCCACTTGCTCGCAGCCTCAAGGAAGTTTCCCCTCCAGCCCAGGTGCTGTGAGAAGAAGCCAGTCAGGAGGGGGGCTGAGTCCTGGTGTGCGAGGGGTGGGGAGGGGGTCAGCGACCTTTCCTCTTGCCTTCCCTGGAGATCTGGGATCACACGCGAACCATGAATGGATCCTTCTTCAACCAGACTCTCCTAGAGCAGGGAACTTACCCCAACAGGACCCAGGGCTTGGGGGTGCTCATGGCCTGCTGCAACGGGACCAGCTCGGTGCTGGCAACCGACGGCGGTTCCTCGGTCCTGGTGCCCGACGAGAGAAGCCTTTACATCACGCGGGTGGTGCAGATCGCTGTCCTCTGTGTCCTCTCCTTGACTGTGATGTTTGGCATCTTCTTTTTGGGCTGCAACTTGCTCATCAAGTCGGAGAGCATGATTAACTTTCTGGTGAAGGACCGAAGACCTTCCAAGGATGTGGGAACTGCAATCATGGGACTTTACTGAAGCCACCAGGCTTTTGTAGGCAAGTGAACCGTCTGGACCTGGTGCTGAGATGTACATTCCCATGTGTTTGGGGCAGCTGGGGGGAGTGGAAAGGGAGGGAGGGGTCTTTTAATATGTCTGTGTCCATGGGAAAGCAAACTGGTGCTTCCCAGTCAATAAACTCTGCCGTGGTCAGCGGGGAAATCGCCCCAGAGTTCTGTGAAGCACAATAAATGCCCAGCATCGTGTTGCATGCAGTAATGGCTTAAGTTTTGCATGAAACTTGCAAAAACAGTGGTAATGTGCAGCTCTGGACTCTTTTCAGTTACCTTGGATACTGCTACCTGGCATTTAGGGCTAAAAAAAAAAAAAAAGGGCAAATAACTCACTACAAAAAGAAAACAACAATAAAAATAAAAAAAACAAAGTAAAGGGAAAGCAAAATGCATGGCATGGACCATGTTTTGACTACGGGGCAGGGGAAGGGAAGTGCCATGTGGGTTGTAGAACAAAGTCTGCATGCTGTAAAATGTGTCAGTCTTTGTATTTTGGACCCCAAGCTTGCATCTCCTGGTAGAGTCCTGTAACAGGGAAAGCATGTTCTTCCTTATTTTTTTGAGCTCTACTGTTAAATAAACCGGTACTTTCTTCTTTCACACTATGCTAAAGGAAGAAAAGAACCCAGAGAAATACAAAAAAGCACTCTAACCCCCCCTAAAAACCAAAAGCATGCTTGGTTTTGTACACACCAGCCTTTTTTTTTTCCAGTGCTGTATTGTTGCAGTCCTTGGGGTTTTTGTAGTTTTTTTGAAAACTGGTGGGCGTTCAGGAAAAAAAAAAAGAACCTGTTTCAAAAGAATTTGGTGTTGTCTTCATTTTCTTTCTCTGTGCATGCAAAATTCAGGTATTTCAATCCCAGTTCCAGATAGAATTGTCTCACCTTTCAAATGAACTCTAATTACAGATCTTTATTTAAAGCAGAAACTACCACACGGTAGGATGGTTGGACTCGATGATCTCAAAGGTCTTTTCCAACCAGATGATTCTACACATTTTTCACCGGACAATATCAGTTACCATAAGCAAATAAATCCATCAGGAGCTGCATGTTTCAGGCTTGTATTAAATACCTGCACATTAAATACCTCTCCTGAGGCAGAGATTCATAAAGATGCACTGAGAGCCTTTCACAAAGCAGGATTTCAGCCTTTGAATTAGAGTCTCCAGCTCTGATCCTGATGAGCTGTCAAAACTAAATTGTGTGAGAGGAGGAAGACTCCTGACCTTTGCAATTACAGCTCTGTCTGTAGGTGTGAGATGGGAATAATGTGAGTTTTGTTGTGCCAACAATATTGCTGCTGGGTCCACTTCTGTGGTGGGAAAGCAACCCTGGGTACAGGAGGAGCTGATGTAAATCTGCGTGGATGTAAATCCAGAAGAACACCTCTCTGCCTTCCCCAGAAGGAGGAACAGGATTAGAGTACATTTTGTAATTAATCAATATTTGCTGAACAGCCTCTGCAACGTTCCCACAAGGTATTGATGGGCTAAATCCCACGCAGAGCAGGCTCTCACTGATTGCTCCTGCTGACCTGTTGTCTATAGCACCTTAAGAGCACAAAGCCAATGTGCAGCAGGACCAGAAGTTGGGATTCAAAGCTCTGAAGTGTCCCGTTGGTGCCAGTGAAGCGGCTTTTATTTTTATGAGCAGCTTGTAGGTTTGCACACCTGAGCAGCCTTCTCAGCACGGAGGGTTTGCTGCCCTTCTGGGAGATGTAGAAGTGGCTTCACACACAGCATGGAAGAGGATTTTGGTCCCTGCTGCTGAAGGGGGTGTTATGGCCATTGATCTCTTCACGTACGAGTGCAAACTGCTCCTGCGGTGGGAGCACAGCCTGGTCACAACGTCAAGGTGAGGTGCAAATAACCCCACTGTGCACAGTGACGCAGCTCTGTAAACATTTAGGAGTGTTCTTGCATGTGTAACCTGAAAGTGTAACTGCATCTGCAGGTCAGAGGGCAGCCAAGGTCATAGAATCGTTGACCTGGGTTGGAAGGGACCCACAGGGATCATTGAGCCCAACTCCTGTCCCTGCACAGGACATATTCACTAAACTCCCAACCAGCTTCTGCCTTAAGCAGGCACTTCCTCCCTCTTGCCAATCCATCCACCAGCTGTGGGAGAACTCAGGGATGATGGAAGAAACCTTCCAGTGTCGGCAATGCAAGCAAGGCATCCCCTTAACTATGACCTGCAGCAGTGCCCTGAGTGAAGAAACTCCTCAAATTATCTCAGCTGTACCTCCTTGCCTTGCTCTGCCAGGGGCTATCAGAGCTGGTGGGTGTGTTGAGGGGTGGGGAAACATGGCTCTGCAATCCCGTGTAGCCACCAACTCACCTCGTGTCCCGAGAGGCCACATCCAGGAGTGGGGTGTGGGGGTTTACACCCCTTTTATGCTGTGGAATCTTCCAGAGGAAAGGAAGAAAAGGCAGCCACAGTAGGGTCCTGTGTACCTGAGGTGGAGGAGCAATGCAGTGCCCCAGAAAGCAGAGCTGGGCACCTGCTGAGACAGATGGAGTTGCTCAGGAGTTGATCCGGAGAGGGAACATTTTCCACATGGCCCTTTGGGGAAAAAGCCCAGCTTCATAGAATCATAGAATCATCTGGTTGGAAAAGACCTCTGAGATCATCAAGTCCAACCGTATCTGTCCCCTTACTAAACCCTGTCCCTAAAAAACTCATCTACAAATTTACATTGGGTTGTTCATCCTCTAGTCATGGTAAACATTGCCAGGTCATGTGGAACCAACAGAAGAGGTTCTGCAGAGTGAAGCAGTTGATGGGCACGATACACATTTGCCATATTACATGATGTGTCCCCATTGGTTCCTGGACAGCTGTCTTGCTTGCAGTGGGTTTAAGACAAGCACACAAGTTCCCATCCCATTAGATTCCCAATAAAAGTCTGATTATTTCACTGGGAAGAGGAATTATTTTGGGGAAAAAGATCTCTGGAGCATTGGTGACAGCACTAAGATGTCAAAGGGTGACTAGAAGGAAGACAGAGAAAGGCTGGCACAGTGAGGGAAGCCCTTAGGTTAGATTTTTGAGGTCTAAAGACCCTCTTGTGGTGAAGTCATGGTTACTGTTTTAACTGCCCTGCTTCCTTCCTCAACTTGTTTGCCCAGAGCAGATGCCAGTGCAGGTCGTGCCTGGTGGAAGGGAGGGTGCTGAGTGCACCCTGATGCCCCCAGCTCTCGATGGAAGAGCTGTCATCCTAGACTGTGGAAACCCACCTGCCCTGTTCCAGAGGCACGAGTGCTGCAGCCATAGGATGAGGTGTTTACTCCAGGGTTACTCCGTAAGGAAAGCAGACCATAATGACTCTTTCTACTGCCTTTCCCTACAAATAGCTGTGATTTTCATCTCACGCCTACGCATTCAGCTTAAGCTCACAAGTGAGTTCTGGCTCCCAAGAAAATTTAAGCAATTCTTTTTTGAAAGAGGCTGGTTTAATATTATTTTGATTTAGGTTTTTTAATTGTTGATTGTAGCAGAGCGTCACTGGGGTGCCAGGAGCTGTACAAATATGACTGAGAGACACTGCTGGTTATAAAATACAGCAGAGAGACAGGGAGGGAAGGGACATGCTCGGGTGGATCATAACATCATTGGCAGAGTGAGGACCAGCCGTTGAGTCTCATTTAAAATTGTCTCCTAGCAGTGGAATATAAAACACCAATGTAGTCCCATGAGGCAGGACACATTGGTCTGAGCCACTGGTCCGTGCACTCTTGCACCCCTTCTCTGAAAACAATCATGATTTTAGGCAGTATGGTCAGTCAAGTTATCCTAATGGGGAACAGATTCCTGACCCCCACCAAGACCAAATAGTATGGACATTCCCAGTCCTTCTTCAGGAACAGCTCCTGTTTCTGGGCTGGTCCCCACTTGCCACAAGTTAGCTCCAGCTGGACCTGAAGGGGACCTGCAAGAAAGATGGGGAGGGACTTTTTACGAGGGCATGGAGTAATAGAGTGAAGGGGAATGGATTTAAACTGGAAGGGGGAAGATTTAGACTAGACATTAGGAAGAAATTCTTCACAATGAGGGTGGGGAGGCCCTGGCCCAGGTTGCCCAGAGAAGCTGTGGCTGCCCTGTCCCTGGAGGTGTTCAAGGCCAGACTGGATGGGGCTTTGAGCCCCCTGATCCAGTGGGAGGTGTCCCTGCCCATGGCAGGGGGTTGGAACTGGATGGGCTTTGAGGTCTCTTCAATTCTAAACCATTCGGTGATTCTATAATTCTATGATTCTTATTTCTCGACAGGTAGCAGGGAAAGAGCAGAGAAAGGCAGTGTGAGAGCATCCTCTCCTGCTGAGCAGCTGACCCGTAATCACTGATTTTACAACTGGAGAAATAAAGAGGTGACTTGACCCACCTGAGAAAACCTGGCAACCCTTGCCATATGGTTCTGCTTGCAGTGGGGAAAGCCCCAGCCCAAGTCCCAAATGATGCCCACCTCCTTCTCCTTGTCCTGTCGGTCTTTGCTCAGGGCAATGAAAGAGTTAAGATGAAACAGACCAACAGATTAGGAGGGAGGGAAGGATTCCAACCTGAGCCTGGCACCAGATGCTCTGGAGCGCATGCACCAAACACACACAGTATTTAATAATTCCTGAGAATTGCCATGGTAATGAAGCACAGAGTCAGGTTGTTATAGTAACAGCCTTTTTTTTTAGGCAGGGAGGCATTACCCAGGTTGTAACCTCAACCCTGCCTGAACACATTGCTGAGAGCCCAAAAAATAAAAAAAAAAGAAGTAAAATACAACCCAATGAGATAAGTAGCACTTTGCTGTCTCTCGTCTGCCAGTTCTGGGCTTGTTCTGTAGGTGGTGGAGGGAACCAAGTTGTTCCAGACATGCATTGCCATGGAAAGCCTGGGGAATGGCTGGAGTGAATCTCTGCAGATCCAAAACTGAGTGCTGATGGGGGTGAGGGCTGAACCCCTCTCATGGGTCATAGAATCGTAGAATCTCAGAATGACCTGAATTGGAAGGGACCCACAAGGACCATGGAGTCCAACTCCTGTTCCTGCACAGGACAACCCCAACATTCACACCGTGTGACTGAGGGTGTTGGCCAAAGACTTCTGGAATATTGTCAGGCTGTGACTGCTTCCCTGGGGAGCTGTTCCAGGGCTCCACCACCTGCTGGGGGAAGAACATCTTCCTAATAGCCAACCTAACCCTTCCCTGGCATCTTCCTGTCATTCCCTTGGGTCTTGTCACTGGTCACCAGAGAGAAGAGCTCAGTGCCTCCTCCTCCTCCCCTTGTGAGGAAGCTGCAGAGCACAGTAAGTTCTTCCCTCAGGCTGCTCTTCTCCAGGCTGAACAGACCAAAGGACTTCAGCCACTCCTCACATTAGTCCTCCTCCAGACCCTTCTCCAGCTCCATGCCCTCCTCTGTACACTCTCCAGCAGCTTTAGATCCCTTTTACCCTGTGGCACCCAAACTGCCCCCAGTGCTCGAGGTGGGGCCTCCCCAGAGCAGAGCAGAGTGGGACAATCCCCTCCTTTGACTATTGAGCAATGCTGTACCTGATGCCCCCCCAGATGGCAAATGGGAAGGACACCTGCCTGTCTCCCAGTGTACGCATACAGGAGAGCAGCCACGGAGAAGCCCTCATCCTCACTGAGCCCACAGAAGGGTGCTGTGATCCCAGTTCACAGCCTGCCTACAGTTACCTACATCCCAAGCCATGAAGGTTCCAAAGTTACTCCACAAGATGAGGAAAGCAGTTTGGGGGCTGGAAAGGAGGTAGCAGACCACTTTTCCTAAAGCCAGAAGGCAGACCTAAGAAGAAAACACAGCTCTGGCAATGTCTCCAAGCTGCTGCGCTCCGTGGAGGGCAAAGTCAGGCAAGAATGGAAATCTGTGTCTTCCTCTTGTTCTCCCATAGAGTCATGGAATGGTTTGGGTTGGAAGGGACCTCAAAGCCCATCCAGTTGAACCAGACACCTCCCACTGGATCAGGGGGCTCAAAGCCCTATCCAACCTGGCCTTGAATACCTCGAGGGATGGGGCAGCCACCACTTCCCTGGGCAACCTGGGCCAGGGCCTCCCTACCCTGATTGTGAAGAATTTCTTCCCAATGTCCAATCTAAATCTTCCCCCTTCCAGTTTAAAGCCGTTCCCCCCTGTCCTGTCAATCAGTAGGCAAATGTAATTTCTATTTCCTCTCCTAAGCCACCCCCTCCAGCAAGTGTCTCAGGTTTGTCCAGCTGCTCCTCATATTGAATTTGAATTTACTGCTGGTTAAATCAGCTTTGAGAGCCTATTTTCTATTAAGGAAGCTGAAGCAGCACAGGTAGGGGTTCACTTAGAAGAGAGATGCCTTGAAATAGGCAGTGCAATTACTCAGGAACATCAATCCATAAATCCCCGCTGCAGCTCAGCGTGGTTCTCTTGTATTAGCTGTGTGAGAGCCGTTAGCCTCCAGATAAAGCCTCTGCAGTCCATTAGCTCTGCCTGAGAGGGACAGTTTGATGCCAGGAGAGTCAGGTACTCAAGGGAGAACTGAGGCCAAATGATAACAGAATTCAAGAGCTTCAAGAGCCAGCATTTCCTCACAGCTTTGGAGGCTTTGCCTACCAGTTTCTTTCTTCGAAAGGGAAACATTTTCCAGTTTCTGTGTCTTCCCAGCTGCTTTCTTGCTGTGGCTGCTGCTGCTATTTTGGCCTGGCATTCCCCAGATTCCCCATCCTGTCCTGGTCCCGTGCTTGAGTCTCCTTGGAGTTGCAAGGCTGGGGCAGGGCTTGCTCCTGGCTGAGGAGTGCAGTCACCTGGCACCCCCCACAAATCCTGGGGCATGGAAAGCCCCTTGCTTCCAAATAAGTGTGAGTTGCTCCTCTTGCTCTTTGCCAAATCAGAGCTGTTCCAGGACTGTGTGAGCATTTAGAGTCTTCAGTAGAAAACATGGATCACACACTCATAGAATCACAGAATGACCTGAGTTGAAAGGGACTCACAAGGACCATCGAGTCCAAATCCTATCCCTACACAGGACAACCCCAACATTCACCCCATGGGGCTGAGGGTGTTGGCCAAAGGTTTCTGGAATATTGTCAGGCTGTGACTGCTTCCCTAGGGAGCTGTTCCAGGGCTCCACCACCCAGGGAAGAACCTTTTCCTAATGTCCAAACTGATCCTCCCCTGTGGCTCCATCTGTATAAGGAACATTCCTGGGCACTGGAACTTGACTGATAACACTTGGGAGAATGGTTCAGACCTGTGCCAAGAACCTGACCTGAGCAGTCCCTAAGCAGTGGCAAAGGGACAGAGCTAAAAGACCACAGTGCATTCAGGGACATTGCTTTGGGTGGTGCTGTCTGTGCAGAGTGAGAATCTTGTTAGATTTGCTGGATTTACACCCAAGTGTGGGTGTCTAAAGCAGCTGTTTGGCTTTCTGTATCCAACTGGGTTTTGTCAAGAGTGAACGAGGGATTCGAACCCCTGGATTTAGTTCTGGAGAATACGTCTTTGGAAAAAGAGTGTACACAGGGAAGCACAAAACATCCTCAACAGCCTTGACAACTGCCTATTGTGTGTTGTTGAATACATAGAATAAAGGAATCACTTGGTTGGAAAAGACCTTTGAGATCATTGAGTCCAACCGTACCTGTCCACTACTAAACCATCCCTGAGCACCTCATCTACCCATCTTTTAAACCCCTCCAGGGATGGTGAGTCCACCACCTTCCTGTGCAGCCTCTGCCAGTGCCTGAGAACCCTTTCAGGGAAAAAAAATTTCCTGATGTCCAATCTGAACCTGCCCTGGTGCAACTTCAGGCCATTTCCTCTCACCCTGTCACCTGTCACTTGGGAGAAGAGACCAACACCAACCTCACTACAACCTCTTTTCAGGGACCTGTAGTCAGTGATGAGGTCTCCCCTCAGCTTCCTTTTCTCCAGGCTAAACAGCCCCAGGTCCCTCAGCAGCTACTCGTAAGACTTGTTCTCCAGCACATCTTTGGGTTCATGCTAGTTCCCCCTTTAAAGTGACTTAGCTGAGCAATTCCCCAGCAGTCTGGTCACATTTGCACTCCTCTGATTTTAGAGACAGGCAATTTCTTGGGCTTGTTTGTTCTGTGAGCATATGGTTATGGAAAAATCATTTAAGAGAAAATCAGAACGTTGCCAACAATAAGTGTGGTTTTAGCACATCTCCAAAGATATCCCTGTCAACACGCTGGAAAGTGGTGTGGGCACTGGCAGTGCTCAAAGAAATGAACATGGATCTAAAGTGACTGTCTCTGATCTGAGAAACACTGCTCATCTGCTTCTGTTTCAGGCTGTAGTTGTAACAGAAGTCCAGCTTCAGAGATGCCTTTGCAGCTTTCATCTTCCCCAGAAGCTCATTACTGCAGGTGATGATTCCACATCATTAATTTAAGACAGGTCAATCAACAACAAAGCAAAAATGCCTTTTTAGAGACAAAGATTTTATCACAGTACTGCAAGAAGCTATGAGATGGGTCTGTGCAGCTATCTTGGCTGCAGGTCACAGATGACTTCAAGGTGAATGTAGAGGTTTTGGCACACTTTGTCAAAGACCTGTGGTACTCAGCTGGTCAGGATCATGACTCTGGGCCATGGCAAAGCACTCTCTAGGTACAATCACAGAACAGCTATCAAATCAAGCAGGTTTCCTCTTTTTGAGCTAATGAGAGATCCCTGAACATTTCATCTCAGATGAATGTGTTTCTCCTGCCCCAGTGACGAGCTCTGAAGGCACCACAACTACAGGTGGATTTACTCTCCTAGTGAGAAGCTGTGAGATGAGAGGGCACAGCACCAGAATTCCTTGTCAGTTCTGCCTTTTCTTTCCATGTGAGCTCGCTGGCTGTTTATGATTTATGCAACACCAGCTGTGCCTTGCTGATGAGTGCCTTCAGCGAACACCATCACTTTTGGTTCTTGCTCTGAGCAACTCCAGGGGGAAAGGAGAAAAGATCCCTCTTTCCTGTGATGCTCCAGTTCTTCTGAAAGGGTCCAATATTATAAGAACATGAGTTATCACCTTATTCTAACTGTGGATGTGACACTGGAGGTGGAGATGATCAAGGCAGTAATCAACAACATGAGCCAGCAGTGCTCTGGCAGCCAAGAGGGCAACTGTGTCCTGGGGGGCATCCAGCACGGCATCGGCAGCCGGGAGAGGGAGGGAATTGTCCTGCTCTGCTCTGCACTGGGGAGGCTCCACCTCGAACACTGGGGGCAGTTTGGGCACCACAGGGTAAAAAGGATCTAAAGCTGCTGGAGAGTGTCCAGAGGAGGGCACGGAGCTGGAGAAGGATCTGGAGGTGAAGTCGTGTGAGGAGAGGCTGAAGCCATTTGGTCTGTTCAGCCTGGAGAGGAGGAGACTGAGAGGGGATCTCAGAGCTGTTCGCTGCCTTCTCACAAGGGAAGAAGGGAAAACAAGGGCTGAGCTCTTCTCTCTGGTGACCTGTGATAGGACTGGAGGGAATGGCAGGAAGATGTGCCAGGGAAGGGTGAAGTTGGACATCAGGAGAAAGTTCTTCCCCCAGAGCCCTGGAACAGCTTCCGAGGGAAGCAGTCACAGCCTGACAATATTCCAGAAGCCTTTGGCCAACCCTCTCAGCCCCACGGTGTGAATGTTGGGATTGTCCTGTGCAGGAACAGGAGTTGGACTCGATGGTCCTTGTGGGTCGCTTCCAACTTGGGTCATTCTGTGACTCTGTGAACAAAAGGCAGGAGAAACATCAACCCCTGTGGCAGCAGCGACCCGAGTGACCTTACTGGAAAAGGGGCTGGAACTGCAGAGCTACAAACCCTGCATCCTCATCAAAGAGCTGGTTATGTCAGTTCAGTGTGTCTGTTGGTGTTGTTCAAGGCTGATACACGAGTGGAGGTGAGGATGGGTGCAGGTGCCTGTTCAGAACACTGCAACATCCAGGATAAAGGTGTGCATGAAAGCAAGCTCAGAGCACGGTTCCTTTTCCATGACAGCTGCCTGGCTGGTGGTGGCTGCTGGCTCTCTGCCCTGGCATGGCTCAGGCTTTCATGCATGTGGGGTTAAATCCAGAGCCATTCTGGCAGACCCCACAATGTCCACATCTTACAGGTTTCTGTGCAGTTGTAAGTCCTCCCCTCTTGCCTCGCTGAGTCCCAAAATGCACATTTAACAGGGCATGACAGCTGAAGAAGCAGGCAAAATGTAATTAGGCTTTAATTGGCTAAGTTCGTTCTCTCAGATAATTGAAAATGGGACTAATTGGTTGCAATGAATTCCCAGTACAGACAGGCATTCAGGTTGGGGTATGCTGTGCCAGCTGCCACTCCACTGCACAAGGACCAGTCTGGAAACTGATCTCTACTGTCCACCGACCTGTGATGCTTTGCAGGGGCCTGTTCCTCATCTCCAGGGAGGTGTTATAACCCCTAAACACCCCTAGGGAGGGTGTTTTAGTGACCCATGCAAGGCTCGTTGTTTTTCATCCCACGCTTCACAAACCAGGGAGCTGTTGGGCCGCTAAATTCACGCAGCCAGACAGGAACATGTCAGCAATCCCACTGTGATGGGACCTACCCTGGGCCATCTGCAGCATGCCAGAGGATTATAGCTGGGTAGGACAATAGGTTTAATCTCCACTTGTCTCCATCATGATGAGAGCGTGTAAGCATCTGGCTGCCCTCAGGGACTGGCTGCACATGGTCAGTGCTGGGTGCCCCTTCTCCTCTCTCTACTGCTTAGTCTGTCTCAGCTGCTGGGTTTCCAGAAGCTCTGTTTCCTAATTAGGGCTGCCTGGGGGTGATGGAAACGTGTAGGGTACAAGTTGGAGTTGGCAGCGGTGCTTCTAGAACTGCCTTTGCAATGCTTTCTGGTAGAAAACCATAGTTTCAATAGAATCACAGAATGCCCTGAGTTGGAAGGGACCCAAAAAGATCATTGAGTCCAACTCCTGTCCCTGCACAGGACAACCCCAACATTCACACAGTGTGACTGAGGGTGTTGGCCAAATGCTTCTGGAATATTGTCAGTCTGGGACTGCTTCCCTGGGGAGCTGTTCCAGCGCTCCAGCACTCTCTGGGGGAAGAACCTTCTCCTAATGTCCACCCTGACCCTCCCCTGGCATGGCTTCCTGCCATTCTCTCGGGTCCTGTCATTGCTCACCAGAGAGAAGAGCTCAGTGTCTGCTCCTCCTCCTCCTCGTGTGAGTAAGCTGCAGAGCATAAGATCTCCCTTCAGTCTCCTGTTCCCCAGGCTGAACAGACCAAGTGACTTCAGCCTCTCCACATACATCTTCCCCTCCAAACCTTTCACCAGCTCTGTGCCCTCCTCTGGACACTCTCCAGCAGCCTCTCTGGTTGTACTGAATCTCCCTTCTACCTGGACAAACCTGAACACCTCTACCATGAATCTGACAAGGCAAAGTGAACAATCATTCTAGCTGAGGAGATTCAGCAATTAGGCTGCTCTGCCCAGATGCAGAACAATTTTTCTAGCAAATCCCCTGTGAGACACCACATCCCTTTTTCATGGAGAAAAGACTTGGTATTTGGTACAGAGAGCAGCTTCCCAGAGGCCAGGGATGGTTCAGAGGTGTTGCACAGGTGGGAACAAACATGATGTTTCTTCAACTGTCATCCTTGAGGGATCATGACTAGAAAAATGCTGGACTTATTCCATATCCTTGGCTCAAGTTTCCTTTCTCCCCCCCTTCCAGGCAGCGTGCTGTGTGCCAGGTGGCTGCATTTCATTACAACGTTTATAAAGTGCCTGGGGAAACAAGGCATGGGGGGGATGAAAAATTACACACTTGCTTCACTCAGCACTGACTGTTCATCATCTCCTTGTACAGAAATGTAATAATCGCTGGGGTGGGCAGGGGGTGCAGGAGGAAGGTGCTGATCACATTTGCACCATTCCTGTAGTTCCTGGCTTCTTTTTTTTTTTTTCCACACTTCCATCTGCCTGGTCTGCATCACTGGGAATATTTATTTTTTGGGGGGTTAAAATCGTGGAATTATGGAATGGTTTGGGTTGGAAGGGACCTCAAAGATCATCATTTAAGGCTCTGTTTAAATTATGGCCCATGGCCATGGGATCTGGTGTGTCAGGCACGTGGATCAGGGGAGACGTCACAAACTGGAGGCCAACTGGGAGATGCATTTCTGAGTTAAAGGGTCCATATTAGAATCATGGAATGGTTTGTGTTGGAAGGGACCTCAAAGCCCATCCAGTTCCAACCCTGTGCCATGGCCAGGGACACCTCCCACTGGATCAGGGGACTCAAAGACCCATCCAACCTGGCCTTGAACACCTCCAGATATGGGGCAGCCACAGCTTCTCTGGGCAACCTGGGCCAGAGCCTCCCCACCCTCATTGTGAAGAATTTCTTCCTAATGTCTCATCTAAATGTTTCCCCTTCCAATTTAAAGCCATTCCCCCTTGTCCTGTCACTCCATGCCCTTGTAAAAAGTCCCTCCACAGCTTTCTTGTAGGCCCCTACAAGAAAATAATGGAAAATCATTTATAGCTTTATGTGCTTCCCAAATGAATGGGAAGGAAAAAGAAAGAAGGCAGCTCTGCTATACCTGGGTGGTTTGCATGCTTCAGTTTCAAGTCATGATTTCAAGTCAAAACCTGACATCTCCTTTTTGCCTTTGGCTGCAAAGCAATTCCAAAGTCTTGTTCTGCGCTGACCACATTTCAGGATGGTGTGAGGGGCTCTGCCCACTCCCATCCTCAGGTATTTGAGGGGCTGATTTCAAAGCACTTTGCACTAGAAATGAAGTCTCCAGCACTGCTGGATGAGCCACAATAAACCCGGCTCCTTCTCCTTGGCTCTAGGTGGAGCAGCCAAGGCTGAAGTTAAGAAGCATCTTGGCTGCTTAGAAATGTGCCACATGCACAATTACTTTAAATGTCTGAGTCCTGCTGCCTGCAGGTGTCTTATTTCTGGGTTTTAGGATGACTAATAGCTCCATTATTCTCTGTGGAGATATATACCGGGTTTCCCTTTAACGGAGAGAAGGGAACAACACCTGGCAACAAGACACAAAGGAACACAGCCGGCCACTTGGAAGCACTGGTTCAAAGTCCCTTTTTATAACTCCCTCCTCATGTGCCCGGGGGGTTGTGGGGTTGAAGAAAATGAAGAAGAGCAACACCAAATCTCAGCATCAGCACTCCTCTCTTTGTTAGAGTGAGAATGCCCAGCTGAGCCTTACAGTTATGGCCATTTCTGGAGGAGGAGATCATTTAGGACTGTGCTTTCATGCACTAAAGCTCGTGGCAGCTACACTTGGAGCATCCCCAGCTCACTCGAGACACCTCTTTGTCTCTTTGTGCCTGCCCACTTCACAAATAGAATCATGGAATGATTTTAGTTGGAAGGGACCTTAAAGATCATCCAGTTCTGTAGTTGTGTCATGAACCAGATCAGGGAATTTGAAAAAAACTATAGAGAGCAAACACTGGCACAACAAACAGGAACCAGGTTCCTGCTACAGGAAAGAGGAGGGAGAGGCTGATGAATTGTGACAGGTTTTTCTCAAGCTACCCCAAAAACAGCTTCAGAAGGGTTCTCCCTCAGCTTTGGATCCACTAAACCCCCAGGACCATTCCTGTGTAGCTGCTGCCTACTTCATTGTCCCCCATTGTCCTCCACTGGAGAACAAGTCCTACGAGGAACAGCTGAGGGCTCTGGGGTTGTTTATCCTGGAGAACAGGAGGCTGAGGGGAGACCTCATCACTGTCTATGGCTGCCTGAAAGGAGGCTGTGGGAAAGCGAGTGTTGATCTCTTCTCTCAAGTGACAGGGGATGGGACAAGGGAAATAGCCTTAAGTTGTGCCAGGGGAGATTCAGACTGGATATTGGGAAGAATTTCTTTACCAAAGGGTGGTCAGGCCCTGGAACATCTGCCCAGGTAGATGGTTGAGTTACCATCCCTGGAGGGGTTTAAAAAATGTGGAGATGAGTTTTTGAGGGACATGGTTTAGTGGAGGATGGGTGTGGTTGACTCGGTGATCTCAAAGGTCTTTTCCAACCGGAAGATTCCATGATTCTATGATTCTATGATTCACAATTTGTGTGGCTGGTGATCTTGGCGGGTTTGCTGAACTGTGTTTGTTCCTAATGAACCCTATCACAGGGCCTATTGCAGCTTCATTGCTCTGTTTTCCTGGGCTCCTTTCAAACCCTTGTTTTATTTTGCATTACTCATACCTCTCCTCCCAGTGTGAGGTGTCTGCAAACATACTGGTCTGCTTTGTTAAAGCCAATCCTTGTGCAGAAACCTCGTGTAGCTTCTCCCTTGCCTTTCTTTTGTGGGAGATGTTCAAAAACCTTGTAGTTGTGGCACTTCAGGACATGGTTTAGCAGACACGGTGGGGTTGGGTTGACATTTGGACTGGATGAGCTTAGAGGTCTTTTCCAGCCTTAATGGTTCTATGATTCTGTGGTCTGGATCCTGTTGCTCCTTCAGTCAACATCAAGTTTTCAGTGCAGATGAGTTCACTGCAATGGAGCTGGGAATTGTTACTCCTGCTGCGAAATTGGATCACAATGCAGAAATGTGGGAGTATGTGGCATTGGTTTCCTGCTGATGGGTAAATTTGGAGCTTGGGAAATAAAACACGAAGAGACAAAACATTAAAATCTCATGCTAAAACTTGGCTTGCTTTGCCTTAGTCCAGCTGCCACTCATCGTTTCCATTTCTCAGGCTTTTCCTCCCTTTTTAAGTCCCCATTTATTGCAACATTACAAGAAAATATATTTTATTACAAATTGCCCCTTGTCACTTTGCCGGTGTCAAAAAGTTGAACCTCCTCTTCTTGCCCCTTCTTCACTTTTTTGTTCTCTCCCAGTTTTCCTTCAAATTTACACCCATTGCCCAGCTGGGACAACCTCTCTGAGAATCCAGGCTATTCCAAGGAAATGCTTCTGCTTAGAAATATCCTAGGATGACCATTCATAGAATCATAGACTCTTCCAGTTGGAAAAGACCTTTGAGATCATTGAGTCCAACCGCACCCATCCTCTGCTAAACCATGTCCCTCAAAAACCCATCTGCCCGTTTTCTAAACCCTTCCAGGGATGGTGACTCAACCACCTCCCTGGGCAGCTGTGCCAGGGCCTGACCACCCTTCTAAGCCACTCTTGCCATGGTTTGCTTTGTGTGCAAGTTATTTCCCCAGAAATTCCAACCTCAGTGCAGGAGAAATACCTGTCTTTTTAATCAGGAAATAATTTCAGCTGGGTAATGAAATGCCCAAGAAATGAATATGGAAGGAGTTGAAGCCCTCGGACATAACAACCTCCAGTTTCACGCTATTAATGCTCCTTGTGAAATGTGTCAGAACCCTACCAGCACTTGCCGTGTCTGCTCTGGGGACTCTGCCTCATGCTGAGGAAAATGAGAAGACAGAGGGGAAAGTGTGCTCAGAGTAGGGTTTGAGGAAAACGTCTGCTGAAGGCCAGAGATCTCTGGCATGTCTGCTATGTTCACACGGAGCCCGTTGTGCTGTGCTAGGATTGAAGCTGACCCCGAGCTCCTCTCTGCTTTGTCTGCAAGGTTGCCAGAAGCCCTGAGCTGCTGAGAACAGGACCTGTGTGTGCACGGGCCTTGTGCAAAGCCCTGCTTAACTAAACCAAGTCCTGCACTGACTGCACGCTCACACCAGCAGAAACCACAGCTTCATAGAAACATGGAATGATTTTGGTTGTTAGGGACCTCAAAGCCCATCCAGTTCTACCCCCTGCCGTGAGGAGGGACACCTCCCACTGGATCAGGGTGATCAAGGCCCCATCCAATCTGGCCTTGAATACCTCCAGGGATGGGGCAGCCACTACTGCTCTGGGCAACCTGGGCCAGGGCCTCCCCAGTCTCACAGGAAAACACTGGCCCAGATTTCTCAGAGAAGTGGTGGCTGCCCTGTCTTTGGAGGTGTCCAAGGCCAGGCTGAATGGGGCTTTGAGCCCCCTGATCCAGTGGGAGGTGTTCTTGCCCATGGCAGGCAGTTGGAACTGGATGGGTTTTAAGGTCCTTTCCAACCCAAACCATTCCATGATCCTATGATTCTGTGCTTTTGTGATTCTATGATTGTGTGATTGTGTGATTCTGTGATTCTATGATAGAAGTCAGGTCTCCACCGTGGAGGTCAGTGTTGCAGAGGGAGACGCCCTGCAGCTGGAGACACTTCTCATGGAGCAGCAAGCAGCCTGGTGGACACTCCTGCAGTGACTGAACCCCACTGGGTGCTCTGTCCTACACCAGCAATGAAATCAGCATTCCTGAACACTGCCTGCTACGTGGGTTCCATCCAGCTCCTGCTGGATGCTCATGAACCAAAATAACTCCCTGTTTTTCCCAGCCAGCGCTAAGCTGGGATGTGTTTGGGAAGGCGATTGTGACGCTGTGACAGATGGCCAAGAAAGCAAATGCTGTTTTTTATATCACCTCCATGTTTCCTTCTCTGCCGTCTCCTGCGCTGGAGGCGGTGGTGTGGATGGTGTGTGCTGCCAGCACATGGCTGGCGCCAGAGCTGAGGAGACAGCAGGAGGCTGGAGCAAGGTGCTGGCCACCTCAAACACATTACCCCCCTGTGGCCTACATCAAGGCCTTCTCCTACAGGAATCGGTGCCAAAGATGAGGCTTGGAAGTAGGCCTGGGCTTGAGGTGGAGTGTTGGGTTTTGCAGAGCCACCGAGCAGCCCTCACAACCTGCCTGCAATGATTGCCACCTCAGTCTCTTTTCTTTTGCCCTGAAGAGCCAGATAGACCAGGAAGAGCAGGAAGAGGTCTCCTTCTTCCAGCTAGTGTCCAACACTGGCTCTCCTGTATCTCCCTGCAGGTGATGGAAGAGGAACCTCCCTGAACTCAGGTGTCTGGCATTGTGCAGGGAGGATTGTTGGTATTTAAGGCAGAAGCAGGAGGCAGGCAGGCTCCAACTGCACAAAGAGGACTCTGGGCAAGAAAAAGCTTTGGAAAAAGCCTGTTTCTGAAACTCCTTGATGTGCCACTGCCTCTTCTCTGTCTATGTGCACGTCCCTCATTATCTGTGGGCAAGGAACTGCTGGCCTCCCCTCCCGGGGCTTAAACATCAGGGTGATGTTCAAGGAGGGCTGGGCTAGTGAGAAACGGAGCCCTGGATCCCAGATATCCAGCAGGGAGAGAAGCACGTTCAGCCAGAGAAGGGGAGCACAGAGAAGGCAGTGACTGTAAAGTGCTTGTTATTCCTTGGAGGAAGCAGGAATGGCCCTGCCCAGGAGTACAGGGATGAACCACACCAGCCTGTGCAGGTGGCCGCATGCCGTGGGCTCTGTTTCCATGGCAGGAAAGAGCTGCTCCTGCAGCACTACTTGGCTGCCAGGACACCAGCTCCTTTCACAGCCCGCCTGGCGCCGAAGGAGTGACTGACATCTCTGGCTGGCACAGTGTCTACCTGTCTCCTGCTCCTGCCTTGTTGTACTTGGCAATTCTCCCCCTTCTCCCTCATTTTTCCACTAGGAGATCTCACACTCCTCTGCCTTGGCAGCGGGCGGCCAGACGACAAGGGGTGGACAGAGACATGGGCTCAGAACAGCTCAGCAATGACTCTCCTGTCCCTCCCTGCCTGTGATGGAAGAAGAATGTCCCTAAATTCAAGGGTATGGCATTGCAGAATGAGGTTCAGCAGTGTTTCAGGCAGCCAGTCTCTTTTCCTAAGATCATAGAATCACAGAATGGTTTGGGTTGGAAGGGACCTCAAAGGCCATCCAGCTGAACCAGACACCTCCCACTGGATCAGGGGGCTCAAAAACCCATCCAACCTGGCCTTGAACACCTCCAGGGAGGAGGCAGCCACCACTTCTCTGGGCAACCTGGGCCAGGGCCTTCCCACCCTCAGCATGAAGAATTTCTTCCTAATGTCTCATGTAAATCTCCCCCCTTCCAGTTTAAAGCCATCCCCCCTGTCCTATCACTCCATGCCCTTGTAAAAAGCCTCTCCCCAGCTTTCCTGGAGCCCCTTTCAGTACTGGGAGGCTGCTCTAAGGTCTCCCCAGAGCCTTCTGTTCTCCAGGCTGAACAATCCCAATTCTCTCAGTCTGTCCTCATAGCAGAGGTGCTCCAGCCCTCAGATCACCTTTGTAGCCTCCTCTGGTCCCATTCCAACCGTTTCCATAGACTTCTTATATTGGGGAAGTGAATTCAGAGAGGTTGCTGAAGAATCCGTCTCACACTGGGTGACAGAGCTATGAACCAAACTCATTTCCTTTGTGAAGCTGGGAGCCCTCGTAGAGCCCTGGAACAGCTCCCCAGGGAAGCAGTCCCAGCACCCAGTCTGCAGCATTCCAGAAGCATTTGGCCAATGCCCTCAGTCACATGGGGTGAATGTTGGAAGTGTCCTGTGCAGGGACTGGAGTTGGACTTGATGGTCCTTTTGGGTCCCTTCCAGCTCAGGTGATTCTATGATTCTGTGATTCCAGTCCTGAGGACCAGGAGACCATAAGTAAAGGATGAGCAGCTGGCTGCAGCTCTACTTTGGGCCAGTGTTGCTGCCACCTGAAAACCTTGAGAAAGGCAACTGAAGCCCCATCTAAAGGTGATTCAGGAGAATAAAGTGAAAGAGATGGTGGTGAGCAGATATGAAGGTGGGGGAGCAGGGCAAATGTGATGACAGGAAAATTCTGCAAAGAAGCACAAGGTAGGGAGAGCCAGAGCCAGAGCTGGTCTGCACCCACACACGGAGGCCCAGCAGCTCTTTGCAGCAGGAGCATTGAAATGGAAATTATGTGCTATTTAGAGTACCAAGGGCCCCCAGTCTGGTTCTGTGGAGGGAGCAGGAAAGATGCTGGCACTCTGTGCCACAGATGTACAAGTCTGTGTTGGAGGGGAGTAGGGATGTTGTGAGGCTTAAAGATGCCATGGGGAGCAGACTCTGCACCCTCATGTACAAAACCTGTAACAGAAAGGAGGAGCAGCATGTTCATGATTTTGCCCTCACCACCTCCCCGTGCCACTCCATAGGCACCCAGGGGCTTAGGAACAAGGCAAGGTGGTAGACACATGGGCTGTACAGAGCCACGGCTTCCTCCAAGTGGCAAAACAGGACAGGAAATCTTTCAGACCTCCCTAGAAGGCCCTGGTCATTATTCTGCAGCATCATTCTGCTATGCGTGGGAGCGTGTAAAAGCAATGCCAGTTCATGACCAGGTTTTATTTACCCACAGAAGCAGCATTGGCAGCACAGAAGAAACTTGATCCCATGTGGCTCACTGCTGTGGCTGCTCCTGCCTGGCCCCAGGGGATTTACTCAGTGTTGTAAGAGCCAGGCACCAGTCCAGTTCCTCTGGGCCAGCATCTGCTGGCAGGTGCCAGTGAACAAGAGCTGAGGCTGAGCTGTGCCTGGAGCCAGCAGGAGACCTCTTACGTCTCAGCAGGCTCCTGGAGCTCAGCCTCCAGAGTCCATGCTTTCCTGGTGTGTGGAGCAAGGGAAGCACGGACCCTGGAGGCTGAGCTCCAGGAGCCCACTGAGAGGTCACAGGGATGTGTCCCCAGTGCTCAGCAGAGAGCAGACGAGATGTCCTTTGATAGCAGGGCTGGGAGGACACAGAGCTCCAGGACAGCACCCAGGGCTCCCTTCCACTGCCACACACCAAGGACCTGGAAAGGGTCTCTGAGAGTCCCAGATCTGGAAAAGGGTCTGCAAAGGCACTGAGAAAGCCTCTGAGGGCTTGCCTGTGATTATGGTGGCCTGTGGGATGGTGGGATTAAGTTCACATTGAAGAACTCTGAGCTGCAGAGGTCCTCAGTATTTCCCATTCCGTGCCTTCATCAGGTCCGCTCTGTGTAGATCTTCCACAGCACAGGTCTTTGATGTGGCACTCTGAAAGAGTTAACTGTCCCCTGGGATGGGGCTGAGTCTGGCAGCAAAGCAACTGTGAAGTCAATCAAGCCAAGTCTCCTTCAGCTACTCCAGATCCCTCCCTCTCTGCTTTTTCTCCCTGGAAACAGGGCTGGAGGATGGAGGTAGAAGAAGGAGAGAAGATAATGACTCTAATGCTGGCATTGCTGCCCTGGGCAGAGCAGGAGTGCAGCCTCTTACGAGTCATTTTGGAAAAAAGAATAGATGAAGCTACAGAACTAAGCAGTAAGCCAGGTGTTTGGTTCCCTACCTGGCACAGCCCAATCATCAGCCCCACTCTTATTCTTCCCTTCCTGGACACTCTGAAGCTTTCACACCAAACCAAATAGCTCACAGCAGGGCTGCTCTGGCTCTCAGCCTGGTGCCCTGGGGGGTGCTCTCTCATTAGGCTGTCTCAGGCCACACAGGCCAGAGATCAGAGCTGGCTGGCAGGCGGTGGATGTGCTCAGTGGGGTAGCTGGAGGGGCTGGTCATGGAGCAGGTCAGGGCTCAGAGGACGGCAGGGCAACAATCTTCCACAGAGCCACCTCCTGTTTCAGAAGAGAATCATAGAATCACGGAAGTGCTTGGTTGGAAAAGACTTTTGAGATCATCAAGTCTAACTGTCCCTGTCCTAAACGGTTCCTGAGCACTTCATCTGCCCATCTTTTAAACCCCTCCAGGGATGGCGAATCCACCACCCCCCTGGGCAGCCTCTGCCAGGGCCTGAGAACCCTTTCAGTGAATACATTCACATTTTTCCTGATGTCTAATCTGAACCTGCCCTGGTGCAACTTGAAGCCTTTTCCTCTCGTCCCATCACCTGTCACCTGGGAGAACAGACCAACCCCCACGTCACCACAACCTGCAGAGAGCCATGAGATCTCCCCTCAGCCTCCTCTTCTTCAAGCACTTGTCTATTTTCCAGCTCTCCTTGGCCTTTCTGAAAGAGCTGCCACTGTGTGGCACCGCTTGCTTCACAAAGCTGACCAGAACAAACCTGCTCAGGAAGGGAACTGCCAATCACTTGGCCAAGCTCAGCACCTCAGGGCTTGATCCTGCAGCACCTTGAATGAAACAGAGCCAGTTTGTTACACCAGAGCAGAGAAGGCTGGGTTTTGAAGCAGCACAGTTCTGGCTGCGACTGGGGAGCAAATACGTCTTGTTCTTTACTCCCCATGAACTAGAAAGGCAGAACTCGAATGAAATGAAAAATCATAGAATCAAGAAATCATTGAAATTGGAAGAGACCTCTCAGCTCATCCAATCCAACCATCAGCCCAACCCCACTGTGCCTGCTAAACCATGTCCCAAAGTGCCATATCTACAAGCTTTTTGAACCCTTCCAGGGATGGAGACTCCACCACTGCCCTGGGCAGCCTGTGAAAATGCTTTACCTTTCTTTCAGTAAAGAAATTTTTATTCAATCTAAACTTCCCCTGGCACAACTTGAGGCCGTTTCCTCTTGTCCTTAGCAGTTGCAAAAGCAATACATGACAGGGCTTTGGCACACTGCAGGATTCACATTTATTTGCAGGCACCAAAGTCACCAACAGGCTCAGCCTGGGGCGAGATGCACTCGCTGAAATCTTCTCACCAGGCCTTTAAGTCACAAAGCGATTCCTAATCTGCTCTGGGTGAGGGAACACGCACGAGCAGAGCCAGACTGTCAATCTCTGGCACATTACTGATGTTTTTCAAGGACCAGCACTGCCTTCAGGCAGCCACCGAGCCACATGCCCTTTGGTCTGACCCAGCATGTGCTGCTCAGCCCCTTGGCTGGGAAGAAGACTCGAATTCCACGCGTGCCTCCCTGCCTTGGCTGGCGCAGGGCAGGCTCAGTGTTATTTCGGGACAAGATTTCCATGAATAACTCCCCTCATCTGCCAAACCCAAATTAAAATCCGCTGCAAACAGTCATGAGGCCTCCCCCCCATTCCTCCCTCTTTTCTTTTCTGTTCTTTTTTTTTGGACAATTTCCTGCATTAAGCTAAAACAGTGATAAATCCAGATTGTGCATTAAACACTGGCCCACGCAGTCTGGGAAACAAAAGAGCATGAAGGAAAGCTGTGATTCAAACTGTTGGTAGCCAATAGGCTTTCGGGCACGCCAGGTTTTACAGAAATTTCTTGGGATGTCCAGATGGAGATCTGTAACAAGTGGTGTCCCTCAGGGGTCCGTACTGGGACCAGTGCTGTTTAATATGTTCATTGATGATACAGGCAGCAAGATCGAGGGCACCCTCAGCAAATTTGGAAATGACACCAAGCTGAGTGGGGCAGTTGTCACTCCAGAAGGATGGGATGTCCTCCAGGGGGACCTGGACAAGCTGGAGAAGTGGGGCTGAGTGAACCTCATGAGGTTCTACAAGGTCAAGTGCAAGGTCCTACACCTGGGTAGATCTGTGTAGCAAGAAACCTCCCCACAGGCAGATTCAATGGAGCTGAGGCAACACCTTCACTCTGTGAAGGACTGGTGGTGGCTTTAGTGTGAGTGCAAGTATCTACAAACTAAAGAAGTGATGGAGAGTCAGCAGTGAGACACACAGGTGGGAGAAGAAACTCATTGGAAGAGACCTGACCCACGCACACCCCAACCCCTGGCAGCTCAGCCTGGAGGGGAGGGCCAGTGCATCTCCACAGCATTCATTTCCCTTAACTTCCACCTGATCTATTCTAGGAAAACCTGCTTAGAATTTATCCACCCGGAGTGTCACACTTGGCAGCTCCCTTCCCACGCAGAGCTCACCCAGCAGCTCAATTCCTTGCTCTGAATAAATTCTGTTTCCCTGCCCGTCTCCTCACAGCCAGGCTGCACTGCAAATGGACCCTCCCACCCAAGGGAGGATGTGGCACCCCTAATCCACACTGATATGGATGGTTTTGGCAACACTGTCCTGCTTCCCACTGGAGGCGGGAAGAAGGGGTTAGGATAAAAGCTCCACCAGTGCCTTCACTCTTTGACTTCTGTTTCCAGTCAGGGTGAGCAGATGTAGATGCTCCCAGATGTTTGCACCAAAGGGTTCTGTGCTCAGGGCCAACCTGGCGGTCTGGTCCCAGGCAGAGAGAGTTGGAGCTGTTCATCTTGAATAAGGAAGGCTCCGAGGAGATCTTACTGTTGGCTTTAGGCCACAGTGGCCTTCAGCCACTCCAATGGGGCTTCCAAAAAAGATGAGGAAAAACTTTTTAGCAGGGTCTGTAGCAATAGGAAGGGGCAATGGTTTGAAACTAAAAGAGGAGAATTTTAGACTAGATATTAGGAAGAAATTTTTTCATGCTGAGGGTGGTGAGGCCCTGGCACAGGTTGCCCAGAGAGGCCACATCCCTGGAAACATTCCAGGCCAGGTTGGATGGGGCTCTGAGCAATCTGATCTGGTCAAAGATACCCCTGCTCACTGCAGGGGGGTTGGACTGGATGACCTTCGTGGTCTCTTCCTACCCAAACCATTCTATGAAAGGACACGTTCAAGTAAGCGAAGACTTGGTAACTGTGTGTTGGCTGTGAGATCTCCAGAACGAGTGTTTCAGGAATCAGGGGCTGCTTCTGGGGAGATTGGTTACATGAGGTGCAAAAATCCAGAGGAGAGCAAAGAGGGAACTGGCCACTTGGGGAATGCACACAGAGAGCCCAGCAAGCCCAGGTACAGCAGATGATAGAGTGTGATATTCCCCCCACTGGAACAGACGTAGAGGGTGAGATTGTGAATACTTCTGTCCTGTTTCAGTCTCTTGCAGGAGTTGTTGGCAATACATGGAAACTCCAACGAGCTCCACAAATGAGCCTCACAAAAGGAACCATCCTACACGCTGCCTCCTCCCAGGGCTTCAATTATGAAAAATTCAAAGAGAACCAAGCTCACCATTTCAACCACTTGTAGCAATCAGTTCAGTGTTGGACTGATGGCAGGGCAGGCAATGGCTTGTGCCCCTGTGAAGCTGTAATTTAAATGTCATTTAATCCCTGTAATTATAATCCTCTCTGGCCTGAGTAGTCTTTCAGTGGCCCCAAGCAGATACCTGTATAACAAAGAACAGCTCCCCAGGCTCCCTTCTCCCAGTTATTTTCCTGACCTGGCTGTGGTTTCACTGAGTAGTTCTCTGGATTTTCCTTAACAGATTTGTCTTGTTTCTTTTTGAATTCACATGAATTTCTACCACCCTAACAAATCTTTCACAGATCAACTCGCGTCACATGTAAAATTTCCCTAGATGTAAGTCCTCCTGTTGCTCCTCAGCTTTGGCTTCAAAGGACATTCTGTCACTATTGCAAATTTATTAAAAACCCACACCATATTCTGGTAGATGATCTGGCCCAGAGTTTTTGGCAGGTGCTCCTTGAGGCAGCCGTAATCACTCATTTAAATCTGATTTATTTTTATTTTAGAAAGCTCCTTAACAACACGAAAGATTTCTTTCCAGCACCTCACTGGAGTTGTGTGCATATTGCCATGGCAACCATGCCAGAGATTTTTGTGGTCCCAGATCCATTTTATTGGTTATCAGTTATGTGTGCAACAAATATATATATATATAGCTTTGTTCTCCCATCTGTCTGTTCCATCTGCTGATTTCCCAGTGAAACACAAACAGTTGGCTCAGTCACATCTTTCTGTCTTTCCTCGTGAGACTGGCTGAAGGAAACAGCGATGCATTTGCTAGTGGTCATGGAAGTGGTGAAGGGGAGGAAGAATGAAGGGCGTTGCTCTGGGCACGAACCTGACCATCGTGCACAGGGAAAACTTATCCAGTGTGATGACAACACTTGCAAGGTTAAACCGGTTCTTCCTCATAGTCCAAGTCACTTGCCTGTCCACTGCCAATTATCTCCCAGGCATGAAGGGGAAAAGAAGCTCAGGAGGACTCTGGCCAACGCAAACCTCCTCTGCTCCTGGTGGAGCTGCTGTGGCCTGTCTGCAGCTCAGCCCCAGCTGGTTTCCTGCCACAGGGTCACTGGGGAGGTTGAGCCAAATGTTAGGTGTGTCACTGGTCAGCAAAGAGGAAACAGCACAGCTCATTAAGAACCTTTTCTACTTTCCCAAAACAGAGGGAGAAATTCCAGCACACATTGTTCTGTGGAGTGGGAAAACACCAGTAACAAGACCTCTGTGCCAAACTGACCGTGTTTCTCCCTACAGTCGTCTGCCTCAGACCAGAACCTGTGCTCAAAGCTACTTGACATGCCCCCATGGGAAGAACTAATTCCTGAGGCAGTGTCTGCCTTGCCTGCCCACCCCCACAGCCTCCGCTGGGAGACGGGAGGTGTTTCCAGCCTTCCGGCTCCTTCACGTTATTTAAGCTGTTGGTTATTAATTATAGTACTGAGTTTCAACTTGATGCTTCCCAGGGGACTAAACCACACTAACAGGCTAAAAGGAGATCCCAATGGAATACTATGGGTGCCTCTGCTAGAAGTGATCCTGGGTCTCCATCAGCCATGGGGAGACACTCCTTGCTGCCCTGACAGCTAGTGGGAGACTGGAATAGAATCATCCACTGTGGGATTGTGCAACCTGATACAGTCGAAGATGTCCCTGCTCACTGCAGGGGGGGTTGGAACTGGATGATATTTGAACTCCCTTCCAAGCCAAACCATTCCATGGTTCTATGATTTGAAGACCCATATCTGCACTTTCTTGCTCTACGGAAGGAACATTTGTGCTCACCACAGCTTTCCAGGAAGGAACATCAGATTGTCCTTCAGCTTTCTCAATGTAAATATCATCATCAACTCTGAATCTCTCGGTGCAAAAGGAAGGGGCAGGGAGGATGCACAGCCTTGTCTAGTTGGGAGTGCCTTGGATTTCAAAGCAAAGTAACCTTCACCATGGCCTCTCCCACAGCTCCACGCTGCTTCCACCTGACTCGCAGAGCAAGGCCAAGATGACTGATCCAGTCAGTTGAGTTCCCTGTTTTCCAGAGACTGGAAAAACTCTGCTGCCCTTCTGCAGAACAAATCAAGCCTCAATCACACAACCATGGCCACCAAGTGTGGGGGACCCACAGAGCCCTTGCAATGAGGAAGGCGTTGCTAAGCAGTTGCTAAGCAAGTGGTCAGGTCAAGTGAGAATAAGCAGATAAGAAACCAGTGTGATGTTGATGCTTTCTACCTTGTAGCAGCATCCTCCAGCCAAGTGGCCCCTTTAGTTATGTGACCCCAAGAACATCTGCTTCAAATGCAGAAACAAGTGCAGCGAACAAATCATCAACTTGCTCAGGGCAAAAGCATGAAACAAAAAGGTGGGGCTCAATAGTAGCACAGGGGAAGGCTTGAGGAGCCTGCCCTGCCAGCTCCTGACACAAGAGCATCTATTTCCCTTGACTCTGTTAAGGGAGATTTTGCTTTATGGAGATTTGGTTCCAGAAGAATAGGATCTAATGGCTCAAATGTGCCAGAAGAAAGTAAAGAGCTGGTTGAAGAGTGCTTCAGAAAGCTCCTGCTGCTGGTACCACCTTCCAGTTGTGGTCACGTCAGTCCATGTCCGGCAAGTCAAGCACCATGAAAAGCAGCAAAGCCCAGCAACCAAAGCTAATGGAGGTCCAGCTCTGTGCCCTCTGCCACTCGACTGGTTGGAAGTGTTTCTCTCAACACCTACAGAGCAATCACTGTATAAGAGGCACTGGAAGAGGCTGCCTAGGGAGGTGGTGGAATCTCCATTGCTGGAGATATTTAAAAGGCAGGTGGATGAGTTTCTTAGGGACAGGATTTAGTAAGGGGACAGGGACAGGTGAACTCAACGATCTCAAAGGTCTTTTCCAATTCTATGTTTCTATAAGAGTTCACAGCATGCCTGGCAGGATAAAGCTCTTCCTGAAAAAAAAAGAAAAAGCAGAAAGGGGGCAATAAATGAAAGAGAGAAAAAAACAGAAATGTAAGAATTGAATTGCATTGAGTGATACCTATAGAAGTCCAGCAGCTGAGAACAGCCTGGAGATTCAAGGCGGCTGTTCAGCTCCTATGTGCTTTGCCAAATTTGCATAAACAACCCATGGTAATTATAATTTCATCTTGAATAGGTATTATTTTAATTGTGTCTGCCTTTTCTGCTCAGCACTAATTGGCGAAAGCACAAAAGAACAGCGAAGCGGGAAGGCTGTTGATGACTTGGGCCTTTCCTTCCTCCAGCCAGCTCCCGTGGTCCATGAGACTCTCTGTCTGCTTGACCCCCCATGAGGCTTTGTGCAGTGCAAAACAAACCACGCAGTGCTGAAATAATTACACCCCTGAGTAGTCATGGAAAGAAACCAAGCACCTTCCTGCCTGGGGTGACTAGGGCTCTCGGGAAATCTTCCTCAGAACAGGCTCCCAGTCACAGACCCACTTTGGTACTTGTTGGTGGAGTCTGAAGCTCAAGCTCCAGGTGGTGTCCCCTTAAAATCAACTGTGATTATCAGAGAGCTTAAGCCACACAGCAACCCCTCAGAGAAAGCCTCTTCAAATATCATCTCAAAGAAAACCCTTCCCCCCCTCCCCCCCCCCAGATCTGCAGCAGAGGGTGGTTGTTTCCCTGAGGTGGGTGGAGGGACTCAAGGAAGGTCTGAAACACCAGGATTGGCATGAAAGTGCTCAACGGGGACTTGTGAGAGGGAGAGAGGGAGCTTGGAGCACTCAGGAGGTGAAGTGCCCTCTGCAAAAGGAGCTTCTGCACTTGTGGCTCCTGTGGTGAGGGCTGGGGAGTACGGGACACACAGGCATCCACTGGGCTCTGGGGAGGACCACCATGGCCTTGGGTAGAGTGTAGAACACCTCTGTGGCTCAGAGCTGTGGCTCTTCAGGAGGCCATATCACTGCTCCACAGCCCTCTGGGTGAAGAACCTTCTCCTAATGTCTAACCTAACCCTCTCCTGCCATTCCCTCGGGTCCTGCCATTGGTCACCAGAGAGAAGAGCTCAGCGTCTACTCCTCCTCCTGCCCCTGTGAGGAAGCCACAGACCACAATGAGAGTCCCCTTTAGTCTTCTTCTCCAGGCTGAACAGACTCGGGTCTTCCAGTCACCATCTGTCCTCTCAAATTCGTCATCTTTCAAGGCACAATGCTCAAAAGTGGACAGTCTCCAGCTGAGAACCCATCAGCAGTGAGTGAGCAAGGCACACTAATTATCTCCTGTGTCTTGCATATGATAGTAAATACATATCTTTGGAGACAAAATAGTCAATAGTGGTCTTTTTGGGCTTGAAAGAAAAGATATGCAAAATGAACTTCATTAATTGCTGCACTCTGACAGTTGCTGCAAGACAGCCCTTTGCCCATCAGTGTCCTGACAATTAGTTAACTCTGTACTCCACCTGGCATCGTGGAGCAGCTCTGTACTTGGTCATATTTTGCATAAGATCAAAGTGAATCTCTTCTATGATTTATTGTCTGCAGAGAAAACCCTCTAGACCTCAGCTCTTCAAAGAGCGCAGTCTCCAGCTCAGGGATCAAAACACTGTCAGGTAAACATTCTCCCCTGGGGAGGGTTCACCACTTCCTTGGTACCTTCTGGCAGGAGCTGCCTATGACAAGGGAGGCTGTTCTTTGCCTGCGTCACCAAGGGCCTTCAGCCCAAAGCTTGCTCCACGTGGCAGGTGCCACCACGCGAGCTCATCCTTGCCATGCATGACTAGGCAGCACTTTTTCCTGGAAAGAGAAGCCCTCAACTTTCTCCAGGCCTTTCCCTGGTCTTGTTCCACTCCTTGATGTCAACCCCTTGGTCAAACCTGCCCTTCACCCTTACATCCACCCACCATGCCTTTCCTTCTCCAGGCAGCGTCACATGACAAGCAAAAGCCAGACCTTCATTTTCTGCCTTCAAATTGACTCCATTCAAGGGAAGGAGGGATGTGAGCCAGACTGGGGAGGGTCTTTAATGTTTCTCAGCAACCTTGGTCCTACTGGCATGAGCAACTGCTTGAAAGGGGTTTAAATTGCAATTGGCCTCATTATTGGAGCTGACCTACGGGATCCCCAGGACACATCCCATGTCCAGGAGAGCAGCTTAATGAGACATCACTTGAGCCCAGGGGTCCTGCTGGCACTGACTGGGGAAGGGAGCTGGGCTTCAAAGGACCCCATTCACATGTTTTTGTGCCAAAGAAATTTCCCCATGTCATTAAAACCAGTGGAGTTGTGAGTCTGGTGTTGGAAAACAACGCAGGATTAGTGCTGGTGGATCTCCCAGTAGGGATCACTGGGGGCATTGATGCTGTTTGACACCAGGGTGGCTCCTGTGGCACTGAGGAGTTGTGCTGTGCTTGCAAGGGCAACTGTGAGCTGGTCATGTTACATGTTACCACAGCTGCCTGCTGAGGGCAAGCTCACCTGGGAGCTGTCATGTCATCATCAGCCAGGTGAGGGGGAGGATTGTCCCGCTCTGCTCTCCTCTGCACTGGGGAGGCCCCACCTCGAGCTCTGGGGGCAGTTTAGGCACCACAGGATAAAAAAGGATCTAAAGCTGCTGGAGAGTGTCCAGAGGAGGGCACGGAGCTGGAGAAGGGTCTGGAGGGGAAGTCGTGTGAGGAGAGGCTGAGGGCGCTTGGTCTTTTCAGCCTGGAGAGAAGACTGAGAGGGGAATCTCAGAGCTGTTCGTTGCCTTCTCACAAGGCGAGGAGGGGAAACAGGGGCTGAGCTCCTCTGGTGACCTGTGATGGGACCCAAAGGAATGGCAGGAGGATGTGTCGGGGAGGGTTGGATTGGATATTGGGAAGAGGTTCTTCCCCCAGGGGGTGGTGGAGCCCTGAAACAGCTCCCCAGGGCAGCAGTCCCAGCACCCAGTCTGCAGCATTCCAGAAGCATTTGGCCAATGCCCTCAGTCACGCAGGGTGAATGTTGGGAGCGTCCTGTGTAGGGACAGGAGTTGGACTTGATGATCCTTTTGGGTCCCTTCCAGTCAGATAATTCTATGATTCTATGGTTCTATGTCCATGCTTAGGATCCAGGGCACTGGAGGTTGCTCTGGAGCCCCAGTCAGATGCAGGGATGGAGCAACTCTCCCTCTTGAGGGTCTCTCCAGAGCACTGAGGGCTGATAGCCTTGACATTACATGAAAAGTTTCTTGTCATGGTGAGCATCACACGCCTGTGCTGTCCTCAACATGGCACACGTGTGATAACTACAGACACTCTGCTGTCCCTTGGCTGATTTAGACCTCCAGTAAGGGGGTCCAGTCCCAGTAAGAAGGTGCAATCCCAGTAAGAAGGTGCAGTCCCAGCAAGGATGTCCAGTCTCAGCAAGGAGGTGCTGTCTGGATCCAGTCCCAGCAAAGGGGTCCAGTCCCAGCAAGGGGTTTCAGCAATTACTGTGAGTAAGTAGAAATGAGAGGTTGTCATGGATACCGATATGCAATTGAGGGTCAAATCCTGCACTGTTCTGCTTCTCATGTCCTCCCTTGCCCCACTGTGTGGGATCTGTCGAGGCCTCATTTCATATCATGGAAGTAAAGGCAATTGAAAATGAAAATCTGCTCTGAATGTGGTTTTAGTCCCTAACTCTCATTTACCCAGCCCTACCTCATGGCTCCCATTTCACTGAGATGGGTCTGGATTCAAACAGGTCTGCATGAGGGCAAAACTGGACAATAGTTTGAGTGCAGAGTATCCACCAATGGATACTCCAAAAGGCACAAATCTGGTGTGTATTTGGGCTGCCACTGATGGTGAAAAGGAAGATGAGGGAAGAGGTATATTCAAGGAAAGGTGTTTGGCAACTTGGGGAGAAGACCCTAACCCTGAATTTATGGGGAGATTAAACATCTTCTGGGCTGGATTCAGGCCCCTGCAGACAACTGGGTGGCAGCTTTCCTCAGCATTTCCCCGTGGGCTGCATAGGGCTGACACTGGGACCTCAAGATGTTTTACAAATGCAGGCAAGTTTCAAAATGTTTTCATTTTTAGAGGAAAACATCTCCCCAAATACAAAACTGAGAGGTCTGATTATTTCATTCTGAAACGTTTTGGATTTCCCATTTGAAATTAATGTTTTTATTTACACAATACACTTCGGTTTTGTGTTTCATTCTGGCCACTCAAACTCTCCCGTTGCTTTCCCCAACGATCACACTGTTCTAGTTGGATTGTAATAATAAAATAAATTCTGGGAAAAAAATGGCAATTACCAAAGGACCTTGGGAAGATGAAACTTTTGTTTCTGAGTTACTTCTGAAAGGTTCTATTACATGCAGACACATGCACAGAATTGCCCTGATTTAACAGAAGACCTTTTCAGATCCAGCAAGACTGAAATCTGACATAAGAGTATTTTCAAGATGCTTGCTTGCAAATATAAACATCAATTAGTTATCTCAGTCTGGTTAAATACCAGTGTGGGCAGATGATTACAAATTATTGTGGTGCTGCCACTTACTGCCTCATCACCCCACACCAAAAATCCCTTTGGTTTTCCACCCGATGACCTTGGTCTTTCTCTTAGATCCCAGGCCAGGGAAACACCTAAACACATGCTGACACAAACATCCCCAGATGCTAAAAGTAACCTGTGTGCTTAAGAGACTCGACTTCAACCCAGAATAGGAGCTGGCTTTTGTTTTACATCTTCACATGGAACAACAGCACCAGGAAGGCTTCTGGGTGTTCAGCTCTGACTGGAGAAAAGGAGATGGAAGGGAGACCTTATCTAGAGCTCCCTGGAAGGAGTAGATGTTGTACTTGGGGCCATGATCTAGCAGGACTGGATCCATGGTTAGACTGGATGATCTTAAAGGTCTTTTCCAACCAAAACCATTCTGTGATTCTGTGACTGCAGGAAAGAACCAGGAACCTGCAAAACGTAATGAACTGAAAGAGGCTTTTGACCAGCCCTGGGACAGAGTGTTCAGAGACCTGTGCTTGTTTGCAGCCATGTCATCAGCTGGACATCATCTCCAGGCTACCAGACCCACTCTGCCCAAAACCCATCTCTGGGGGAGGAGTCTGCCTTGCCTATGGGAAATTTCCCTGTCAGGCTTTTTGCTTGGTTACAGGGGCAAACCAAGGTGTATGGAGATGCCTCCAGCCCTTCCCCACCAACACGCAGTGTCGCCCACGCAGCCAGGGACGGGTGACAACCATGACTCTCACCCACAGCCCCACCACAGGCCTGCAAATTACACTTGTCTCAAGATTAGTCAGAAGGAATCTGTTCCTTCCAAGCTGGGCTGCGGAGCTAAGTTGGGCAGCAGCTGCCACTGCCTCCTCGTCCCAGCCTATGCCAAGTGAGCAGCCTCATCACAGGTTGCTGGGTCTCTCTGGCACAGACATGACCTCCTCAGGGAGTGGGTGGGCTTCAGCTCTGCCTCGTTAGCAAGATTGAGGTTTGGGCTGCAGCCCAGGCTATGGGCAGGCTCATTCAGCTGGGGGTTTGCAGCCTCCTTTAGGTTTTTGCAGAAGGGAGATGCTGAGAGGGACTGAGGAGGTTGAGCACATCCAGAACCCCCAGCAGAGGGGGAGAGCCCCAGAGCTCCTCAGTCACCAGGTTCTGGAAAGCTATGCATAACCTTCCCCCAGGGACTTCACCTCAAGCCTGGCAGAGAAACACTAAGATGATGGATCTAGAACAGACCTGTCTTTTCCCACCATCTGCTTTCACTGGATTTTCTCGAGGTCTCCACTCTCCCTGCTTCAGAGACCCTGGAATTCTCCCATTGCTGGCTTTTCCCTACTTTCAGCTTGCTGATGCCAAAGCTGTGAGTAATCATCTTCTGCTGTCCAACAGAGGAGCCTTGTGAGCTGGAGAAAAGCTGCAAACAGCAGAAGAATCACAGACCTCTATAGGTACTCTGTGGCTCTTCTCTCATCTTGTACCTACACTTCCCACCTGAAGGCTCACATCTACCCCCCTCAGACATCACATACTCCTCTCCCCTGCCCTGCCTCTTCTCCACTTCACTCTTCTCCTTCCTCTTTTCTCCAAGGCAATTTCTGGCATTCCTGACCATGGACTGTCTGGTCTGCAGGCAATGGATGAATCTCACCACTTCTTCATGGAATCATAGAATCACCCGATTGGAAGGGACCCAAAAGGATCATTGAGCCCAGTGTCCTACACAGGACACTCCCAACATTCAGACCGTGTGACTAAGGACATTGGCCAAATGCTGCTGGAAAGCTGCAGACTGGGTGCTGGGACTGCTTCCCGGGGGAGCTGTTCCAGGGCTACACCACCCGCTGGGGGAAGAACCTCCTCCTGATATCCAACCCAACCCTCCCCTGGCACATCTTCCTGCCATTCCCTCCAGTCCTATCACAAGTCACCAGAGAGAAAACCCAGCCCCTATTTCCCCTCCCTCCCTTGTGAGAAGGTTCTGAGATCCCCTCTCAGTCTCCTCTTCTCCAGGCTGAACAGACCGAGGGACTTCCTTCATTCACCCTCAGCAAACAGGTGCCAGCCCACATTTTCTCCTAAGTATCTTAGGACAGCTTAGTGCCCCTGGAACTGAACACAAGACCGGGAGGTGGAGAAACACACCTGTTCTCAGTGTTCTGCTTCTATACCAAGAAAGAGAGACACCTCCTTCTCCTGCTTGCATTTTATATCCAGAACTTATTTCTCCTGGAAATCACCCACTCTCTGCCTGAGCTGTTCTGTGCTGGAGCGATACCTCCCGCACTCTTTTGCTGCCCTCTCCTGGACTCTCCCACAGCCGCTGGACTCAGGAACGTTTCAGCTACAGAGGAGAAACATAGAATGATTTGGGTTGGAAGGGATCTTAAACCCCATCCATCTCCAACCCCCTGCTACGGGCAGGGACACCTCCCAGTGGATCAGGGGGCTCCACTGCAGGTTGACCTCACTGCTCAGTCTTTAAGAGATCGACAAACTCCTTGGTGAAGTTTGTGCTGGGGATGTCAGCTTCAGTCATGTGGAAGGACTTGTGCTCCTCGAAGAAGCTGGTAAAGGAGACCTGCACCTGGGGAGGGAAGAGCAGGCAGAGCTCAGCAGGGAAGTGCTGGGGTTGGAGAGGGAAGCTGAGACCTTGTTGGACAATGTCCTACCAGCACCGTAGTGTAGGAGCTGTGGTGTGGGTGCCAAGGGGGACAAGCGTTGCACCCCAGCCTGAGTGGGAGCTCTAAGTGGGCCCGAGGAAGGCTGAGAAAACCCTCAGAGAGATAAAAGCTGAGGACACATTTGAGGAATTTCAAGGCATTGGAAAATCAGGCCTGGAGTTGAGGAGAGAGGAGCGCTGGGAAGCCACTGGAGGATGCTGAAAACCTATGGGACACATGGATGGACCCATCCTACAGGGAGACCTGAGGCTTCTTATGTGCTTAGAGGAGAGAAAAATACCAGGAACTGTAGGAATAAGTGACAAGAAGTGAGATTATGGAGAGCAGAGCTGGTGGAGATCAGTCAAAGGCCATCTCTAGTCATTTTGGCGGTGACTGGGAAACAACATTCTCTGCCCAGCTTGTTGGCAGAGTGGTCAGTGAGGAGAGGGTCCTCCCACCAACACCTGGGCACAGGCTGGATGGGGAGAGTACTTCACCCGTGAAATAGGAGCATGTTGTGTCAGAGAGGTCCAGCAGGAGAGCTCTGCAGATCTCACCCCCTTGGTGTTCCCAGCTGGAGGTGGTTGGCAGGTCCCAAGGCAGGGATGCTGGCTGTCCTAGGAGGAAAGCAGAGGGGCAATGCTCAGGCTCAGCTTGGAGGGTGCTCACCTCACTCCCATCTCCTCTCCCCAGTGCTTGTTGGCTCTCCAAGGAGTCAAAGCAGAATATATATGAACATGAGCCAGCAGTGGCCCAGGTGGCCAAGAAGGCCAATGGCATCTTGGTCTGTATCAAACACAGTGTGGGCAGCAGGAGCAGGGCAGGGATTGTGCACTGGGCACTGGTGAGGCCACACCTCGAGTACTGGGGTCAGTTCTGGGCCCCTCACTCCAAGAAGGACATTGAGGGGTTGGAGAGCGTCCAGAGAAGGGCGACAAGGCTGGGGAAGGGGCTGGAGAACAAATCCTACGAGGAAGGGGCTCTGGGGTTGTTTATCCTGGAGAAGAGGAGGCTCAGAGGAGACCTCATCACTGTCTACGGCTACCTGAAAGGAGGCTGTGGCAGAGCCAGTGTTGATCTCTTCTCTCAAGCGACAGGTGATAGGACAAGGGGAAATGGCCATGAGTTGTGCCAGGGGAGGGTCAGACTGGGTATTGGGAAGAATTTCTTTACTGAAAGGGTGGTCAGGCCCTGGCACAGCTTCCCAGGGAGGGGCTTGAGTCACCATCCCTGGAGGGGTTTCAAAAATGTGGAGATGAGTTTTTGAAGGACATGGTTTAGCGGAGGATGGGTGCAGTTGGACTCAGTGATCTCCCAGGTCTTTTCCAACTGGCAGATTCTATGATTCTATGATATCCACTTCCACACTGATCTTCTACCTGAGCAGCTACAAAGCACCAAAGTGAGAATCCCCAAGGTTCACAACACCTTGGTTCTCCCAGGGTCTGGCCAGATGCGTGGAGTACAGAGCATCCTGCCCTGCTGTGCAGCATGGAATGCCTTGTTACCATGGAGATGAGGATTCTACACTTTCTCCCGGTCACCTTAAAGATAGGACTGGGCAGCATCACATCTCCTGCCCACCTTTGCGATGCTCACCAGGTCTGGGCTTTGTGGGAAACATGGCCCTTCTTCTGGGGAAAATCTGGGCAGGATATTCTAGAAGAAATGCAGCTGGGGACTTCCTAGTAGAAGAGACATTGTAGAAGACGTGATCAGAGTGAAGGAGGAGACAGATGACAAGAAGGCTATGCAAGGCTTTTTTTGGTGGAAATCCTAGCAAATCAAGAGACAGGGAAAACCCAGAAAGCATATATTGAGCGTGAATTTGCCCCATAACTCAAGAGAGAGAGTCCAGGGTCTCCAGCTGTAGAGGACAGGCAATGGAGGATATCTGAAAAAATATTTGAAGAAAATAGGGAATTGTAGATTTCAAGGGAAATTACACCCACCAAAAGTCTCAGAGGGAGATACAGAAGTTGCCAAACCAAGGAGAGGCCACATATCAGAAGGACTTTCTTTCTGCCAGCTTGGGTGCATCCTAAGCAAAGAGCTCCGCCCACAGCTTCCAGCAGGAAGTTTGGATTCAAGCCTGGAACACTTCAGGCTATCTTGATTCCGATCTTAAAAAGGGTATGTTTTCTAAATGTTCCTGTTTGTCCTGGAAATTAGATTTGGGTTCCTATGAATGTCCATTGAGAACTGAAAGTGAGGAGTTAAAATATGTGGGCAGTCAGCGAGTTGGGAAGAGTAACAGCTAAAAACTCCTCCTTGCTTGCACCAGGGTTTCTGGAGGCGAAGTGGGGAAAGGGAGAGAAGTGCTTTTAGGATAAATATGTTCAAATTGTCCTACTGGCTTGTGAAAAAAAAAGTATACATGAGAAAATAACAGAAGCTAAAAAAAAACCCAGAGAAATCAGAAGGCACCCACCACTTCATTTGAGATACAACAGAAATACAGACCACACAACAGCTTAGAGACAGGAGAAACCACCAGCAAATATTCTCGGGGAAACTCAGAAAAGGCTGAGAGAGCTGGGGTTGTTCAGCCTGGAGAAGGGAAGGCTCTGGGGAGAGTTTAGAGCAGCCTCCCAGGACTGAAAGGGGCTCCAGGAACTCTGGGGAGGGGCTTTTTACAAGGGCCTGGAGTGACAGGATGAGGGGGAATGGCTTTAAATGGGCAGGGGGAAGATTTAGATTGGACATTAGGAAGAAATTCTTCACATTGAGGGTGGGGAGGCCCTGGCCCAGGTTGCCCAGAACAGTGGTGGCTGCCCCATCCCTGGAGGTGTTCAAGGCCAGGTTGGATGGGGCTTTGATCCCCCTGATCCAGTGGGAGGTGTCCCTGCCCATGGCAGGGGGTGTGGAACTGCATGGGCTTTGAGGTCCCTTCCAGCCCAAACCAATCCGTGATTCTGTGATCATTAGAAGTGAAGGGGGCCCCTGCTTCCCTGTCCTCCCAGAATGAGAAAATCATGAGAAAATCAGTGAAAACCTTACACTTCCTAGCTCTGGGCTGGGAGGGGTGGAGGGCAGATCCAGTGAGGGCAGCCTCACCCCTTCTTCCTTCCCAGAGCTGAAGGAAAGGGCAGGGCTGAGCAAGGTCTCCGAAGATGGTTTGTTTTCAGGCTGTGCTTATGGAGAAAGCATCTCCCTGGTGAATAATGGATTGAATGAATCCTTAGAGTTTCTTTAAAAAGAAAAAATAAAATGCCCCTACCCCGAGCTCTCAAGCTTTTCTCACAGTTTTAGCATAAATAAACCGAATTTGGCCTGAAATTTCTGGGGACAGAAATACAGACTTGTGTGAGCAGTGGAGGGGATGAAGGAAGGTTTCCTTTCATCGATGGTGCAGGGCTGTGCATTCTCTCCTGCCTGGTGCAGGCTGAGCCACGGCATAGCTACAGCTTTTCTCCCATATCACCTCTTCTTACCAAATGTGTAGGAGCTTGTTAGGATCCTTGGGATTTCCATTCTGTCAAAGCTGAGTGAAACTCGTGTGCAAAAGTTATTACAAAGAGGGCGCCAACCAGGCCAGACTTGAATGACTCTGTGGATTTCATTTCCTGAGGGAACTAGGTTAGCTTCTCAAGCTTCACTGAATGTCCTGAGTTGGAAGGGACCTACAAGGATCATTGAGTCCAACTCCTGTCCCTGCACCCCTGACACCCCAACATTCACATCGGGCTGAGGGCGTTGGCCAAAGGCTTCTGGAATATTGTCAGACTGTGACTGCTTCCCTGGGGAGCTGTTCCAGGGCTCCAGCACCCTCTGGGGGAAGAACTTTCTCCTAATGTCCAACCTGACCCTCCCCTGGCATGTCCTGTCATTGGTCACCAGAGAGAAGAGATCATCCCCTGCTCCTCCTCCTCCACTTGTAAGAAAGCTGCAGAGCACGATGAGGTCTCCCCTCAGTCTCCTCCAGGCTGAACAGACCAAGGGACTTCAGCCTCTCCTCACTCAACTTCCCCTCCAGACCCTTCTCCAGCTCTGTGCCCTCCTCTCGACACTCTCCAGCAGCTTTAGATCCTTTTTACCCTGTGGTGCCCCAAACTGCCCCCAGAGCTCGAGGTGGGGTCTCCCCAGTGCAGAGCAGAGCAGGACAATCCCCTCCCTCTCCCGGCTGCCGATGCCGTGCTGGATGCCCCCCAGGACACGGTTGCCCTCTTGGCTGCCAGGGCACTGCTGGCTCGTGTCCAACTTGCTGTAGACCAGAATCCCCAGATCCTCCTTTTCCGCAGGGCTGCTCAATCTGAAGTAGCTGTAACATTCCTGAAATTCAGATTTTTCATTCATTTTCACTCAGCGGCTCCTTAAGGCATCGGTTGGTGAGTCCAGCAGTCTCAGAACACGCGCAGCAGCAGCAGGAGGAGGGACACCCTCCTTACATTGCAAAGAATTGGAGCCCTGCTTGAAATGCAAAACTCAGGCTCACGTATGAAGCTGATCTTGGATCATCCGTAGTAAAACACCAAGAACACAGATTCACTTTCTTACCCTCTGAGAGGGTTTGTTATTCATTTGCTTATCTTGGTGAAAGCACAACCACTGCTTCAGTAAGTACAGAGGAAGATCATTCCTTGTGTTGTTCAGACTAGGAATTAACATTCCTCCCTCCTCTCCAAAAGAGAGATGTGATTTACACTCAGGTGCAAACTCCATTTATTGATGGAGTCTCTAAGGGTCAATACAGAAGCGTTTGAGTAGTTTCTGCATCCCTATGTGGCTGGAAGGGAGAGACCTTGGATTTGTGGCTGTTTTGCTTCAAGGAGGTTTCCTTTTCATAGAATCCAGTTTCATCTCCCTGCCATGGGCAGGGACACCTCCCACTGGATCAGGGGGCTCCAAGCCGCATCCAACCTGGCCTTGAACACCTCCAGGGATGGGGAAGCCACCACTTCTCTGGGCAACCTGGGCCAGGGCCTCCCCACCCTCATTGTGAACAGTTTCTTCCTAATGTCCAATCTAAATCTTCTCCCCCTCCAATTTGAAGCCGTTCCCCCTCATTCTGTCACTCTACTCATTTCACTAAGTGCTCCATGACCGTTGCTGGCCCCTAGCTGTGAGATCCTCAACACCCTGTGCTGTTCAGCACAAAGGGAATGTGTCCCTTTCTGCACCCATTGAGGGCCCACGGAAGTCAGAACTGTTTCTCTTGAGATCGTGATGCCTCCTAAAGCGATGCTTTGGGATCCCACTGTTCTGGAGTAACACTTAGGCTGGATCCAAGGAGCACCACCTAGAAATTTCACCACAGCTGCCAAGTCCCTTCGTTTCAGACCAGGAGTGATGATGTGGTGACTAATTTTCTGCTCCAGGTGCTCTCCTTGCTGGAGGCAGCCACGCTGGGTATCGTAAGCAATCAACAAGTTGTGTTAACAATGTAAGGTCGGATTTATCTCCCTGTGAAACTCCTGGCCCTTGGGACAGGCAGTGGCACGAAGCTTCCCAAGGGAGAACGGCGCAGTTGTAAACAACTGATTTCAGAGAAGGGGACTCCACACTTTAGATCCTATCAGGAGTCAGCTGAATATGGCTTATTAGGAAGGAATTATGCCCTGATCTCTCCTCCTGTGATAAATAACTTCAGTGGTGATAAATATTCAACATGGGCACAAAAGGAACAAGATTGCCATTTATCTCCTGGCTTGTTTTTCTCTTCGAAGGGTCAAGGGTTCTTAATAAAGGCAGGAGCTGCACTGACAGCACCTCAGAATTAACCTTGGTGATGCCAGACTGTTCTCTGGGACCTGCAGAAGAGTTTTCAGTGCTCAGCAGTCCAGCTCTGCCTTGAGCCATTTCATATTTGTGAGCAAAGCAGAGGGAGAAGCGGCACAAGGGTAGGGGTTAGGGGCAGGGGGACCATCTGGAAAGCAAAAATGACACTGTGAAAATCAGGCTGGAAGATGGAGGGAAGCTCAGATACCCTATGTATGGAGATGATAATATTTGGGAGGGGAGTCTGAGTGGTTTGGGGGAGAAGATGTTTGAGGGGACAGGAGGCTCAGCCCAATGGCATCTGGAAAGGCTCTGTGTCTTCTAATGTGAAGGGTGTTGATGCCTCTCTGGCAGGTGATGTGGGGACATCGAGGAGAGAGAGGAAAATAGCAGTCTCTGCTATAGGTGAAATAGCAGGAGGAGGACAGCAGAGGGTAGCAAATGTCTGAATTCCTCTCCTGGCCTTGCAGGGGTGATGTGAGCCACAGGCAGGGCTGGGTGATGCAGCCTGGGATGCATTCACAGCACATATCTGGGCAGATTTTGTTTAAAAAACAGTCAGAGAACAAACTGTTTTGATAAGATGGATGTGTTCTTATCACAGAGGCTTGTTTTGAAAGACATTTCCTTTAGAAATTTCCTGCTGAGATATCCCCAGTGACCCCAGCACTGCCAGGGAGAAGGCGAGGCAGAATCTGATGCTTTGATTATCATCACAGTGGAAGGTTTTGACCAAATGAAAAGAAACTTCTCTATGTGGGGATTCGATTTTCTAAGAACAGTAGAATATTGCATCTTGGTTGCCATTTGGGCAGATTCTTCGTTTTAAGGCCCGAGCTTTGCCCAGCTCTGCTGTGGTCTTGTGCCTGTGGATTGCAAGGATGTAGATCCCCTGCTCCCACCCCTAGGTATCCTCCAAAGGCCTGGGGGGCATCCAGCATGGCACTGCCAGCTGGGAGAGGGAGGGGATTGTCCTGCTCTGCTCTGCACTGGGGATGCCCCACCGCAAGCACTGGGGGCGGTTTTGGGCACCACAGGATAAAAAGGATCTAAAGCTGCTGGAGAGTGTCCAGAAGAGGGCACGGAGCTGGAGAAGGGTCTGGAGGGGAAGTTGAGTGAGGAGAGGCTGAAGTCCCTTGGTCTGTTCAGCCTAGAGGAGAGGAGACTGAGAGGGGATCTCAGAGCTGTTTGCTGCCTTCTCACAAGGGAGGAAGGGGAAACAGGGGCTGAGCTCTTCTCTCTGGTCACCTGTGATAGGACTGGAGGGAATGGCAGGAAGATGTGCTGGGGAAGGGTTAGATTGGATATTATGAAGAGGTTCTTCCCCCAGGGGGTGGTGGAGCTCCCCAGGGAAGCAGTCCCAGCACCCAATCTGCAGCATTTCAGAAGCGTTTGGCCAATGCCCTCAGCCCCACGGTGTGAATATTGGGGGTGTCCTGTGTAGGGGCAGGAGTTGGACTCAATGATCCTTTTGGGTCCCTTCCTACTCAGGTGATTCTATGATTCTGTGATTCTTTTGGGTCATCTCTCTCCCTCTGGGATCATCCCTCTGCAGATGATCCATGTCAGACTCAGTGCTTTGCTTTGCCCTTAAAGCAGGTGGGAGATAACCCCACATCTCATCACATCAAATAGGATCATTCATCTTCATGAGTGAACTGGCTGAGCGGGGCTGTGTGTGCCAGGCCATTCCCAGGCTCTGATTGAGGGGGGAGTTATGATTTTTAGGTGGTAGAGAAGGGCACAGAACCGTGGATGCTGGGAGGGAACATCTGCAGCAGCTGGTCCTGGTATGCTGGCACCTGGAGTATCTCAGGGCAGAGTCAGAGCTATTTTAAATCTTTTAAATCCTCGCTAAATTATTTTAATGATGATTGCAGATGACTCTGACAAGTATAAAGGCGTGGAGCTTTCTCATTGAGGCAGATTTAGTATGGTGAAATCAGTTTTCAGGCCTCTGTGTCATGTACCAAATGAGGCTCCTGCAGGGACACAAGAGCAGTGTCTCCAGTGTTTGTAGGTGACACTTAATGAGATCCCTATTGCTGACTGCTGTGAGGAGTCCTTGGCACAGTGAGAGGGTTACAGTTGGTAGAGGAGCATTTGGGAGGAAACCTCTTATGTGCTGCGTGCGTTCCTACAAGATTCTGCTTAAATATTGGCCCATGGCCATGGGTCTGGTGTCAGACACATGGAGCAGGAGAGAAGTCACAAATCAGAGAGCAACTAAGAGATGCATTTTTGGCCTTATAGGGTCCATATTAGAATCATAGAGCAGCTGGGGTTGGAAGGGACCTCAAAGCCCATGCAGTTCCACCCCCTGCCATGGGCAGGGACACCTCCCACTGGATCAGGGGGATCAAAGCCCCATCCAACCTGGCCTTGAACACCTCCAGGGATGGGGCAGCCACCACTGTTCTGGGCAACCTGGGCCAGGGCCTCCCCACCCTCAATGTGAAGAATTTCTTCCTAATGTCCAATCTAAATTGTCCCCCTTCCCATTTAAAGCCATTCCCCCTCATCCTGTCACTCCAGGCCCTTGTAAAAAGCCCCTCCCCAGAGTTCCTGGAGCCCCTTTCAGTCCTGGGAGGCTGCTCTAAACTCTCCCCAGAGCCTTCTCGTCTCCAGGCTGAACAACCCCAGCTCTCTCAGCCTTTTCTGAGTTTCCCCAAGAATATTTGCTGGTAGTTTCTCCTGTCTCTAAGCTGTTGTGTGGTCTGTATTTCTGTTGTATCTCAAATGAAGTGGTGGGTGCCTTCTGATTTCTCTGGGTTTTTTTTTTTAGCTTGTGTTATTTTCTCATGTATACTTTTTTTTTTCACAAGCCAGTAGGACAATTTGAACATATTTATCCTAAAAGCACTTCTCTCCCTTTCCCCACTTCGCCTCCAGAAACCCTGGTGCAAGCAAGGAGGAGTTTTTAGCTGTTACTCTTCCCAACTTGCTGGCTGCCCACATATTTTAACTCCTCACTTTCAGTTCTCAATGGAAAATCATAGGAACCCAAATCTAATTTCCAGGACAAACAGGTACATTTAGAAAACACATCTTCTCTGGGCAACCTGTGCCAGGGTCTCCCCACCCTGATTTTGAAGATTTTCTTCCTAATGTCCAATCCAAATCTCACCCCTTCCAGTTTAAAGCCGTTCCCTTTCATCCTGTCACTCCAGGCCCTTGTAAAAAGCCCCTCTCCAGCTTTCCTGGAGCCCTTTTGAGACCTGGGAGACTGCTCTAAGGTCTCCCCAGAGCCTTCTGTTCTCCAGGCTGAACAACCCCAACTCTCTCAGCCTGTCATGATGGCAAAGGCTCTCCAGCCCTTGGCCTCCTCTGGACTCAGTCCAACAGATCCAGGTCCTTCCTGTGCTGAGGACTCCAGAACTGAATGCAGGGCTCCAGGTGAGGTCTTACAGGTGCAGAAGGGGAGGGCAGAATCCCCTCCCTCATTCTGCTGGTCTCAGTTCTTCCCCATTTAGGCTTGAGATTTACCATCCCTCTTCCTCGTGCAGGAGCCCACAAGCCAAACACTCTTTCCTGGCCATGGGTTACAGCACTTTCTGCCTGACTGAAAAAGTGGCAGCTTGAAACTTCACTTGATGCAGGAAAATAACAGTGTGCAGGTGATTTTCAGCATTGATTTATTTGTCTCTTTACTGATTTACACACCACATTTTACACCCCTCTGTTGCAAATAACAGGACCAAGTATTAACAGTTAGAAGGAGACAGTTAGGACTGGGACCAAGTACTCAGGAGTATTTTCTCTGCAATTTTTTGCTCTGAATTCAACCTAATATTGCAGAGCTTTCAGTTCTGTTTTAAAGGAGGATACATATCTTTCCCCCCTTGAACAAAAGAAAAGATTTTCCCCTTGGTTTTGTATTTCTGAGTCATTCCACGTTACAGCAAATTGCTGGCAAAGTTGCGGTTATGGCTAAATGGTCAATTCAAATTGAAGTCTCTTTTCTAGGAGCTTTATACCTTTTTAGAGCAAAAAAAAAATTGCTCCTCTGGAATGAAAATTTCTCCTCGCTTGGTTTCACTCTGATGTCAAAATATTCTGGAACGTGGGGAGAAAAATCAATTTGAATCCTTCACATAGCCAATAGCACCTTTTCCTTTCCAGCTGGTTTTTCCTGTGCTGATGGCTGAAGAAGCCATAAGTCCTCTAATTTGTGTTGTAATTAGGGAGTAATTTAGCCTCTCTCTAAAAGTGAGAGCAAACAATAATATAATGCTTGGCAAATAGGGTGTTGGCTCTGTGGACTGAGTTAGCTGGAAAGTGTGGTTTGCATCTCTGCTTTGCTTGAGATGACTTGGATGGATTCAGCCAAATCACTTTATCTCAGTTCCTCCCTCTATAAGATGGGGATAAGGATCCTGTCTTCTCCATGGACCAAATAATGGCCTCAAAGCCAGTGTGGCAATCCTTGGGGAGTGTGGAAAGAAGACGACTTTGGCCCCAGGAGATCAGAGGGATGCAGGTGGCTGTGATATTGATGTGAGAAGGCTGTGCATCCAATTTCCCTTCTTGCAGAGGTCAGACAGCCCTGGGGAAAAAAAAAAACCACGTGTTTGGCAGGGCCTTGTCACAGCTTGTGGGCAGGAGGGTGTAGGATCTTGTAGCTCAGATTGAGGGGAGGCATCACAGGAACACTGGGAATCATAGAACGATCGGAGATGGAAGGGACCCACAAGAACCATCGAGTTCAGCTCCTGACCCTGCACAGGACAACCCTAAATGAGTTTCCTTACTGATATGTGCAGTAATATGAGAAAACGCAGTGAAATGCAGAGGTGGGGAGACAGGAGAGGCCTTTCTTGGCTGGTCTGTGGTTGCCTCCTGGGAGGAACCTGCTCGAATCCTGTTCGGTGTAATTTCAAGCATCCCAACTGATGGAGTTTCTAACTCTTCCACATGCAGGATGCTGATTTCACCGGCTAATACTTTCTCTTATTGCTCTGCCTGTATCACTCCACCTCTGTTTTCACACGAGCAGCTCAACTGTGCTGCCTTTGAACTCCCTTCCACCATAAATATTTCCTTTCCTTCCTTGGCAGCAACATCCCTTGGTATCTGGAGATTGCAATTATCCCCCTGGAGCCATCACAAAGCCAGCTGGGTCTGTCTTGCTGTGGCTTGATGTGGCTCCCCCTCTAGAGATTTTCCCTGCCGTGTCAGTAAGTGAGATTAAAACTCTCACAGTCCTGCAGGATGGAGGAGCTAAATCACCCAGTGCTCATTTCTTGTCTACATAATGGTGAGAAAAACACTGTGGCTGTAGTAGAAACCACAGCACATTACAGCCATGGACTCATTCCAAGGCTCAGTGGCAAATACTGCAGCAGTTTGGTTGTTCAAAACGTATTAATGCTCCAAATTGGGACGAGAAGGCAGAACTTTTCTCAAAGAGAGAAGGAAAAAAGAAGAAAATCAAATCAGGTCAAACAGTTCAGTGATTCACAACATCTCATTCTACCCTGGACTGTTTGCATTGGTATATTTCTTTTATTTTACCATCATTAGCCATTATTGCCAAAATATCTTTTGAACCAGAGAAGTGGCTTTTCACCTCAAAGCAGCTGAAACTGAATACTTGGATGATTTTAAAGCTTTGCCAAATTTCTCCTTGAGGTGAGAAATACATAGAAGGGCCATCTACTCCTGTGAAAAGCTTTAATTTAGAGGGAGAAACATCACTCACTGGCAGATTAGGAAAGAATAGATTTCCTGGGGAGACACTGGCTTGAAGTGAATCACATCCAACCTGGCAGGGAGGGCTGGGGGCACAAACTGCTGCTGCTGAGCCACTTGAGAAGGATTTGGATGTGGAGCTGCTATTAAAATGGGGACAACATTCAGCATCACAGAAAGAAGAAGGTAAAGAGATAAAGATGAAGAAGGGAGACGTGGGGATCAGTCCCAGCAGCTGTCTGAGCCCTGTGGGAGAGCCGTGGCATTTCTCTGGGATTTACTGGCTCTGAGCTCATGGCAGAAGTGCTGCTGATTTTCCCTGCTATTTCATAATCAACCGAAGGGATCTTTATTAGTGGTCCCCAGGAAAGCATAAAGCACAAGGCGAGGAGCTCTGCTGCTCAGCAAAGCCAGATGGGATTGTTCCGTGAGTGAAAGCAAAGCAGAGAAGAAAAGCAAGCCAAGATACCCAGTCCAGAGTGTTTTGATTTCCAGCCTCTTCCTACTCACCTCAGAGACTGTGATGTCCCTACAAGAGAACTGGACAAGCAGGTGGTGGTGGCAGTCTGGACCCTGGGGTGTTTCTTACCTGTTCTGCTCTGATCTTTGGAGCCAGGTGAGCTCACAGCAGGTGCCAGGCCTGGTGCAATTTCTCTCTGGCAGCGGTTATCTTATAAGAGTAAAAAGTTGACCAACTCTAAAGCTGCTCAGCCCACAGAGGCACTCCTACATGTTCCACCTCAGAAGGGAATGTGAATTCTTTTAATTGAGTGATGAACACAGAGCAGGGAATGTCAGTTTGTCCTTTGATACGAGGTGTATTATCATAGGATCATGGAATGCTTTGGGTTGGAGGGAACATCAAAGCCCATCCAGTTCCACCCCTCTGCCATGGGCAGGGACACCTCCCACTGGATCAGCCGCACCCAGCCTGGCCTTGAACACCTCCAGGGATGGGGCAGCCACCACTTCTCTGGGCAACCTGGGCCAGGGCCTCCCCACTGTCATCGTGAAGAATTTATTCCTGGTGTCTAATCTAAATCTTGCCCTTTTCACTTTAAAGCCATTCCCTCTCGTCTGATCTCTGCTTGCCTTTGGAAGAAGTATTGTGTGAAACCATCACTGCCAGGACCACTGCTGGCTCCCACTTGACAACAGCAGAAAGGGTTAAATCCAGCACCATTCCAATCAATGAGTGACCGGAGGGCATCAGGGTCAACCCCCTTAGGCTCTCTGGAGGGCTGAAGGTCTCTTTGCAGGTGATTGCTCCTGATGGTAACCTTTTCAAACTCACACCTGGTTTTTAACACCAGTGTGTCTGCCTCCCTCCCATCCATTTGACATCCTGCTGTGTCTTTTCTCTGCTAGATGAAAAAGCTTTTCAGAACCTGGTATTTTCATCTTTGAAGATACTCATCGCATGCAAGTTACCTCTTCAACTTCTGCGACAACTAAAGTGTCTAAATGACAATGCCTGGAACCAAAGCACTTCTGTTCACAACACTACTTATGGATGCGTTACTCTCCATACCTGATGAGCTCTGAGAGGGACAACTGCATGACAACAGATTCATGATTTGCTGGGGCTCATTTGTAGCTTATTTCACAGTTCCTGGTCTTCCTTGACTGCCTCTTCACTGGGGTCTGGGAGGAGCATCAGTCCAGGCAGGGCTGGCAGGAATTGGGGCAGATGGACCCTCTGGGTTGGCAGAGATTCTGGGCGGTTTGTAAGACATTTGTCTGCTGATAAAAGGAAAAGCCAGGCAAAGTGCAGTGTTTTCCTGTCAGTGGTTGTTATTGTTCTAACTGTGTGACAGCAGGAGGGACTGTGACATGGCAAGTGATGCCAGGCCATCACTACAGTGGTGCTTCAGCTGGATGCTGCTGTCACCTCCTCTGTCTGCCAGCGTGGATTTAAGACACTCATATTATTTCCCCTGAAACGAAGAATCCCTGTGGGTGACTAGTGAGATGGGATTTATCTGACCCTTGCTGGCAGCCACAGACAGCCTGGTGTCCCCAAACCCCTCTACTATCAGAGCACGTCCAGTTAATCATAGAATCAAGGAATCATTAAGGCTGGAAAAGACCTCTAAGCTCATCCAGTCCAACACTAAACCATGTCCTGAAGTGCCATGTCTACATGTCTTTTGAACCCCTCCAGGGAAGGAGACCCCACCACTGCCTGGGCAGCATCTGCCAGTGCTTCATCGCTCTTTAAGTAAAGAAATTCTTCCTAATAGTCAATCTAAACCTCCCCTGGTGGGAGCATTCTCAATCCCCCTGAGATTTTACCTCCACCCCAAAAGCTACCTGAAATAGGTCAGAGAAGCCTCTTCCAGCACAGAAGTGATGGACCTGCTGTAAAGGGATTCTTGGGCTGTGGGGACACTGTGGTTACCTTTGGTGCTGTAACTTTAAGGATCAGGGTCGTGGTGTCTCCCTGAATCACCTTCATTTTGCTACAGGGAGTGTTAGAGGCAAAAAGCTGTGCTCACCGTGAGCATCCACGGGCTCCTGTGCTCAGAGCAAAGCCATCCCTCAGGGCTGAACAGCACAAATATATCCAAGGTCTGCACTGGAGAAGAGCCATCTACCAGCACCCCCAACTCTGTGTGACATTTGTGTGCTTGGCATTGACTTTTGAGGGGCTTTGAAAGCCCTTCTCTGCTTACCGCGGGGGAATTCTGCAGTGCAGCACAGCAAGACATCTAAATTCTCACTCATTTTTGTTTGCTGAGCTCTCTTTTAAAGTGCTGCAGCTCATGAGCACCTGTCAGTCCCATTGCCAGGGGCTAAGAGTGGCAGGTTGGTTGTATATGTGGTATTTTTAGCTTGTAGACACCCAGAGGATGGCAAAATTGGCAGCTGGGTTGACTTTCAGAGGGATGGGGGGGAAGACTCCCCTGGGGATCATTTCTCCTTGAAGAACAGTTGCAAAAGAGAAATATCCTCCTTGGAGGATTTGTTTGCTAAAATAAAAATAAGTTTAAATAACCTTCAGCCAAAAGTTTGCACTGAAAATTCCTGCAGTCACTGGTGGTGGAAGAGCAGGACTTGTGGGTTCTCTGCTGGACCTCTGGTCTGATAACCAGCTGGTTCCTGATGCCAGGAGTCATATAGACAAAAAAAAAAACCCTCTAAAATTCTCCTTTTCATGCCTATTGTTGGTGAGAATCACAGAATCACAGAGAGCTGAGTTGGAAGGGACCTTTGAGTCCAACTCCTCTCCACACACAGGACAACCCCAATATTCACCCCGTGGGGCTGAGGGTGTTGGCCAAATGGTTCTGGAATATTGTCAGGCTGTGGCTGCTTCCCTGGGGAGCTTTTCCAGGGCTTCACCACCCTCTAGGGGAAGAACCTTTTCCCAATGTCCAACCTGACCCTCCCCTGGCACATCTTCCTGCCATTCCCTCAGGTCCTGTCATTGGTCACCAGAGAGAAGAGCTCAGCGCCTGCTCCTCCTCCTCCCCGTGTGAGGAAGCTGGAAATGGCTATGAGGTCCCTCCTCAGTGTGCTCTTCTCCAGGCTGAACAGACCAAGGGGCTTCAGCTGCTCCTCACAATCTGCTCCCTCTGTAAGGGCTGGTGCAATCACTGTCCTGGTTTGCCCCACCAAAGCAGCTGTTGGGAGGTCGTGGTTAAACAGCTGCTGAAAGGGCAAAGAGTTGGGGTGGTAGAGCATCATTATGCAGCTTTGCAAAAAATCCATGCTCAGCCCTATCATCAGCCCCGTCTGCTTTTCAAGCTGCAGCTCACACCTTTTGCCCCCTGGAGCTGAAGTTTCAGATGTTTGAGGGAAAAGAAAACATCTCAAAACTTTTTATAAACTTTGTGTTTATTCTTTTTTACTGAAGGATCAATAGAGGCAGAGAAGGAGAGCAGCTGTTATTGAAGAAAGCCTTGCCTAATCTCAAGTCATTTTCAGTGTATTTTTGTAACCTCTTCCTGTAAATAATTGAATCATCTTCAGTTTGGGAAGTAGGGAAAGGTAATCCTCAGGCGACCTGCTTGTACTGTTGAAAACCTGATTGCACGCTGGGTGATGGGAGGAGAGATGTGTATTCACACTCTGCTGTTACATAAAGCACTGACTCCAGGAGAACATCAGTTTTGTAACATAACAGGAGCAAAGTCTGCCTTAAAACCTCTCTTAGAGGTGGGTGGAAGACGAGGACTTGGTCAATTATAAGGATGGCTGATTGGGGCTGGTGTCTGCTCACTGGAAGCCTCTGAGCCACCTCAGATGGGACAATGGGGTCTTTGGTCTTATTGCTGGCAGTTTCTGTCTTCAGGTCCAAGCTGTGGCATGAGGAAGGAGTGGGAGTCCATATTCAACCCCACCCAGGCCAACAGTGACAGAAGCTTATTGCCACCTGAAAATGCCTTCTAACCTCCATGAAATGAGTTTGTTTGAGCCCAGTTCTCTTTTACAGAATCATAGAATGGTTTGGTTGGAAAAGACCTTTGAGATCATCGAGTCCAAGTGCACCTGTCCACTACAGAACACCTGAGCATCCCTGAGCACCTCATCTGACTATTTTTTAAATCCCTCCAGGGATGGGGATTCCATCACTGCCCTGGGCAGCCTCTGCCAGGGTCTGAGAATCCTTCCAGTGAAGAAATTTTCCCTAATATCCAATCTAAACCCCCCTGGTGCAACTTGAGGCCATTTCATCTCATCCTATAATCTGTCAGTTGGGAGAAAACACCAGCACCCATCTCACTACAACCTCCTTTCAGGGAGTTTTAGACAGTGATGAGGCCTCCCCTCAGCCTCCTTTTCTTCTCCTGGTTTACAGGTGTTGTGCTTCAGCATCAGAGGTTTAAAGCTTCAAACTGCAAAGAGTGCCTCTTGGTGCTCTTTTCTCTGGTGGGTGTTTGGCCACTTGTCCTAATTGTTGCCTGGTGGTCCAGGAGCAGTGAAAAGTAGGTGAAGGCTTATGATCCCAACATAGCTTAGGAGGACTTGATTGCATCAGTGGATTTGTTAGTGAAGAGGTGCTTTGACTCTGTGTCTGTGTTTTTTCTTAATGGAAAGCAATTAATTGAAACCTTCCTGTTAACGTGCACTCCCTTACTGCACAGAACCACAGAGACCTCTGCAAGCAAACGAAATATGGAACTATTAGAACGGGTCCAGGGGAGGCCACGAGGATGATCCAGGGCCTGGAGCACCTCTGATATGAGGTTAGGCTGAGAGAGTTGGGGTTGTTCAGCCTGGAGAGGAGAAGGCTCCAGGGAGACCTTAGAGCAGCCTCCCAGGACTGAAAGGGGCTCCAGGAAAGCTGGGGAGGGGCTATTTCCAAGGGCCTGGAGTGACAGGATGAGAAGGAACAGTGTTAAATTGTAAGGGGGAAGATTCAGATTAGACATTGGGAAGAAATTCTTCCTGATGAGGGTGGGGAGGTCCTGGCCCAGGTTGCCCAAAGAAGTGGTGGCTGCTCCATCCCTGGAGGTGTTCAAGGCCAGGTTGGATGGGGCCTTGAGCAGCCTACCCAGAGGATAAAGGTAGCAGTAAAATGTCCTTAGGATCACACTACATGTGCTGAGCCTGGCTTTCCACTCCAGCTCCTGTTTATTACCTGTCTGAGAGGTGCTTCAGTGCTCTATCACACTCACCTCTATCTCTATGGAGGCCAAGATATCCTCCCCCCTACAAACATCAATGCCCAAAATGCTTTTCACAGGTTTTGCTTTCCAGCAATGGACGGCTGGATTTGAAGATCCCTGCATTTCCTTATATTTAACCTGCTGGTAAAGACCCTTCAGCATCTTTGAGTCACTGGCATTCCCCTGCTTGAAGGAAGGGGTGAAGCCAACAAAAACCAGCCCGACAATAAACACTGTGTTGTCTGTGTGGGAAGATCAGGATGACTGACTGCAGAGGCAATTTTTCTCAGCTGTCACCAAAGTTGTCACGGATTCCCCTGCTGAAGCCCTTACTGGCAGAGCAACAAGATAATTGTTCTCTCTCTCCCTGCATCCCAGAGCATCCCCTGCATCCCAGAGCATCCCTGGCATCCTGGGAAGGCAGAGGGGATAAGGATGGCTCTACACGTGCCTGCATGTTTAACTCAGCAGCCAAAAGGTTCAGCAAAGAGATGTCAGCTCACACTCAGAGGACTGAATGTAGCACCCAGGTCCAAGCCAGGAGGAAACATTGCAGGGCTCTTCCCACAGCCTGGAGATTTGTTGTGGCAGCTTCAGCCTGGAAGTACCAAGAAGCCCACTTGCCAAAGCCTGGCTTTTCTTGTGGGCAGAGATGCTCTGAAGTAACCTTGCCACCTTTACTGGTGACGACCACACCACGTGGCTGGGGTGCCAAGTGCTCCACTCCCCACCTCATCCCACTTGGGACCACGCTGAGATTCTTTGGAGACATCATGCTCCGAGGGCAACCAGTAAGAGCAAAACTGAGTCACCTGGACTGATGCTGCTCTGCGTTGGGGAGGCTGTGTCAGGCTGGACCTGGGCGCAAACATCCTCATTCAGCGCTTGGGATGCTGAATTAATGTGATGCTTTTAATTTCGCAGGTGTGCAAGCACAGTTCCCCCCGGAGCAGGAATGAGTTCATGGAGAGTGTCTTTGCATGCTAATGATGCTAGAAAACTTGATTATTCTGCACAGAGCTAATGAGTTACCCAGGGAGGCTGCAGGAGCTGGATAAAATCACTGCTGGTTGCAATCCTAGGGGGAATTTCCATCTGATGCCACCTCCAGCTTTCCACGGGGCTCCTTTATCTCTGGGGCTCGTGTCCTCTGCCACTGCCTTGTGGCTTTGCTAAGTTTAGATCCCATCTCAAGGCTCCCCTCTCCTCACTTGGCTGTTTACTCCATTAATCACCCAGGCATTTCAGAGCCCTGTGCTGGGAGGAAGGATGCTCTGTGCAGAGTGCATTTGGCTCCGACAGCAATAAATAAGCCCGGGGTTCACCTCCAACCGATTAATGCTCATCCTGTCTGCGTGATGAAATTACAGTGTGGGAAAAGCCTTCAGGGCCAGGAGTCCGCTTTGTCTCTGCTCTTCTGTCTCCAAAACACAGAGATAGGAGCTCTCTGAGCTCACTGAGACGTGTCGAAGTCACCAGCGCTTTGAAAAACGAGCAGGTCCTGGTTGTCCTTTGGCAGGAGCCCAGCTGCTCATGTTCAGCTGCTGTGGGTCAGCAGCCCTGCCCAACACCTTGTTGTTCATTTTAAAGCCACCAGCCAGTTTTATGGCTCTTGGGGGCAACTGGTCCCCAGCAGGCATCACAGGCTCTGCACTGGGGGTAAAAGGGTCACGGTACTGTTGTTTTTCTGTGTATCCACGTCCCAGAGGAGGTGTTGATGCCAGCAGAGCCTGGCAGCATGGGCATTGTGATCTCGGTCATGCAGCTTGCACCAGGAAATGCACCCTGAAGGTGGTTTATTTATTCTTATCCTGGAGGCACAAGCAACTACTTGGGGTACACATCATGACCAAGATGATCCGAGGGCTGGAGCCCCTCTGCTATGAGGAGAGGCTGGGAGAGTTGGGGTTGTTCAGCCTGGAGAAGAGAAAACTCTGGGAAGACCTTAGAGCAGCCTCCCAGGACTGAGAGGGAAGCTGGGGAGGGGCTCTTGATCAGGGAGGGCAGGGACAGGACAAGGGGGAAGATTTAGATGAGACATTGAAAGAAATTCTTCACAATAAGAGTAGAGAGGCTCTGGCACAGGTTGCCCAGAGAAGACGTGCCTTCTAAATGTTCCTGTTTAGATGAGATATTGGGAAGAAATCTAGCTGAAAGAGAGGAGATTTAGATTAGATATTGGGAAGAAATGTTTTGCTGTGAGGGTGGGGAGGCCCTGGCCCAGGGAAGCTGTGGCTGCCCCATTCCTGTAGATTTTCAAGGCCAGGTCGGATGGGGCTTGGAGCCCCCTGATCCAGTGGGAACTGTTTGGGTTTTGAGGTCGTTTCCAACTCAAACCATTCCATGATTCTAGGATCGTCCACGTGTTAACCTGGCTGCTGCTGTTTCAAAGGGAGCTTTGACTACAGATGACACTCAGGGACTCGCTGGGGTCTGCAGGACCCTGTCCATCGCAGAGCAGGAGCTGCTGAAGAGCAACACAGGTCCCAGCAGAGGAGAACTGCTCCACCAGCTCGGAAAACTCTCTTTGCAGGAAGAGGTGCAGATATGTGGCTTGCAAATACCCCAGAGGAGCCCATGGGTGCCTTAGATCTTCCTCCAGCCTTTCCTCCAGAGACATGAGGCTTTGCCAGCCCTTTCTGGTGCAAGGAGCAGAAGGGAGATTTCCAAGTGAATCAAAAAGAACTAGTTCTGTAGGAATTGCACTGGGAGATGAAAGAAATTCAACAGAAAAAAAAGAGAAGGGGATCACACTTACACCATCTTTCCAGCATTCCATATTTACTGGAGAAACCCCTTTATTGGAAAGCAACAAGTTCCTTAAACTCTTTCATTAAGGACCATGTGAGCGAAGCTCACCTTGCCTCTCCTTTTTGTTTTTGCATATCTCCTCTCCTTTTGAGGAGAAAACCTCTCCAGCACTGAGACACCATCATTAACTTTCAATTTGGAGGCAATTGAGCTTCCCGGAGTTGCTGTGACACATTGCTCCGTGCCGTGCGTGCCAAGGTTGGTGCCAGCAGTGCCACAATTGTAATTTTGTGCTATTGCCCCGTTTTATAGAAGGATCATTGGAGGGATGGGGAGGATTGAGGGATGAGGTTGCTTAAATCAAATAATTCTTCAAAGGGAAAGCAGCAGGTTAAATCCACTCTTGGGCAGTGAATGAGGTGAAGAAAGAGAGAAAGGGGATCCAGGTGGGGGCCAGAACTTCAAAGCATCCGCAGGAGCCGTGGAGGAAAGGCACATCCAGATCAGCCACAGGCAGAAGGCACTTGAGTCTCTGGGTTTCTCTCTTCCCATTTTGTTTTTTTGGATTATGTTTTGCTGCTGCTGTGGAGAAATGCCGAGTTATAAAACTGCCTCTTCCAGCGCATTGCTGCTTCCCAAAATAGATGCCTTGTCAAAATGTCCCATCTTGGGATCCTTGTTTGGGTTTAGAGGAGGTGAATCGAGCTCAGAGCTCCAAATTAACCAAGAAGTGACTCTGCAGGAGGAACTAGGATGGGGAGGGATGTGCAGGACATCCTCTGCTCTTGTCCTGCCATGGTGGAAAACGTGACCTGTAGACAGAGGTGATGAAAGCACAACCCCTTCTCAGACTACATCTGTTCCAGGGCTTGTTAAAAATAAATCTTAATTGAAAACCTACAAAACTAAGAAGAGTTCTGAGGTTTTAAAATGTTCCTTGGAAAGACTTTCAGGATTTTGATTCCAGACCAAGACTTCTTCGGTTTTCAGCAACTGAAAGCTGAAAGCTTTGCCAATAAAATAATGCTTGGGGGTTTGATCTTCCAGTGGGAAAGAAAAACAGGAAAGAAATAGGTACTTTATTAAAGAAGAAAACAGTGATCAATCCTCAAATGCTTCTTGATAAAAGAAATATTTTTTACTGAGAGCATTTGATGAGCCTTGAATTTTCTCATTTACTGAAGGAAAGAGATGATAGGGAAAAGAGAGAAACACCATCAACCTGGCCAGGGCATCACAGGGTAGTGTATTAATTAATATTGTACTTGAGTACTATTGAACTGCTTGAAAGAAATTGCACTCTTTTGGGTCAAGTGAGTGGTGCAGATCTTTTTTTAAAGTGCGTCTCTTTGGAAATAGCAATGTCCATTCACCAAAGCAGGGAGAGCGTGTGGAGCAGTGGGAATTAGGGACAGATACAGAGGACATCAGCCAAAGTCCACATGAATAAAAGCTGATACATAAATACAGATGACACGTATTGATTTTTCTTTGCAAGCTGCATTCTTTTCCCCTGGCTGATGATGCAGCTACTTCTTTAGAGAGAGGCCAGCAATGTGGCCGCTGGTTTAACCAGATGGGAAAATAAATCATATTCCCTCAAGAGGAAAAATGCAGCTGGCTTGCCCAGGTCTATACCCACTGGAAAATGTCTGTTTGAGGCTGTAAATATGAATTCAGACAAAAGTATTTTGTTTTATGGACAATGCTGGCACACATCAGGGTGTGTAGGGCTTCTGATGGAATTTATCAGACTCCCCTAAAATCCAGAATGACTTTTTTTCTCCATTGAGCTTGAAATATTTTGCTGTGATATGTCAAGAATTACATTAAGTGGATACCTCCCAGGATGCTGATTTGGTGAAATTTCCTCTGAAGCCTTTTTTTTTTTTCAGTTCTGTGTTGGGAAGTGGGGAGGAGCAAAGGTTTACTTGATCCTCCACCTCTCTTTTAAACCCCCACTATGTTCTGTGCGTAGAGGGGAGATTTAGATGAGATATTGTGAAGAAATCCAGCTGAAACAGGGGAGATTTAGATTAGATATTGGGAAGAAATATTTTGCTGTGAGGGTGAGAAGGCCCTGGTTCAGCTTGCCCAGGGAAGCTGTGGCTGCCCGATCCCTGGAGGTGTTCAAGACCAGGTTGGATGGAGCTTTGAGCCCCCTGATCCAGTGGGAGGTGTCCCTGCCCATGGCAGGGGGTTGGAACTGGATGGGCTTTGAGGTCCCTTCCAACCCAAACCATTCTGTAATTCTGTTTTGCTCCTCCTGCTCATGGTTTGCTGGGGTACATCCCATCCCAGCTTTAATTATGCTCCATTCCAGGGGAAGAGCCTTGCTCAGGTTCTTCTGAGGTGCATCTTTGCCTTGGCTGTACAGTTCCAGTGGCTCTCCAGTTATCTGAAAATGTTTCTTCTAAACCTACTTTTTCCCCTCCTTCCCAAACATGTTTTATATTCTTCAACCCTTTGTTTCCTTCACAGCATCACAGGAGCAGAGTTGAGGGTATTTGAAGGACCACATTGCTTTGGCAGGCTGATGTGTCTAAACAAGCAACACAGGTTGCTTTAAGATCCCTTCCAACCCAAGCCATTCTATGATTTTATGACTCTTGATTTGTGTAGAACAAGTGTAGAACTCCAGAGCATGGCTTGAGTGGCCAAGAACCCCAGGTCAACGTGGGGCAGAACTGGACTATCCTCTTGCAGCAAAATCTGGGAACCTACCATCTTTCCAGCTCATTTTAAGGAACTCATGACACTATTTGTGCACATAGAGGTGAAACGAAGACTCTCTGCACCATTCATGCCCCGAGAGCACGTCTGCACCCCTTTCTACAGTGCCTCAGATGCCTTCAGTGCCTGCGCAGCCCTGCGCTGCCTGGGAGGAGCAGCCGAGATGACAAAGGCTGCTGCAGCCACCTGCCACCCCATTAGGATTCCTCTCACACCCTGCAATTGCCCTCTCTGAACGTGGAAAGAGCCCAGCAGGGGTTTTCTCTGCAATTGCTTTACAGAACAGCAGTGCTTGGCAGGAAGTGACTCTGGCTTGCGATGCTCGCAGTGGTGCAGAGCTCCTTGCTCAGAATGAAAGGAACAATGTATGTTTGGTGGAGAAACTGTCAGTCCTTGTTTGGAACAGCGTGGGGGATTATTTAGACATCAGGAAGAAATTGTTCACGATGAGGGTGGGGAAGCCCTGGCTCAGGTTGCCCAGAGAAGTGGTGGCTGCCCCATCCCTGGAGGTGTTCAAGGCTAGGTTGGATGGGACTTTGAGCCCCCTGATTCAGTGGGAGGTGTCCCTGCCCGTGGCAGGAGGTTGGAACTGGATGGGTTTTAAGGTCCCTTGCAAGCCAAACCATTCTGTGATTCTGTGTTTATGTTCCTCCTGCTCATGGTTTGCTGGGGTACGTCCCATCCCAGCTTTAATTATGCTCCATTCCAGGGGACGAGCCTTGCTCAGGTTCTTCCGAGGTGCATCTTTGCCTTGGCTGAGCAGTTCCAGTGGGATTTTTGCCCAGGCTCTCCAATTATCTGAAAATGTTACTTCTAAATCCAGTTTTTCTGTCCTTCCCAAACACGTTTTACATTCTCGAACACTTTGTTTCCTTCGCAGCATCACAGGAGCAGAGTTGAGGGCATCTGGAGGACCACATTGCTTTGGCAGGCTGATAATGGTGTCTAAACACGCAACACACGTTCCCTGACTGACCTGCCCTTCCTTAGCCTCATGCTATGGATGGCTAAACCTGCTTAAAATCGCCCAAAACCCTGAGAGGGTGACTCAGGCTGATTTTCCAAGCCAGGCATTCTGATACTTGGCCGCTTCCTGCTCCCCGTCCCCTGTGCCACTGCAAAGAGCCACTGCTGCTGATGGTTTGTCACATCATCAAGCTGAGAGACACTAATTATGGTCCAGGAAGAGGGAGGAGGGCACAGAGCCCATGAGGAAGGAGCCTGCATGATCATCCTGCTTGCTGATTGCTTAGCACAGGCCTGTGATGCTCCCCAGTAAAAGGAGCTGTAGCTGGGGCCGTGTGAAGTTTCCAGCTCAGTTTTCATGTGCAGGAAGCAGGGAGCTGGAGGAGCACTTGGGATGGGTGTTAGCGGTTGACTGCGAAGCATTGGGAGCATGGGGCTGGCCACCAGTAATGGGAACCTGGTGCAAAACCTCGCCTGACAGCACACAAGCAGCCCCTGAGGTGGGTCAGCACCTTCCACACCTCGTGTTTGCTTGTTTCAGGCAGGAATAATCTATTTCCTATCCTCTTTCCAGACATATCAGGTGTCCCCAGGGTGGGTCCATGGCCTATGGTCATGCCCAGAGTTCCGCTGGCCTGGGAAAAGAATAAGACCCTGATGGAAACTGGCAGCAGCTTTCATTGTGGGTGATACGGATACACGGTCAGAGACCTCTCTCTGTAGGTGCTCTCCATCTAAGGGGGCTATAAGAAAGCTGGGGAGGGACTTTTTCCAAGGGCATGGAGTTGATAGGATGAAGGGGAATGACTTTAAGTTGGAAGGGGGAAGATTTAGGTTAGACATTAGGAAGAAATTGTTCACAATGAGGGTGGGGAGGCCCTGGCCCAGGTTGCCCAGAGAAGTGGTGCCTGCCCTATCCCTGGAGGTGTTCAAGGCCAGGTTGGATGGGGCTTTGATTCTCCTGATCCAGTGGGAGGTGTCCGTGCCCATGGCAGGGGGGTTGGAACTGAATGATCTTTAAGGTCCCTTCCGACCCAAACCATTCTCTGATTCTATGGTAAATACACCTCCTATCCAATCCAACTTCGCCCCAGGAAGAATCAGATGAGGCATGAGGGAGCTATTCCTGCTGGGAAAAAGGAGCAGATGTATCCCAAGAGCCACACTGTGATTCACCACCACTTGCCCAAGGCTGTGACTCAGGCACCTGGAGAACCCTGGGACTGTTGGTGGCAGCGAACAGGCTTTGCTGAGGTGGAGGGCTCTGCTCTGAGCACAGTGTTGTTGCTGTTGGGTAATTAGCTCCCGTTTGCATCCATTAGGTGAGCGATTAGTCTGTTATTAATGCAATTAGCACTGTGGCGTTAGCTTAAGGATGTAATTGGCACAGAAGGCAGCTGCAGCTCAGCAGCAAAGCACCACGAGGCTCCTCTTCTGGGGTTTATCTGAGTGTGGTGAGATCTCCAGGATCAGGATGGGTTGGTTTTTGTGTGACTCCCTGGTTGTGCACCCACTCGTGCTCCCTGCTTGCTTCAGCCATAATGCAAAATGATTTTAAAACCATAGAATCATGGAATGGTTTGGGTTGGAAGGGACCTCAAAGCCTGTCCAGTTCCAACCCCCTGCCATGGGCAGGGACACCTCCCACTGGATCAAGGGGTTCAAGGACTCATCCAACCTGGCCTTGAACACCTCCAGGGATGGAGCAGCCACAGCTTCCCTGGGCAACCTGTGCCAGGGCCTCCCCACCTTCATTGTGAAGAATTTTTTCCTAATGTCTAATGTAAGTCTTCCCTCTTCCAATCTTAATCCGCTTCCCCTTGCCCTATCACTCCAAGCCCTTGTAAAAAGTCCCCCCCCCCGCTTTCTTTTAGGCCCCTTTCAGGTACTGAAAGGGCATTCTGAGGTCTCCCCAGAGTCTTCTCTTCTCCAGGCTGAAATTTTCCATCCTCTGTCCTTGCTCCAAACCCCCAGTGTCCCAATCCCTTCTCAGAGCTGAAGAATTGGGGGAGCTGGAGTTCATCCTTCTACAGGGTCAGAGAACCAGCTCTGACCTTGGCTAGATGCGAGTCCTCTCTCAAAGCCTTTTATTCCCCAGCGCCGTGCTGTCAGAGGTGATGTCGCTCTGGCTCCTGTACAAGGGAGTGAGGATGGATAGGGGGAGGAGTCCTTTGAATACCTGCCCTCAGCCATTCGCTGGTCCTCAGAGCATCTTGGCAGGTTATCAGCCCATGTCAAGGCTTGGCTTTGGTGAGAGAGAGTGACAAAGCACCCTGTTTGCCTGTGGTACTGCAGTGCCAATGGTGGATACCATCGGTCTTTGGGGATATCAGGGAAGGAGAAGGACAGTGCAGGATGAGGAAGGGCTGCGGAGAGTCCATTTCCAGAGATGTCCCATTCCTCATCACCAGTTTAAAACCCTCAGCCCTTTTTTGAATAAACCAACAAGCCGTTTGCTTTCTCCAGCCAGCATTTCTGTGATTAATAGCTGAGTAAAAGAAGCTGCAGCAAAGCAAAGGTCCCCACTGAGCCCTCGTTCCAGCATGGATGTTTGGCTTTGGGAAAGCTTCTGACAATCTTGATTAACAGCCTTTTCATCTGTTCACACCGATGATAAGCCATGGGAGCTCTGGGCCATTTCAGCTCTATAATCAAGAGGGTCTGAAAGAAGCAATTTTCTCCACTTGCAACCCAGTTAATTCTCTTTTAATTGCTACCAATTTTGCATAGATTTTCCTCGATTGCCATGGCACTGGCTCTGCACTTCTTCCTCTCCAGCAGTGCTTGACTCATGTCTTGTTTTACCAGGCTGGGATTTGTGGTGCTTTAGGTTGTGTTGGGGGCTTCAGATCTCTCTGTGGAATTTAGGTGTAATGTGCCTGAGAAGCAGATTTTATAGGAGGAAATCTCTGGGGCTTTGTTCCTTGTTATCCCACTGTGTACTGGGGCACTTCTTCAGCTAAAAAGAGAGAGAAAAGTACATGAAGTACACACAGATGGGAAATTTTAGGGACCAAAAACACACCTTCTTCAAAAGAAGCTACCAACTAGAATTTACCATTTGAGAAAAACCTTTCCCCTGGGGGTCAAAAGAGATGGCTGAAGCATTTGTAGGCTGATCTGAATTAAACTATGTAAGTTTGGCCCATCTTCAGGGTGAGTTTGTGCGCAAGGGCTAACACCAAGGAGGGAAGGGATTAAATGTGTCCCTGAAACACAGCAGTCAATGAGAGTTTCCATTAGGAGCTGGGGAGGAGCACCCAGGTGGACTCAATAATTGTACTGGCAGCACCTGGTGCTGGCTGGAAGCAGTGGTGTTGCTCCAGAAGATGCTGAAATGCACTTAAATCCACTTTATAATCATAGAATCATAAAATCATAGAATCATGGAACTGTTTGGGTTGGAAGGGTCCTCAAAGCCCATCGAGTTCCACCCCCCTGCCATAGGCAGGGACTCCTCCCACTGGATCAGGGGCTCAAAGCCCCATCCAACCTGGCCTTGAACACCTCCAGGGATAGGGCAGCCACAACTTCTGTGGGCAACCTGTGCCAGGGCCTCCCCACCCTCATTGTGAACAATTTCTTCCTAATGTCTAACCTAAATCTTCCCCAGGGCTGAATACACAGGCTCTCTGATGGGATCGGGGGGAGCTGCACCCACATCTCCAATCTTTAGATTTCCTTCAAACTGGAAAAACACAGACTTTTGAAAATTTCATTAGAGTGGCAGAGCCGCCTGTCTGTCTCCACCACGCACTTCTGAAAGCCATTTAACTGTGACTGCAGTGACAAATGTCAGTGGGAGGCTCATGCCAGGGGAGAGCAGCAAATGAGAGGGCACTGGAATTAAAGGATGGAATATTTATTTGAGGGTCTGGCAGTGCTGGAAGACAACACATCACAGGCGAGAGGCATCTTGAGGTGGACGGTGCTGGAAGCCACAAATGAGTCCATCAGGGTATAAATTGCCATGAGATGTGCTCGCTCTCTCCAACTCCCGCCCCTTCCAGGATTGTTGCCAGCCTATGGAGGCACAGAGAGGGTAGAACATCCAGGAATTACCCAAAGCTGTGGACAAACAGACAGAAATGCAGTGTCTGAGCCAGGATGGAGGAAAGGGAGTGGCAGTCCATCATGGCTTTAAATACAAGCTATAAACCCTCTGACTCATGGACGGTGATGGAGCAGGAACTGGGAGCTCCTGGTGCTGGCAATCGGGTCGTTGGCCCAGGGCAGCCCTGTTGGAAGGTGGCATGAAATCTCAGATTCTCTATGAAGGGTCAGGACCATGAACTTCCCTCTCCCTCACTCCATTCAGGCTCTGAACAACAGGTTTTCTCTTCTGCCGGGTCTTGGAGGGCCATTGAGGTAGCACAGTGCAGTCAGAACCCCCAAGCTTTGATCCTGGATGACAGGTTGGAAGCTGGGGAGCAACTCCGTGGTTGGATACAAATTCTGTAGTGGGTTTCATGTCTTAATCAAATAAAGAAGCTAAATTCAATTCCATCTCTTTGAGCTGGGGAGTTCTCCTATGAATCTGCCTCGTTCCCAGCCTGGGATGTCCCATAGCACTACGATGTCCTGTCCTTGGAGTCCCACTTCACCTCTCCCAGCCCCGAGAGCTGCCAGGATAACATCAAGGGTTAATGAAGGTTTACCTGAAGAGGCTACAACCTGCACAGGATTGGCAGGTCATTAATCTTGGAATTACTTGGTAACTTTAAATACAATCATGTAATCAGCAGGAACCTGTAATCATTATTTATGTGCACGGTGCTTACCAAATTACAGAGCTCTCCAAGGCTCTGTGTGATGAGCAAATTAATTCTGCAGCGGAAGAGCTTGACCAGAAAGAGATGTTTGTGTCTGAATTTCACTCGTAAACATTGATATATGAAATGAAATTTGACTTTAATTGGCCCTCCCTCCCACTGCGAAGCACATTACATTTTCAGTCTTGTCTTGGCTCAGCTGGCACGAGCTGGAAGTGGAAAACCTGGAGGAGTTTCTCTAGCCCCTATGATGCTTGTGTGGGAGACCCACACGGGGTGCTCCTCACCACCCCTTCAGTGAGACGGTGGAGATACCTTCACAAAAAGAGCCTGTGACCCACCTCCATGCTGTGGGCAAGTGGACTTGGGGCAGAGAGGGGACAAAAAGTCACCAGGTGTCTCTAGGATGCTGAGCCCACTGCAGCCTAAGGATGCTCCCAGGGAAAGCGAGGAGGGGTACAAGAGTCTGTCTGAAGAACAGGATTTGTCTCAATGTCGCCATCAGAGACTTGGAGAGATACCAAGAACTCTACACCTTGAGAGAAGGAACTGCATGGTACAGGTACTGCTGGGCTGTTCTACCTGGGATTGTTGCATTGCTGCTGTCCAGAAGATGGGTTTCATCTGCTGCCTCAGCCAAGCTTGCCCCACCTCCTCCCTGTTCCCAGGGCCTATGAAGAGGAACATGTATAGAGGCTCCCAGAGGGTCTTGAGGTCACCCAGTGGACACGAGAGGAAGATGATGTGAGGAAGTAAAAGACCCCTGAACGCGAGGTGGTGCAGGCACAGGTAAGTTTTGGCAAGTGAAGCAGGAACTTTGGGACCTGTGCAGTTCAGTCTGGATTGTGAAACGAAGGTGGAGATTGACCACAATCCACAGGGAGAGGAGGTGTGAGATGCTGGTGCTCAGCATAAAAGATCGCTCTTAACCGAACTTCAGGGAGATCTCCCAACCAAAGGATCACGACGAGGACCGGGTGTTTGGGACCTGGGACCATAGGGACCTTCGACCCATGGTGGGAGCTATAATCCTCTTTCCTCTCTTTTACTTTACTTTTCTTTTCTTTTCCCCTTTCTCCATTCTATCTTGTGCTGCTTTACAGGCAAAATAATAAAGGTGCACTGTTTGATTGAAGTCCAACCCCTTGGCATTTTGGTCACCTTAATTTTGCGCTTCGAGATCACGACACATGAATAATGACGAGTCCACCAAGTGGACCGTGACAAGGGGCCATTCTAGGGTTGTCTCTCCCAAATGATAAACACGCCTGGAAAGTGCTTGTGAGAGGAATCAAAGTATTTTTAATCAAACAAGTCTGAGAATACACAGACCTCTCCAGTCACGAAAGCAAAGTTACATCAGTTGGAGGAGACCACTGAGATGAGAAGGAAAAAAGCAGTGATGTGAACACAGATGCTTTTGTTTGGGTTTCTTTCTTTGGTTTTTTCAGTTTCTGTCTCCTTTCCCACCAAAAATTTTATCAAAATTCAAACTGAACATGCAGTGAACCGCTCGTTGGTGACATCACCTCTATGTACAGTGAAAAAAAGCTCTCGATTATTTCCCCTTCTCCGTAGCCAGCAGATCTTTGTTAGCTGCTGCCAAAGATCCCAGCAGAGAAGTCAAACTGACCCAAGCTGGGAACACCAAATCTACACCTTGCAGTGCATCAGCCTCTTCCAAAAAGAGTCTGTAAAGCTGGGAGCTGCCAGTTTTCCCCTCGTATAAGTCTGGGGGTCTTTTTCTCATCCATATATTGCATAAAGGGCAATTTCTGGGATTGCTGGTGATGGATGAGATTGTACAAAACCTCCCCTGTGTACAAGACATGGTCCTCATTGTGGTTATTCCGTCATCCTGGGAACTGTTGCTGCTTCCAGCACGTTACTGGAGGCAGTGGGGCATTTCTGGTTTTCGCTGCAACAGCAGACATGCAGGTAGGAAATCTGTGGGAGGGAAATGGGGGGATCTTTGCTTCAAGCTACTGAATTTCTTGAACATTTAAAGGTTTTAGCCTATGCCTCACTTGAAAATAAAAAACAAGAAAGATTTTATTCCTTTCTGGTGGTGTAGCCCAAGGAAATAAATCAAAGATGCTTAAACCTCCCCAGGGTGGGAAATCCTTATGTCTGTTCTTCATAGTGAGGAAACCGAAGGGACTCAAACCAGACCCTGCAGGATCTGGTCTTAAAATCCCAGTTTGTATTCCCTCTGGCATCCTCCCCCTGTCAGAGCATCCCCCAGCCTCATACAGAGGGGGAAGATTGTGGCTCAGAGGAGACCAGGCAAAACTCTTTGCCTTGCATGGACATCTCTGCTCAGCTGATTTTGGTGACCACAGCAGCAGGGATAAATCAGGGATTTGTGGCATCTGGGAGCTGCATGGGAGACAGGCTGTGGTCCCCAACACTGGGGTGGGGGAGGCTGCTGCTCCTCCAAGGCACTTAACCCAGCTTGGGAATGGTTTGGCCCCATCCCCTGTGTAAGAGCAAGGAGCAGCTCTGAGACCACCTGCGTGGGTAAAAGCAGGGCAGGGAGGAGGGGAGCAAAGACACAGCGTGTACCCCCCAGCAGCTGCCTTTCTGGAGCTGAGCCACCACCTTGCTGCAGCTCTCCCTCACCTTTCCACCCTCAAGAACTGACACACAGCCAGCCAGGGGCTTTGCAAAGACCTGTAGACCCATCTGGGCTGGACCACAGGATTAATTAAACTTCATGCTTCCCTTCAGACCAAGCCCTCTCCATGTGGCTGTTCAGAGCAGCAGTTACAGAACCTCCTGGGGACTTGCTGAGGGACAGAAGAAAGGTTCAGAAAACCCAGTGGTACAAAAGAAAAACCATATAAAGCAATATCTGCAATGAGTCCAGGCTCTCCATCACTCCCGCGTCAACACAGAGGGCTTTGGACCACCCCGAGCAGCATCCCAGCATGCACTCACTGGAAGGCTGACCCAGCTTCCAAAGGGATAAGTCTCATCAGCTCTCCCAAAAATGTCCTGGTGTCCTGTCACCTCAAAGCAGTGAGAGAGGCAACAATGGGAATTGGGATGGAAGCAGGCAGGGAGGCTGCTGCAACCTCTCGGGGCTCCTCCAGCTCCTTCTGCCACCACAGCAGGTCCCACAGCTGCCAGGGAGATGACAAAGCATCTTAGCTGTCCCATGTTCCAGGTCTGCCCCAGCAAGGACAGGAGCTTCTCTGGGTTTCCCACAGCTGCAGCATGTGTTTGTGTCCTGTGCAGGACTGGTGGGTGCAGGCAGGACCCAGCTCCTGTTCTGTGCCATGGCAGGAGTCCCACACGGTGGGGATGGTGGCTCCCCCATTCCATAGGGCAGCTCGCTCCCTGCTCAGACAGCTGAGGACTGCTTGATGCTGTGGAAGCTGACACGGGTTGGGGAGGTGGGGATGGACATGGCCCGAGCCACGCGGGCGCGGATGGAGTGCTTGTCCTGCCACCGGTGCCACCGCTTCCGCACAGCTGATCGGACCTGGGAGTGGGAGAGAGAGGAGAGGACATTTCATCACCGCGCAGCCATCCCAAGATGTTCAGAAGCACCAGCCATCCTCATCCTCACTCACAGAATTGCTTGGTTCGAAAAGACCTTTGAAATCATTGAGTCCAACCGTACCTGTCCACTACTAAACCATCCCTGAGCACCTCATCTGCCCATCTTTTAAACCCCTCCAAGGGATAGTGGCTCAACCACCTCCCTGGGCATACCCCTTCCAAGTCTTTCAACCAAAAATGCAACCGAAACCCTGCTCAGCTCCCAAGACACAGGGAGGGTCCCTGTGACCTCCCAGGGCACCCAGCCTTGTTTGATGCAATACCAATGAAATGCAGCCCTTGCAGCTGTGAAGAGACTTGAACACTCCTGGCAGTGCCTCTGAGCACAAAATAGAAACAAGAAGGAGAAATAAACCTGAGCAGGGGCTCTGCAGGAAAGCTGGCATCTCACGTGCTTCATTGGATGCTGCCAGGGGCTGGAGAGGTGCGAGTGACGATCTGGGAGGTTTTATAACTTGCCTGGTTCATGCTAGTGCCACTCCTTCGACATTAATTCTGCCCTACAACAACCCAAGTGCTGTGTGTGGCAGGTAAATAGTGAAGAAATTCTTCTTTGTTGACTGCAGAGTGGGATGGTCCAGGGAGATGGGCACTGGAGGCTGAGGCTGGGTGAACTGAAATTCCCAGCCAGCCCAGCTGGGACTGAGGGTTGAAGGACCATGAATCGCATGGTGTGATACACTCCTGGTTCACCAGCTCTCCCTGGTCCAGTCCCTTTTTCTTCTGCACCAATTATTTATGATTTGGTAATGAAGAGAGCTTGTCTGGGGCAAACTCTCCTGAGCCAGCAAAGGTGCAGGAGCATTTTGGAGGAGGCAAAGGAAAGAGAAGCCCAAATAATCAGCCTCTGCTCTCACCTCCTTTGTTTTCTGCTGTCTGTGTTTTGGCTCAGAGCCTGGGAGGTGCCCCTGTCCGTGGGCTGGGTACCCATGTGTGTGTGTGGATCAACCTGGAGAAGGATTTCCCAGGGATGGAAGCAGGTTGGGTCCTTCTGCTGCACCAGATCACACAGGTGAACCTCTAGAGCATCTGTTCTTATCAGAAGCAGATTTTCTTCCTCCAAAGGAAATTGACCACAGTTGTTCCCATCTGGGCACAACCTGTGGGTGCAGATCTCCATGGAGGTGTAGGCAACACACTGGCTGATATGGCAAGTGCCTTTAACTGAACTGAGGCACTGGGTGCCAACACCTGCCGAGCTCTGTGCAGGGGCAGAACCTCTGGCTGAGTTTGCATCAATTTGCAAGAAAGGGTGTAGAACCCCAACAAGCTCCCCAAGCCCCTGGTGCTCACCTCGCTGTTCAAGAAGCAGTAGAAGACAGAGACGAAGAAACCCTGGAGGGAGAGAAGCAGCAGAGTCACTGTGGAGTTATGGCCAGCAGCCACCCCCAGGGACAGGACCTCTGGAGCAACCTTGGGATTTGGGGATGTCGGTTTTTGGGAGGGGGCAGGAGTGGGGTGAGGCATCAGCCACAGGATGGGCTTCACCACATCCCTTGGTGGGGGGACTGGGATGGGAGACAATGCTGAAGACCACACCTGGAAGGATTCCAGAAAGGAGTTGAAGTAGATGAAGACGATCCTGGAGATCTCATCCTCCCCTGGGTTGACAAAGAACAGCATGTAGGTGATTCCCAGCAAGGGCAGCAGCACTAGCGTGGCCTTGACTGCTTTCCTGGGGAGAAAACACAGACCAGAGCTGCTGCAGTGCAGCCCTGGGCATGAGGGCTCTCCCCATCCCACTCCCAGCATGATCATGGCAGGGACTGCTCTTGGGTCTGGAAAAAAACAGTGACCAGGGAAGGATGGAGCAGAGCTGAGCTGTTTTTCCATGTGGTTCCTGAAGGACAGGGCTGGTTTGAGCTCTGAGCACCTTCTCTAGTTTCTCCACCCAGAAAAAAGCAGTGGATAGTGAGGGCCTGACCTTGGGTTGGTGTGAAATGATTTCTTGGCTGATCTAGGGCTCGATTAAAAAGGAATTAAGGAGGGTAAAATAATTTACACACTTCAACATGGGTTTATGAAAAACTTATCTCAGCTAATTAATTCGATATCTTTTCTTGGTGAGATTACAAGTGTGGTTTGTGGAAAGTAGTATTGCTGATGCAAGAGAATGTGGGAAGGATTTGGGCTTGGCATCTCATTCATTTGGATTAGGGGACAGGAACAATGCCAAGTCAACACTTTTTGGTTAAAGAACCTGTTAATGGACAAATTCCAACATTAGCTGAACATTGGAAAAATGTCCCTGGCAGGTCTTGGCTGTGCTGGAGCAGGGTGTGGGACCTGTGCTGCATCACTGACCTAGAAGGGAGCAACAGCCACCAAAAGGAACTGGCAGGTGGCACAGAGGGGCTGGAAATAACTGAGGACACAAGCATCTTCAGGCTGGCAAACCATGGCACAGCACACAGGTGTAGCTTCCCCAGGGCATCAGCCATGGGAGCAGGGGAACCTTTACTAAAAGCCTCTGTTTAAGGTGAGCCCTTCCAGGGCTGTCCCTCGCCTGGTTTAAGACGGACTGCACTGTTTATAACCCACCAAACTCTTCAGGTTCTCCTGTCCCACAAAACATTTCCGGGAAATGAAAACATTCTTCTGCCCAAAGGTAAAAAACCTGGCCAGTCAAAAATCAGGAGGATTCTGGAAAACCAAAAGTCTCTCAAAATTACTAACTGGGGCCAACCAGCCTGTTTCAATTACCTTTGTCTTTTCTTACCCAAAGCTGAATTGTTCACCCTTGCTCAATATTCTGTGATGATGAAAGCTGGCATTTCCCAATAACAACGTGAATTTTTCTATCACCAGCTGAAAAAGCCATCCTCCTCCCCAGATCTGTTTACCTGACCCAGCACACAGTGAGATTCCCCGATTCCTGCCCAGAAAATGATTCAGAGAGAAGCACTGATGAAGACCAAGGTGTTTTGTACTGTTCCAGGCACTTCAGAGAGTGGCTCTGACTGTGCACCTCCCAAGCTGTCTGCATAATGTGTGATCCAGCAGGGAGAGGTTAAATCTTCCTGTTGCCTTCTCCTTGCAGCTCTGTTTGGGATGAAGTATTTGGGGTGACATTGATTCATTACTCCTTCCTTGCCCTTTGCTTTGCTGCCAAGCAATGATTTAATTCTTACCAGGATCTGCAGCTCCAAGCCCAGCAAGCTCATCGGGCCCCACCAGAAGAGGCTTTTGTAAAGAGACTCAGCTCCCAGCAGCTCCCTTCAAAGGCAAATCCAGCTGACCATGTTCTCCATCACAAAGCTCTCACTAGTTGCAATGGCCAGGTACCTTCAAAAAGCATCTGAGGTGTTCTTAGATGTCTCTCCACTCTCCCATTCCCTTAATACTTGGCTGATGGGGCTGGTTTTGTCCTCTACTAATCACATCAATGGGTTCATGGGTTTGCTTCCTGCAGGGTTGTTCACACTCTTACCTGTACTGGATCGTCTCTGATGTGGTTGAAGCTCGGAGTTTCGTCATGAGGATTCGGACGATGTTGAACAGAAAGATGAAGTTGATCTGGAAGGAAGAGGCCACCTGCTTAGACTCTGCTCCCACATTTCCTCCCATTTCCACAGGGGTGGTAATGGGCTGTGCCAGGGGAGGCGGGAATATTTCCTCTTGAAGCTGACCTGCAGCCTTCCACGCAGTGGGATTCAACATCTGCTTTTACGATTTTTAAAGCACTTTTTAATCAGATTTAGGAGTCTGGGGGACTGAGAGCAGCAGGGCACACGAGGAGATGGGTGAGGAAAGGTAGGCATTACAGAAAGGGATAAAGTTGACAAAGTTAGAGGGGAAGGAGGAATATAAGGTGACCAAAGGGATTTTGGGCTGCCATCACAGCAAGGAGCCTCTTGGCTGCTCTCCCGGCTGCCAAACTGCTAATGAGGGCAAGGGAACGTAGCCCTGGGAGTTGAGCACAATTAACACAAATTAGAAGTGGCCTGGCTACCTGACGGGCTGCAAAATGAGAAACAGGCTCAATTATTCAGCCAGGTCCGTGATTAGTACGCCCTCAGGTTTTCTTAGCATTGGGCAAGCAGGGAGGAAAAGCTGCGGGACATTGTGTGTGGCTCTCCCCCTGGGGGTTTAAAAGAGGTTGGACCTCCAGCACTACAGCTTATGACCTGCCAGTACTGCCCCTTTTTGCCCTTCCCCAAAGGGCAAGGCTTAAGCAAACTCTGCTCCATGTGATCCCTGGTTCAAGCATCACTGCTCAACCAAGGGCCAGAAGCAAAATATCACAGTATCACAGTATCACAAGGTTGGAAAAGACCTCTGAGATCATCTAGTCCAACCTACGACCCAAGCACCCCACTCGTCATTTACTCATCAAAGTGATGTAGATCAGAAAATGGAGTTGAGTTCCCCCAGCTGCTGTGAATGCTTAGCAAAGCACCAATTTGCACTGAAGAGTCCCATGGCAGGGATGGAGGAACTTACTGGTGCGTGTGGGAAACTGCCAATAGGAGCATCCTTATTGGAGTGAGGTCTCAATGCTCCCTTTCAGGTCCATCCTAAGTCAGCAGGATCCATGGATCTATTTCTCATTGTGGGTTGGGTGGCCAAATTTGCTGAAGGTACAATTTGGGTGAGAGGAGCTGGGCTTGCAGGCAAGTGGCACTGCTGCCATGGGGCAGCATAAGCAGCTGAAGGAGAGGGCAAGACTCCATTCAGAAATGGTTCAATCCCGTGTGGAGCAGGAACAACCCTACACTTAACAAGCAAGGTCACTTTGCTCTTACCAGAAGCACCAGGATCATAGGGCCCTGGTAAATGTAGTCGGTATAAACTCCCGCTCGCTTCCCAAACCAGCACCTGCAAGGCAAGAACAATGGTGTCGGGGCAAAGTGGTGTCAAGGATGAGTCTGCAGTGGGAGAGACCTGGATTTACTCCTGTCCTTGTACCGTCTCTGTGAGCCACTGTCAGTATGGTGAGAGCCCTACAACAGGCTGGGGGATGGTGTGACTGAGAGCAGTCCTGAGGAGAAGGACTTGGGGTGCTGAGGGTGGAGAAGCTCAACAGGAGCCAGCAACAAGCGCTACCAGCCCAGAAACCAACGGTGTTCTGGGCTGCATCCAAAGCAGTGGGACCAGAGGGGAGGGAGGGGATTCTGCCCCTCTGCTCTGCTTTGGGGTGACCTCACCTGGAGCCTTGTGTCCAGTTCTGAAATCCCCAACATAAGAAGGATATGGACCTGTTGGAATGAGTTCAGAGGAGGCCATAAAGATGGCCCAAGGGCTGGAGCACCTCTGCTGTGAGGACAGACTGAGAGGGTTGGGGTTATTCAGCCTGGAGAAGAGAAGGCTCCAGGAAAACATTACAGTAGCTCCAGGAAAGCTGGGAAAGACTTTTTACAAGGGCCTGTACTGACAGGATGAGGGAGGGTGGCTTTAAATTGGAAGGGGGACGATTTAGATTGGACATTAGGAAGAAGTTCTTCACAATGAGGGTCGGGAGGCCCTGGCAGAGGTTACCAAGGAAAGCTGTGGCTGCCTCATCCCTGGAGGTGTTCAAGGCCAGGTTGGATGGCACACCGAGCAGCCTGGTCTGGTGGGAGGTGTCCCTGCCCATGGCATGGGGGTTGGAACTGGATGATATCCAAGATCCCTTCCAACCCAAACTGTTCTATGAACTGAAGTCCTCTATGGAATAGCTTCCCCAGGATCCTGGGAGTTGAAGGCACATGGGGGCTTGAGGGGATGTTTATGGGTCCTGTACGAACATGGGAACTTGTTGTTGTAACATTACCAAGGACAACCTTACACACACACAGGTTTGGGATGACTTTGTCCCCAGCAGACCCTGCCGAAGCTCACACACGTGTGTCCATGTCCTGGGAGCACCTGGTTGAGTTTGGTTAAGTCAGTGCTCTGTCTGCGTGTGCAGCACAAGGCTGGGGAATTCAGGGGGCAAAACAGCACTGAAAAACAAGACAAGGTGTGATTCATCTAAACAAGCTCCTTTTAACTTCCCTGTCTATGTGATGAACTCTCAGGTGCCTGCTAAGCCCTCTGTTAGCAAGTCTGTGTGGAAACGGCTTAGGTGGTACCTTATATCTCTGCTGGCAGATTAAATCCCAGCTTCATTTAGCAAACACATTGTAGGAGCTCTGGCTTAATCCTGCCTTTTTCCCCTTAAAAAAAATCTCATTTGCCCTTTGAAGAGAGCAAAACACTGCTGCAGGCAAGGCTTGTGCAAGCAGAAAGCCTAAAGGTGGGATAAAAGAAAGGAAGACTATTTTCTTATTTCTTCCCATCCTTTCCATGTTCCCTGCCTCATGTCACCCCTTCCAGGAAGGATCTGTGCCTGCCACAGCCCCCAGAACAACTGATCTGGGAAACTGGGAGAGAAAGGAGAAAGGGGAATGAGAGCAATGATGCTCACTTCTCGTTGTCGTAGTACAGCTTCCCAATGGCCCAGGCGACGATGATGGGAAAGGGGATACCTGCAGGTGAACAGAGAGATGAGTCTCAGGGGTGCAAAATTGCCACAAAATTATGCTGCAACTGGGATTTTCTCACTCAAAGAAAACCACCAGGTGAGATGATATGGCCATGCAAATCCCATCCTCCTGCTCCAAGCAGCCTTTTAGCAGCTATCTGGGTGCAAGAAGAGCTGGAGCAGAGGGTGGAGGTGGGCAGCACCCATCACTAAAACCTGGTGGGAGAAGGGGAAATCCTGGTACTTACACCACCCAATGCAGATGAACATCCACTTGCGGAGCTTGTCTGTGGAGTAGGTGAGCACGATGGCTGTGTGCAGGTAGCAGCCCTCGCCGAACATCCAGAAGAAGTTGGTGACGTGAAAGTAATTGTAAGCAGCAGTGACCAAGCGGCACCAGACCTGCCAAGGGGGTTAGGAACAAGACACAAGGTTAGGATCAAGAGCAGAGCTACTAATGGAAGGGGGAAGATTTAGGTTAGGCATTAGGAAGTAATTCTTCATGATGAGGGTGGGGAGGCCCTGGCACAGATTGCCCAGAGAAGCTGTGGCCGCCCCATCCCTGGAGATGTTCAGGGCCATGTTGGATGGGCCCTCGAGCAGCCTGGTCTGGTGGGAGGTGTCCCTGTCCATGGCAGGGGGGTTGGAACTGAATGATCTTTAAGGTCCCTTCCAACCCAAACCATTCCATGATTCTATGATTCTACTCAGAGAGAGCAGTTTCCACCTTGGCGATGTCCAAAAAAGGGCCATGACTGCTGCTTCTTCAGAGAGCCTCTGCTGCCGTGGCAAGAGGCAACATTAATTCTGTGCTGACACTGAGGCATAGAGCAACACAGACCTAGCAGAGCAATTGAACCCAGGTTTCTCATAAGCTTGGGTTGTCCTCCCACCACCAGGCAGCACTATTTGGCCTCTCAAGGTGCTTACGTGGCCTCATATCTACGGCTCTCAAGTTTCCCACACACCTGAGGCACTCAGGGCTGGGCTCAGAGTAGCTGCCTGGTAGAGCTGCACCTACCACGTTGCTCTCGTGCACCTCTGGGTTCATCGTTAGCTGCACCACAAACCACGTGGCATTGCGTAGGATGAAGGCTGTGATCAGGTTCCAGTGGATGATGTTCCTCAGGCATCGGATACTCCTGTAGAAAAGAGGACAAGGGACCATCAGAATGTGTTGGGTGGCTGCGGGCTGGCCACATGTGGCCCGGAGGTCAGGGCTGTTTGTCGAGCTGAATGTCTTTCTTGGGACACCAAGGATGAGCTACTGGGTCCATCCCCTGGGTGAGGTGGACTAGACCAAGGCCAGGAGGTGGAAGACACCAAGGAAGACCCTCAGCTTCCATAACCAAGTGTTTTAAAGAAGCAGCAAGAGGAAAATAACCCTAAGATAGTCGTGATCCCTCTGGACTGAAGAGCAACTGCCACGGGGGAGGATATGACTAAGCACAAGGTACATTCCCAGCCCAAGGGATGTGAGGTGACTTCCCTGGGATCATCTCTCCAGCAGAAGCCCAGAATTGGGTCAAGCCACTCACCGCAGGCGCATGAAGAGGACAAAGGCCACGAGGAGAGCCCCCAGCGAGACACAGTGCCCTAAGTAGTTGATGATGACGGCGATGTGGTAGTGCAACTTGCTCTTCTTCTGGTGGGGGGAGATGGGGAGGGGGTCAGCAGCAGCCTCAGGTTACCACCACAAACCCACCTCCCCCACCGCATCGCTTCCAAGAACTACACTGCAAATTTTGGGTCCTTTTTTTCAGAAAGCAACTGGAGTCCACTTGGCATAGGGCAGCGGAGACGAGGCTGGAAGGGGATGTGGCTGGTTGGATGGGGCTAACTTAGACAGGAGAGGAGCCAGCTTCATCCTGCAAAGGGCTCAGGAGTTTCACATCTTACCCATGCCAGGATAGCTCAAATTGCTGCCCCAACATCATTCCTGCTGAGTGCTGAGATATCTCTAACCCGTAGATGGGGAAACCCTACTGTAATTCAGCTGAGCTCGCTGGCAACCCAACATCTGATGTCTCAGTTCATTCCCCAGTGCCCTGGGGGCAGCTGAGGGGCTGGGATGAATTTAGGCAGAAGGAGCAGGGGATCTTGGGAAGGTGTGAGTGATAATTAAATTAACTGATCACTCCTGCTGTGAGACACTCATCCAACCTGTGAATTAGCAATTAACTGAGTGAGAAAACCATTACTGGCAAGAGATATCAGCATCTTAATATCAGAGGTGGTATCAACTGTAAATGAACAGCCCTATCTTTTCTCCTCTGCTCTGAGGCATGGCTTGACCTGCTCAAGGGCTCGTAATTCTTGGTCCCAATTTTTTTTATCCCTTTCAGTTTCCTAAAGAATTCCTTATTTCATTGCCACCAGGGAGAGATGGGGCTTGCACTAAGTGTTTGTGTCAGGAGGGAGATGGAAGAGGGTGATGATCTGCATTCAGGAGCCCTGGGGACAGGACACCTCACACTGTGAATCCTCTTGGGTTTTTAACAGGGAACGAATCAGGGGTGGCTTTATTTTTGGCAGAGAATGAAAATGCAAATCATGAAGAGATCATAGATGCTACATGTGGCCTTGTATCTGGGCTGCTGCTGCACATCTTGAGCTTAGCCTGGATGCTCTTCAAAACTCCATTCTCTGTACCTCCCTGTCCTGCCAAGAGCCAAGCTGAGGGGCTACCAAGGTCCTACCTCTTCGCTGAGGATCTCCTGGCACTGGGAATAGTTGACCCTTGCTGCCCAGCTCCCGTTAGCAAGGCACTCTCTGTAGCCATTATCTGAAAGAAAGTGCACATCAAAGGGTTAATAGTTGTGTAGGGATGGGCACAAAGATCTGACCTGATGACACCAATGCAGGGGTGACTGACTTCAAACCAGTGGCATCTTGGGCTTTGAAACCAGCTCAGATGCTTCCCTCCTGCAGAACCAAAATCCTTGGAAAGTTTCAACCTGCTCAAGAACTTCAAGTCCACACCAGGTCTGCCTCTCAGCACTGGGGGACGTTGATGCCTTCTGGCACTGAGGTGCAAAGGGAGCAGCACGAGTTCCACTCTCCTTTTCCCTTCCTTTGCGCCATTTGGACAAGTGATCACATGTCATTCCGTGAGCACTGCTGCAGTGGCAGGGTGAAGTTATCACTTCTCTCATCAGGAGCTCTCTTTGCTTCTCAGCAAGGATGGTGAGCAGTGAGGCTAATTGGGAAAGAATGACTCCGAGAGCCCCAGAGCAGCCTCTGATTAGCATCAGCATTAGGGTGATGCCACCACTGGGGTGATGCTGGGTTTCTGCTGCTAACAGGAAAGACTCATCAGGGCGATGGGATGGGACAGGGATGGAGATGGCTCTTAGGCAATGGCATGAGAGGCACTGTGAAGCAGGAGCTGTATTGCACGCGATCTTTCACTGTGGCAAAAAGGTGTGGGATGGGAAAATTGATGTTTTCTGCAGGGAGCAAGATGTTTCTTTCACCAGAAGCAGTACTTGGGTGGTCAAAAGATCAATTGTGTGCGAGGGATGGCTTTGGGCAATTTTCAAGTGCCTTCACTTCCTCCCCTGCTCCGGACACATCATCAGCAGTGACAATGCAGTCACCCGAACCAGGAGGGGGTGAGTCACAAGGTCTCCCAGTCCTTGCTCAGCTGGGGTTGCAGACCTCTGTGCCACCTCCAGCAGCAGGGCAGGCTCACTCCCTTCCCCGCGGTGGGGACATCAACCCCCTCCTTCACTGGGAGGACCTATAAAGCTGCTGCTGTGAAATTACCCTCCCCAAAATGTGGGATATGAGGGCTTTTTTTTTGGTTTTGGGTTGATGGATCCCCTCAACAAGCTCTGTAACCAGAGAGATATGGTCACTCGTGTCCCCGCAGCCCCTGACGCATGTGGCTCTCTGAACACCCCGCCCCCCCCATCCCCCATGTCCCCACCAGTGCTGCTCATCTTACTGGTGGTGTTGTACCGCACACCGTAGAAGTACTCGGGGCAGGGGCGAGCTACCAGCTGTCCCACCGCGCTGCGGGGCCAACACGTGCCAATCAGGTCTACTGAGGCATTGCACTGAGGACCTGTGGAGAAGAAGATTAGAGAATTTGAGGAGGTCTGTGAGCCACAGACTGCTGAAGGATCAAGGATTGCCCAGAAAATTGGGACTGGAGTCCTAGCTGAGCTGATAGGTCGCTGCAAGCTCAGACCCCAGAGCAGCATCACAGCAGGCACCAAGCAGAGTCTGTTCCAGGGGACTCCTCAAGAGCTGGTTGATCCACACTGGCCATGACTACTGCCCTGGTGCTGTTTGAGCACCTAGGTTAAGCCCAGTTCTGTCACAAGTCTGGTTTTCTGACCCAGCTTCCTATGTAAGCTTGAGGTTCCCTGGCTCTGGTCTTCCAGCCATGCTTCCTTCTTCAGCCATGGCTTTGGCATCCAGCCCCACAGCAGCCAGCAGTAAATGAGATTTTCTCTTTCCCAATGGTGCCTCCAGCCTGGTGCTGTTGGGACACTCCTCAGGGCCCGTCCAATCTCCTCACACCTCCTGGCTGAAAGATCTTCTTCCTAGCTGTTCTGGTTGGTCTCTTCCAACCTTTCCCAGGAAGAAAACTCCAAGCCTGCTGCTCTATTTCAGATTTCAAGCAGGATTTGTGTGTTTTTCCCAGCTACACAAGTGTGCTAACATAGGCATTAGGTAGGCCAGGCTGCAGGATTTTTAAGTGTACTTTTTGTATATTTAGAACCACATGTACTGTGGCTAAATACGTCCCAGTGACATCTCAAAGTGAGGTAGTAATATCCATATAATACAATCCTTGATAGGCAGCAGATGGGTGGGGAATTCTGGAAGGGGAAGAGTTCAGTGCAAACCACTCCTGGGTACCAGAGAGGTCTGTGTTGCACAAAGGGCTGGAGCCCCTCTGCTGTGAGGACAGGCTGAGAGACTCTTCAGCCTGGAGAAGACTCTGGAGAACTTAGAGCAGCCTCCCAGGACTGAAAGGGACTCCAGGAATGCTGGGGAGGGGCTTTTTCCAAGAGCCTGGAGTGATAGGATGAAGGGGAATGCCTTTAAATTGGAAGGGGGGAGATTTAGATGAGACATTATGAAGAAATTCTTCCCGATGAAGCTGGGGAGGCCCTGGCCCAGGTTGCCCAGAGAAGTGGTGGCTGCCCCATCCCTGGAGGTGTTGAAGGTCAGGTTGGATGGTTATTTGAGCCCCCGATCCGGTGGGAGGTGAATGGGCTTTGAGGTTCTTTCCAACCCAAAACATTCTATGATTCTATGAAATCTATGTTTCTATGATTTCTTAAGACAGAACATCCCAATTCACAGCTCTCTGGGTGTGAGAACACAGCGTTTCCTCTCCACCTGGACTTGGTGTTTATGTGAATGCCTTTCCTGGAACTTCCTATGGATACAGTTGGTTAAAGAGTGACAGAAAAAAGGCAAAAAAACCAGCAAACCCCCATATTATTAACATCATCAAGATTTTTTCACAGAGGAATCTTTACTTTCGTTGATTCACTGAAAAATCCTCTCCTTGCTTTCTTGGGATGTCCTCAGAGCAATTTTACAGTGTGAAGAGAAGGAAGATTTTCTTCAAACATCTTTGCAAGGGAAAACAGTTTCCAAGCCTGTGAGCTGGGGAATCAACTGAGCATGGTGATTGTTACTTTCTGCCTTCCATAACTTGTAGTGAGAAATTAATTTTAACACTGACCTTTGCTTTTAGTTTTGCTAATGTGTGTGGTTGCTGTGGCAACCTTCACTTTAAATTGACTGTTTTAAGCCTGTATTTCTTAGAAAATAAAGTGCAATAAAAAATAAAGAAATAGGTCACCAAAAATGAACTCCCTGTTAAAAATTTTGTGATAATATTCATCCAGGTAGAGAAAAGACAACCTGTAATTTCTTCAGCCAAAGTCAAAGTTAAATTGCACGTGGTCTCCCTGTTACCCACCTGGGAATCCACCCAGGTGAGAAGATGCTGGAATAGGAGAAGCTTCAGTTTGAATAACCCGGATCAGAAAAATAGGGCTTACACAGTGTTAATGTCCAGAACAGCTCATGCAGTTGTTGAAAACCCTCCCTGTGACCAGTGGGGCTGAGGACAAATTCCATTTTCTCCCAATACTCTCATGCCTCGGTTTCCCTCCTGCATCCCAGGGGCTGTACTGGGGCATAGATGCAGAGTGCTCGGGGTGGAAAAGCAGGAAAACTAAGTAATTAAAAGTCAGCAGAGCCAGTGAGTGGCATCAGTAAGAAAAAACACAATGCCATTAATAGCCACACCCTGGACGGATTTGTGGAAATGTTTTGGTCAGGCAGAGGTGGCATTTTTCTGTTATACATCTGCTCAAGTCTGAATTTAATATCTCCACGTTTCTCCATTTAATGCTTCTTGGCACTCCCATCAAAGCATTACAGCCACTCATCAGATTATAAACTGAGTAGACGAGTCTTGCAGTCCCACCATGGCAGGGGTGAGAGGTGAAGGTGGAGCAACATCACCAGGAGCTCAGCCCTCATACCACGGGTTGGGGTTGTAATGTGGGGTGACATTTGGGCTTGGGGCATGCAGTCACAGACTCACAGAATGACTTGAGTTGGAAGGGACCCACAAGGACCATCGAGTCCATCTCCTGTCCCTGCACAGGACACCCCAACATTCACACTGTGGGACTGAGGGCATTGGCCAAATGCTTCTGGAATATTGTCAGGCTATGACTGCTTCCCTGGGGAGCTGTTCCCTCTGGATGAAGACCCTTCTCCTAATGTCCAACCTGACCCTCCCCTGGCACATTTTCCTGCCATTCCCTCGGGTTCTGTCATTGGTCACCAGGGAAGAGCTCAGTGCCTGCTCCTCCTCCTCCCCTTGTGAAGAAGCTGGAAAGTGCTATGAGGTCCCTCCTCAGTCTCTTCTTCTCCAGTCTGAACAGACCAAGTTAGACACACTCTCCAGCAGCTTTAGATCCTTTTTATCCAGTGGCCCCCAAGCTGCCCCCAGTGCTCGTGGTGGGGCCTCCCTAGTGCAGAGCAGAGTGGGACAATCCCCTTCCCTGACTGTCCCGCTCTACTCTGCACTCAGTTGGGTGAGCAGAGGTCAGGGTCAGCCAGTCTGTAGGAGGCTCCTGGGACTTCACCCCCTTCATAGCAGACTTCGCTCCAGCACCACTGTGGGCAGCATTTTGAGGTCTATCCCAGCTGTTTTTAGCCTAATGGGTATCTGTAATGTTTCTCCCAGACTCACGCTGAGTAATGTTTGTTGAAGAAAAAAAGCTGCAGAAAGCAGATGTTGGTCTTTCTGCTCTCTCCGGCACACAGAGAAGAAATAAGATCTCCTGCTGGGAAAGGATTAAGCAAAACAGCAAAAAAGTGCCGTGAGGGCTGCGATGTCCCATCTGCCCAGCGTGACTGTCTGCATCAGCTGCTCCCCAGCAGCACACGGCTCCCAGCATTGAGAGCACTGGTTAGCATGGAAATTATATGTATCAGTGTTAAATGCTTTCCTATCTGCTTTACAGCCCAGCTGTATTTGCAGAGGGATTTTTCTCCCAGGTTCTGCTCCAGCTTTCTCAGCACCGTTGGCTGCACGACACTTTTGGTCTTTGCAGCTTTACAGCAAGAAAGGTCAATGAATTTCCTACCTGCACCCAACTCCCTCTATTTGGCTCCCGCCCACACAGAACCAAGCCTATTTTGGGTAGGAAGAAGCTGGCCCTGCTTTAAGATGGGGCATGTGGCAGGGGGGGTCACTTAAATCCCTTCTCATCCTGTTTACTTCTGGTCGTGCTGCTTTGAAGAAGTAGAAAAGCATTTCTTTTCTTTGGAAGAAAAAAAAGTGCCTTTTGAGGGACTTAACACTGAGAGAACTGCATCACAATAACTGTCTCAGGATAATTGTAGAAATATCCCTCCTGTTTAGCTGAAATATCCCCCTCCAGCCTTCTTGTATCACCCACAGAGGCCCTGAGATTCGTCCAAGTTAAAGCTACGCAGACCTGTGAAGCCTGACAGGGTAAAACTCTCCAGTCCCAGCTCACCTACCAAAGACTGTGAGTAAATTTAAAGAGGATGGAACATAGAAATATGCAATGATTTGGGTTGGAAAGGACCTCAAAGCCCATCCAGTTCCACCCCTCTGCCATGGGCAGGGACACCTCCCACTGGATCAGGGGCTCCAAGACCCATCTAACCTGGCCTTGAACACCTCCAGGGATGGGGCAGCCACCACTTCTCTGGGCAACCTGGGCCAGGGCCTCCCCACCCTCATCGGGAAGAATTTCTTCATAATGTCTAATCTGAATCTTCCCCCCTTCCAATTTAAATCCATTCCCCCTCATTAATCCTGGGCCAGCACTGCCAGGCCATGGTGATCTTGAGCTGATGCGAGGAGGTCTGAAGGGTTATTGTTCCACCAAATCATTGCTAGGATGGCATGAGGAGTAAAGCAAAGGTTTTGCTGACATAACTGCACCAGTAAACGTGTTCTTATCTCACACCAGGCAAAGCTTTGCACCACTGCAGCCCCCAGCGTCACTGCAGCTGCCTGAAGGGTGAAGCCCCTCTCCTCCATTGCAGTGCAAAGGGATCAGGAGTGACAACAGAAAACTGAATCACAGCCTCATTCCCATGGTTGGGAGTGACGGGGTTATTTATCTAAAGTGTCTCGGGAGGCTGAGTAACAGCTGAAAGGTGTTGGCTCATATCTTGACCAGTCCTGAATTCTCACTCAACCACAATTACCTCTGTCCATCCCTGACTGCGTTGCTGCTGCTGCCTCTTGAGCAGGCTGAAGTCTCTGGTTCCTTGAGGGTATCCCTTGTGCAGCATTTGCATTTGGAATCAGGGCTTTGTCTCCACATTTAATAAAAATATACTCACTGTAGCCAGTGTGTAAAAGCTTTTTGTCCCACCCAAGCAGCTCCACCATGCATCTGGAGCAGAAGGAGCCATTTCACACCTTATTACCCCAAAGCAAGGGCTTTGGGGGGATGCTCTTATTTCAAGATGATGAAGTTTGAGGAGGGGTGGCTCGATCCCAGCTGCAGAACCACTCAGGTGCTCCCACTCCCACTCAGAGTCTTCCCTTCTCCAAGCTGAACAAGCCCAACTCTCTCAGCCTCTTTTCACAGGGGAGGTGTTCCAGGCCTTTGATTGTTTTTGTGACCCCTCTCCAACAGGTCCATGTCCCCCATATGCTGAGGCCTCCAGAACATACATAACACAATTTATAACACAGTGTGTTGGGTTTGGGGCATAACTTGTTCTCCTGACGTGACCCATGGAGTGGTTGGAGCTGTGTCATTACCAACAGTAGCAGCAAGTGGTTTACTCCCTCGTATCATTTGGGCTTTGCTGGTGGGTGAGCAAAGAACATAATCCCTCTTTGGCAGAATTTTCCTAGCAGGGGCTTCTCATTTGGCTACAACTGAACAGAGTAGCTGGCAATGATTGTATTGCATCCAGTCCAAAGTGCAGTTTAACAGCTGTAGCTGCCACTCCTGCTGAGAAGTGCAAGGATACTGTTTGCTACCAGAAAATCTCATCACCTTCTTCCCTCCCTCCTCCACTACAGTAAAATCTATGAGCACAAGCAATTTCTATGGCCATCCCTGTTTCCTAGACGATGGAGCAGAATGGCTTTATCGATACAAATATACACTTAAAACATTATGATTTTTCCACATAGATGAACTCAATTTTTTCAGTTCCCAAACCTGTCCTGAAATCACTGCACTTTTAAGTCCTTGCCAGGACTCATTGTTGCCTCTTTAGCTCCCACTCAGCTGCTTTATTAGAATTTCTGCCTTGGTGGGAGAGATGCCAACGAGGCTGAAGGGGAAAGAGGTGCTGATGTTGTTAATTTGACCTTTATGAATTTAAATCCGAGGCTCTCCCCAGGGCAGCCAGTGAGTAAATGAAACAAGAGCAGCACAAGAAGGGACTGCTGAAGCAGCGTCAGCGGTTCGAGGAGCTGAGCTGCAGCAGGTGGGAAGTCTCTTGGTCGAACTGTGAAACGTGTTTCCAAATCTGTCTGATAAAGTGCCCGTGAAGGAATTGCTTGCTGCTCTTCTCTGTTCCTCAGCCACAGGCTTTTGCTATATCTGGACCAACTTGATTTGCTTTATCTAAATGCAAAGCTATGCTCCCTTCCCCTCCTTAAAAAAACCTCCAGTTAAAAAAAAAATAAAAGGCATTTCTAGTCAGTTCTGCCTAGCTTTGGTGTAATTTTCCTTTGCTTTAGGTGAGCTTTCCATGGCAGGAAACACTTATTTCCTGGGAAGCAATCAGGTGTGCTCCCCACTCTCTCCTGAGCATGCACATGGGGTTGAGAGTAACAATTTGTTGTGATGGACTGTTATAAAGCTTAAAAGAGCGAATCATGAAACCAGGATCAGCCGGGACTGTTAGCAATCAGGTACCAACTCCTTGGGCTGATCCAAGCTTGAATGGCAAAACAGCTTTTTGAGCGCTCCGAGCTTGCTCCGCTTGAGTGCTTTTTGCTGGGTTGCTTTGGAAAAGCCCCTTCTATTAATTAAGAGGCTTTCCCATCTGCTCAGCTTCCCCTTTCTTTCCCCAGAGAAGTACCATCCTGCAGCTGCAGCAGGATGCTTTGCCCCAATGGGTGAAATGACCTTGTCGCTCTCTCCCTGGCTTTGTGGCAGAGCAAGGAGAGAAGCAGCTGCACTCAGACCCTGGGGAGCTGAAATCATTAGGAAGACAAATTAGCAGCCTGAGGCCATCTGTAGGCTGGGAACCCTTGGGGCAGACCCCCACCCACCCTGGAGAAGGGATGCTGATCCTTGCTGCCTTCCTTTTCAAGAATAATCTGGGAATTTCTTGGCTTCCAGATGTTTGGTGGTGCAGCTGACCCGACTTTCCTAATGCACAGTGTTGACCTCAAGTCCAGCCTGATCTGATTTCTGTCAGAAGAAGAAATTATTCACTGCTACTGAGGAAAGCAGTGTTTCTGATGGAGTGGCCAACGGGGCGTGGATGCCTGTGTGTCTCAGCACTGGCCAAAATCAAGGGCTCACCAAGAGGTATTTTTGATACATACCTAAAATACCAGGTTGGAGCATCACACCTGTGCAGGGAGCCTGAATGCTGTGGGACACTGCCCTGCACTGGGAACTGTGTGCTTAAAGGAAGGTGGGTAAATCAAGGTGGATAAGAGGGAAGGACGAGGGAGCTCGGTGAGGCTCAGCCGCTCCACTTCCTGGGATAAGGGTTTGCTTGCAAAGCCCTGCACCCCATGAACCCAGTGAACATCACTCAGGGTCTCCCACCACCACACTGCTGTGAGCAGAGGCTTTTCCAGCTCAGTGCATGTGCCTCGGAGAGTTCTGGCAGCTTGGTGATATCCCTGTCCAGCCTTGCATCCTTATTAAAAAGTGTGAGATTAAATAAAGAACGGACTTGGTGACCCAAGAGAGGAGGAGACCCCATGCTGGGCTATTTTTCAGAGGAGGGATGCTGCATGTGGACATTAGGCAGAGCTCCTCTGTGCATCCAGCTGATGCTCCTCTGAGCTGCATGCTCGAGGATCTCTGGGCTCGTGTTGTCAGCATGTGCCATTTCCCAGGGGTTACGCAGACATTAACAAATTAAGTCTCACGGCCTCCCTGCAATTCTCATTAGCGTCATCCTCACGACTCTCCATGTTAAACAGCCTCAAAACAAAGCTTCCAGTTTTGTAAATATCCTTCCCTGGGAATTGTTGCCTGACTCAGTCAGAGCTTAAATGGACCCCAAGGGTAAGGGCTGGCGCTGAGCTCCACTTACCAAGCAGCAGACTAAGACAACTAGTTTCATCTCTACTTCTTGTTCTAAGCCCCCTCCCCAAGATGGTAGTGGCTCTTATATGTGACAGCTCCATCCCAAATTAATAATTTACTCAGGGATGACAGTTCACATGTGTGGAGGTGCCAATCTGAAGCCTAGCATGTTGGGCTCTCCTGTCCCAGGGTGGCTGGGCACTGAGGTACTCTAAATCCTGCTTGGATTCACGTTAATAAATCCCTGTAGAGCACAATCCAGTCCTTACAGAAAGCAGCACCAACTGCTTGAGGCTGGTGGCAGTTGCAGGGCACATCTATCAGCAAAGCCATGGCAAAAATGCTGCCCCCTCCCTACCCTCTCCCCTGGGCTCAGGAGGTGTCAGCAGTGTGTTGCAAAGGCCATGAGCTGGGCACGAGGAGGCTCTGGGACCAGAGTGCAGCCCTGGGTCGTGCTGTGCATCACAGAAAGTCCCTGTAGTGTTCGGCCAGTCCTTCTGTGGGTCAGAGTCCATGGAACTGGACACAGATGCACCAGGGAAGATGAGTAAGAAGAAAACAAATGCCATTTATCACGGCCTACCATATCCATGGACAACCACCTTGCTGAGCATAGTGCTGAAACCTTTGGAGAACACAACATGAGTGATGAGCAGATTTCTTGTCTATACCCTGCCCAGGCCAGAGACACTCAAGCATTTCTACTCTGCTCTCTACTTTGCTCTTGTAAGAGCCCACCCGGAGTCCTGTGTCCAGTTCTGGAATCCCCAACATAAGAATGAGATAGAAGTGTTGGAGCAGGTACAGAAGAGACCACAAAGATGATCTGAGGGATGGAGCACCTCTGCTATGAGGACAGGCTGAGAGAGGTTGTTCAGCCTGGAGAAGAAGTCTGCGGAGCTCTGAGAAGAACTCGCTTTCTGGGGAGACCTCAGAGCAGCCTTCCAGTACTGAAAGGGACTCCAGGAAACCTGGGGAGGGGCTTTTTCCAAGGGCCTGGAGTGATAGGGTGAAGGGGAATAGCTTTAAATTGGAAGGGGGGAGATTTAGATGAGACATTAGGAAGAAATTCTTCAGGATGAGGGTCGGGAGGCCCTGGCCCAGGTTGCCCAGGGAAGCTGTGGCTGCCCCATCCCTGGAGGTTTTCAAGGCCAGGCTGGATGGGGTTTTGAGCCCCCTGATCCAGTGGGAGGTGTCCCTGCCCATGGCAGGGAACTGGAACTGGATGGGCTTTGAGGTCTCTTCTAATCCAAAGTGTTCTATGATTCTGTGATTCTATGATTCCATTTCCACTGTCAGCCTTGCTTTCCCTTGGCTTTCTGCCTCCAGAAAACTGGATGTGCTCTGGGGATGCTCCTTGCAGGGCTGTGGTGCCCTGGGCTCTCCCTATCAGGCAGGTACTCAGTCAGCTGGTGCCAGGTTGTAATTTTTTTTTTCATGTTGCTGTTAATGGGAACTGGGTGGCGGGCAGCCTTCCGTCACCCTGATGGAGAAAAATGCTCTGAGCAGCAGGGATGGGGCAAGCTGGGCTATTCCTCAGCACCTGCTCTGGTCTTCATTCAAGTGTGGGAAAATGAACTCTGCAGCATCCCAGAGCTGGGGAGGGCTTTTTTTCTTGTCCATGTGAGCTCCTCTCCCTCAGCTGCCTTTCCTCCTCCAAAACCTGTCAGTGATCCCGACTGAGGTGATATCCAAGTCAAGTCTTGAAGATAGGCCAAAAGGCAGTTTTGGCACAAACACATCTTGGGCCTGGCCTGGTTGGATGGAAACTCATGTATGGGTGTCAAGTAAGGCTGAGCTGCCCATGACCCTGCTAGTCTCACACAGCTTGGTTGAGCCAGCCCTGGCCATGTCTCCAGAAGCTCCTTGTGGTTGGTGACCTCCCAAAGTGCTCAAGATGGAAGGCAGCTGAACCCTGTGTCTCCACAGAAAGTCAAAACCTCCAGCTGTCACCCTTGGGTAGATGGAAGACGTAGAGTGGACATAGGGAACGAATGTCCTGGAGTCCCTGGGCATGGTCGAGAATAGGCAGTGCAGGAGCAGGGAATGTGCAGATGTGTCCTTGCCCACCTCTCCCTCGAGCCCAGCCCTACAGACATTTATATTCTCTATTTTTAGCTCTCCTGAGATCTACATCTTCTACCTGTCTCGACTGTCACCCTTCAAAGAGACTTCCTCAGAATATCCCACCCCTGCAAGTGGAACTGACTCCAAGGGCCGACAACTCACACAGCCTGGACACATCCCCAGGGTTAAGCAGACCAAAGCCACCAATTAAGATGGCTTCTGTAAAGAAGAAGAGGAGGGTCGTTGTCATTGGGGACTCCCTCTTGAAAAATACGGAGGGTCCAACATGCAGACCAGACCGATTGCATAGGGAAGTCTGTTGCCTGCCTGGGGCCTCAGTTGGTGAAGTGGCAAGACAACTTCCGAAACTTGTCAAGTCCACAGATTATTACCCATTACTCATTTTCCAGGTGGGTAATAATGAGAAACCAACTAGAAACCTCAAAACAATTAAAAAGTATTTTAGGACCTTAGGTGAAATGGTAAAGGGATCAGGACCACAGGTCGTATTCTCCTCTCTCACAGAAAATGGTGAGGGAAGAAGTGGGAGGAGCCATGAATTGAATGACTGGCTCCGAACATGGTGCGAAGAAGAAAACTTCAGGTTCTTCGACCATGGGTTGGCTACCTGCCAGGCCTGCTGGCAAACGATGGGGTACATTTGTCCCATAAGGGCATAAGGACATACTCCAAGTTGGTCGGAATAATCAAGAGGGCTTTAAACTAGATTGGAAGGAGAGGAGGACATCACTGGGCTCAATAGATTAAATCATGGGAATGGCACCTCAGGCTCTGAGGGACGGTCTGGTGGTGAGAACCCCTGGTTTGCCACCTCAGTGGAAGTGGAGAACAGCACTCCAGGTGGCAGCAGAATTCAAAGGTTATTGGTAGGTTACAAACCACTGATAGTAGACAGTCAGGACTTGAGCCTATTCCACTTAGGGAAGGGGTGGAAATAACAGCCCAGCTGAAGTGCATTTACACCAATGCACGCAGCATGGGCAACAAACAAGGGGAGCTGGAAGGCATTGTAAGGCTGGAAAACTATGACATAACAGCCATCATGAAAACGTGGTGGGATGATTGGCACAACTGGAGTGCTGCCATGGGTGGCTATAAACACTTTGAGTGGGATAGGCTGGGAAAGAGAGGCAGTGGGGTTGCCCTCTGTGTTAGATAAAATTTTGATTGAATACAACTAAAATATGCTAACGATAGGGTTGAGTGCTTGTGGAGTAAAATCAGTGGAAACCACAGTAAGTCAGACATAGTGGTGGGTTTCTGTTATCGGCTGCCCAGCCAGGATGAGGAAACCGATGAGTTCTTCTACGAGCAACTGGGAGAAGTCTCGTGATCGCTGGCCCTCGTTCTTGTGGGAGACTTCAACCTTCCAGATGTCTGCTGGAAGTATAACACAGCAGAAAGGAAGCAGTCTAGGAGGTTCATCGAGCGTATGGGAGACAACTTCCTGACACAACGGGTGAGTGAACCGACTAGAGAAGGTGCTCCACTGGATCTGCTGTTTGTGAACAGAGAGGGCCTTGTAGGGGAGGTGACTGTTGGAGGATGCCTGGGGCTCAGTGGTCATGAGATGATAGAATTCTCAATTCTTGGAGGAGTAAGGAGGAGGGTCACAGAACTGCCACCTTGGAGTTCCAGAGGGCAGACTTCAAACTGTTTAGAAGGCTTCTTGATAAAGTCCAGTGAGAGATGGTTCTAAATGACAAAGGAGCCCACGAGGGCTGGAAGCTCCTCAAGAAGGAAATCCTGGCGGCACAAGAGCAGGACATCCCCGATTACTGTAAAATGAGTCGGCAGGGAAAAAGGCCAGCTTGGCTTAACAGAGAGCTCTGTGTTGTCCTAAGGAAAAAGAGGAAACTATAGAGCTTTGGAAGAGGGTACAGGCTTCCCAGGAGGACTACAAGGAGGAGGGAAGATCATGTAGCCAAAAAATGAGAAGGGCTAAAGCCCAACTGGAACTTCAACTGGCCAGTTCAGTGAAAGACAACAAGAAATGTTTCTTCAAGTATATTAACAGCAACAGGAGGACCAAGGAGAATCTCCCTCCTCTACTGGATGCCAGGGGAATGGTAGTAACAAAGGATGAGGACAAGGCAGAGGTACTTAATGCCTTCTTTGCTTCCGTCTTTAATAGTAAGGTGAGATGTTCTCTCGTCTCCAAGACTCCTGAGCCAGAACCTGAAAAGGTGAACCCTCAATGTTCCAAGAAAACTTGGTTAGAGACCTGCTTGGCCAATTAGATGTCCATAAGTCTATGAGGCCAGATGGGATCCAGCCAAGGGTATTGAGGGAGCTGGCGGAGGTTCTTGCCAAACCCCTCTCCCTCATCTATCAACAGTCCTGGCTGACTGGGGAAGTGCCGCTGGACTGGAGACTGGCAAATGTAACTCCCATTTAAAAGAAGGGTTGGAGGGAGGATCCAGGGAACTCCAGGCCTGTTAGGTTGACCTTGGTACCCGGGAAGGTCAAGGAGCAGATCATCTTGAGTGCTGTCACACAGCATGTGCAGGACAGTCAGGTGATCAGACCCTGTCAACATGGGTTTATGAAAGGCAGGTCCTGCCAGACCAGCCTGATCTCCATTTATGACAAGGCTACCCAGTTAATGGAAGAGGGGAAGGCTATGGATGTGCTGTATCTGGACTTTTGTAAAGCCTTCGACACCATTTCTCACAGTATTCTGATTGAGAAACCGGTGCCCTTGACCTGGACAGGCACAGCCTCTGCTGGGTAAAAAAATGGCTGTATGACCAGGCCCAGAGGGTGGTGGGGAATGGAGTTCAATCCAGTTGGAAACCAGTCACGAGTGGTGTTCCCCAGGGTTCAGTGCTGCGTCCTGTCCTGTTCAATATCTTTATCAATGAACTGGGTGAAGGAATCGAGTGCACCCTTAGCAAGTTTGCAGACGACAACAAGATGGGTGGCAGCATTGATCTGCTTGAAGGAAGGGAGGCTCTGCAGAGGGATCTGGACAGGCTGACTCCATGGACTGAGAACAACAGGATGAGGTTTAACAAGACCAAATGCCGAGTTCTGCACCCCAGACAGCTCCAGGCTTGGGGAAGAGTGGCTGGAGAGCTGCCTGGAGGAGAAGGACCTGGGGGTGTTGGTTGGCAGGGGCTGAACATGAGCCAACAGTGGCCCAGGTGGGCAAAAAGGCCAATAGCATCTTGGCCTGTGTCAGAAACAGCGTGGGCAGCAGGAGCAGGGCAGAAATTGTGCCCCTGCACTGGGCACTGGTGAGGCCACACCTCGAATCCTGGGGTCAGTTCTGGGCCCCTCACTCCAAGAAGGGAACGGAGCTGGGGAAGGGTCTGGTGAACAAATCCTACGAGGAATGGCTGAGGGACCTGGGGTTGTTTAGTTTGGAGAAGAGGAGGCTGAGAGGAGACCTCATCACTGCCTATGCTGCCTGAAAGAGGCTGTGACAGAGCAAGTGTTGATCTCTTCTCTCAAGAGACAGGTGACAGGACAAGGGGAAATGGCCATGAGTTGTGCCAGGGGAGGGTCAGACTGGACATTGGGAAGAATTTCTTTATCAAAAGAGTGGTCAGGCCCTGGCACAGCTTCCCAGGGAGGTGGTTGAGTCACCATCCCTGGAGGGGTTTTAAAAATGGGGAGATGAGTATTTGACGGACAGGGTTTAGCAGAGGATAGGTGCAGTTGGACTCGATGATCTCAAAGGTCTTTTCCAAGTGAAAGGTTCTATGATTCTATACCTTTTCCCAGCCATCCCTGCTGCTAGGGTGCCCTGAGAATGCAGAGTGTGGTCTGGGGAAGCAGGACACTCACCCGTGTGGTTTGTGACAGGTGTCAGGCTCTCGCAGTACTGCTCCTGAATGGAAGCTGCAACTGGGCTATCCCAGAGGAGAAACGCCTGCATAGGGAGAGAGCAGAGCATGGGCAGGGTTATATGTGCAATAAACCACTTCCTAAGCTCCTAATCCCTGTGTGGACATTGAAAGAGGATGGGTCAGATCTGAGCTTGTCCATGTCTTATTGGATGCCACCCCCAAAGCTGCACATTTACAGGATAGGTTTTCCAACCCAGAGGAGCTGGACTTATCCAGCTTGGGGCTGCAGGACACTGATTCTTTTTCCTCTGTTTTATGGAGTTGTGGAACATTGGGTTGGAAGGGACCTCAAAGCACATCCAGTTCCAACACCCCCCCCCCCCCCCATGGGCAGGGATGATTCCCACTGGATCAAGGGGCTCAAAGCCCCATCCAACCTGGCCTTGAACACCTCATCCTGTCCTCATCCACTCATCCCTTGCTGCCCAAAATATCATAGAATCTTCTGGTTGGAAAAGACCTTTGAGATCACCGAGTCCAACCGCATCCATCCTCTGCTAAACCCTGTCCCTCAAAAACTCATCTCCCTGTTTTTTAAAACCCTCCAGAGATGGTGACTCAACCACCTCCCTGGGCAGCCGTGCCAGGGCCTGACCACCCTTTTGGTAAAGAAATTCTCTCAGCTACTCCTTGTAGAACTTATTCTCCCGCCCCTTCCCCAGCATTGTCGCCCGTCTCTGGACGCGCTCCAACACCTCAATATCCTTCTTTTATTGAGGAGCCCAGAACTGACCCCAGGACTCCAGGTGTGGCCTCACCAGTGCCCGGTGCAGGGGCACAATCCCTGCCCTGCTCCTGCTGCCCACACTGTTTCTGACACAGGCCAAGATGCCATTGGCCTTTTTGCCCACCTGGGCCACTGCTGGCTCATGTTCAGCCACTGTCAACCAACACCCCCAGGTCCTTCTCCTCCAGGCAGCTCTCCAGTTACTCTTCCCCAAGCTTGGAATGCTGCCAGGGGTTGTTGTGTCCCAGGTGCAGAACTCGGCACTTGGTCTTGTTAAACCTCATCCTGTTGTTCTCAGTCCATGGATTCAGCCTGTCCAGATCCCTCTGCAGATCTTCCCTTCCTTCAAGCATATCAACACTGTCACCCAGCTTGGTGTCACCTGCAAACTTGCTCAGGGTGCACTCGATCCATTTGTCCAGATCATTAATAAAGATATGGAACAGGACTGGACACAGCACTGAACCCTGGGGAACACCACTCGTGATTGGTTTCCAACTGGATTAAACTCCATTCCCCATCACCCTCTGGGCCTGGCCATCCAGCCAGTTTTTTACCCAGCAGAGGCTGTGCCTGTCCAGGCCAAGGGCACCGGTTTCTCAATCAGAATACTGTGAGAAATGGTGTCGAAGGCTTTACAAAAGTCCAGGTACAGCACATCCACAGCCTTTCCCTTGTCCATTAACCGGATAACCGTGTCATAGGAGGAGATCAGGTTGGTCTGGCAGGACCCCTCAGCAAACCCTACTGCAACTCTGCACAGCCCTTGCTGGGTCATGGAGCTTCTCCTATTTAGCAATTTAATCAACACTTTTAGTTGTAGTGTCTCTGCATCCTGAGAGCACACAGGGGAAACATGATGAGCCTGACACCACGCTCAGATTTTCAATACCTTATTAAAATCACAGCCTTGTAAGCTGTCAGTGGGAAGATGTTAATACCCATCCTTAAGGAGATCTGAGCCACAATCAACTGGGTCTGACTAAAGCTTTTTATTCAGGAGAAAGGCTCGTCTGTGAACAGTGACATTCCCATTGCATTGAGAAGCATCGATCAGGATCAATCCCATCCCTTCTCCAAAGTGACTCCTGGGTGACTTTACAGCTCTACTGCAAGTGAAAATCATCGACTCCGTCTGCACGAGGAGCTATTTTGGAAAAACTACTACAGAATTATTGTGCCTTTGTGGGAGTTTGGGGAAACTGAAAGAGAGGAAGGCAAATGCCAGTGGAAGATGGTAGAGGGACAGTGCTGTTAGACCCATGGCTCAGCAGGGATGCAGATGGGGAAGGAGGAGACCTATTGTTTTGCAAAACACACAGACTGGACTGTTAACTGAAAGGCTGGTGGTGGTCCTTGAGCTGCCTGGTCTAGTTGAAGGTGTCCCTACCCGTGGCAGAGGGGTTGGAATTGGATGATCCTTAAGGTCCCTTCCAATGCAAACCATTCTATGATTCCCACCAGAGCAGCTGCCCACTTTTTCCTTTGACTCAGAGATGGGTGACACAGGCTGATTCCCTCTGTTCAGGGGATGGATGCTGATGGTAGATGAGGCATTATTCCAGTTCTCTCACTCAAACGTGTCCTGCAAGGACTGCCCAAACCCCTTGGAAGAAAGCTCACTGCTGGCTGATTGAATGGTAGAACTGTGCCCTGAACTACAAGCACATACAGATCTCTTAGGAAACTCAAACCTGAGCCTGGAAAGGCTGCAGCCTCCTCTACTTGCAAGCAAGCTCCCAGTTCCCCATGGCAGTGGTCTCGGACACAGTCCTGTGTTGAATCAATACAATGAAATCAATCTCCTCCTTACCCACCAGCCAGGCTGGTCCCTAATGCCTGATCTCCCTTCTTGAGTGCCATTTAACTTCAAAACTGCTCTGGGCAGAGAGAAGATGGTCCTCCAGTTGCCGTTTAGCTATATAAACACGAGCTCCTCTTGCTGGCACACCAAGTAATCCCCTTCCCAAAGCATCAGTAGGATTTATTCAGACACGACAACAAGCTCAGCACCCACTTGCTCTTTTCCAAACAACTATTTACTGCCTTAGGAGGCTGGTTTTGACAGCAAGAGAGATGTCAGGCAGACGAATAAATGGAGCTGAGAATAGCTTCCTTGTTGTGACTGCTCCAGATGGCATAAGGGATTTGGCAACAAAACCTTGCCCCAAGCATGGGCACCATGAGTCTCCTTTTGCGCTGGTCCTGCAGGAGCCGGCCACCTCTTGGGTCTCTTTGCCAAAAGCTGAGACCACCCAAACTCCAAACATGGGGTAAGCAGGGTGTGGGGGGGTCAGCTCCTCTCTGTGTTGACGTCTGCAGCTGGTGCCCACCAGACCTGGTAGTTTTTGCACGGGTAGCTCAGACAAAATTGTTCCTGCTCAAAGGGGCCAGGACAGTTTGCCTACCTGAACAGGCTCTCAAGTGTTAATTGGATTTGTTTCTCCTAATTGCAGCCTGCTCCAGCCTGACAGTGCCCGTTCTCCTTCCAGACACAGGGAGAGGTCTTGGCACTGAGCAGCAGCATGGATCAAGCTACAGTTAGAGGCGGGTATAGATGGAGCACAGTCTCTGGCTCTTTGCAGGCTTTGTAAATGAGCTGAAACCACTTCAGAAGGAAGGGAGGAAGAAAGAAAAAAACAGTTCACCAAAACTCAACAAACCTTAGCAGCTTTTTTACCAAGCTCTAGAGAACTTGGTAGATTTTACCAATGCTGCCTAGAGAGGCAGAGGTTCTTCGCCACTCCTGTCAACCTCAACTCGAGGGGGATAAGCTGAGGAAGGTGGCAGGTGGATTTGCACAAGCCAAAAACATCCTAGTCTGTTACCCCAATGGTCAGGCTTTCTGTTCTTTTAGGGGTTACTTGAACCCTTCCCCAGGCTTGCAGAGAGAATAGGTCAATGCTCTGTCCTTGAAGAGCTTTCCCTGCCAGAGCGCTGCTGCTATAAGCGGCCACATGGTGCTCAGCGGGTCCCAGCCTGGCCAGGCTGGAGTCAAGCACACCTCAACAGCCCTGAAACAGCAGTGAGTCATGCTTGGGCCAAAGAGGAGCCATCGTCCCTCTGCCCTCCTGGCCCTACGTTGACATGGGCTATTTCAAATCCTGCTCTGCAGTGAAGAGCACCTTGTGACCTCCCTCAAACTGCCAAAATCCTGGAGAGCTTCGGCTGAACATTCATCTGCACGGGGAAAGAAAATCAATCTGCTTTTCTAAGAGCAGTCACCTTGCACAGGGGTCCTGATCAGCCTTGTGAGCGTTGGTACTGTGGGGATGGCAGTTCTGCTGGGAGATGCACAGGTCCTGTGAGGTCCCATGCTGGCAGCAGCTTCTCCTCTGGCAGGAGCCACCAAGGCTCTGTTGCTGTTGCCTCAGCAGTCGCCCAACTCCCTTCCAGGCTCTGCCAATCTCTGTTTCACACTCAAGGAGGCATCACAGCAGATGCCAATGGTGCAGGATTAACTTTGGACCTTGGGGAGAAGCATGCTCCTTCTTCCACCCCTACCTTTCCTGCAGGGGAACCAGCCGGCCCCACCAGTCCTCACTTCTTGGCTGAGACACCAAGACCTGATGCTGCTCCAGCATTTACTGCATTCCCCACACAGCAAGCACCAGCTGCAGGCCATGTCCCACCACCCACCTAGTCATGGCTGTCCCAGAAGGGAAACCAAGGCACTGCGTGCCTCTTGCCTAAGGTCATTCAGGCTGTGCTGCACCATACGGGGCTGGTTTCTCCTAACTGGACCAACCAGTCATGACCTGATGAAATGCCACTAGGTTTTTCTGGAGCTGTTCTCTGTGACAGTGAGGGACACAGGGTGGCAGATCCCCTGGATGAGGAGATGGAGCACAGTGAGCTGAGACAGTGTCAGCTCTTCGGCACGAGGAGGCTGAAGGTCTTGCTGATGGTATGGATGTGAGCAGCAAAATCACACACGCACACAGACCATCAATCTCTGTGACCTGCCACTGACCCAGCATCAAAATTCAATTAACAACAATTAGGAATTAATGTCCCCCTGCAGTAATTTCCCTCTCTAAAGCAATCCACAGATATTAATTAATACATTCACATCCAAGTCAAACATCAGCCCCTCACACCATGATGCCCAGAGACAGGCTTGTTCCCCCTTGATATCTTATTGCCTCAAACAAGATGGGATCTGCGTGACAGGAAGGGCTGACAGATCTGAGAAGCAAGATAGATGGCTCGTAGCCTAATTAACAGTCTAAGATGGGTCTTGGGTTTTCCCCTGCTGACAGGGCTATAATTGGAGAGAGGAGCGATTAGCAGGATGAAGCAGTGCAAACCAGTGGCTTTGCACAAAACTTGAGAGGTTGGTGGGAACGATGGATGGTGATGGTCACTGAAACCTCCCTGGGAAAAGGGTCACCACCAGCCCCTCTGGAGTCATCCTTGCTGTAAGAACCTCTCTCATCCAGCAGTTCTGCTCCCTGGCTTGGCTGAGCTTGCTTCCCCCTGTGGCTCTTGGTGTGGGAAAAGAAAGGTCTCCTGGGACACATGGGCAGGGGATGGGCTGATGACAGTCTCTGCTCTGGATCTTTACTTGCCCCGGGGTGTCAAGATGGGATGTATCCTGCTCTTGGCCTGCAGGAAATGGTGCCAGGCTTTGGGTGTTAAAAATACAGTGAGAGTTAGAGGAGCTGGATGCCAACTTCAGATGGCAGAGCAACCTCAGTGGCGCAGGAAGGGAGGGCATGGGGCAGCAGGTCTTGCCAACACTTACCATAGGCTGGAGGTGGCCTTGCAAAGCCTGACTTAAAGAGTTGCACCCTCAGGTGTGCTTGGAGGTGGGCACAGTGCCTCCAGCCTCTGCTGCCCAGCCCTCCGTCTCCTGCCTTCACTCTGATGTGTGGTATCTCTTTACTCTTCTCTCCTCTGACTTCCAGGCACTATCTTCTGCATCTGCTGAGCTTCTTACCACCACCAGCCTTAAAAGTTTTCGCTTGGAAAAGTCCCGTCCCTAGTCTGAGTCACAAAATAAATCCCCAGGGAGCATCTGGTCCATAAAAGAGCCCTTTGCCTTATCTCTGACAGTGACCTGCTTTCCCAACCTTTCAAGGTTTCTCCAAGACTCTCACTTTATTAACACTCACCCCGCTGCTCCTTCACTTGCTTTCATCCAAAGCCACATCAGAAACCCTGCTAGAGGCAAGGCACCAAGGCAGAACACAGGCAGCAGACTGAGGCTCAAAACAAGAACCACAGGGGGATTTTCTGTGGCTGCTGTTACTTGGAGGAGGGGGAAGAGAAAGCAGCAAGAATGCCTCCATCTGGCATTGAAATCTGTGAGGTTATGATTGAACCATATGAGAGGGCCAACCCTCATCTTTGGGAAGAGAGTGGCTTTGGTGTGAATATTTATTCTGCTTGGAATCTCTCTCCGAGCGTGCTGGATGCAGACCCTAACAAAAGAATATCAATCAGGGCTAAACGAACCTCCTGTAAAACCTGATTTATGAGCAATTAAAGGTTTTCCTGGATTAAGCTCTCGTCTCTCTCTCTTGCCATAAATAATTCTGACTTCATTTATCTGTCAAAAAGGACATGGATTTTTGGAGACAAGTGAAAAAAAGAATAATAGCATTCAGATAGTGGAAGCTAAAGACACAAACGAGCTGGAGAAAGGGACACTGCGTGAATCAAAGTTGCTCCTATAGCAGCTGGATTTGCCAGAGCAGAGCCTGCAAAGGAAGAGTTGGAGTGATGGACACAAGCACAAGGCAGGACTGGTTTTCAAAGCTAGTTGAATTAAACTCTGCTGCAGATTAGGCCCTGTGTGCACTCACAGATATTTTCATTTTGGGCTTGGTGATTTATTTTCTCCTAAGACTCACACCTCAGCTGCCCTAAGACCCCTCCTTTAGGGTCATCCCCTGGACTGAACATCCATCATTCAATTCAGCTTTAATTTTCCTCCAGTTTATCTGCATTCAGAGCTAGGGAAAGCTTGGCTACACCAAAGCCGCATCTGCCATCACCTCTCCAGGGTGAACAGTACAGGATTATAGGGTGGAAGCAGGACTATGATCTACAAAGGGCCAACACCCTTCACCCTCTGCCTTTTGGATGGAGGCAGATGCTTCTGGGTGGGTAACTCAGTGATACAGCAGGACACTCTGCAGAAGGACAGTCTCTTCTATTAGCTCAAAATACGGCTCAGGGAGAAAAGGAAAAACAACAGATGGGCCTCTGGGTACATTCTACCATCTTCAGAAAGAGCCACCTGCTCATGAGTGACAGCTCTCAAGCATTGGACAATGGCTCCTGGGCTCAGTTTGTTGAGGGAACCCCATGCCAATGATTTGTGCTTCCCTTGGGGTCCAAATGTTATTCTTCAAGATAAAACCATAGACTCAGCCACTCCGAATGCTGCAGACTCAGACCTCAGCTCAAGCTTATCCCTTGCAACAAACTTCTGGGCCAGCCCTGTCCAGGATTTCTGGTGAGCAGAGCTGTGTTTCAGGGCAGAGCTGTGCAGGCTGTTCTCATAGTATTTCTATATACTCATCCTATGGTGGTAGAGCAGCTATTCTGGGAACAGGCTGTGCCATTTCCATTCACTTCTTCACTAGAGATGTGAAAACACAGGGGTGACTTCATACCCACTGAATCAACTCCAGCTTTTAAGGGAAGTGAGGACTGGAAGAGATCTCCAGGGTCAGCATGTCCTGCTACTGCAGCCCCACATGTTACTAAAGGAAGGAGTAAGGGGATGGTTTGGGGGTTTATTGCTACTGGAACTAATGAAGGGAGAGAGGAAACCACTCCACCCCCAACATCAAACTCTGTTTTATCATAAAATGCTTCTGCAAACAGTTTTAGAGGCCCCAGAAATGTCATCAGTTCCTGACAAAGCTGCAGGTGAAATGTTTCTTTTTCACCACTTGTTTAGTTTGTTTAAAAGATTTGCAGAGAGCATTTTTGCAGTAGGTTTGGCTGCCTGCCTCCTGGTCTGTCTGTCCAACCCCCTGGAAGAATATCTACCCACCAACGTAAGGTGGACAAATTGATGCTAAACTGGAACTGCTGGACAGGTGCATGGGGAACACCTTAGCTGTGCCATCTCAGGGTTTTGCAGGCTGCAAAATATGTCCAAACAGGGGAGATTTACCCCTGCTCAGCTCTCTGTCGGAGCTGGACTACTGCAGGTCTCTGCACTCACAGGGTGGATGCTGCTGCGGGTACCCCTGGCTGCAGAGGTGTGCTCATCTAAGGCTGGAGTTTCATGGTCCTTTAGCTCATGCTGTCCCCAGGAAAGGGCTGAGATTGTATTGGGAAAAGTCTCTGAATTTTGAAAGTATATAATACATATAAGAATGCATTTGAATGCAATCTTATTTTTAATTTGAATGCATATAAATAAAAATAGATAGTTTGCCCGCCAAGGGGTGTTTTATAGATTTGGTGTTTCTTTTTGGAGCTGAGAGAGATCTCTCTTTGCTTGTGCTCTTTTTTGTGACCCCCTTCCTCATCCCAGCCCCAGCACAGGTATGGTTTTCCTCTCAAACTCTACAAGCTTTTTCAGGATTTGGCCCTTCATCTTTACAAGGAAACCACCTTCAGGGAATATGTAGGGATGGGAAACCCTTGAGCCTGAGGATTTCTAGCAGAGAATGGGAGCTGTGTCTCAGCACCTTTGGGCTTTTTATCTGACCGATTTTGCTCACCCAGTAGCTATCAGAAGCTGTTATACTCACTTGGCTGACCCTGGCCTATTGCACTGGGTCTGTGGCTTTGCCAACAATGTCCCTACCTATTGGCCAAGGAGAACTTGGGCTGGGGGAAAGAAAGCCTTCCCCTGTCCCACCTTCATGTCTTACACTGAAAACAAGCAAAACCTGAACTGGGGACTAGAATCACAAAAGAGCTGCTATAAAACACGATTAAGGGTGTGCAGTTATAGGAGAAAGCAGCTGCTCAGAGGAGGAGCTTTTAAAAGCAACACCAACTTGGCAAGGAGGTTGCCTGGTGCTTATCAGCTCTTCTTGTCGCTTGGGTGAGAACTTTCCTGTCCCAAAGGTGCAGCAAAATGCTCCTTCCTGCACAGTGAAAAAACAGCCCATGGTACAAACTGCAACAATGCTAACAGGGAAGGCTGACCCTCTACTTTTTCTGCTCTTTTAACTCTGCAGTGACAACTGGGCCACTGAGAGCATTTTGCAGAGAGCCAGGCAAATATTTTTTCTTTTAACCTGCTTGACACAGAGGTTTAATCAAAAAAAACGATCATTTTTGTTCAACTGCCTACATAGGTTTGTTCAAATAATGTTCAAGATCTCACTGGAAATCTTTTTGTCTCATTGTTTCCCCAGGGTTTGGGATTTAAACATGCTTTGGGCTGTGAACATATCCTTTCAAGATGAGCCCTCAGGGAGTAGGAATATTGCTTCTGACAAAGCATTTGCATTTTGTGCAGAGCTGCAAAATTAACAGTGGCTACAGTTTCACAGCAAGCAATAGAGGAAAGTCTTGTTCTCTGAGGGTAGGGTAAAAAGGAGAGGTTTCTGTAAAAAATAATTTAAGTGGGGTACAATTAGGCATTGCAGTTGTGTTGTCCGCATCCATCAAAACCCCAGAGTGGCCGCCCCATTCCAGGAGCCAAAGGGAAACTGGTGGCAGTTTCACTGGGAGGAGTGAGGCAGGGAGCTGCTGGGAGAGCTGGGCTACACTCGGGAGGACCTGGCTGCAAGTTCTCCCTCCTTTAATGAACCTTTCATTGACTCCAGCCCCTTCCCCGATAGTTTTTGGGCATTGTGAGCTCTTGCCAGGTCCTCGTGCCTCGACTGGAGCAATCCTCCCGAGGACCCTTTGTGTAGCGATTTCTCCTTTTACTTTTTCTTCAAAGAGGTGGAAAAGTCATTGCAGAGAAAGCGAGCGGTGCAGGGTCTGGCGGGGCTGATGGGCAGGAAGGCAGAAGGAAAAAGAGGACTTAAAAGCATCTTACCTGCAGGAGGAGGAGGAGGGCAGGGCGTAGGCTGGGCACCATCCTTAACTCCCGCTGCGCCCAGCTCTGCGGGGCATGGCTGGCAGCAGTCCCGACTCCAGCTGGGCTGCTTTTATCGAGGATAAAATCCTCTGAGCTTCGTGCAAAGGAGCGTGTCCGGGGCCCCGTGGGGTTGTGTGGAGGCAGGCAGGAATCTTTCGCTCTCCCCTTTGCTCAGAGACCCGCTCCTGCGTTTTATAACCTCCCTCGGAGCCAGTCCTCTGGCTTCCCACCTTCCAGCTCGCCTGGCGGTGGGCTGCATCCCTCCTCACCAGCCTCCCACTCCCCGCCTTTCTCCCTCCTCCTCTTCCTCCTCCCCTTTTCCTTCCTCCACCTCCTTAGTGCCTTCCAACTCTAATTTTTTTCCCCCTCTCCTTTCTCCTTCCCTTCCTCAGCATCTTTAGCTGCAGAAACTTTCCACCACCCAGGGACCCCCACCTGCTCCCCCTGGACCAGGCTCTACCCTCTCTGCCCCCCTAATGCATTTTGTAGCTGCTGCTGTGGGTTCAGTGGATGCTGTGGACTCGTGTGTGTGTGTGTGTGTGTGTGTGTGTGCCTGCAAAGGGCTTGGGGATGCAATTTGCAGGAGGGTTTATGTGTTCAGGGGTTTGGCTCCAGGGCTCTGGCAGAAGGTCTGGAGGAAGAGGAGGCTCTGCAGCCTCTTTGCACCCTGGCGAAAATGGAGAGAGATAAGAACCCCTTTCCCAAAGAGATGGGGTAGAAAGGCATTCAGTCATTACTTGTGAGGGGGATGGTCCTGAGACAAGAAGGGGACGTGGAGCAGGTTGATGTAGGTCCTTCCATGCAACGAGGCGGTGGTTGATCATAACGAGGGGAAAATGAGTCACAGAGGAGCTGGGGGTGCTCCTGGGAGGGTGGCTTTTCCCATAGGGTGGGTGGTGGAAGGGACAGAGGCTATGGGACAGGAGCAGGGAGGCTTGAACTGATAGAGGAGAGGGGCACTGCTTTGCAGGTCATGAGTCCTGGGGAGAGTGGGGAGAGGGAGTGTGTGATGTAGGGGAGCCTGGGTGATGCTCCTGGGGTCTCGGTTAATGACTGCCGCCTGCCCAGATATTAAGGACTGTCTCTTGTTCCTCTCTGCCTCCCTTCCTGCTGTCCCCTGGCTGCCTCCATCCTGGGCTCCTAGAGAGGGGTTCCCCACATCCCCTGTCTTTTTGGGACACCGTGGCCAGGCTTGGGTCTATCTTTGAGCTGAATGAATCCCTGTCTCAGTGAAACCTGCTCCGCTGTGCCAGAGCACTTCCAGGGCATATTTTCCGCACCCATCTGGGGCTTGGTGTAGGGGAGACATCCAGCTGCACATGCTGACCTGGCTGCAGAAAGCCAGGTGGCAAATCAGGGTTTCTTTTTTCCTTGAAGAAATAAGGGGAGTCAAAGTGTGCTGCTGGGAATGGGGCAATGGAAAACATTGCCACTGGGGTCACCATCCACCACATGATGCTGGTGCATTCACCAACAGCCTCTCACAGGGTGCTGGACCACATTTCCCTCTTTGTTTCAGTCACAGTCTCTGCCTCTGGGAATGGCTACAGCCTGTGGCATATCACAGACGGATCAATAGGAGGGCAGTGTCCTTTGATGGATTCACAACCAAACCCTCCATCCATCTTTGCTGAGCTGCTTTCTGCCTCCGAAGCAATGGAGAAGGCAGGAGGAAGTCAAGGTCCTTCCTGCATCAACTGGACCAGAGTGGGAGTAGCAGCCAGGGCTGCACAGGGGTGCAACCATTGGTCCATCTCAGACTCCAATGGGTAAAAAATCCTGGTGCAGTAATTAAAGGAAATAAATAACACAGACATAAATCTTCCAACATTAACTGGATTTAATCAGCTATGTCATTGCTTTGGTGAAGAAGTCTGAAAATATGTAAAGCTTTGGTAAATTCAGGAAATTTGTCATTTTTACGTGTCTCAAAAAACATCCCTAGGGCTGACAAGTGACAGGATGAGACAAACTCCAGAGTCACCCCTACGTTACCTTTCAATAAGGCAACTTTTTAAAGAGAGGTTTGAGAAAGCTTCTGCACTCCCAAGTAGCCTGGGCTCAACCTGTTCGCTGACTGCGTTGTGGGTCTAAGACACTGTTCCATGCTCTGGTTTTGGGGGAGCTACTTAGGACTTTGTGCACCCCAGGGCACAGGAGGCACCTTGCAGCTGGCAGCACTGGGGACTCCATTCCCATGCCAAATCCCACATCTAAACATTGGTCATCTGAGCCTGCCCATGGCCACCAAATGGGACACATGCAATGGACACACTATGAGGACAGCTGAGAGAGTGGGGCTTGTTCAGCCTGGAGAAGGCTCTGGCCAGACCTCAGAGCTGCCTCCCAGTACTGAAAGGGGCTCCAGAAAAGCTGGGGAGGGGCTTTTTCCAAGGATCTGTAGTGACAGGACGACGGGGAATGCCTTTAAATTGGAAGGGGGAAGATTTACATTGGATATTAGGAAGCAATTCTTCACGATGAGAGTGCGGAGGCCCTGGCCCAGGTTGCCTAGAGAAGTGGTGGCTGCCCCATCCCTGGAGGTGTTCAGGGCCAGGTTGGATGGGGCTTGGAGTGGGAGTTGTCCCTGACCATGGCAGGGGGATTGGAACTGGGTGGGCTTTGATGTCCCTTCCAACCTAAACCATTCCATGATCCTATGATTTCCAGGTGCCCAAATTGTGGGGTGGTGGCAGGAAAACAAAAGCAAACATCAACTATTTTTAGTCAAGGAATTGGTTGCCAGGGACATGAAGATAATTCCTTCCCCATATATCAAGGAAATGGCTGCAATGCTGGTTGGAAAGCCCAATTGAGGGGATTTATAGTAAAATGCAACTTGTCAGATGTAGCAAAGAAAAAATAAAACAGTCCCTGAAACAAGGAAATCAGTCCAATTCGTCACAGTTAATCTCAAACTCCTCAGTTCAGCGCAAAGACAAACGTGGGAGACGGGTGTTAGGGATGGAGAGAATGAAGAGAAATATCAGATCTCTGAGAAGGAGGGAAAGGAGAGATTTAGTCTGACTTTATCTGCCTTAGGTATGTTATTATTATTTTTACGTTATGTATCTGCATATGGTTTGACACTCTGGTTTCTGAGCAGCTCCACAATGGCCGCTCTGCGAGGCTCTTCGTGTGACTTACACCACCTTCTTCATTGTCCCCTACATCCATCTCCTTTCTTGGGAAAAACATGCAAATCCATGTGTCTGTTCTGGACAACGGCGATGAGACTGGGGATGGTCCCTGCACTGGGGGAATGTGGCACATGCGTTCCTGCTCCCTGCATTGGGTTGGTAGCAGAGTTGGCCACGGGATTTTGCTTCCAAATGGGACATCTGCAGGAAAAAACAATCCCCGGTGTCATGGACATATGGATCAGGTTGATGGAAGAGTGAAGTTCGGCTTCTCAGTTAAAAACACAGCTGAGATCATCAACGTGCCTCAGTTTACCTCCTGGTATGTTGGAACTATTACTCTCTTGCATAAATTGAGTGGAGTTGAGGATGCTTTTCAGTGCTTGGAGGAGGAAAAAGTGTCAACATGTGGAGCTGAGAACTGCAGGCTGAGAAAAAACCCAACACAACACATCAGGTTTCTCCCAGGAGACTTATTTTCTGCCTTCATTTTAAAATCCAGGTTCAGGCTTTTTGTCTTGTGTCGGACCCTTTCCCCTCTCCTGTACCTGCACTGAGGGGAAGAACAAGCTCTCAGATTCTGCCTGACAAAAGAAAGTGGTTGCTGGGACCAGGTTCCACCATTCCAGATCAATATATGATGCAATCTGCCCCACATTCGGGTAGCCCTGTTGCATTTGATAGCTCTGTATAGCCTCCCTCATCGCTGCAAGCCTTACAGCTGCTTTGAAAGAGCAGGAAAGCTTAAACCACAAACCCACTGAATACGTTGCTGGGAAGGAAGTCAAAGGTTTGTTACTCAAATTGGAATAACCTTGAACAGTTATTACCTCAGAGCTGGGCTGGCAGAAAAGTTTCTTGGCCATGAAGATCTTGTGACAGACTTGGATGGCCTCTGGATGCTTCAGACCCATGTTCAGCCTATCACAGAATCATAGAATCTTCCAGTTGGAAAAGACCTTTGAGATCATCTAGTCCAACTGCACCCATCCTCTGCTAAACCATATCCCTCAAAAACTCATCTACCAGTTTTTTAAACCCCTCCAGAAATGGTGACTCAACCACCTCCTGGGCAGCTGTTCCGGTGCCTGACCACCCTTTCGGTAAAGAAATTCTTCCCAATATCCAGTCTGACCCTCCCCTGGCACAACTCATGGCCATTTCCCCTTGTCTTTCAGCTGTCATTTGAGAGAAGAGATCAACACTGGCTCTGCCACAGCCTCCTTTCAGGCAGCCATAGACAGTGATGAGGTCTCCTCTCAGCTGCCTTTTCTCCAAACTAAACAACCCCAGTTCCCTCAGTCTCTCCTCGTAGGACTTGTTCTCCAGCCCCTTCCCCAGCCTTGTTGCCCGTCTCTGGATGTGCTCCAGCCCCTCAATGTCCTTCTTGGAGTGAGGGGCCCAGAACTGACCCCAGTACTCCAGGTGTGGCCTCACCAGCGCCCAGTGCAGGGGCACAATCCCTGCCCTGCTCCTGCTGCCCACGCTGTGTCTGACACAGCCCAAGATGCCATTGGCCCTCTTGGTCACCTGGGCTACTGCTGGCTCATGTTCAGTCCCTGCCAACCAACACCCCCAGGTCCTCCTCCAGCCACTCTTCCCCAAGCCTGTAAGGCTGCCTGGAGTTGTTGTGTCCCAGGTGCAGGACTTGGCATTTGGTCTTGTTGACCCTTATCCCGTTGGTCTCAGCCCATGGATCCAGCCTGTCCAGATCCCTTTGCAGAGCCTCCCTTCCTTCGAAACCCTGCTGGAGATGCAGAAGTTGTCCAATGGACTCACGCAGGGAGAGATACCCGTGTCCTTCTGGGAGAAGGAAAACTCAACTAAGATATGTATTGGTCTGGATTTTGCTCTCAGTCATTGCTCCAAATGACTGATTCCTTCAGTACCTGGATAATTTCCTCCTACCCTTTTCTCTTCGTTCCCCCAGATTGTGTTCATGAATCAGACACCATGTTAATAAAACCACCAAAGCTGCAAATTAAAACAAGCAAACGCAAGGAAACCCACAAAGATCTGAGATCTAACTGAACGTCTCAATTTCTGGATTTCTTAAAATAGCTTATCATATTTTTCAAATTTTATTTGGGGAAAGAAGTCTCAACTTTGAATAGAACAGAAACACAAAAGCTTTTATTTTACAGCTAATTAAAACTCAAAGCAGAATGCTAAACTAATCCTGATAGTCATAATTATTATTTTCCTCAATCAAAGTGCTTTTAGCTAAGTCAACTGAAATTTCCCAATCAGCAGATTGCCATTTCTGATCAAATAAAACACCACAGGTTGTGGTTGGGGGAAACGTTAGCGATTTTTCTCTGGAGATGGATCCCATCAATCCATCAGCCCAGAGTCCTCCATGTGCCAGAGAGATGCGTGATCCTGACAGCATCAAACCACCCTGTTTGTGGCTGTGTCTCCGTTAGCAGCACAGGGACCCATCCTTCCTTGCAAGGTGCTGCTGTGTTGCACGTGATGCTGCTGCGTGGATGCTCATGACTTGCATGGAAGTACACGATGCTGCCGCATGCATGGTGGCCGGTGAAGCTCTGCTGATGCAGGGATACTCCTGGCCCTCTGGCGATCTGCCACTGCTGTGGCCACATCATAGAATCATGGAATGGTTTGGGTTGGAAGGGACCTGAAAGCCCATCCGCTTCCACCCCCCCCGCCATGGGCAGGGACACTTCCCACTGGATCAGGGGGCTCAAAGCCCCATCCAACCTGGCCTATGAACACCTCCAGGGATGGGGCAGCTACAGCTTCCCTGGGCAGCCTGGGCCAGGGCCTCCCCACCTTCACCGTGAAGAATTGCTTCCTGATGTCCAATCTAAACCTTCCCCCTTCCAATTTAAAGCCGTTCCCCCTCATCCTACCACTACTTGTCCTTTTAAAAAAACCCTCCTCTGCGTTCTTGTAACCCCTTTCTGTCCTGGGAGGCTGCTCTAAGGTCTCCCCGGAATCTTCTCTTCTCCAGCCTGAACAACCCCAACTCTCCCAGCCTGTCCTCACAGCAGAGGGGCTCCAGACCTTGGATCATCTCTGTGGTCTCCTCTGGACCTGTTCTAACAGTTCCATCTCCTTCTTATGTTGGGGAGTCCAGGTGGCATCTCACAAGAGGGGAGTAGAGGGGGAGAACCACCTCCCTTGCCCTGCTGGTCATGCTACTTTGGACGCACATGTGTGATCCAGAGTGTTGCACATATTGCAACCCTCCTTTGAGTCTGACACTGGCACAGACATGTCACGGGTGATGGAAATATCCTGGGGAGATCATGGCAAGGATTATGACTTCCCCAGAAATGATTTGTGGACAAAACCCCTCCCCACTCATCAGGTTTGTAAATGACAGTCAAGGCAGGAGGGATTCTGGATGTCTTTCAAATCTGATTGTTTATTCCCTGAGCATTTGATGAAATATTAATCTCCTCATCTCCAAAAGGCAATCAAATAAAACCTAGAAGGAGTGACGCACAGGGTCTTGGTGCAGAGAACAAAGCCCAGGGAAATAAAAATAAAATTAAAATCCACACATAATGCAAATTTCTATAAAAGGCATCTCTGTGGTGGCACAAAGGGCAGAGACAAAGTGACTTTAGGACATATGGGCTTGGAGGACTGACCAAGACCATATTGAGAAGGGTATGAAGAAGACTCAGACCAGGCAATTTCTTGGACAGGTCTTAAGCTTTCTTGTAAGGGCTGTTGGTGGAATTTCTTTGAAGGTTTCCCCTTCCTTCTCTTGTGCCTTAATTAGAGGGTGGGTTTGTGCCAAGACATCAGCCAGCCTGGGCCATTGTGCTGGGAAATGGGAGGAAGCCAGACAGTGGATGTGTTGGAGGTGGTGCCGGCTGCTGCTCCTAGCAACCATGCGTGTTGGCACGATGGCAACTGGCACTGTCTGAGGGAAAGAGCTTTGATATGGGGATGTCTCCCCGTCAAGTCTGATACAAAGCCTGGTCTCCATTTGCTTTCAGGGTAAGGCTACCTGAAAATGGACTCAGTCGTTGTTTGAGGTCTTTTGCATGACAAGGTCCTCCAAAGCATCAGCTCCTCCAACCGATGCTTCCTGCTCTGTTTCATAGGATGGTTTGGATTGGAAAGGACCTCAAAGCCCATCCAGTTCCACCCCCCTGCCATGGGCAGGGACAACCCCCACTGGACCAAGGGCTCAAAGCCCAATCCAACCCGGCCTTGAACACCTCCCGGGAAGGGGCAGCCACCACTTCTCTGGGCAACCTGGGCCAGGGCCTCCTCACCCTCACCGTGAAGAATTTCTTTCCAATGTCCAATCTAAATCTTTCCCTTTCCAATTTAAAGGCATTCCTCGTCATCCTATCACTCCAGACCTTTGGAAAAAGTCCTTCCTCAGCTTTCCTGGAGCCTCTTTCAGTACTGGGAGGCTACTCTAAGGTCTAAGAGCCTTCTGTTCTCCAGGCTGAACAACCCCAACTCTCTCAGCCTGTCCTCATAGCAGAGGGGCTCCAGCATATTCTGTAGAGTTTAAGGTCCTTGGCCATTTGCCCACTGTGTTTCTCACACATTTCTTGCTCTGTAATTGTTCAACCAGGATTTTTCCTTCATTAGGAATAATCAATTTCTGAGTGATGTTCAACCAAAGGACTGGAGTTTGTTATAAGGGGAAAGAGGAAATCGCAAAGCTGATTGGCAGAAAGGGATCCAGTTTTGACAGGGCCGTACTTCCCTCTTCAGGATATGTTCTTGAATGTGTTTGTGACTTTCCCATGTGTGAATGGGAAAGTCATGTGTGGCAGCCCGTGCCTTCTTCCATACACACGGAGCATTGCTGTGGCAACTGCAGTAATTGCTTCTGTAGAGCAGTTAATAACAGGGCAGAGCTGCCTTTGGAGCAGAGCATTGCATTTTCTGGGTGAAGAAGGAAAAATGAAAGAGGAGAGGAGAGGGGAGGGGAGGGGAGGGGAGGGGGGAGAGGGGAGAGGAGAGGAGGGGAGGGGAGGGGAGGGGAGAGGGGAGGGGAGGGGAGGGGAGGGGAGGGGAGGGGAGAGGGAGGGGAGGGGGGAGAGGGGAGAGGGGAGGGGAGAGGGAGGGGAGGGGAGGGGAGGGGAGGGGAGGGGAGGGGAGGGGAGGGGAGGGGAGGGGAGGGGAGAGGAGGGGAGAGGGGAGGGGAGAGGGGAGGGGAGGGGAGGGGAGGGGAGGGGGGGAGAGGGGAGGGGAGAGGGGAGGGGAGAGGGGAGGGGAGAGGGGAGGGGAGAGGGGAGGGGAGGGGAGGGGAGGGAAGGGGAGGGGAGGGGGGAGGGGAGGGGAGGGGAGGGGGAAGGGGAGGGGAGAGGGGAGGGGGAAGGGGAGAGGAGGGGGAAGGGGAGGGGAGAGGGGAGGGAGAAGGGGAGAGGAGGGGAGGGGAGAGGGGAGGGAGGGGAGGAGGAAGGGGAGGGGAGAGGGGAGGGGAGGGGGAAGGGGAGAGGAGGGGAGGGGAGAGGGGAGGGGAGGGGAGGAGGAAGGGGAGGGGAGAGGGGAGGGGAGGGGGAAGGGGGGGAAGGGAGGAAGAACTTATGCTTTTCCTCCTTTCCCACCTCTCTGCAAAGCAGCACATCCCTCTTGCAGAAAATCTCTCTTCTTTGCAGCCTGACTCCTCCACCTCACCTGTGCATGTCCTAGACTATCTGGGGTGGGGAGTTTTTGACCTCTGGCTGCCAGGGAATGCCTACTGCCAGAAACAATGCTTACTAGTGAAAAAGCAGCCTGTGTCAGGCTCCATCCTTGCTGATGCTGGGCTGCAGAAAAGCCTCATTTCCCAACTCACCGTGGGCAGTCCCAGACTGTGTGAGGTCACCAGTCCATGTCACTGTTCAGATATCCACTGGGGAAGGACAGTCCTCCCTTGCCATATCGCAGCCACTTGGCACCGTGGGACACCATCCCAGTATCTCTCAGCACTGCAGTTCAGCAGGACTGAATCCAGCAGCAGAGCCTCACAGATGCACTGACAAATATCATCTATAGCTCAGTCTTCTTTCCCCATCTATATCCCCCACTTTTTCCTGCCTACTGCAGAGATAACAGCCTTCAGGGTGCTGGGTCCCTGGAGCAGGGCCAGGATGTGCAGCAAGCAGCCTCAGCATCTAATTCAGTTCTACAATCAATCTTGCTGCTTGTGTTTTGTCAGTTATCCAGAGAAGCAGTTCAGAAACCAGCCGTGATGGCAGCACAGATCACTGCAGGTTTACATTCTGAACACAGGAAGGAAACGGGCGGCAGCTGGAGATGCGTCCTTTGTTCCTGGGCCAGCAGAAAGTGCATTGGCAGCACTATTACCTGACAGCAGATGAGCACTAGACTGAGCTCTGCCAAACACGGTCCATCATCCCAGCCCGTGAGCTTTACAGAAAGGCACTCCCATCTCCTTTGAGGACGGACTGATGGGTCTTTTTCTATGTGGGAATTTGCTGCTACACAGAATGACTCAACACAGCCACATCCTCCACATTCCCATTAGCTTGAGTGTAAGCACCTAAATTAATAAATTTTCCAAAGTCTGGCTCCAGCTTGGCACTTCAGGGCACTGGCCTGCTCGGCACTGGTGAGGCCACACCTCGAGTACTGGGATCAGTTCTGGGCCCCTCACTCCAAGAAGGACATTGAGGGGTTGTAGCACATTCAGAGAAGGGCAACGAGGCTGGAGAAGAGGCTGGAGAACAAGTCCTATGAGGAACGGCTGAGGGACCTGGGGTTGTTCAGCCTGGAGAAGAGGAGGCTGAGGGGAGACCTCATCACTGTCTACGGCTGCCTGAAAGGAGGCTGTGGCAGAGCCAGTGTTGATCTCTTCTCTCAGGTGACAGGGGATGGGACAAGGGGAAATGGCCATGAGTTGTGCTGGGGGAGGTTCAGACTGGATATTGGGAAGAATTTCTTTACCGAAAGGTTGGTCAGGCCCAGGGAGGGGGTTGAGTCACTGTCCCTGGAGGGGTTTAAAAAAAAGGATAGATGAGTTTTTGAGGGATATGGTTTAGTGGAGGATGGGAGCGGTAGGACTCGATGATATCAAAGGTCTTTTCCAGCTAGAAGATTCTATGAAAGTTACCTCCAGTGCTCAGCAAGATGCATAATTTGCCCCCTTTAAGGCTGAGTGAACTGCTGCCTTCAAAAGCACTCTGAAAGCTTTCCAGCTGCTGAGGAAATCATCTCCATGTATTCCTCCCTCATGGGAAAGAACTGGGTTTGTTTGCTTTCTAGAAATGTTTGTGCTGTTCAGGTTTTACTGTGAATCCCAAAATATTGGTGTGCTCTATCTACCGCTTCAACCTGCAGGAATGGTCACTTCCATTCATATAGGAAAACTGGGAAAGGGAGGCTAGAAAACATGACCTCAAAATACCCAGCCTAGGAGGGTAAGAACCTCAAAGTCAATCTTTAACCACCAGGAAATTTAAGATTTTTAATAGCTGGAGCTTTCCAGTCAGTGGGATTGACTTATTGAGCACCATGTGAGAGGCTCTCCTGAAGCCAAAGGTGCCAAAACAGGTTGAGTGAAGCACAGAAATGCCCTTTGAGAAGTTCTGGCCCAGGGGATATTTTTCCTGAGCCCTTCCAAGGGCAGATCTCAGGAGCTATGTCTGCTTTGTGGGAAGCTGTCACTTCTGTGGCCCTCAAAACTAACGAATATTTCTCTTCAGAAAGCTGCGGGGAGGAGACTTGGTTCTTACAGAGTGCCTGGGGCGTGCTGGAGGCTTGACAGCTGATAAAAGGCCTTTAAACTAAAATTAGCTGTGAGGCAGCAGGCAGGGGAGCAAACAAGGGGAAGGAGGTCAGACCAGGAGTACAGAGGCTGCTCAGGCTGCTTGCCCCGTGGTCACCAATAACATCATTCATGGTTCTCCTCAGTTCTTGGGATTTCTAGTGCTGGTTAATATTTCTGACAGCTAATCTCAGGCTAGAAGTATTCCAGCTCTCCTAGCATCACCTGCCCTTTCTCCTTAAGCCTGGCTTGTGCAGGTTCAATAATTTAGTAGGCGGGGGATATGCCAAGAGGTCTCTTTCACAGAATCACAGAATATCCTGAGTTGGAAGGGACCCACAAGGACCACTGAGACCAACTCCTGTCCCTGCACAGGACACCCCAACATTCACACCATGGCTCTGAGGACTTTGGCCAAATGCTTCTGGAATGTTGTCAGGCTGTGATTGCTTCCCTGGGGAGCTGTTCCAGGGCTCCAACACCCTCTGGGGGAAGAATTTTTCCTAATGTCCAACCTGACCCTCTCCTGGCACAGCTTCCTGCCATTACCTCCTTTCCTCCCCATATCATAGAATCATAAAACCTTCCGATTGGAAAAGACCTTTGAGATCATTGAGTCCAACTGCACCCATCCTCCGCTAAACCATATCCCTCAGAAACTCATCTCTCTGTTTTTTAAACCCCTCCAGGGATGGTGACTTGCAGGACTTGTTCTCCAGCCCCTTCCCCAGCTTGTCGCCTTTCTCTGGATGTGCTCCAGCCCCTCAATGTCCTTCTTGGAGTGAGGGGCCCAGAACTGACCCCGGTACTCCAGGTGTGGCCTCACCAGTGCCCAGTGCAGGGGCACAATCCCTGCCCTGCTCCTGCTGCCCACGCTGTGTCTGACACAGCCCAAGATGCCATTGGCCCTCTTGGCCACCTGGGCCACTGCTGGCTCATGTTCAGCCCCTGCCAACCAACACCCCCAGGTCCTTCTCCTCCAGACAGCTCTCCAGCCACTCTTCCCCAAGCTTGGAACACTGCCTGGGGTTGTTGTGTCCCAGGTGCAGGACTCTGCATTTGGTCTTGCTGAACCTCATCCTGTTGGTCTCAGCCCATGGATTCAGCCTGTCCAGATCCCTCTGAAGAGCCTCTCTTTCTTCCAGCAGATCAACACTGCTACCCAGTTTGGTGTCATCTGCAAACTTGCTCAGGGTGCACTTGATCCCTTTGTCCAGATCATTAATAAAGATATGGAACAGGACTGGACACAGCATTGAACCCTGGGGAACACCACTCGTGACTGGTTTCCAACTGGATTGAACTCCATTCCCCACCACCCTCTGGGCCTGGTCATCCAGCCAGTTTTTCACCCAGCAGAGGCTGTCCCTGTCCAGGCCAAGGCCACCGGTTTCTCAATCAGAATACTGTGAGAAACAGTGCCAAAGGCTTTAAAAAAAGTCCAGGTACAGCACATCCACAGCCTTTCCCTCATCCATTAACTGGGTAACCGTGTCATAGGAGGAGATCAGACTGGTCTGGCAGGACCTGCCTTTCATAAACCCAAGTTGACTGGACCTGATCACCTGACTGTCCTGCACATGCTGTGTGACAGCACTCAAGATGATCTGCTCCATGACTCTCCCCAGTACTGAGGTCAAGCTAACAGGCCTGGAGTTCCCCGGATCCTCCCTCTGACCCTTCCTGTAAATGGGAATTACATTTGCCAGTCTCCAGTCCAGTGGCATTTCCCCAGTCAGCCAGGACTGTTGACAGATGAGGGAAAGGGGTTTGGAGAGGACTTTTGCCAGCTCCCTCAATACCCTTGGGTGGATCCCATCCAGCCCCATAGACTTGTGGACATCAAATTGGCGAAGCAGTTCTCTAACCAAGTCTTCCTGGAACATTGAGAGTTGGAGCCCAGAGAACATCTCACCTTCCTATTAAAGACCGAGGCAAAGAGGGCGCTAGTACCTCGGCCTTATCCTCATCCTTTGTCAATACCATTCCCCTTGTACCCAGTAGAGGAGGGAGATTCTCCTTGGTCCTCCTGTTTTTGTTAATATACTTGAAGAAACGTTTCTTATTGTCTTTCACTGAACTAGCCAGTTGAAGTTCCAGTTGGGCTTTAGCCCTACTAATTTTATATATAAATTAATATACAAACAAGTAGGGGCAGGGTGTCCTCCACAGATTCATTTTGCTCATGTAGACCAAGCCATACTTACAGGGATCAGTGTAAAAACCTTCCTGGGCTGCTGCGGTTTTAAATGACCACTCTGAGCTGCTGGGCGTTTACAGCTGAGGCTCTGCAAGAGCACCTGAGCCTGGTCCAGACTCAAAGAGTTGCTCTAAGCTCTTGGTGTCCTTAGATGTCTGGTAGGAAGGATCCAAGAAATACCTTAGCAAGGTAAAATTTCTTGAAAGAGGGAGGCTGTGTCCTTGTCCTTGGCCGAGTTCTGTCTGAACGGCTTCTACCATGGCTAAATCCTCAGCAGCCACGTGTGAGGAGGACAGAACTAAATGAACCGCTGATCTGTCACTGTCTCCAGACAGAGATGGGACATTTATTACTCTGTGTGGTGCACCTATAGGGAATGTGCATCCTGCTCTCTCAGCAGACAAAGCATGGGCAGGCAGAGCAGCAGTGATTTATGTCACACTGCCAAGGTGCTGAGCTAGCACTGGAACCTGCTACACCCCATCCCTTCCCAGGGGGTGAGCTAAATTCACACGTGCTCTATAGGCTGCACCTTTGAGACAACATCCAGCTCTCCAGCAAAGTGAAATAGGTCAGAGATGCTTCTCTGAGGGTCCCACATCCCTTTGACCCTGCTCTGGCTGGGGAGACGACAGAGTCCAGGAGGGTGATTCTGCCCCTCTACTCTGCTCTTGTGAGACCCCACCAGGAGTCCTGTGTCCAGTTCTGGAATCCCCACCATAAAGAGGATATGGAATTGTTTGAACAGGTCCAGAGGAAGCCATGAAGATGATCCGAGGGCTGGAGCACCTCTGCCATGAGGACAGGCTGGGAGAGTTGGGGTTGTTCAGGCTGGAGAAGAGAAGATTCCGGGGAGACCTTAGAGCAGCCTCCCAGGACTGAAAGGGGTTACAAGAACGCAGAGGAGGTTTTTTTTAAAAGGGCAAGTAGTGATAGGATGAGGGGGAACGGCTTTAAATTGGAAAGGGGAAGGAATGGCACAGGCTGCCATGACAGGGACATCCTACTATGTTCAGGAGATGAAGGAGTGCAAAGAGATAGATGAGTAAATAGCTTCTTGGCTACTGAGATACGGCTCTGGACTCTGCATACTTAATATTTTAGCAAGGGAAAAGGAAAAACATGCAGGAATATAATTAATGTGCACAGCCATTATGTTTATGCTGCAATAAGATAGCGTCGCTGATACAATCCTGTCTAATCTGAGGCTATAAAGGACCTTTGTCAGCTTCTACAAGCTCAAGGGGTTGCAGAGGCAAATTGCTTCTCAGTGCTAGACGCCAGAGAGTGGAGGTTTGTTCTCAGAGCAGAAGTCCAGCAATGCAAACCAAAAAGCCCTGGTTTGACCTCTGCTAAGGCCCTCAGGTATCCAGAGAAATGTTAATATTGTCAAACTCTACCTGGGTTTTAAGCACTGCCTCAACCAGAGATATCCTTATAAACTGTGTTTTTCTTTCCATTCTTCAATGTGTTTTTTCCCCCTATTCTCACTCTGTTATCATCATTTAACCTGTTCATTTAGCTGGGGACCAGAAGCATTTGGATTAGCTCAGGGAAGACGGAGCCTGTGCATCTTCTTTGAGATCAACTCTTCTTTCCTGAGATCCCATCAGGAAACGGCGTTGCTCTGGTCCCTTTAAACTGCTTTTATTTCATGTGAATCTTTGTAAGAGCTTGACTGTGCCTTAGGTTTTACTCTAACAAGAACTTTATATATGAGCTATATATATGTGTGTGCTTGTAGCCCAGAAGGCCAACTGTGTCCTGGGCTGCATCCAGAGCCAGCAGATCAACTCCACTCTTGTGAGACCCCAGCTGGAGCCCTGGGTCCAGTTCTGGAATCCTCAACATAAAAAGGATATGAAACTGTTGGAATGGGTCCAGAGGAGGCCATGGAGATGATCAAAGAGCTGGAGCCCCTCTGCTGTGAGGACAGGAGGAGAGAGTTGGGGTTGTTCAGCTTGGAGAAGAGAAGACTCTGGGGAGACCTTACAGCAGCCTCCCAGGACTGAAAGGGGCTCCAGGAAAGCAAGGGAGGGACTTTTTCAAAGGGCATGGAGTGATAGGATGAGGGGGAATGGCTTCAAATTGGAGGGGGGGATATTTAGATTAGACATTAGGAAGAAATTCTTTGTAATGAGGGAGGAGAGGCCCTGGCCCAGGTTATCCAGGGAAGCTGTGTCTGCCCCATCCCTGGAGGTTTTCAAAGCCAGGTTGGATGAGGCTTGGAGCTCCCTGATCCAGGGGAATTGGATGGTGTTTAAGTTCCCTTCCAACCTAAACCATTCCATGATTCTGTGTGATTCTATGATTGGGGAAAAGGCCTAAGCACATCCCAGTATTGACCTTGGGAGGGTTTTTTTAAGGCATTGAAATTTTTCATAAGGAAACCCCACGTCTTTCACTTTTATTCTTTCAGTTCCTTTTATTTTAACTTTTGTATTGCTTGATGGGGAAGGGTCATCATCTGTCACCGTGAAGGTCTCCCACTGGGGTCAGTCCCCTTAAGCTCAATTCTTCCCCTCCCCAAACCCCATCTGCATTAGGTGAGATGAATGAAGCCCTCTGCAAGGCAAAGCAGAGAAGAAAGGGTAGAAAGTCATCAGAAAGATGGGAAAAAAGTCACCTCAAGGGATGTATTAAAAGGATCGAGTGAAGGACTGTCCAGGCTGTGTGAAAGCTCTGCAAAGCAAGTCAGAGAGAATTGCTGGGTCTTATATAACACATGCAAAAAAATTCCTAAGATTCTCCTGGAAAATGAGATGTAGTTGAGTTGATGGAAGGGAATTATCCAAAGACATCCTGCTAATATGTTGTGACAAGCTCCCTGCTGCAATGCATTAGGTCTCCACTTAAATGCAGCAGCACAGAGAGCAAGTGTGAAGGAGTGAGAGCTACAGAGAGGTTCCCTGTGCTCAGCTGTGACACTGACACTGCAGAGAGTGGAATAAAGACAGCCAGAGCCACTGACACTGACCCATAGCAGGAGATAGCCTGGTTGCATCAGTAAATACTTTGGATCATTGTTTGCTCTGAAATTCATAAAATCATGGAATGGTTTGTGTTGGAAGAGATCTCAAGTTCCAAGCCCCATACCATGGGCAGGGACACTTCCCACTGGGTCAGGGTGCTCAAAACCCCATCCAACCTGGCCTTGAACACCTCCAGGGATGGGGCAGCCACCACTTCTCTGGGCAACCTGGGCCAGGGCCTCACCAATGTTATCGGGAAGAATTTCTTTCTAATGTCCAATCTAAATCTTTCCCCTTCCAATTTAAAGCCATTCCTCCTCGTTCTATCCCTGCACTCCCTGATCAAGAGCCCCTCTCTAGCTCTCCTGGAGCCCCTTTCAATACTGGGAGGCTGCTCTAAGGTCTCCCCAGAGCCCTCTCTTCTCCAGGCTGAACAACAAGCTGGGTAGTGGGTTGGGCTGGAGGTGGTGGTTTTCCAACTTTGATGTTTCTTGACTATTGGAGGTGAAGGAAACTAGCCAGGAAGGATCAAACACTGCTCATGGGGGTGCTGGTGAGGTCCATCATTGGGCTCTTTGGGACAACCTGGAAGTGAATAAATCTTAGTCAGATCCTACCAGCAAAAAAGCTGGTCCTAAAAAAAAGAATTTAAATCTCTCTCTCTGCCTGGATGCATCTCAGTTTGTATGAACATATCTGGGAAGGTAGAGTCCAACCCACATCTGGACAAGGCTAAGTTTGTCCCATTCTACGTCCCTAGCAGTGGTGTTGGTGGAGAGGGACAGGACAGGACAGGACAGGTGTCCAGTGAGCCAACCATGAGCCCTGGCAGCCAAGAGGGCTAACTGTGTCCTGGGAGGCAATCAGCACAGCATTGCTTGTTGGTCAAGGGAGGGGATTGTGCCGCTCTGCTCTGCACTGGGAGGCCCAACCTCGAGGTCTAGGGGCAGTTTGGGCACCACAGGATAAAATGTACATGAAACTACTGGAGAGTGTCCAGAGGAGGCCACAAAGCTGGGGAAGGGTTTACAGGAGAAGCTGTGTGAGGAACAGCTGAAGTCCCTTGGTCTGTTCAGCCTGGAGAAGAGGAGACTGAGGGGAGACCTCATTGCAGTTTACAGCTTATCCCAAGGGGAGGAGGAGCAGGTGCTGAGCTCTTCTCTCTGGTGACCAATGACAGGACCTGAGGGAATGGCAGGAAGATGTGCCAAGGGAGGTTTAAGCTGGATATTAGAAAAAACTTCTTCCCCCAATGGGTGGTGGAGCACTGGAATAGCTCCCCAAAGAAGAAGTCACAACGCCAAGGCTGACAATATTCCAGAAGCATTTGGCCAACACCCCCACGGTGTGAATGTTGGAGGTGTCCTGTGCAGGGACAGGAGTTGGTGATCCTTACGGGTCCCTTCCAACTCAGGTCATTGTGTGGTTCTGTGAGTCTCTGCTGCATCTAAAGACACAGCTGGTATTTCCAAGGACTGGCCTCCCTTTTCCCCTGCACACAGTGGGTGTTGCATGTTCTCACTGCAAACCAGCTCGTGCAACTGGATGCCAAATATTCCACCAGTGTTGATGGGACAGTGCCAGGTTGAGCTTCACCGCACAGAATTGTCCCCCAGCAGGGACCAGGATTGAGGGACTTTTCCAGGCAGCTGTGTCTGCCTTGCAAGCACTGCAAAGACCTGTTCATCTCATCCAGGCTGACAGCACAGCAGCTGTTGCAGAGGGAATTGCTGAAGGCAACGAACAAATCTAAAGGATCAGATGGAAACGCTGAGCGGTACCAAACGGGGTCCAGCGACATTGCCTGGGGGAAGCAGATCCACAGAGGAGAGCCCTGCCTATCTTCAGCATGGGACCAGCTGTGATAACTGCTCTGCTCCACAGGGAACTGCCTGGGGGGACCTTTGCTGGAGTATAAAGTGGAGTATTTCTGCATTGAATTGCCTTGACAAAAGCACACCATGCCGGAGGACGTGGGACAGGCCCAGTAGCTGGCTAGAGCAAGTGCCATCACTCTTGCCCTGGCCACTGAGCCTGCCCCACACCTTGCTGTGGGCAGCATCTCCAGCCAAGTAATCTCCGAGGTCCATATGAGCATGACCAGTTCCCACATGGTCTCATTCCAATGCTCTCTTTTAGGTTCTTGAAAAAGATGTGTTGGTTACCTAAGTGCCAGATTTACCCAGTTTGTTCAAGCATGTGGAGAGGGCAGCAGAGTCCCACTCACTGCACTCACTGGTACCACCACCCCATGGACCATTCAAGAACTGCTGCCCTGATTTAAGGTGCTCTGTACTCATAACCCAGCTCTTATTACAGAAGGAATGGAGAGCCTCGGTTGTATTCCCAGCAGACCCCCACAACCCCTCCATTCGGGATTTGTTCCCACTCAAGTCCTCTGTTTTTCCCTTTCCCTTTCCCTTTCCCTTTCCCTTTCCCTTTCCCTTTCCCTTTCCCTTTCCCTTTCCCTTTCCCTTTCCCTTTCCCTTTCCCTTTCCCTTTCCCTTTCCCTTTCCCTTTCCCTTTCCCTTTCCCTTTTCCCTTTTCCCTTTTCTTTTCATTTTTCCCTTTCCTTCTCTTTTTCATTTTTTCTTTCTCTTTTCTCTTTTACAGTATAGCTCATCTTCAAAATCTATACAGGTGATATTTAGAAGCAATTTGTATCTTCAAACCTCTCTTTTTCATGGCAGCCTGGTCATTTGCTATTCACACTTCTTGAAGATTTAATCTCATTGTCTCCTTAGAACTTCCATTTTCACTTATGTGGGTACTGAGCTCTGGTCAGGCTCACACCTCAGCTTAAGATACATTTCTGAAGAAAATTGTTCATTTGGAGGCGGATGCCTGGCTTTGCTGCAATTTAATAAACATTTGCATATGAAATCATAAAAAAAGGGCTTATTTCAGGGAGAAGTGCCAAAGGGCTTTTCAGTCAGTCCAAATGAAGTTCAACAAGTCCCATGGCAAGGGCCTGCACCTGGGTTGGGGCAATCTCAAGCACAATTGCAGTCTGGATAGAGAATGGATTGGGAGGAGCCTTGAAGAGGAGGACTTTGGGTGCTGGGGGAGGAGAAGCTCAACATGAGCTGGAAACCTGCGCTCCCAGCCGAGAAACTAACAGTGTCCTGGGCTGCACCCAAAGCAGTGGGACCAGAGGGGAGGGAGGGGATTCTGCCCCTCTGCTCTGCTCTGGGGAGACCCCACCTGGAGCCCTGTGTCCAGTTCTGGAATCCCCAACATAAGAAGGAGATGGACCTGTTAAAGCAAGTCCAGAAAAGGACACACAGGTGATCCGAGGGCTGGATTGTCTCCCTTGGTTCACCATCCTTTAGAATCACAGAATGGTTTTGGTTGGGAAAGACCTTTAAGATCATTGAGTCCAAACATCGATCCAGTCCTGCTAAGTTCACCACTAAACCATGGCACCAAGTACAACATCTACTCATCTTTTAAACACCTCCGAGGATGGTGACTCCACCACCTTCCCGGGCAGCCTCTGCCAGTGCCTGAGAACCCTTTCAGTAAAGAAATTCCTCCTCATGTCCAGCCTAAATCTCCCCTGGTGCACTGGCCTCCCTTCAGGATGTTTCACCTTGTCTTATCACTGGCTGCCAGGGAGAGGAGCCCAACCCGCACCTCACCGCAACCTCCTTTTAGGGAGCTGTAGACTGTGATAAGGTCTCTCCTCAGTCTCCTTTTCTCCAGACTAAACAACTCCAGCTCCCTCAACCCTTAATTTGCCCACAGTCACCGTGTACCTGCCTCCTGCTTCCAGCTCTGGGCTGCCAAGGAGCTGTGCAGATGCCTAACACTTCTTTATTTCCTTGAGTCTCCCAGCTTCTGTTGAGCATATGAAAGCTTTCAGACAATAGACAAACACCCATTACCTGTTCTAGCCAGAGCCTTTGTAATGATTCTATAGCCTCAGTGAATTCAATACAATTTTTCTGCAGCTTTCGAAGCTGAGTGTTCTTCCTTCTAATTCTTCACAAGTGTCAGACTGAAGTTAGAACTGTGTCTCCTTCCCATGGGAATCTATTAACTCCTAATATTATAAGTAATTTTTAGTTAATACTATTCCTACTTTCTTAATATAACACATATGCACGGCCTGGAGACAATACCAGCACAAAGGCTTTGTTAATGCAATAGAAATACATTGGATTTTCTCCTTTCTGAAAGTGCTCTCTGTGTATGATTTCTGCGTGAGAGCAGGAGTACATGAGGGTGCTCGAAGCAGGTTGGGGAAAGAAGCTATAAGCTTCATCAGAGAGATTGTAATTGAAATTAAATTGCATTTGATGTACCATGATTAGCAATTCCAGAATGAAGGTGCGACAAGCAAAGTGATAGCACTCATGTGAAATGCCTTTTTCAATCACTTCTCTACATTATTAAAGTCATTTGGAAGCATCGTTCCTTGCCATTGGCACAGACTTGTCTGACCCAGGAAATGTGTGCTCCGAAGACATCATTCATGGGCCAAAATGCTCAGCAGACGGAAAGTGCTTTGCTCTTTTCTATGAAGCAAGCTCGTCTCTTGCTGTGGGTGCAGAGTTTCGACTGAACGGAAAGCCTTGGTCTGTCCACCTGTGGGTCAGGGTCTACCACAAAAAGGAACAGGGAGGGTCTGAGAGATTTTGAAAGACTGGGCTAGCAAGAAGTATAGCCGTAAAAAGATACAACGTAAGCTATAAGGAGAATTTGCTTTCTCCATGGATGGGTCTGCTGCAGGAAGCTGAAAAGCCCTCCGTGATGGCTCTGCCCAGGAGAGGGGGCAGCCCGTGAGAGCAGGTTGTGTGGTATCAACGATACCATCACATACCAGCAGGTGGGACTGGAATCTAGACCTCCAAAACAGGCTTCAGCCAGCCCTGACAGTCCACAGTGTCCTACTGTGTCTAGATGCCATGTTGTAAATGATTGAAATTCAACTGGAGAAGCAGAAGAAACCAACCTGGGAGCCCACTGGGGCAGTTTAGCAGGGGCTCTCCTGTTTGACTCTGCATTTATATTCTGCAAGTTCCCTGAGCTGTTTCTAGTGACCCATTTTGTCGTGATGCCAGGGTTGTTTTCCGTGGTGGAAGTGCCTCATTAAGCATCTCCTGCCTCCTCTTCACCCCATTCCTCACTCCCAGTCCCATATGAGGCTCTCGGTTGTGCTGGTGCTGCAATTTCTGGGTCTGCTGAGTCAAGTGGATTAGGAAGCCAACTGAACCTTTGTGCTCTCCCCTTCTCTCACTTTCTTTCATGTACTTGTGCCAGCAGGAGTGCAGGAAAGGTGTCCCTAAAGGCCCTGCCTTATTGGTTTCCAGGACCAGTGGCAGGCTTTGCTGAAGGAGGTTTTCTGAATGCGGAACCACCGCATCTTTTTATTGGTTTGTGATGCAAACGAAGTTCCTCAGAGGCCAAAGGGTTTTCATCACACTGAACTTTCAGAAATGCGACACTAAAACAATCATTTTGAATCCTGAGAGAATGAACTCATAAATAATTCAGTCTGGCAGAAGGACGATTCCAGGATGTTTATGAGATGGATGAAGGATTTTAATTAGTCAGCGAGGTTTCATTTAAACTGCACGGCGCTCCTGAAGGGGTATATTAGCTCCTTTGAGAAGGTTTATGCTGTTTCTACCATGTATCTGATGAATTTGCTTTTACTGCAGGTGTGGCAGGCAGCTTTTTTTAACCACTTTAGGAGTCCTTGGTACCAAGAGAGGCTGTTGGGTGGTTCCCAGTGTGCAGTGGGAAGCACCGGGGGAGTAAAGCAGGGAGAGAAGCTGAGTTTTCCTTGAAATGGCAGGAGGCTGGTGCTGTCTGGCATCTGTCCTGGATAGAGGCTGCAGGAACTTCTTCCCTGTCATAGAAACACAGAATCACAGAATCATAGAATGTTTGGATTGGAAGGGACCATGAAGAGTATCCATTCCAACCCCCTTGTGGTGAGCAGGGAGGTCTTCAACTCCACCAGGTTATTCAGAGGCCCATCTAACCCAACCTGGAATGTTTCCAAGGATGGGGCATCCACCACCTCTCTGGGCAACCTGGGCCAGTGTTTCACCACCCTTGGCAAAAAATAGTTCTTCCTAATATCTAGTCTAAACCTCTCCTGTTTTAGTTTCAAACCATAACCGCTTGTCCTGTTGGTACAGGCCCTGCTTAAAAGTTTTTCCCCATCTTTCTTTCAAGTCCCCTTTCAGTACTGAAAGGCCACAATAAGGTCTTCTCAGTCTTCTCCAAGCTGAATAACCCTAACTCTCTCAGCTTCTCTAAACAGGAGAGGTGTTCCAGGCCTTTGATCAGTTTTCTGACCTCCTCTGGACCAATTCCACGTCCTTCCCATTGCTGAGGGCTCCAGGTGTGGTCTCACCAGAGCAGAGTAGAGGGCCAGAATCTCCTCCCTTGCCCCGTTGACAATGCTTCTTTTGATGCCGCCCAGGATATGCTTGGTCCTTCTAAACAGGTGGAGGGAAATACCCTCAGGGGCAGCAAAGAACACGGGGGCAATAGCTGCAATGGGCTAAATCAGCATTTGAGTCAGCCCTACCCAAGGAGGGCTTCAATTTCCAGGTATTTCAAACCTGGCCCACTTTAACTACTCATTAATGGATTAAAAAGGTAAAGCTGTGCCTGAGTCATAACATCCAGTGCCAGGGGTGGCGTGTTGCTCTGCTGCCTTCGGACCTGCAGACACCCCTTCTTTCTGTGCTGTGACTCATCCCCCCCAATGCACATTCTCCCACTCAGGCTGAGTCACTCCCAGACTGCAGTGTGTTCCCCACCAGAATCACACTTGCTTAGCAGGAGTTAACCTGGCGTGTGTATTATTTGAGTGAAGAGCTGGGAATAACCCTGTTTTTCTGCCCTGAGAAAGCTGAAGGCAGGAGCCGGGCTTCTTCTGCTCTCTGCAGAGTTTTTGGAGTAGGTGTGCACATCTGGGTCCAGTACCCCATACTGTGAATTTTTGGCACAGGTCAATGGTCTAATATGACTTCTGGAGGAACAAAACCCCACAATCTTTATGTGTTTAAAGTTTTTTTTAAAGTGTTTTTCAGATAACGAGCATGTATTATGGACAAACTCCATCTCCAGACTGCTTCACCCACAGGCTTATTCTCCTACCTGAGCTCTGTTTTCCAGCCCCGCTGCTGCTGCATAGCCTGCTGGGTGTGGATGGGATTGAAAACTTGCTATTAAGTTTTCACATCACTGAGGTCCCAAGTCCGATCCTCTAGCCTGTTCACTAGAAAGGCAACTGATTTTGCTCTGGAAACCACCACAGAAGGATAGCTACAACCGTATTACATGGATTAGTCAATGCTCGTGACTAAAGAAACTTGTGCCTCATTTCCACTGCAAAGCTGCCCGGGTTTAGTTCCTCACCACTGTTTCCTTCTCCTCTACATTCAAGAACACTTGAGTATCTTGTGTTTGCTCTGCAGGGAAACACTTATTCACTGTGACCAAATCACCTCTCAATCTGGCTTCTTTTTCTTTATTATTTTTTCCTCCTTTTTGATCAGAAGAGCAGATTGAGCTCTTTCAATCTCCCACGGTATGGCATTTTCTCTAGGTCTCCAATCACACCTGATCCATTCTCTCAATCCTCACACTCTCTTGAAGACCACAGATGCTGGGGACACCTGAGCTGCCCGTGTAGGCAGAGCAAGGGTATCACATATTTATTAGATGGCAGTTCTAGCTCTAACAAAGATACCCATTTTCTCCAGCTCTTTCAGCCTGTGTTTGGTTCTTCTGTAGTCTGGTTTATTTTCCAAGCTGTTAAATTCCATGATATAGCCCCCTTTAGGTAATCCTGGCTTGTCCTTTGGTGTAGACCTCTGTTTCTGGGGAGAGATGAAGAGAAGGAAGACTTATAAACGGATGGATTAGACCAGGCTTAATGTATGGGAGACCAGTAATCACTGCTCTGCCCTCTCTCCTGTGCTGTTCGCCAGTTTATCAAGCTTCACACATAACTGTATTACATGTGGTTTTCTATCTGCTTCAACAGTGGTGATGAAATAGGAGAGAAGTGTCTGATTGTGGCTCTGCAGCTCTCTAGCAGGACCATCCCACCCAAAGATGTTTTCCTCTTGGCAGCCTTTTATGCATCTGCTTCCTTAACACCGGAATGCCAGGTTTTGTTGGAAGAGGTAATATCTTTTCTCTACCCAGTTGAGCAGACAAAGCAATTTTTGGGTTTAGTTCTAATCATTTAATTGCTAAGCCAAAGGCCTTTCAGAAATCAAAATCTACTGTATCACAGCAGGTGCTTTTATCAATCATAATTTGAGACTGAAAACCCACTTGATCAGAGGCTGCTTCAATCAAGGTTAAGAAAGGAGGGGAGGTTTAGACTGGATATAAGGAAGAAATTTTTTACAATGAGGGTGATGAAATGCTGGCACAGGTTGTCCAGGGAGGTTGTGGAGGCCCAGTCCCTGGAAACATTCAGTGTCAGGTTGGATGGGGCTTTGAGTAACATGTTTGAGTTAGAGATGTCCCTGCTCCTGCAGAGGGTTGGACTGGATGACCTGTAAAAGGTCTCTTCCAACCCAAAGCATTCCATCATTCTATGATTCTATGAAACCATGGCCTTCAATTTCCAATTTACTGAATCCCATGGTCAGGTTTCCCATTACTTTGCCAACACCTATTTAAAGCATGTGCTGTGGTATGGAACATCCTGCTTGTCTTCTCTGCACAATGCTCTGGTCACTTCTGCAAGTTCCCCCACCAGAAGGATTTCTCACTCATTAACATTTAATATGTACTAATATATAAATAATATATAAATGTGCTGGAGAAATCCTTGACCAGATTTTTTAATACTCCTGAATGAAAATTATCTCAGGTTATCAATTTGAAATTACATAAATACAACTCTATTCCCATCAGTTGTTGCTTAACCAACTTTTTAGTTACTAATGAAAAGTATCTTATTTCTCTAATCTCATAAACACGTTTTTCTGCTCCTTCGCACATATAAAAAATAAATATTATTTGACATTTTTTCAAGACTGCCAGTTTCTGTTCCTCAGAGATGTACAAAGGAATGAAACCTCATCAAAGGATTAGTCTGAAAATAACCCAGTTAATGTTCTTGGGGGGGGGGGAAATGACTACTGTTTTTGTGAGAGATGAAGCTATTTTTTAAAAGGCTTTAAAAGAAAAACCAAAGGCAACCTCTGACTCTTGTTCTGGAAATAATACAATTACACAGAGCACATTAAAGCCCCAAGTGATCATTTATAACACACGATGTGAGAAAACGAAGACTCCAGGAAAAGCTAAATGAAAAGGAAGAAGGAAATAGAACTGATGGAGTAACTATGCCACTATTTACTCGTTTCTGTTGAAGGACATTGTACTTCCCAGACACCTACCAGGTGCCTTCTTTCCCCAGCAAGCAGCTGATTTGATGGAAGGAGTGAGTGTTCCTCGTACCCAAGGCTGCCAAAATAATTCCTGTGGCCTGAATAGTGAGATTTTCAGCCAGAAATGTTGTCTGAAATATGAAACTGACATTCTGCAGACACCTCAGAGATGTCCTCCATGCCCCCGTTGCTAACTAGAGTCATATTTAAGGACTAGAGGTGTGAGTGCAGCCACATTTCTGATCCTCCTGGGCATCTTGATGTCTGTTGGTTCCAGTATCTTGCTGAGAAACAGCAGAGTTGTACAAATAGGAACTTGGACTCCTGTGCTGTGGTGGATGTGCAGCTGATTTCCTGGAAAAAACTCATCCTCTTATCTTTCTATTGACAGGATCTTCATGGGCAACAAAAGAGAAACTTGCCTCCTTCTTACCTTGTCCTTCAAATGCCTTCTTGTCCCCTTCATCCCCTTGCTGACATCCCATCCTCATATCCTTCTTGGCAAAGGCTCGCCCTCCCCATCTCTCCATGCTGAGTCAATACTTCTGTAGCAAGGTCTTGCCTAGAAGCTCAGAAGGAAGGATGAAGGATTTATGAGACAGAATGGGAGACAGTGGGGATCAGGAGCCCTTGCACAGAGCATGGGTTCAGGTACCTCCGGTGAGGGTGGGCACAGAGTGAGGAAGGGACTAGGGCAGATGCTGTGCCTCTTCCTAATAATGAATACACACAAAGACATAGGAATAAACCAGCCCCCAAATAAAATAGAACTTTGCCCCAAAAATTCATTGTGAATTTAAGGGGCAGGACAGAACAGGTGTCCCATCCAGCTCTGCAAGTTCAGACTTCATCTTTATAGATGATCTGGATGAGGGGATTGAGTCCATCATCAGCAAGTTTGCTGATGATACCAAACTGGGAAGAAGGGTTGATCTGTTAGAGGGTAGGATGGCCCTGCAGAGGGACCTGGACAGATTGGAGAGATGGGCCGATTCCAATGGGATGATGTTTAATAAGTCCAAATGTCGGGTACTTCATTTTGGACACAACAATCCCATGCAGAGCTACAGACTGGGGACAGAGTGGCTGGAGAGTAGTGAGGCAGAAAGGGACCTGGGAGTGCTGGTTGACAGGAAGCTCAACATGAGCCAGCAGTGTGCCCAGGTGGCCAAGAAGGCCAATGGCATTCTGGCCTGCATCAGGAATAGTGTGGTGAGCAGAACCAGAGAAGTTATCGTCCCCCTGTACTCGGCACTAGTCAGACCTCATCTGGAATACTGTGTACAGTTCTGGGCCCCCCAGTTTGGGAAAGATGTCAGGATACTGGAATGTGTTCAGAGGAGGGCAACGAAGATGGTAAAGGGGCTGGAGCATAAGCCCTATGAGGAGCGACTGAGGGAGTTGGGGCTGTTTAGTCTAAAGAAGAGGAGGCTCAGGGGAGACCTCATTGCTCTCTACAGCTACCTGAAAGGAGGTTGTAGTCGGTCAGGGGTTGGTCTCTTCTCTCAGGTGACCAGTGACAGAACTAGAGGGCATGGACTCAAGCTTCGTCAGGGAAAGTTTAGGCTTGATGTGAGGAAGAAGTTCTTTACTGAAAGGGTGATTGGCCATTGGAATGCGTTGCCCAGGGAGGTGGTGGAGTCGCCGACCCTGGAGGTGTTTAAGGGGAGATTGGATGTGGCACTGAGTGCCATGGTTTAGATGATGGTTGGTGTTAGTGTTGGGTTATAGGTTGGACTCGATGATCTCAGAGGTCCTTTCCAACCTTGTCATACTGTGATACTGTGATACTGTGACTGATTTCCAGATTTGAGGGAAAAAATTGCTTTCCTCGTCCTGTCAACTACCAGCAAATAAAGTCATGGGAAGAAAAGTGCTCTTTGGAAACCTTGGATGATGGGAACAATCATACCTTAACCCTGCTAACCAGGAGCTGGGAGTCTCAAACCTCACTTGTCTCACTGCCATCGCTGCCTTTCTTGTAGGGCTGCTCTGACACATCAGACAGCAGCACCGAAACAGGCAATAAAATGAAATCTGTGTTGCTTCCTTTCACAAATTTCTATGGTCCCATGGAAAAATAATTGTTGATGGTGCTAGAAATCCGGTAGAGTTGGAAGCAACAGGGGGTTCTAATTTGTGCTTGCGGTTTAGTTTGAAGTCTTTACTTCTCCTGGTTCAGAAAATTAAGGAGCAACTTGAAAAGACACGTGGAGTCGATTATGATTTCTAAAATATTGTGACTTGAGTCAGTCACCTCAATCTGATGAAGAGGGTGGAGAGGGGAAGGAGGAATCCAAGTTTCTCAATTTGGTGGGGGAAGGGTCCTCCTGCATTTAAGAAAACCAAAATAAGACAAGAAAGGGGTGGCGTCTTTCTAGATGCCAAGATCAGCCAATCTCTGGGTGAGCTGCATCCATACATAATCCTCATTGCATATTCCACAAACAGCTTTCACTCTGCTTCCAGACAGCCACCCACCAGCCATTGAGCGCGATGATGTTCCTCGCATGACAACCACAAAGTTCAGCAGCTCAGAAGCCATGGAATGCAAGCCAGAAAGGCAACCATCCCTTCTGCCATCACCTTCCTCCTGGCGCCTCTGGCTGAACACGAAGCCAGGGGATCACTGGAAAGAGGGGGAAACCTGCTTGGGTGTGGGGTCACTGAGGGTTTTCACATGCCGTATTTTGAAATTGGTATGGTGCCCATTATAGAATTATAGTACCTGGCAGACAATTTCAGCAAGGCTCCAATTGTTTGGGGTCAGGAATGCTTCCTTGGTGCCACATGGCTTCAGTAGAGGTTGCCTAAAACAGGCAGGTTGAGTTCAGTTGTCCAAATAGAGGTGGCTATTGCTGTCTTGGGTGCTGCAAGTAATCTGCGAGATCCCTGGGACTGGAAAATATAATATAGGACCAGTTGAAATGTTGCACCCCTTGAAAGAGAACACCTGAGTACCTTGTTGCATCTAACATGAGGTTAGATACCTGCATCTTGGCAACCACAACAAGCCCATGTGGCTGGTGAGCTGCCTCACTCCTCTTACTCCATTCCCTCCTCTCTGCAATGGAAGCTTCCTCACCAACCCCATGTGCTGGGACACCTGCTGGCACCTCCTGCCAGCTACCAGCGCTAAACCTGAGATGAACAAACCCTCTGAAGTAGGCTGGCAGAGACCAAAAAAAAAAAAAAACCCACCAGGAGTTTATAGGCAAAACAAATGGCCAAAATCTCTTGGTTTGTGCTTGGCAGACAAGATGAGGAGGATGACTCAGCCCTCCTACCTTTCAAGTGCCTGAATTTGTGACATGAGCAAACACAGCAAACCACGATGGGATGCAGGTCCTGTTGTTGAGGGCACTTGTCATATTTATTCCAGTACGTGGAGGCAACTCTTAAAATGCTGCAGAGCTGCTGAAAGCTGAATTGATGAATGTGCCGTGAAAGTGAGGGCAGGGTTTGCAGTGAAATAAATAGTATTTCAATAATATTTTCTCGTCGGGGCTGTCACAGCTCTTTGCCAGCCTAATTGGAATGGGGGCTACTTTCCTCCACTGACAACTGTTTGAGCTGTTGTGGTGGTGGAGGTCTGGCAGCTGGGGGAGGTGCCAGAAACGGTGTCAATCAGCCAGGTGCAAATGAAAAAAGCGTTGCTCTGGTAGAGTTGCATCTGAAATTGAGGTCTGGATCAAAGGTGCTCTCTGCTTGGAGAACTGACAGTGCTCTTCACCTGATGAGCTCCAAACATTTTACAATGCTACTCCTCACTGCAAGAAAACTCATTTGCCTCATGTTCTCCCCTAAATCAATCACCTGCAGGTGAAAGAAGCTGAAAAGACGTCCTGTTTAGCAAAGTAAGTCATCTTCACATGAAAAATACTTGTCCTCCTAAAGCAAAGCCCCGTTCCACACAACACAAACTGCAGTCCCAATACAGAAATGCTTCTCTCCCTACCTCATCCCCCTCACCATTGCAGGGATCATGTTGTGACCATGATGAGAAGGTAAGAGCTGATCTAGGAAGAGACCATATTCCAAATTAGACAGATGAAGAGTGGGAAGAGGTAACGGTCTCCCTGCCTCTCATAAGGAGGAGGGACTCAATAAATGGGAGGATTTGTTGAGTGCATTTGGCAAGTTGTTGTCTTGTTATACCTCCACATTTGTGAAATGAACCTACTGAACTGTGACCTTTCCAGCCCCTGCCTCATGCTCCAGAGATTTCCCTCCTCTTGGGAAATCAACAGACCCAAAAATTACCTCACAGGTGTCCTGGCAAAATGAACGGCAAAGAGAAACAAAGAAGCATTGAGGGAACCTGGCAGGAAGAGGGAAGCAAAGCTTATCAGACACGTCTGTGAGGAGCAATCAGGAATTGGGACCATGCTGGCCAGAAGCAAAAGGAGGAAGCCATAAACATTTCAATCATGGATAGAATTGCCTGTAGTGAGAAGCCACATGTGTGCCTTGGTCGTTCTCAGGATCTGCATCTTATTAAGAAGTTCAAAGAGCAGCTGCCACAAGGCTGAGCTCCTGCCTGCAGAGCTCACCTGAAAGTGACAGGAACTCTGCAGAGATGGATTGTGGGAGAAACAGCTTCTTCAGGTTCCCTTCTCTCCCTAGGGGAGAGGTCAATGTGTTGCCCTCAAGACTGTTTCTGTGCTCCTGGTGCTGTGTCCCTGAGATCTTCACAGGTGTCTTCATCTCTCCCCAGCAACATCATGGACTTTCTTCCAGTTGTGACTGGAATAATCAGCAAATGGTCAAAGGAATAACACAGGTCTCTGAAAGGCCCTGTGCTATCACGTGGAGAAGGATGTGGACACTGGGAAATGTCCAAATGCAGCTTTTAAGAAGGATTATCACAAATTCAATGCAAGCCTTATTGTCTGTGCATTTGAAATACAGATTATTCAGCAGCCACATGACAGGAGATAACCAGCATGGTGCTGTGTCTGAGGGACAGGCTTAATGCACACAAAGGGAAGGTGCAGGTTGTGTTTATGTTATTGGGTAGCTTACGCTGCCCTGCTCTTATCAGCTGATAGCAGGAGGTTACACTTAGTATTTGCTACCTGAGAGAGAAACCCAATGTATGGATCTGCTGCTGGTCCTGGTTGAGTGTCTGACATGAGTGGAGTGAGCTGGGCAGTGGTGGCTTAGAAACAGTGGCTTATGGTCTTAAAGTTTGAGATCAACTCATTCTTTGTTATTCCAAGGGACATATGAATCCAGGAGAGATCTCCCTTTCATGTCAGCTCCTATGGGTCTCCAGTTTCACACTATGCCTCTGGGCTTAAATGCAAGTAAAATTCAATTTGGGCACTGAGTTTTGCAGTTTTCCATTCTAAGGGGAGAAAAAAATCGCTGAGTGGTCAGAACAGCAGCTTTCAGGTTGGACCAGATCTGCACAGCATCTCTCCATGGCTCTCTTTGGAGCAGATTCTCAGGCTGAACGTTTTGTGCAGGATGGACCAATATTTGCATCTTTGGCATCCAGTATCCCTGGCTGGGAATCTCAGCAACCTCGGTGACAAAACACATTCCCAATTACATTTTCCTCTCCATTCCAATGCTGATATTTTCCTCTAATTCCCCCCAAATTAAAAAAAAAGAAAAAAAAAGAATAATTTTAATGCTCATCCTGATTTTCAGCACTGATCTAAACCTGGGCAAAAAATTAGAGGATTCATATCAGCTCTTGTTTATGGAGATTGGAGTAAGATCCCTTTGTGTCTTGGAGTGGGCCTAAGAAATAAAGGAGGGGTAATAAATATTTGTTCTTTGCCTTCAAAGGAATTTCCCTGTAATCCTCACCAGTCTCCAAAAATATCTTGACATGTTATTTTCTCCTTTCTCCTATTGATTCTTGAAGCTGTCATTGTGACAGACAGTGGAAAGTGCTCTGTAAACACCCCTCTCAACGGGGAAAGCTTTCAGCTGCCTTTTAATTTTGTATTTAATTCTGATTTTCATACCTTCACTGTCTTTTCAGTACCAGCTCTTCAGTTCAGGAGGGGGATTAGTTGTTTCAAGCCTAAGTCATTGACTATCTGATTTTCTCATTATTTTGTGTTTCATAATTCCTCCCTCATGTTACTCTGAAAGCAGTTTTCGATCTGCGGATTAGGTGCTGAAAATTAATAATAGGCTGGTTAAAAATTAATTGCTCTGCTTTGTAAAGAAAATAAATAAATGAATAAAGATTAGCAGCTGTGCTACTAAAACACACTAAATACCAGTGTCTGCCTGAAAGCCTGCCTGGCAGTAGAGATGCTTTTTGTGAGCTGTTTGAGTGGTCTGCAGAGATAATTCATGAGATGGATTTGCTCCACACCTCAGCCTTCACACAATAAGCAGAGTGGGTTTCCTGTGCATTAGTCAGTCATCTGAAATTTGTTGAATATATTTATGAACCTACTTCAGTGATGCCTGAATTTCAGTTCAGGCATCACTGGCAGACTTGATTCTTGTTTTCATCAAGCACTGAAAAGCTGCTTGATGCCTCTAAGTCCAGATGACAGATAGCAAGAAGTGTTTCAAAGGTGGTGCAGATCTGGGATGCTTCACTTCATCCCCAGGAGAATTCTCTTTCAGAATGACAGAGCTTGGATATGAGACATAAGGAGCAAAAAGAGGAAGGCTGAGGGTGCACAGTGGGGCTTGGCAGTACAACACGGGGCAGGTTTCTTGTCAGTTTGCTCCTTGTGTAAGTGACTAACTGCTGAATGGACCTGGATGAATTCAAGTGAATGGAATGAATGAATAACAGAGATATTTTGGATGCCCTTGTTAACAGCTTTTGTTGACTTGATCCAACGAGTGCTACAAAGTGTGTTGATTTTCATTCTGGAAATAGTCAGAGTTTATTAAATTAGCAGCTTCTCTCCTTTTATTAAGCAATCAACTGTTTGCTGCTTCTTGATCACCCCAGGTAAGAAATATGGGAGCTCAATTTAGCCCATCCTCATGGTTGTGTGTGATCAGGTACTGTGGCTCGGCTGATGGGACGAGAGGAAATGGCTTCAAGTTGCACAAAGGGAGGTTTAGATTGGATATCAGGAAAGATTTCCTCACAGAAGGAGTGGTGAAGCACTGGCAGAGGCTGCCCAGGGCAGTGGTGGAGGCTCAGTCCCTCCTGGGGTTTAAAAAATGTGTAGACTTGGCCCTTTGGGACATGGTTTAGTAGGCATTGTATTAGGCTGAAGATTTGACTGGATGAGCTTCGAGGTCTTTTCCAGTCCTAACAATTCTAAGAATCTGTTGTATGATTCAATGCTTGCTGGTAATATCCTAAATCAACCTAATTCAGTCTTAGACAATGATCAATACCCCTGCCCCACTCTGAGCCCTTCTACTCCTAGAGAAGGAACCAAAAGGTAGAGAGAGCTGGCATGAGGTGAAGAGATAGCTTTCAATTTTATTTTTCACTCCCTCAAAATATGTTGGCTGCTACGTCACAAGGGCTGAAGGTGAGTCAAGGTGGATGTGGCAGGACCAGAAAAACACCTGTTAGTGAGATCTTTCCTGGCTGTAAGGTGCCCATGGGTGTTCCTGTGGGAACCAAACCTCAAACTGAGGATTTACTCTAGCGTTTCTCTCTCCTCTTTCCTGCAGAGCCAAGCTGAATATGCCTTATTTCTACAAGCACAATACAGGGAAATTCTGAAGGACTGAAAAGAATAGTAATTTTGAAATGTCAAAATATTTTAACAGGTTTCAATTTATGTGAAAGATCTCAGCATTGTCAAAATGGAAACGTTTCTTTTGCGTTCATTGCAAGACCATGAAATGTTGCTTCACCTCTGCTCAAGTGAGTAAAAAGTATGAGATGGCAGTTACAGAAGGGGTACTGAAAACAAGAAATGCCTTATTCTGTGTGATTTGGAAATCCGATAGGATTTTCAATGGGGAAATGCAATGTGGGGTGAAAAGTATTGTGTAATTGTAGGAACCTCTTTGGTTCTTGCATCTTTTCGCAAGTTGGTCAAGGTGGCCTCCAAATCAGGAGGAATCCAGCTTGCTTTATCTCCCACAATTTTGTGGTAAAATTCAGGAACTGTGCTTCAGGCTTTCCGAAGCTCATTGAGCAAAGGGCTCATCTGAGATCACGTGTGGAGATTTCTGGGTAGGTTTCTCACGGCGGACCCTGTCACAGGGCCCAAAAGCGATGGCAACAAGACTGTAAGAAAAGCAAGAAGCTCTCTCTGCACACATCCCTGCCTCCAAGAGAGGTTTTGAGATGTAAAAATCAATAAATTGCAGAGCACTGTCTTGGGCAGTGTGGGTGTGATGTCCTGGCTCCTGCCCACAAGCTCAGCCCTAGTCTCAGCCCAGGAGAGAGTCTTAGACAGTGGAGAAAGGAACCAGGGAAAATATTGCTGCCAGCAGAAGATGAGTATTGCTTGCAAATAAAACCAGGCAGATGGCCTGCTGAATTGCAGTCCTTAATTAAAAGGGCTTTATTCTCTAAGCTAATTATAGAATAATTCCTGGTGTGTGAGGGGCTCCTTTGGCAAAGGGAGGGTGGTAACGAACAACTCAATTTGCCTCCTCATCAGCAGGCTCAGCCCTTCGTTCTGCTGCATTAGGGATAACAATACCTCTGGCTGTTAGCTCTGAGGTGGACCCTGTGAAGGGAAATAAAAGAAAGGAGCAAGAGGTCTCAGACAGCACTGGCATGACAAAGTGGGATCTCATTGTTATGTCTGTCACAGGATGGATAACCCAGGAGCTTCCATGTAAATCCAGACTGGGTTGTGACTGGATTTGGATAATGTTTGACATTATTAGAAGAGGTTTCAGCTAGAGCTGTGATTCTTTTCTTCAGGATTTGCATTTTAAACTTACTTCAGCTTTCCCATGACACATGAACCTGGAAGTGCAACGTCACTGCAAGTCCCCCTGCTCCTTCCATGACACCCTCTATGGATGCAGCTCTATGGATAAAATCTCAAAACACAGATGGTAAACATCATCAAAAAAGGATCACTTGTGCAAGATGTAAAAGTTTAACACCTTGAGCAAGACCAAGCCCTTGCAGACACCAGGATGGTGAGGTGGCCTTGCTGTCCCAGCAGCTCTCACCCCAAAGAAAAAGCCTAAGCTGGTGCAAAGTGTCTCCTATCTTCTAAACTCATCATCATCCATCACTTTGATGGTGCTGCTAAGTGGTAAAAGATGCAGCAGCCATTTACCCTCCTCCCTCCTCTGCCTCCTGTGACCTCCCTAAATTGAAAAGCGGTTGGTTCACCCTGTTCCCCTCCCATCTTTTGCTGAACACTAATTCTCCCAGACAGTCTTCATGATTTCCCCAGCTCCTCAGGTTTATTGTCCCATCTCCAGTCTCGCCTTGCAATCAGAGAAGGAGGAAAAAATGATGCCTACAATGCTCTGCTTGACCCCTTGTGAGAGGCTTGGGCTAGCCTTGCCTTATCAGGACAGAGGTCTGTCTTATCAGTGAGCGTAGCCAGGGCTGTGTCTTCCAGACAGGGCTCAGGGAATGAAAATGCTACTAATCTCTGCCTGGCATTTCTCTCTCTTTCTCCATCAAAATCAAGCAAGGAATCTTTTTCCATCCCCTCCCCAGATTAAGGGTGTGTGTGTGTGTGTGCGGGGGGGGGGTGGATGGAAAAATACTCAGCAAATGAGAAACTTTATGCAATTTTTCCTGCCTGTGGCTTCTATATATAGGTTTAATTAGAAGATGAAAGGCACTTCAGGATTATGATGTGAGATTCGTTTCCTTAGCCTTGTAACTAATGCCCTGTGGTTTCAATAACACTGACTCGACTTCGTTAGCCCCCAAGCAAATATCTACCTATGTATAGCGTGGAATTGCTATCCTGGGTCAGAACTCAGGAAAGTCAGAGGCTCTGCTTTAAGTGCTCTCTGATTATCTCTAGCCGAGGTTACGGAAGAAGCAGTTTGGCACCTGTGAATTGAATTCCTGAGAGAGCCCCTTGAATGAAGCTTCTTTGCCTGATACTGGAAAGTTTTGTCTCTTGCTCCCCACAAACCTTTACGTTAGAGGCAGAACAACTCTTTCTCATTTATCTGGAAAAGGACCGAGCCGTTTCTGACGGACATCTCAAATTACCCAGCTTCGTTCTGGCTGCCAGGCTACCTTGGTTTGCCCCTTTGTATTTGAATTATCCTCAAAAAGCACTGTGGCCACGCAGCTCACAGCTGTGCTTTGGAGAAGAGCTATTCAAGCCTGCCCAGGTGGGTTTCTGGCTTGCAGGGTGCTTGCTTGTGGTCCTGGAGACTCGAATGTGGCTGCTGCTGTGCAGAATGGCCAATTGCTCAATAATTTTATAAACACTAAATGTCAGGGACACTTTCTGCTGTCAGACTGAGACTGAAGAGAGTGGTGCTTGCAGGAAAGGCTCAGGTACGGCCAGAGGCTGAACTCCCTGCTGAGACTCAGGCTGCATAGACCATGCTTGTCACCCTGAAACAGGGTGACATCTCTCATTCTGCCTTGGGAATACTTCTAATTACCTGCTCCAGCATCGTGGCTGGAGCTGGATATTAGATCTAAAACAAGAACAAGGCTTATGAACCAAAGCCCTATGATTAGAGAATCATAAATTCATTGAGTTTGGAAAAGACCTCGAAGTTCATCCAGTCCAACCATCAGTCCAACCCAACCATGCCTGCTAAACCATGTCCCAAACAGCCACTTCTACATGTTTTTTTGAACCTCTCCAGGGATGGAGCCTCCACCACTGCCCTGGGCAGCCTCTGCCAGTGCTTCACCACTCTTTCAGTGAAGAAATTCTTCCTGATATCCAGTCTGAACCTACTCTGGCCCAACATGAGGCCATTTCCTCCCTTCCCATCCCTTGTTACTTGGGAGTAGGGACTGGCACGCACCTCACCACAACCTCCTTTGAGGGAGCTGCAGAGAATGATGAGGTCTCCCCTCAGCCTCTTCTTCTCCAGGCTAAACCACCCCAGGTCCCTCAGGCACTGTCAGAAGCCTTGTTCTCCAGTCCCTTCCCCAGCTCCGTTCCCTTCTCTGGAAACGCTCCAGCCCCTCAATGTTCTTCTTGTAGTGAGGGGCCCAAAACTGAACCTAGGATTCGAGGTTTGGCCTCAGCAGTGCGGAGTCCAGGTGGGACGATCCCTTCTCTGCTCCTGCTGCCCACACCATGGCTGATCCAAGCCAAGGTGCTACTGTCCTTCTTGTCCACCTGGGCCACTGCTGGCTCATGTTCAGCCAATGTCAACCAGCACCCCCAGGGCCTTCTCTGCCAGGCAGTTCTCCAGCCAATCTTCCCCAAACCTGGAGCTGCGTGGGGTTGTTGTGACCCAAGTGCAAGACCCAGCATTTGGTCTTATTAAACCTCACGCAACTTACCTGAGCCCTTGGATCCAGCCTGTCCAGGTCCCTCTGTAGATCCTTTCTGCCCTCCAGCAGATCCACACTCCTGCCCAGTTGGGTGCCACCTGCAACCTGACTGAGGGAGCACTCACTCTCCTCATTCAGGGGTTAGGGGAAGGTTGAGGAAGACACACAGAATTCTCAGTGTCTAAGAAAGCCTTCAGAGATCTCAGGTGTTTGAAGTTAAAATGGAATTATTCTTCCCTACCCCTTTTTATTTTTAGAGTGCAAATGGATCAAAACAAAGCCTTTCTACTGCACACTTTCATGAGACACAGACTGGTGTTGCACATATTATCAAGGAGCCTTAAGAGTCACAAAAATTGCTTTTTACCTGAAGCCTTTCTCAATTACTGTCATCAAAACAGAGAGCAGGACAGGCGAAAGGCAGAAGGGACATCTGGGGCTGCTCCCTCCATTGTGGACATTTACTTAAGAAAAGCTTTTTATGTGGAGCAGGTGAGCCCACACCTGCATTTCTTTTAATCCCCATCATCTTCTATGTGTGCAAGTCAGCTGACAAAACTGCTCCTGCAGTTTTTTCTCCTCTTGCCTAGAATTATTTTTTTTATTGTCATTATTATTAAGGGCACAACAAGATTTATTTTCTGTAAAACAAGCTGTGTTATTGCCAAGACGGATTTGAAGGGCTGGATTAGGAAGGGGCATTACAATACCTTTTGTATGAAAATGAAATATCATGAGCAGTTTCTTGGCAGATCTAATGTCGTTCAGTGCTGTTCTTTGGGAATAGAAATTCCAGGCAGGGACTCTGGAAAATGTACAGTGCCCGTGGTATAATGAGAGGCTGTATTAGAATGGATAGGCATGAGCTGGGCAGATTAATATTTAATGAAGAGTGAACTCTGCTATCCCCTAATCATTGAGTGCCTGGGATTTGCAAAGTGACTAATTTTAAAGTATTTTGTATGGAATTATTCATGCATTAAAAAGTACATGACTTTTGCAGTCTAAGTCACTGAAGTGGAATTAAACTCAATGAAATTCAGTCACCAAAACGTCAGGTCCAGCTGAGACAACGGCAATGGGACAAGGGAATTGCTCTTCCTAAAGGCCTCGATGGAGCTGGAAAAGACTGGTTTTGGGCAAACAGCCTTCCTGGACTCAGCTCAATGAGTTTCTTGGGAACCCAGAGTGAAGCAGAACCCTTTTCAAAGCAAGGAAGGACTTCAGAGCAGGAAAATCACTTAGATGAAAACATAGCACAAGGCTGCTGGTTTGGGGATGGAATACGACTGGGTGAGAAGCAGTGGCCTCCCTTGAGGGAGAGTTATGACACCACTGTCCTCATCTTTATTTTTGTTTATATTTTGCCTAGAATGATGACTTAAAATTCGCTTTTTGATCCAGAGTTTGAGACTTTACTTTGGCTTGAACGAGTGTTTTTTGGACCTCAGCTCAGACAATTCTTATAGCACTGTCTTATAGTCTTTTCTCCACTAGTTTTTGATAAAGGAAGAACGTTCCAAAGAAAATGTCATTTTGCTTGGAAAATTATTTTTTAATTGGGAGGTGGGGAAGAAGGGTTTTGTTCACTGGCTTCTTTAAAAAGTTTCCACTCTTCCTCTGTTAGAAACCAGTGTGTGGATGTTAAAGCATCTTCTTGAAAGTTGTTGGTTAACCCAGGCTTGTGTTTTGTGCAAGAAGTGCAAGGCAGAGGAGAAAGATTCTTTCTCCTTGAACAACCTATGGATGCAAAAAACTCATTGACTTAATGAGAGAAGATGAAAGAAACCGAATAAAAAGCATTTACAGCTACCTGAATGCTACTAATTATGGCAAGGGGTGTTTGCAGGAGAATAATGAGGGAAAAATATGGCGATAAATGTATGGGAAAGGTAGACGAGAACAGGCAGAAGATTCATTTTCTTCCTGTGTCCCTGCACAGTTCCTCATATAAAGGATCTGTCTTATCAGTACAAGAAATAATGATGGTACTGACTCATTAGGAAGACACAGTAGGTAAATATTGCAGTCAGGAATGAGAAAGTCACACCTATGGTCTTCGCTGTGACCCATGGAGCAAAATGACTTTTTTAATAACAAAGGAGGAAAAACAGTGTGTGTGCACTTGTATTTGAAGCTTCTGGATTTGCATGGAAGCAGCTGGAGCATTTTATTTTATTTATATTTTTTAATGTGGAACCAACTGAGAAATCAATTTATCCTTTCTCTGGATAAATTAAGACAAAAGGTAAGTCTGAACACGCGAAAGAATAATTTCACAACAGCTTGAGAAAAATGCCTTTTTTTTTAGTTATTGTGGATAGAACAAGGATTTGGCACGGGAGCTGCCCAAAGGTTATTTAATCTTTCTTCATCTTTTTTATTTGATCTCTGAAAAGAAAGATCCATTAGTTTCATAGCAATTAGTCTAAGTAGAGCTAGAGAAAACCATGTTAAGTCTCAAATATAGTGTTGAACTCAATTAAAAGCCTTTTGTGAGTTGTTCCCTTATCTGCCTGCCCATAAATGTCAGTGTATTAATGGTCATAATTTGTCTCAGGTCTAGGAAATAACTTTTTCCTCCCATTGCCTTTTTTAAACAATTGTGGAAACAAACACAACTGGCCATGCACGGAGCCCTGCATTCAGTCCTGGAGTCCTCGGCAAGGGAAGGACCTGGAGCTGTGGGAGTGAGACAAGAGGAGGCCACAAAGATGATCCAAGGGCTGGAGCACCTCTGCTATGAGGGCAGACTGAGAAAGTTGGGGTTGTTCAGCCTGGAGAAGAGAAGGCTCCAGGGAAACCATACAGCAGCCTCCCAGGACTGAAAAGGGCTCCAGGAACTCTGGGGAGGGGCTTTTTCCAAGGGCCTGGAGTGACAGGATGAGGGGGAATGGCTTTAAATTGGAAGCGGGGAGATTTAGATTGGACATTAGGAAGAAATTCTTCACACTGAGGGTGCGGAGACCCTGGCCCAAGTTGCCCCGAGAAGTGGTGGCTGCCCCATCCCTGGAGGTGTTCAAGGCCAGGCTGGATGGGGCTTTGAGCCCCCTGATTCAGTGGGAGGTGTCCCTGCCCATGGCAGGGAGTTGGAACTGGATGGACTTTGAGGTTCTTTCCAACCCTTTGACCTTTGCTCCTCTGGCTTGTCCGTCAGAGCTGCCTTCATCCCTCTGCTGCTCTGGAGAAACACGGGGGTGTTGCTCTCGTGTGGCTGTGGAGGTCCAGCACAGGACACCTGGAAATCCAGGCTGGCTGGAATAGCTGTGGGAAGAAGTCACGGTGAGACTGTGCCTACAGCAAGGCAGAGACTCCTCTACTGGCATCTCCTTGTGGCTGGCACAGCCCAGCTGCCCTCCTTTTCCATCTGCCAGAGCTTCTCCCCAGGAAGACATTTGACTCTGCGACATCTCAGTGCTGCTGTTAGTCTGGCAGCAACAAAAACACCGGGTTAATTAAACGCACAAGAACATAATTGCAATTATCCCAAACAAACTGCTGAATCAGAATAGCAAATCACCCGGAGGCTGGAGGGAAGGCTGGTTCTCTTGCTCTGTTTTTTTTTTTATCATGAGGGCTGATGAGGCACAGAGCGGCCAAGCAAAAGCTGCAACACGAGATGTGCCGCTGGCAAGAATGTTTAAACCTGCTGAATAAAAGATAAAGCTAAAGATAAAGCTGGGACTGAGAACAGCCCAGCTGCTTGAGTCATTTTAGGCTGTTTTCACTCTAGGGAAATCCCAGGAGTCTGCATTCAGCAAACATTTCTGCAACTTGGAAATCTTCCCAACCTGGGACTAAACCACACCAGTAAGTTCCACTCCCAGCTCATGATTCCACTGCCACAAAGCCTCTGTGAAGTGGGCTGATGGCCAAGGTACTCCCTTGGCTCTTACCAGACCCCATGCCAAGGATGCCTTCTGAAGAATCTGCAGGGAGGACGTGAGATTTGCTCTGCAGCATGCCTGATCTTCAAGGAAAAACACAAGGACACATCGGGGACCACCTGAAAATGAACTTATGAGAAAATGAAGTGTGCCTGACCCTGCAGGGTCCACGGAGGAAGATTTGGCACCTTCCCACTTCCACTGCACAATTCCTGCAGTCCTTGTTTGCAGCCAACCTATCTATTATGCTCTCTCTAGGCTTGGTTTCTGTTGAGCTGCTTCAGTGTGTCCCACTAAAGGCATAAAATTGAGAGAAGCCAGTGAATTATAAGGTCCCTGATAGTGGGACTGAGCAAACGGGCTGCTGTTAATCTTCCCTTTGCTACTCAGTTTTTGTTCTGCTTGTAATAAATCCCCACGCCCTTTGCTGTTGAAAATGCAGCAGCAATACTGAAAAAGGAGGAAAAAATAAAAGCTGGAGGTTGCTATGTGCAGAAAGAAAATAAGGGATTCGTGTCTTGGACAGGCCAATACTTTTGCTTATTGAGACCTGAGCCTAAGTGTGATCATCTGGTGTTTAATGTAATGCGATGATAACCCAGGCTGGGCTATAACAGATTGGAAAAGCTGTTGGTTTAATGCAGGAAATGGGGTAGATTGTGCTCTCTGATTTCTTATAGCAGGGCAGTTGGAGACATGGCATGAGGTTGCTTCCAAATCTGGAGCAATAGCTAGCTGGGAGTTTGTTACTGAAGGTCTTTTCCCCAAAATGCCATCTCTGTGGATTTACAGCTACTTGTGGAAAAAGTTCATATTTATAATAAAGCTGGGGAAAAAAAAGAAATTCTGAGATGATCTGCTATTTGCTTTGATTTGATCAAAATAATAAGGTCCGTTTTGGTTCAAAATTGCTTTCAATCTGGAAATTTATATACAGCAGAAGTTGAAAATATTAAATAATAATGATGAGAGAAGATAGCACTTGATAGCCCTCAAATTTCTGCACTTTCATGCTGGTTCTCATTTGTGAAAAAATTTGTACTTTTGACTATTCACCTCCAGCTGAAGCAGGGAAAAAAGGAAAACCAGAAGGGAAATCGCTTGAGGGCCTTGGAAGTGGATGTTGCAGAGAAGAAAGGGGGCAGATGATGTGCTGGTAGGGAAAGCTGGATCTCAGTGACAGCTCAGACCACCTCAGCATCCCTCCCAACTCCCCAACTCCTTCTGCTCACGAGCTGCTGAGTTTCATTTCCTCTGGCTCAACAAATCCCTAATCCCAGAGCCGATTTCATGGTCGGGGGTTTGCTTAATACCTAGCTCTGATTCCTGTTGACAACAAGATAGCTTTATATTACTTGTCAGGCTAGGAAGCACTGAAGAAGGTGCAAATTCATATTAGCTTCCAGCCAGGAGCTGTGTGAGATTGCCTTTGTGCTGCTGAGAATTGCATCTCGGCAGAGCAGATGCTGGTGCAGCGCTTGTGCCTGATGCTATGGAATAATGCAGTCGTTGATGATAAGGCCATAAATGTTGTGACAAAGGTGGAGTATGTTCAGAAGGGTAATATCTGTTACTGGACTGATACAACTAGAAATGGAAAAGCTCTTTGGCACACACCCTTCTTCAGGTCTATAAAAGTTATATGGTTCTTAAGCCACACAAGCGACTGTGTTCCTGGCAACGAGGCTGTAAAGAATGGGCCTTGCAGGAATTAGAGTCAAGGGAGAAAAAAGAAGGCATCGTCATCAAACAAGGTTTTCGTCCTCTGGGTGAAGGAATAGAGCAGGATTAGCTTGTATTTGAAGGACCAAGTGTGACCAGGAGTATGAGGGAGGGGATTCTGCCCCTCTGTTCTGCTCTCGTGAGACCCCACCTGGAGCCCTGTGTCCGGTTCTTGAGTCCTCAGCACAGGAGGGACCTGGAGCTGTTAGAGCGAGTCCAGAGGAGGCCACAGAGATGATCTAAGGGCTGGAGCACCTCTACTCTGAGGACAGGCTGAGAGAGTTGGGATTGTTCAGCCTGGAAAAGAACAAGGTTCCAGGGAGACCTTAGAGCAGCCTCCCAGGACTGAAAGGGGCTCCAGGAAAGCTGGGGAGGGGCTCTTGATCAGAAAATGCAGGGACAGGATGAGGGAGAATGGTTTTCAGCTGAAAGAGGGGAGATTGAGATGAGATCTTATGGAGAAATGTTTTGCTGTGAGGGTGGGGAGGCCCTGGCCCAGGTTGCCCAGAGAAGCTGTGGCTGCCCCATCCCTGGAAGTGTTCAAGGCCAGGTGGGGTGGGGCTTTGAGCCCCCTGATCCAGTGGGAGGTGTCCCTGCCCATGGCAGGAGGGTGGAACTGGATGTGCTTTGAGGTTCCTTCCAACCCAAACCATTCCATGATTCTGTGATTTTATGATGTCACCTGGGGGTGATTTTTTCTTGGTTATTCATTATTTTGTGGGGAGAAAAGTTTTTCTTGGAAATTTTGTTTTGCCTTCTCCTTAGATGCACAGTTCTCTTGGCTTTCTGAACAATAATGGCAAATTGATCTATAACAGGACAGAACCAGAAAGGGCCAAATCCTGCAACCTTACTGGGACAATGTGCCTCTCTTGGATACCTCACCCTAAGTTAGAGGCATATCCTGGAGGTGCACATATTTGCTGCCCCGTGCTGAACACCCTTGAGACAGCCACTCTGTGACTTCTTCTTTGCAGGCACCACCATCTAGTGCACCAAACTGGAACTTCATGCTTTTCCGTGAGGTTTTATTCTGCAGTTGTGACTGAAGATTGTGGAATAGTTGATGCTTAATAAAACAGCCACTGTACGGAGCTGTTTATTCTTGCTAAGCACTGCAAACAGTCCTCAAGGAGGCCTTGATTCCTACAGCCGTGAGGATGGGAACACTCATTGCTGGGTTCGTTGTCTCTAAAAGGGAATTTGCAAAGTGATCATAGAACCAATAGAACGATAGAATGGTTTGGGTTGGAAGTGACCTCAAAGCCCATCCAGTTCCAACTCCCTGCCATGGGCAGAGACACCTCCCACTGGATCAGGGGGCTCCAAATCCCATCCAACCCGGCCTTGAACACTTCCAGCGGTGGGGCAGCCACCACTTCTCTGGGCAACCTGGGCTAGGGCCTCACCACTCTCACAGCAAAACATTTCTCCCTAAGATCTCATCTCAATCTCCCTTTTAGGTTAAAACCATTCCCCCTCATCCTGTCCCTGCACTTCCTGATCAAGAGCCCCTCCCCAGCTTTTCTGGAGCCCCTTTCAGTACTGGGAGGCTGCTCTAAGATCTCCCTGGAGCCTTCTCTTCTCCAGGCTGAACAGCCTGATCAGCTCCTGGATAATCTCCATGGCCTCCTCTTGATTCACTCCCACATATCCGTGTCCTTCCTGTGCTGAGGAATACAGAATGGAATGGATAAATCACGCTGCCTGCTCTCCAAGGAAGGGTGTTTTCTGGCTTATGAAGTCGACTCAGTCCCTGTCTGTACAAGGCAGGCAGGATAACTGTGGTGTAAGGAAAAGGGAATATCATCACCTCTTGAGGGGCTCCTGGATGAACCACATAGGAAACAATGTAGGGTGTGGACATTTCTCAAGAAGGCTGGTGAGCCAGACCCTTCCACCTAGACAAGCTCACTCCTTTGATGTTTGGTACCTTACCTATTAAATCTTAAAAGATCTCCCTGTCTCTGCCATCTGGCTTTTTTTTCATGTGAATTGCTACAAAAGGATGCAACTCTGGCATGGTGGCGCAGGAGGTCTCTGCTCCTGATCCAAAGTTGATCCCTGACCCTCGTTGGCGCATCAGTTGTAGAAAGTGAAAACAGAAGGTGCGAACGGAGAGGTTTATTAGAGCTATGAGAGCTTTTTCTTTCTGAGAAGTGTTTCAAGGTTTGAGTGGATCATGCTGTGACTTTCACTAAGGCCCTGCAGATCTCACACCCTTCATGACCATGACTGAGCACGAGGTTGCAGTGGGCTGCCAGGCTTTGGGAGAGTTTGAGAGACAGAGAGTTCCAAGCCTGTTGGCGGTGTTGGTCCTTAGTCACCTCGGACAGCCCTGCTTCCCTGTTCTTTGCCCACAGTTGAGGAGAAGTTTCAAGCAGTGGAAATAAAATGACATTATTCCAGGCAGAGCTGATTTCATGAAAAATACATTGTCTTTTCCACAGCTTCAGTGAAAATATATTGGTTTCTGCCAGGTTTAATTAGAAGCCATCTATTCTCAAAACTTGGGAAGAAGAACTGGCCAGAGAGGTGAGTGAACATGAAAGATTTGAGAGATTTCAGATCTCCTGCAGGGACTGAATTAATAGACTTTAACCCTTTGCTTGCAAAGGAAATTAAAATAATGCTTCTTCCTGCTGAACATGCGCTGGAAAATAATCATATGAAAGCATAAAAATATGCATTTGTTTATGATCTGGGTTCAGGAATTACTGCTTTGCTTTGCTTTTGCTTAGGATGCTTCATTTTGTCCTACAATGTGAACTAAAAAAATTATGAGTGAAACTATTACCCATCTTAAAAATAGGAGTAACAGTAAGAGAAAGAGAAAGTTACATTCAACAAAAATTAAATGGCTCTATTCACTTTAAAAGGCCTTCCAATTCAATTTTTGTCTGGTTTTCCCAATAGTGCATTGTGGCAGTCTTTGAGATGAAAGCACTGCAATGAGAAATCAAGACATAGCAGTTTGCAAGCGTCAGGACAAGGAGTCTTGACTTTTCCAATGACCCAGTTTCAATTGAGCTGAACTCCAGCAAGTCTGCAGAAAGCTATGGCACTCTCGGGAAGGACTTGACTTCTCTTTTTAAACCTCCCCTTCAGCTGACAACTAAAACCCTGTTGGCTAAAAGATGATGAGTTGGTCAGAGACTGAGGACTTTTTTTATTGGCATCGACCTTGCTACCAAACAGCCCCAAGTATGTCTTTCTGAAAAATAAATGGTCTTGGAAAACTCCTTTTGGATGCTCTTGAACTGCAATGAAGAGTCTTATTCTGGTTTAATCTTTTAAACCAAATTTTCTTTTATTCTGGAATAAATGTGCTCACAAAGATTTATTCTGTAATTACTACACACCTTGTGTTTGGTCTCACTGTAATGTGAACAAGCACATAGGGACAACTGTGTGCTGAGTGATGAATAACAAGAGCATCCCCTGCTGCCTGGAAAAGATGCAGAATCTGGGTACTGATCTTCATTGAGTTCTGAATTTGATAGTTGTCAAATAAAAAAACATTCTTTGAGTGAATGAGTGACAAAATGACACGACCACCCAAAGGTTTGTGCCTTGGGAACACCAGTGAATCCCTGTCAGGGATCTTTATCCCTTGTCTCTGCAGGAAGACAATGATTTAACAACAGGAATATGAATCATCATCGGAGGGCTTTGCAAGGGCTTTGAGTTTGCTTTTAAGTGGTTTTGTGTTAAATTGGTTTCATTGAACGACAGAATGACCTGAGCTGGGAGGGACCTAAAAGGACCATTGAGTCCAACTCCTGTCTCTGGACAGGACACCCCAACACTCACACTGTGGGGATGAGGGCATTGGCCAAAGGCTTCTGGAATGTTGTCAGGCTGTGACTGCTTCCCTGGGGAGCTGTTCCAGTGCTCCACCTCCCTCTGGGGGAAGAACCTTTTCCTAATGTCCAGCCTGACCCTCCCCTGGCACATCTTCCTGCCATTCTCTCGGGTCCTGTCATTGCTCACCAGAGAGAAGATCTCAGTGCCTGCTCCTCATCCTCCCCGTGTGAGGAAGCTGCAAACTGTGATAAGATCTCCCTTCAGTCTCCTTTTCTCCAGGCTGAACAGACCAAGTGACTCCAGCTGCTCCTCACACATCTTCCCCTCTAAACCCTTCACCAGCTCCGTGCCCTCCTCTGGACACTCTTAGGTAGCTTTAGATCCATTTTATCCTGTGGTGCCCAAAACTGCACCCAGTGCTCAAATCAAGTACCTGAACATGAACTTTGAAACTTGGCAAACAGGAATGTGCCATTTGGACAGATTCATCCCGACAGCAAATCACAGTGCTCGACCTAGACTGGCTTTGGAAAACTTGGGCAGAGGGTGGAACATAAAAATGCTTCAGCTTCCCAAACACCTGAGTTACACCACTACAGAGCAACCTTCCTGTGAAAGTCAGCCACAGATTACATCATGCTGACTTCCCCCACTTCCAGGGGCCATCCTGTATCAAACAGTGCTGTAAATGATGAGCACATGATGATGAGTAAATGTAAATGATTGACACGCTGAGCTCTGGAAGAGGATTGGTTGCATTGCTTCGTTCTGGTTTTGATTAATGGGTGCCAGCCCTGCCTCTACCTCACAGCGGCAGTTTCCCAGAGAGGAGGAAACAAGGCAGTTTTTGGCAAGGTTCGCTCAACCAAATCACAGATTTCTGTTCGAGGGTGTTTGCTGCTTGCGAACTCATCTTTCTTTTACTTACAGCTTCTTCTCTGCGGGGCTCCTGAGGATGGAGGTTCCATGTTCGGGCCACAACAGAAATGATAATTGCAAGCATAGGTCTCTGAAGGACTGGGCTGATGCCATCATGGGAGATGAGTTCAGGAGGTGCTTCAGTCTCTCGTGCTGATGTATGGCTTGATTATTTTTTCCTTTAAATGCGCTTTAATGTTACTTTGCAGGGTGCTGGCGAGATGTCAGCTGTCACCACAGCCTAAAAGCATTCAAGAAGCATTTGGACAACGCACTCAGATGGTGTAAAATTTTGGGGTTGTCCTATGCAGGGATAGGAGTTGGACTCGATGATCTTTGTGAGTCCCTTCCAACTCAGGTCATTCAGTGATTAATTTACTGGGTATTAGATGGCTTGAGCTGCAGTCTTGAAATAAAGCAAGTTTGAAACAAACAGTTCTTGCAAGATGTGGAGTCAGCAGAGACTGGATGAAATTTATTAACTATATTTAGAGGGTGAAACAACCTGGTTTACAGACCATGTATGGAGACTTCAGAGGAAAGTTCTGTTGGAGGACAATTATCAAGGATTGCTCAAGACTCCCAAGACCCTCAAAGACCTCTGCCTCAAATAACTGGGCATGCAGAAGGGGAAAGAGGAATATTATAATTAGTTCTGGGAATGTTATTATTATGTATGGTTATAGTCCAGGTATTCTTGTGAATATACATGCTTTCCTGTAATAAAAGATGTTCAGTACGCACAAATGGCTTGGAATGATCCCCTGTGCATCCCATGCTGTTAATGAAGTAATGTCTGCTTCTTAATACAGAAATTGGTATTAAGGAGTTTTTATTTTATTCCAAATTTTTGGCAACAGTGCCATCTCCATCCCTTCTGCTCCCTCCACATCAGCTGCAGCAGCTGCAGTGGGGATTCTGCCCACTTGCCAGGCTCTGCTCCACCTGTGCTGGCCTTCAACAGACACTGCGGGAGTGAGGGCTTTGTAAGAGACAGAAGCCTTGAAATGCTCTTCCAATCTCAAAAGCATGAGTTGTCTGCTCTGGTGATAACTGCTACAACACTTGACATCCAAGTGAAGATGAGAAACGGTCCATTTTTTAACTGGCTGGGGGTTGCTTCTGAAGTTTCCCACCTGCCCTGGAAAGCAGTTTCCTCCGTACCCTGACTGGCTTATGGGATCTGAGTCCTGCCTCATTTTTGGCTGGAAAGAAACCTCCCATCACATCCTGCCTGGCTAAAATCATGGGCAGACACAGAGCCACAGCAGTGAAACTAGCAATGCTTCCTTTTTTCTTCCATTAACATTTGATTTGGAGCTGTATTACACCTTGATAATGGAGAGAGCAAAAATGGGGCTCAGTTCCATGCTCGCTGTTATTAAAACTCTCAATCAGGTCGCCTACAGAACCATCTCTGTTACCTTCAAAAATGAAAGTGGGGAATTGCCTTCCTTTGTCTCTCTTGATGATGCAAGAACTCTCAGCAACACCAATAAAGCACCTGGATTTTCCTGATCCTGCCAGTTTGCAATGACAGAAGGCAGTAGGCAGGTAATTTTGCTGTGCCTTTGCCTTGCTGAGCTGCCCTGATCTCCTTTACCTGTAAATCAGGTGACAGATTGCCTCAGTGTGGACATTTGTGTTGCAGAAACCTACATTCAATTCTGTCTGCCCAGAAAATCAAAACCTAAAAATTTTACTCCTGTTGAGCCATGGCCAGAAGGATTTAATCTTCTTCTACAATGTTTAGGCTGATTTCATTTTAATTCTTTGATTCAAAACACACAAGAAATCCCAGTGTTTTGGGGTTTTTTGGGATATTTTGTTGTTTATCTCTTTAAAAAAATATCTTTTTTCAGTTGATTCTTCTGGTAGCCTTTTTTTTTTTGCCAAGATATCACTCACCAGCTTCATACAAATAGCTCTGACTGACCCGAAAATGCTTTTCCACAGATCAGATAATTCATCTGATCACACCCACAGACAGAGAGTGCTCAGCAAGGGTTGGTTTTTTTTTTTTCCTTTCTGATGCCATTAAACCAGGGAAAACAGATCCCTCCTTCATCTTCTGGAATGAACTTTCTGCCCATTAGTAGGCAGGAGACCAACAAAGGCACCAGGGTGGAGAGAAGGAAATGCATTTGATAATGGGAATGAGCAAGGATGTCCTTGCAGGGAATATCTTCATGATGCAGACACCTATGGCTTTCTGACAGGACATCAACCTCTTCATCCTGCTTCCACCTGCACTTGTTGGGGGGTTGTACCTGCTGGGCTGAGGTCTGGGGAAGCAAAGGAGGAAGATCCCACCTGGATCAAACACCCCAGGCCTGATGTGGTCTTGGGTTCAGTCTAGTGTATCATGAGCTAACTTAACCCAAGCTCCAGAGACATCTGGAAAGACAGAGGCTGAGCACAAATCATTCCATAATGTTGGCTTGGCTCCTGTTTGTGCATCCGTTGGGATTGAGCCACACAGCCAGCACTGGCAGTGTCCCAGCCCAGGACAACCCAGCGCTGGAAGTGGATGAGAGTGCAGGTGAAGATCACACCTCTGCAGCAACAGCCCCAGGCAGCCTCATTATTGCAGTCTAATTAACTCAAGCTGGGATTTGCTCTTGATACAAATACAAAGTTTTCTACCTCCTGGCTTTACAAAGTCAGTCAGGGCTGGGAAACCCTGCTGGGTCCTTGTGGCACTTCAGGGGGATTAGAGTTGGATTTCAAATCTGTTTGGGGCCGTGTTGTGCCAGAGGCAGAGCTGAGTCATTGTCTGCTCAAACTATCCCCCTCTCAGGGTAGAAATCTCCTAAGGATAAGCTTTTCCATGAGGACAGCAGCATCTTCACTTCTGTCAGGAGCCTGACAGTGGGGTAAATCCCTCTTTTCCTGACCTGCTTGTTATGTCCAAGAGATTTTGAGTTTCCTATTGATAACACTTCCCTAAGGAAATGCTCCAACAGCGTGAAGGATGTCCTGGTGTCCTGATGGTGGATGTCTTCATGAAGACACCCCAAATGTGATAATGTCCAATGTGCTGGGTGTCTCCACACCCTCAGCAGTCACTGGGTCAACCGAACCTGAGGTATCGAAAGGGCAGCTCAGCTCATGCTGAAGGAGACCCTTTCTACCAGGGTTTTACCCCTTGCTTATGAGGGCTAAAAGGAATGCCTTGTTTTTCATGCTGAAGCCAAATGGGACTGACACAGAGAGGTCCCTCCTGTGGAGAACCAAGGTCTGTTCCACGTCATCTCCCAGCTTTGCTCCTGGCAGCAGGATAGCAATTTTTTTTAGATTGTGTTTTCTTGTTTTCTCAGTTCAGCCACTTGAGGGAGGACAATCAGTGTTGCCATAGCAATGACAGGATGACTTCTTAATTTGTGGGATTCTTTCCTTTCATTATTCAGAGATTTGTAATCCCGTGAAAACTGCCTTCTTTGGAGAATTTCAGTTCGGAGCTGCACTGGCACTGAAGGAGAAGTTAAAGAGAAAGAAAAGCTGATGAATATGTTTTGGGGCAAAAGAATGAAAAACTATATATTCTGATGAATTTTCCTGGCCTGTTTCCTGCGCTGACAAGAACAAATGCCTGGTGTTATCTAGAAACAAGGGCCTGGAATGTGTCCTAGACCTGAATTATTCATCAGAAATTCAAAGTGTTTTCATAGACTTTCTGAGGAACAAGGGTATCAAGCACAACTAACGCATATAAGTCAAAATAAAGCAGTGTAAAGATTAATGAAGAACAAGTAGGATTTCAAGGGCTATTTAAATGGGGAAGTGCCAAAGGAAAATGTCATTCTATTGCATTTCTCATCCCTAAATCTCTGAGCACAAGATACAGGATAGAATCAGAGAATCACTTGGTTGGAAAAGACCTTTGAGTTCACTGAGTCCAACTGTACCTGTCCACTACTAAACCATCCCTGAGCACCTCATCTACCCATCTTTTAAACCCCTCCAGGGATGGCGACTCCACGTTCTCCCTGGGCAGCCTCTGACAGTGCCTGAGAATACTTTCAGTGAAGAATTTTTTCCCGGTGTCTAATCTGAACCTCCCATGGCACAACTTGAGGCCATTTCCTCTCATCCTATTGCTTGTTACTTGAGAGAAGAGACCAACCCCCACCTCACCATAACCTCCTTTCAGGCAGTTGGAGACAGTGATGAGGTCTACCCTCAGCCTCCTCTTTTTCTAGGCTAAACAACCCCAGGTCCTTCAGCCATTTCTCATAAGATTTTTTCTCCACCCCATTCCCCAGCTTTGTTGCCCTTCTCAAGGGCGCTATAACTTCAGTTTTTAGAATGCAAAAGCACTGTGTCTCGCTCAGGGTCATGCAGGGAGGTGATGGCACAATAGGTTGGAGCTGGAGGCCCCCGCAACCCCACCAGGTGGTTTCACCTGCTGTGCAGATGCCGGGCGAGTCACCTCTAATGCGAACACCTTCGAACCCTGGCTGATAAACACAGCCCTGGAGAGAGGGCGGAGAACCCTAAGTTATTGCAGAGGAACTGGGAATGTCAGAGTGAGCAGGACTGGATCTGAGAGTGGAAAAACCGCACTGCAAATCCAATATTCCCTTGCTGTAAAAAAATTTATCGATGTAACTCGGGCTGCAGACACTGGGCTGATTTGGGCTTAGAGTGATCTCTTTGCCCCAGGGAAGTGTCTCCCTCCATCACCAGCCAGATTGGGAGGTTGAAGGCTCAGCTTGGCCACCACTGAGCTGTTAATGCGTTATAATGTCTCTGCAGGCAGAGGAGAAAGGCATCCCAGGGCATCCTCTCTGCTGCTGAGTTCTGCAAGGTGCAGCTGGTGGAGAAATCTTCCCCCCAAACAGATTTTCTACTGGAAAATGCTGATTCAGATCTCTGTCAATATGATATTTTTAATAGCATCTTACTTTGGGGGACTCGGGTATAAAACCCAGGCATTTCATTGCTTCCTTCCCAATATGCAGCTATTTGAATATTTTTCATTTTCTGTCAAGGAGACTTCTTTTTCTCTTTAATTGCTTTCATTGCTTTCATTTTATATCCCATTATAAATCCAAGCATAATATTAAATACATTGAAATCCAATCAAAATTTCAATTTTATATATATATTAAAAAGCCATTTAACAGAGCCAAAGCTACTTTGGAAGGGATGGGTTTTAATTTCAGGGGAAGCATCAGCATTCAGTATTATGTTCCCATTTGGAAAGGCAAACTCATTTAAATAGCCAAGCTCTCTCTGCTTATTGGAGCTCTGGGTCCTCAACAATTTGAAGATACTGGCAACAAACTGTTAGGTGAGAAGAGGACCCAGAAAGGTTGAGGAAAGGCTGAGAAATGGAGGGAGACTTGTAGGAACATGATTATCTTCAGCAAAATCCTTCATTTTGCAGGTGTCACTACCATGGGCCAAGTGCTCACTGGCTTCTCCTCCCAATGTCTATTGTCCTTTCTTTGCAAAGCCCAATGAGGTGCTGAAAATGTGTCCTGTGAAACAGAGAACAGAGTGGGACGGTGATGGGGACGTTTTTCTGGTGCTCAATACGACGACACAAATGATCTGCAGCTGAGCTGGGGGAGAGGGACTGCTCTCCTGAACTGCAACCATCATTGATCATTCTTTTCTTCTTTCTTCTTTTCCTAATCAGACCCAGAGGGAAACCTTATCCCTGCTCACTGGGGGGGGGGCTTGGACTAGGTGGCTTTCACGGTCCCTTCCACTCCAAAACATTCTATAAACCCAACAAATTTGCAGACAACACAGCGATCACTCGTGCTAAGGCTCCGGCCTGGGGCAGTGGGGACCATGTGCTGAACTATGTTGGGGACCAAAGCATCTCCTCTTATTTTTGAAACAACCCATTTCTGTGCCTGTAAGGCCAGTCCTGATGTTCCCAGTGCAAACCCTTCGCCTGGGACAGGGTTCTGGGAGGACTCAGGTGGAGCTGTAGAAGCAGAGGGGTTTGCACAGGTTGGGGGGGACCCCTCTCCATCCCTGAACAACACCATCTTGCACATATTTCAGGGCTGGGATGTTCCCCTAAGTAGTGCAGCGTGGGCTTGAGACACAAGAGGGCAGGCACAGGCTGTGCAAGCGAGAGAGGGATCCAGCTCTGCTGCCGGTGTCCCTCAGCCACCCCGTCCCTGCTGCCCCCACCTCGATCACCCTCTCTGTAAGATGGGAGAAAGGGAGTTCTCCTGAGGGATAATTCTTCTGGCTTTACCTGCCTCCTCTGTCCTTTCTGAAGGAGATTTGAAGCAGCAAGGGTGACTGAGGGGCTGAGGTTGGGCTCTCAGCTCCCAGGGAATGCACTGCCATACCCTAGGTGTACCCAAGAAAGGGGTATTTGGGTCTCCTTAGCTGGACTCTGCCTTCTCGGGGGCTTTTATGGGACTGGCCAGGCTGCTTTGTCCTTACCATAGACATCCACCTGCTGAGAGGCCATTTATGTGAGCAGCAAGAGGTGCCACCACACCTCACCAACCTTCACAACCCATCTACCCCACCCTTGCTTGGGGGGTATCCATAGTGCATCCCCACACACGACCAGAGGTCCATTCCTTGGCTTTCAGGATGTCGTGATTGATGCCAGCTCTTGGGCACCTCCTGAGCCTCAGGTACTCACCAGAGAACATTTCTCTCCCTGGTTTATCCCTAGTCCCATGACCAGTTGAGCAGAGTCTGCTGAGCCAGCGCTGGTGCCAGGCAGCACTGCTGGGCACGACGCTTTTTCCTCCAGATCGCAGCCAAAACTCTCTACACAGTTAAATATAAAAGGCAGCAGATGGTGTATGGTATGAATTACAGAAAACAGGATTGTAAAGGCAGTGCACGTGGTGAACAAATGAAAGCAGCAACACACCAGGCCAAGTAACACAGACAGTGGGGAGAGGAGAGAGGTTTGCAGATGGGTTGGTCATGGGTGGGAAAGGGAGCTCATTCCTGCCAGGAACTATTGAGCAGGAGAATGATCTTGTCCCCATGGTGAGAATGAGGGTAAGCAAATTGTGAGGTCTGGAGCCCAGGAACAAGGGGGTTGTTGTCACTCTGTCCTCAGCTGCTTTAATTCTGGTTCACATGTTGCTTTGGGCTGCTCAGTGCTGTCTTCTCCACCTCTCCTGGAAAGGGCATGACATCATGTAGGAGGTATGTAAGGCCTCACCTGTCTGAACTTCTGCTTAATAAAGAAGGGGCACATCTCTGGTTAGCCACAAATGGACTTGCATTGAGGGCCTGGCTTTCAATCATGAGCAGAGACGCAGGAGGAGGGACCATATTTTGCATTTGACAGGTGATGTGGATTTATACAAAGAAGAAACCAACCTCTGGTGGCGGCTCCTGCTCCCTCTGCACCCCAGGTGCCTGTGAGGACCAGCTGTGGTCTTGGCATAGTCCTGGAGCCTCCTGGTTATGGAAGGAATGTTCAGCTTTAGGGCAGCAACCTGGTGTGCTGAGAAGAGATCCAACTGCTTTAATGCAGGCTTTCTGGGTGACTGCTCATGAGTTCTTTGTCCCTTCGTTGCCTCAGTTTCCCTGGTGCAAAATGAAGAGAGCAGGATTGTGCTGCCACAGAGCAGTGCTGGCATGAGTAGCTCAGCCTGAAAGATATTCCCACAGGATAATCTCTGTCATAGCTGGGCTTGCCTTTGGCTGCCAGGGTCAAATGTGGCTTTGGAGGTAACAAAAGCTGAAACGATCTTATCTCTGGGTGAAAATGATCCTGGGGAAGACAGGGAGGCTCATGGCCAAGGCACAAGGGATGCAGGCATCTGACAAGAGCTGGAGGGGCCAAATAGTGCAAAATACAATGGCTCCTTCAGGGTCTGCTCTTATGATAAAAGCACTCTGTTCTATAAATTAAAAAACTGAGCTCATTTTGTCCCAGATAATCTTTGGGTTTGTCCTTAAGGTAACTTTATGGGTGGCTGAGGGTCACTAGGCATCCATCACCCTGCAGACTGTGACAGGCTCTGCCTGTGATTTGACCCTTTGTTCCCACATCATCCAAGCTGGAAAACTTGCCTCCTGGATGCAACCATGACCTCTGGGATCCTCACCTACAGCTGGGTGCTCTATGGAGACAGAAAGTGATTTTTAATTCTGGATCTGAACACAAGCAGGCAAAAATACTGCTGTGCTCTGAGACAATGTGGAGGGGAGCCATTCCAGACCCTGCTGAGACCCCAGCACCTTTCATCTCTGGGCTGAACTCCTCTCATTCCTGCCTCATGCAGCGTGCATGAAGGATGATCTTCTATTTGGAGGCATCATTACAGGATTTTGCAGTATCTCTTGGGTAGGAAACATTTCCCAATTTGCTTCCCCCTCTCCCTCTTCCTTCCAACCCTCCTGGCTGAAAGGACATCTGGGAGCATCTTCCCCAAACACATCCATCACAGCTGCCTTTCAGCAGCAAACAAACATCTGGAGATCCTGCTGGCTCTAAGTCTTCCGAGTCCTTCGTGAGCTGAGCCCCGGGGCTACAGGAGCGGTTTGGCACAGCCTTCCCAGCTCCCCCAAGGCACAGCCGCTTCCAGACTCATCCCCCAGGCAGGAGCAGGGGGGCTCTGACGGGATCGCAGCCCCCTCTCCCTGCCCTCCCCATGGCTCTCGCCGTGCCGGGGGGCTCCAGATCGATGCGTGACTCACGGCTCTGTCGAGAATCCTGAAGTGAAGGGAAGGAAGCTCTGAGAGCGAGAAGAGATGAAAGATGCTGCAACCACTCTCCTCCTGCCGCCTCTCCTGACCGAGTCCTGCCCTGTCTGATTTTCTTCTCTGAGCTACTGCACGACAGAGGAGAGGCTTCATGCTGTTATTTTCTCCCCTTTGTTTATGTGTGTGCATGGAACTGAGCAGCAATTCTTTTCCCCTTTTCTCTTTCTTTTTTCAGCCTTTCCCTCTCCCTTTTCCTCTTGTACTTCTCCTGCTGAATTAGCTACACACCTTTCCCTCAGAGAAGCCCTTGGGTATAAACCCGGCAGCACAGGTTTTGGGGGGGATATTTTTTGGAGCTCTGCCCAAAATGGAAGGGGTGGGGAGGAGAAGAGATGCCTGAATCCAGCCGCTCGCATGCCCGAGCACGCAAAGCATGGCCGGATCGGTCTGAAAGCCCCCATTTCAGACCTGCTCTGCAATACATCAGCTCTGGGAAGCAGCATCCTCGGGCTTTATGCACTAGTTAACAGGCTGTGAGCTGCTTCGACTTGTTTTAAGCTCTCTCTCGCGCTTAATCTCCTCTCCCTTCAGCGCGTGTGTGTGTGGAGGGGGAGGACTTGATTCCCATTGGCTCAGCTCTCGCTGCCCACCCACATCTCTTCCACATCACCTTGGTGTCTCCCTAAATAAAACCAGCCCTTCTTATCGCACCGAGGAAATCAAGAGCGAGAGTTTGAATGGATTTGATATAAATATTTACCCCCACGAAGCTACTGCTCACAGCAGCTGGCCTGAGACTCTACTCCTCTCTCCCAGCCCTAAAAGGGTTGAATTACTTTCGAGAGGGAAGGGGGAGGTTCAGATCCCAGTTCCAGCTACAGACTGACTCAAGCAGCAGTGTCAGGATTTAACTAACTATCCCTGATGGATCTGAAGGACAGCACCAGCGAGGGCAGCATGGGCAGCCTGCAGCCTTCCAGCATCCAGATTTTTGCCAACACCTCCACGCTCCATGGGATCCGTCATGTCTTTGTCTATGGGCCAGTGACCATCCGCCGCCTGCTCTGGACCTTGGCCTTTGTGGGCTCACTGGGTCTCCTTCTGGTTGAGAGTTCGGACCGGGTGGCTTTCTATTTCTCCTACCAGCACGTGACCAAAGTGGACGAGGTCGTGGCAAACAGCTTGGTCTTCCCTGCTGTCACCATCTGTAACCTCAACGAGTTTCGCTTTTCCAGGCTCACCACCAACGACCTGTACCACGCTGGGGAGCTCCTGGCTCTCCTTGACGTCAACCTGCAGATCCCCAACCCTCACCTGGCTGACCCGGCTGTCTTAGCCATCCTCCAAGAAAAGGCCAACTTTAAGCAGTATAAACCAAAAGTTTTCAACATGCAGGAGTTCCTGGCACGAGTTGGCCATGACCTGAAGGATATGATGCTGTACTGCAAATTCAAAGGCCAAGAGTGCAACCATGAGGACTTCAAAACTGTGAGTATGAGTAGACACTCTGCTTTTGTCTTCTCTGGGTGTGCAGATCGTGGTGGTGTTGCAGGACCAGGGCAGTGCTGGAGGTCACTGGGCTACCCGTGTGTGCACGGTGTTGTGAGTGAGTGGTGTCTGTCAGGCTCTGGCACAGCAGAAGAAGAGGAGGCAGCCTGTTGAGCTGAAGTTTGTTTGCTGGAGTCCTGACTGGGGGGATATGTGGGACCAATCCTGCAATGGGCTTGCAGCAGGTCCAGCCTCCATTCTGCATAAGGCCTACAGCTCCCGAGTGGCTGCTTGGTGTCAGACCAGAGCAGCAGATCGGTCCTGTTGAGCATCAGAGGGGGCCTGGGTGTCCCTTGCTATGGCCAGTGAATGTCAGTTAGTTGAAGAAAGTAGAGAGGGCTGGAAAGAGGCCAGCGAGAATTGGGGATGATCTGAGTGATGTCCATATGCCAGCTGTATCTCCGTGGGTGTTTGTAGCCTTGCTGAAATCATGGAATGGGATATTTTTCTGCTTGTTCCTGGTGGTCACAACTCATAAATCCTAGTTTTCTGTGCAGTGTGTGCAGCACCTGGTGTGCAGGTGGCGGAAAAAAAGGAAGAAGAGGAAGAGAAATCAGGCTCAGCTCTGAGCTCAGTCTGCTCTTACGCTGGGAGGTGGAGCAAGCTGGGTAGCCTGAGGATCCTGAAGGAAGCAGACGTTGCTCAGTTTATAGGTCCTGGGTGACACCTTGATGGCAGTGCAGGCTGGCCTGGGTAGTTTGGATGGCAGAAAGCATCAGCTTAAAATAAAAAATAAAAGTAAATTGCAGAGAAGAAGCGATGCCCTGAGCGTGGTGCTGGGGCAGGTGAGCGTGTCAGGCTGGGCAAGGGCTGCAGAGGGTATCTGCTTCCCCCAGGCTGGTGGTTTGAGTCCTGTCTTGGCAGAGATGTGTGTGTGTGGAATGGGCTAAGTTGTGCTTTGCTTTTCAACGCTACAGTTCTCAGATGGTTGTTTCTTTGGAAGCGATGCTGCTTGTTCTGCTCACTGTCCTGTGGATGGGCAGGTGCTGTAACAGGTTTCATGGTGGTCTGTTTTTTCAGTGGGGTTTTTCTCTGTTTTCAAGAAAAGGGAATATTTTATGTCTCTGCTGCTTTTGGAGCTCCCAGCAAATGAGTCCAACTGATTGTGCCGTCACCTGAACTGTGCTCTCTAAAAATCTGAGCAGGAACATAATTTTTATGCCTGAGTTATTGCCTGTGCATAACCCTGATGCCTATTTCAAACTGCATGTTCAGGTGAACCACTCCTTTCCTTCTGCTCCTTGGACAGATCTGAGTAGAGGTTGGGCCGTGTGCGTTGTAGAAAGGTATCAAGAAAGTAACAGGAGAAGAGCTTGTTAAGGAAAAGCCATGTGTGACTGAGCCTGGAGAATGAGATAGAAAAGGAGAATCAGGTGCAAAAGTCTAGTGGACACAAGAATGAGGGGGGTGAGGACAGATCCTAACGGGATGGTCAGACATTGCTCAACCATAGCAAGAGCGTGGGGAGAGGGAGATATTTTACCCATAGTTTTCCCAATAGTGCAATAAACACCAGCCAAAAGTAAAAGCATCAAAGGCAGCAAACAAACAGCACATTCAAAACACCTACAGGACTTAAAAAGCAGCTCTTGTTCTCAGATAAGACAGGAGCTCTTGGCACCCTCCCTGGGACATAGTGGGTGTCATCATCTCCCCAGCCATTGAGATGTTTGATGTAACTGCTTCTGAAACAATAATTTTTTGTTTTCCATGGGGGGTACAGTAGTTTCCAAGAAGACTAAACATTCCCTGTCTGCTAAATAAATCCTTCCTCTGCTAAAATGAGTTAGGGCCAGCTAGAAGGAGATTGGATACCACAGACTGACAGTGCTTGTCCTTGTCAAAGTACTGTAGAGATTCAGAAACAGAGCAGTGAAATACTTCAGCCCATTGTGCAAATCAGCTCCTATATCGTCCAAAAGGCACATCTTCCCCGCACTCCCTTTGTGCCTTTCTAACAGAGTCAGATGTTTCGGTCTCACTGACTCCAGGTAGTCCCTCAGGTTATGGAAATCCAGGGAGAAGTACTCAAAAGGGACACAACAACCCTGGTTTCCTTCCACACTTTACCTCTGAGAGACAAAAGGCAGCAGAAAGTGTCTGCTTGGAAGCTGAATAGGTATTTCTGCAGGGAGCATGCTGTAAAGGTCTTTGAACTGCCTCGGGGCTGAATCAGAACCTCATGTCCTGGATGAATTTTCCATCTCATCCGCAACAACCTGTTGCAGCTGTGCAGAGGGGCTCTCTGACAGCCCATCCATCCTGCTGCATCACCGGCTGGCAAAAAAAGGAGAAGCATCATCACCGGCCCCTTTTTTCTCTCCTATCAGGAAATAAAGGGTGTAAATCCCACAGCAGTTTTGTAACACGTCATCGCGGAGAAGAACTCGGACTCTTTTACTGTCATCCCCAAATTCAAGCATTGGGGAGTAGAAGAGGCAGGAGTTTTGCAGTAGGAGGCTGCATCGAAGCCATCAGCTCTGCAATAAGATGCTGCTGAAGAAGTTAACGCAGCGCTGTCGGCTGGTCACACATCCCTTTGATGCACGGGGAGGTGAGGGATGTGTCGTGGGCAGCGTGTCCCCTGAATCAAGCACACCTTGCCTTTGCTGTAAGAAGCAGGAATGCTGGAATGGCAGCATCTTGGCACTTTGTAAAACATGACTTTACCCTCCTTCCTCCTCCATCCTCCATTTCCCTGTTTCAGTTCTCTGTCGCTGCTTCATTAACAGGATTTGAGCTGTGCTTTCCTTACACTGTTTCTTCTCCCTGAGAGAACACCCCTCAGACAACAGTTCCCCATTAAGGTCTGCTCAGAGGAGTGAGTCCCCTAAGCTTTTCTGCAGAGAAAGAGCCAAAGGGAAGCAAGATCTTAGCAGAATATGTGCAGATTCCTGGGCTGGCATTGCAGTGCACTGAGGAGCAGATAAGATAATGCAGACCTCTGCTGTAGGCAAAGCAATGAAGAATAGAAAATTGGCAGAACATGCATTAGCAAACCCATTCCCTTGGAGTATTTGAAGGAAGGAAGCCTGAAAACAGCAGTAGCAGAGGAAATCCCCCCCTTTTTTTTTTTTTTTTGTTTTGTGCATTGCTCCTCCCAGGAGGTCTCTGTTGAAAATGACCTCACAGATGGCATTTTTTTTCTGGAGGAGCTGTGCTCCTTCTGCTCAACATGACATTAAGGTCTTCCCAGCCTTCTGCTGCTAAGCTCGGTAAAGCTGTGGCTCATCAGCCCTGCAAACACCACTGTGACTTTCTGGATATCTCTGTGGGGGTGCTGGAACAAAGCCTTTTTCCTGGTCCTGCTGTTGTGGCTCGTGGTGCTTTGCTGTTCCAGCATGGGATGAACTGAGCAACGGGAGGGGAGCCTTGCAGGGGATTTTTGTGTGTGACACAGCAAATACATGGAGCAACAGGGAAGAAAAGTCTGCAAAAAAACCCTTTCAGCCCATGGGGCAAAGGCTGAATGGATAATGGGATGCCCTGGGTATGGATACTGAGGATACGAACAGCAAGGTTTGGGCTATCTCAGTCCCACTTTGCTGAGAAAACCAACCCCAGCAGCCAAGCTCCACCAGATACATTCAGATGTGGGTGTGCATTCTGGTGTCTGAGCATAGTTTTCAACTGGGTCATTTGCTAAATGGAATGTGTAGCTTGTGCTTCCTCTCACACCCTGTTCGTTTCAGAGGTAACACAATAACTTTGCTTGTCCCTGCCATGCCTTCGTTGCAGGGTCTCTGTTATTCTCAATGGCCATGACAATTGAAGGATATAACTCATTTATTTTCAATACACATTCTTACTGACAGACAGGGTCTGCATAATGGGAAGTATCTTGTGTGAGTATTTCTATTTTGAGAAACAAGTTTCTGCCCATCTTTCTTTCTTTCTTTCTCTGTGCATATTTTTTTTGTCCTATTCTTTCTAGTAAGTCCATGAGGCCAGTATTTAGTGAATAGCTTTGGCTTTATAAATTTATTAGTCCATTCTCTTCTCCTATTATACAACTTCCACTTCACTCATTAAAAATAATCAGGATGGTGGCTGTTTGATCCAGAAAAAAACATGATTTCTTTCTATTTAACATTTTTTTTCTGGAAAATCATGATTTTTCCAAAGTTTGCCCCAGAATGAGATGCTGTAATGAGATCTGCAATTATAATCAGAGAATCATAGAATGGTTTAGGTTGGAAGGGCCCATAAAGATCATCCAGTTCCAACCCCCTGGCACGGGCAACAGACACCTCCTGCTAGACCAGGTTGCTCCAGGCCCCATCCAGCTGGGACAGGATGGGCTTTAAGGTCTCTTCCAACCCAAACCATTCTCTGATGCTATGATTCTTGCACCTCAGTTCTCCCACCTGCAAATAGTCTTTCTCCCAGAAAAGGGGGGAAATAACTTTTCTCCTAGAGAAACACTGGGAACTAAAGCCCTGGAAAGCTGGGGATAGGTAAGGTTGTAAAAAAACAGAGAATAAGAATGATAAATGTCTTTCAGCCAGCATGTCCTGGTGCTTCCTTAGCCCGTGGCTCTCTATGACTAACACATTTCATCTCACAGGGTCTCTGAGATAACTGTTCTTGCACAGAGTTCTCCTGGTTACAGCTTGCTGTCTGCAGGGTGAAACCGTGGGAAGCATTCAAATGTACTTGTGAACTTTCTACATCAACCAGACAAATTTAGTCATGCCTAAAACTCTAAATGAAGGCCAGGAAGGACTAGGAACTTATTAAAAAAATCCAGCACGGTTTCCATCTGGAGAGGTAAATTGGAACAAGGTTGCTTGTCCTGACTTCTTCCATACATCTCATGCAAGTGCCCCTTGGAGACTTCCTGACAAATAATAAATAACCTCCCAGATGTTCCCTCCTGCAGCATCTTTGTGCTTATCTGACCAAGTGCACTGATGCCCTGTGACAAAACGTGATGTGATGGCTGTAAACCGCTCTGTGAGCTTATTCTAAACACCCCTTGCGAGGTCAGTGCCCACGATGCCCATGGAAGGAAATGGGCACAAATCATAAAGGGAAACAGGAGAAGTTCTCACTTGATTAAAGGTGAAAACAGATTTGGCTTCAGCATTGGCCTCTTGAGGTCCTTTCCGACCTTAATGATTCCATAGTAAAAAGCAGGAACATACCTGCTGGCACTTATTTCCTTTTACTGTTTTTTTGGGAGTCTCTTTTATTTTTATGCTCAACTCACTCTTAGTCTTCAATGTGAGCCAGTTTTGGAAGATGGTTACCTTCCCCTCTGTGCCTACAAGTTTGAGTGCACATTACTGACCTACAGAAAAAAATTGTTCTAAAACACACATTTGTTGACAACTCTAACTGCTCTGAGCATCTGAAGCACTCACAGTTGATTCTATAATGAACCCATCACGGTTCCTCTGAGCAAATCCCAGTCTTTTCTGTCTCCTGGAATGAACCCTGTTTGCTTTAGAAGGAGACAGCAGAGTTTCCTTGAGAAAAACCTCAAATCCATCATTCAGCTCCTTTTGACTGAGAAAATGTGCCTTGCAACTTCCGAGGAGCACAGCAGCAGGAGGTCATCTGAGGCATCTCTACCTCCTCTGGCAGAGCCCAGTGTCTGTGAGTGCCTCCTATGCCTTCACAAAAGCATTTGTTAAAGAAATTTATACCTAGAGTACCAGCCAGACTCAGCTTGGCTGAGAATTAGTCATTAATTGGCTGTCGGGGGGATGCACGGTCAGGGTGTTGGCAATAAAAGGCAAAATATTGCTCAGTTACTGTTGTAGGGTGGGCCCAAGCAGGGTGCCAGCTGGATGCGTTGCTGCCACAGCTATATCAAATGTTCATAGTGCTGAAAAGATACAGAAAGTATTTTGCCTGCTGGGCTGATGTGACCCTTAATTCAGCTTTCCATAGGAAGAGTTCTTTGGAAAAACAGACCCATGGAAAATTTTCTTGCTTAGAAGTTGAGAACATCTATGAGAGAGCTGAGTGGAAGCTTGGAGAACGTGTCTTCCAGAGGAAGGAAAACACGAGCTGTGTCTGTATTTGCAGGTTGCAAAAGTCAGAGGCTATTTTGCCACCTGAGATGTTAAGAAAAAAGGCCTTAAATGTATTCCCTTTATTGAGGGATGAGTGTAATACGGATGGTGTTCTAAAAGCTTGCTAGATTTTCCAGACATTCCTGTGAGGAAACATCTTAGGGATCACAAACTCAACAAGCTAAGGTGGAAAATGAGCTAGAGGAGGTGGATGTGTCTGACTCCCATCTGCCATGGATTAATCGATGAGATTGGGACCAGGAAAAAACAAAATTACCCCTTGGAGGTACGAGACCGTGAGTCGTTCAGACAGATTGAAACCAGTAGGCCCAGGGCCCATCAATAAACAATTTCCATCCAGCCATGGATATTGACAACTGAAGCACATTCCATCATTTGAAGGAAAGGTGAATTATTTTGATAAGTTGTTGCTGTTGTTGCTGTTGAAGAAAGGATTCGGCCTGGGTGTTGAGTGAGGGAGTGGGAAGTGAAGAAGTGAACGGTGATGGAAAATGCACATATATTTGCTCAAGGTGAGAGAAATGAAAGGAGGTTTAATCTGCACTTGGTTAGCTACCAGAGAGCAGCCCAGTCACAGGGGCACCTGGGCCAACAGAGCTTCTTTCACGTGCAATGGGAGCTACTCAGTTGTTTGCTCCTGTTGGATGAGCCAGTTTGGCACTGTAATGTGAGAAGAAAGAAGTCCTTGTGGGGTGTGTTTAATCAGAGGGACACAAAGACAGCGGAGAGATGCTGTGAGTGCCAAGATACAACCTTGTAGATGGCTGTGGGAAAAACAAGTCCCAGGCTGATAAACCAATCCTATTTCTCTTGATCCCCAGTGGAGTTTTCCTCCTAAAGACATCAACAGCTCATACTGTTACCTCCCCTGGAAAAAAATTATCTTCTTATTATCACTTGGTAGTACAAAAAGACACTTAGGGTCAGTTCTGTGATGATGTCTCCCTACCTCTGCATCTCTCCAGGGAAAAACAGAACAAGAGGGAGGGGTGTTTTTTTATGGCTTTCATGCATGATACTAGAAATATTTGCAAGGGTCTCTGATAATGCCTACAGGACAGCTTCTAAAAACTGTTTCTCTGCTGGGTAAGATAGTGTTCAGAAACTTATGTTGCACCTCAGCTTCTGTTGGTGCGTTGTGTCAGGTTGAATGGTGACTTCCAGCTCCTTGTTCTTAATCCCTGTAGTGCACGCAGAGGTGCTCTGCAAGGTAAGAAATGAAAGGTTAAATGAGGCAGGAAAAGAAACAGAAGAAAAGAGAAGATGAGACAGAATGGGAGAAAAATGTATTTCCGGTGTGAAGTTGGCTCAGAGAAAACCAAATTCACATCAGAAGCAAGCAGGGGTATTTGAAACCCAGATTGATGAGCCTGCAATTGGTCCGAACATTTCCATTGAAACCTTTCCATCAGAAAATGCTTTCTGAATGCAAAAAAAATTACTTTCCTGAAGTTACACTGACTTGGATGACATTTCCCATGAGAAAAATGAAAGCTTTTTGTCTGAAAGCATCTCCATTTTCCATGCAATTAATTAAAAAAAAAAGATCTCAGAGCAAAATAAAATCTTGAAACCCTGGGTTCTCTCACTAAGTGGATGATCTGATTTTCAGCTACAATAAGTAATGGAAGAAGTCATCTGGACTTGGGGAAATTTCCACCACATGGAGTCTCCACATCTTGCATTTGTAGGTGAGGGGTACCCAGGCTCTCTTTCACGTGGTGTTTGGAGCAAAACCTGGTCTCATCTGGTGTCAGTAATGGTGAACCCTGAGTTGTATACTCATACCTGGCTTTCTTTGAAGAGGAGAATTTCATACTCTGCTCTCAAACAAGTCCCCTCTTGAAAGAGTAGGTTTCAGAGCAAGGTATTTTCTGATAGATCATCCTCTGAGCTTTCTGGAGATGGTTCAGTCTTAATCTTATTTCCTGATAACAGAGGATTTAAGCAATTTTGCTTCCATTTGAAACAATCATAGAATGGTTTGGGTTGGAAGGGACCTCAAAACCCACCTAGTTCCAAGCCCCTGCCATGGGTGCTCCAAGCCCCATCCAACCTGGCCTTCAATACCTCCAGGGATGTGGCAGCCACCACTTCTTGGGGCAACTTGGGCCAGGGCCTCCCTGACCTCACAAGAAAACATTTCTTCCTAAGATCTCATCTCAATCTCCCCTCTTTCAGCTGAAAACCGTTTCCACTCATCCTACTCCTGCACTCCCTGATCAAGAGCCCCTCCCCAATTTTCCTGTAGTCCCTTTTAGTTCTGTAAGGTTCCTATAAGTTCTCCCTGGAGGCTTCTCACCGAACAAACTCAACTCTCTCAATGTGTCCTCATAGCAGAGGTGCTCCATCTCCCTGGTCATTTTTGTGGAAAGAGCAGGAGAACTCTCAACAACATTTTGTTTCTACAAGTTTCATGAAAACTGGCAGCCGAGAGAGACCCAAACTCAAGTCCACTGAGGAAAAGCAGGGTCAGTGATGGGATTATACATTATATCTGACAGCCACCAGCTGTCCAACAAGCATATGTGCCCCACTTTCTCCAAAAAGCAGCCTGGCAGTAACAAGACAGCTTACACTTTTCTGGCAGCACATGAAGAAAAAAAGTCAGCGTGCAGAGAGCTGTGCTACCCATGGGACATGGAGAAACAACCCAGAGGTTGACCTGTGTGCGTGCAAATGTTGGTGTGTGGGTGTGGACATTAGCAGAGTTGCTAATCTTTGGTGGGAGTCCTAAGGAACCTGGTTTGGAGCAGGGAGAGGTTATAAGACAAATTACCTGCATCCTTAGGAAAAGAGGCTTCTGTTTCAAGAACAACTTGTTTTATGGAGAATATGTTTTTTCACAAATTGTGTAAAGCATTCCTTTCTCCCCTCGTATTTGCTGAAGGGATTCTCTTTTGCTGAATGCGTGGGTTATTGAACATGCACATAGGTGTGTCAACCTACATAGGCATGAATTGACCTGCTGGGCTGTCACTGCAGTTCCTGCTGAGAGCACAGGTGCTGTATCCTGATTTTTAATTCATCACATTGTCCACAAAGTCAGAGATGTTCGTCCTGGTTTGTTATTCAGGCGTGGCTTTGCAACGAGAAGCTCAACATGAGCCAAGCTAAACAACCCCAGGTCCCTCAGCCGCTCCTCACAGGACTTGTTCTCCAGCCCCTCACCAGCCTCGTTTCCCTTCTCTGGACATGATCCAGCCCCTCAATGTCCTTCTTGTAGTGAGAGACCCAAAACAGAACACAATGGATAGGAGCTGTCTTGCACACTTTCTCCTAGAGACTGAACAGTCTCTGTGATATTCATCACCAAAGCCAATACACATGTGGCCACACAGCCTGTGGAGGACTTGGAGGAGACCCCAAAACCTCCATAGAGGTGATGTCCCTTTGTCTCAACAGGATCCAGTCCCAGCTTAACAACATGGGCAACAGCTTTACCTCTCCATCCAACAATCTCTGAGCCTGCCTTATTCCCAGCAGTGGGAGCAGGTGCATGGTGCTGCTGGGAAGCTGTGCTGCGGGACTCGGGATGCAGGAACTGACCTCAGCTTTGCATCACACTCCTCGGGGCATGGGTAGGAAAAGCCACCCACCTAGCTCTGAGGCTCCCTGGTAATGCGTCAGCACCGCCTTCGCACACCTCTGCTCGGATTGCTGATAAAACCATCAGCTCCTTGGGGCAAGGGCTGTCTTCCTGCTTTATGTTTATTATTAAATACATATTTTAAAAAAAGTTTAAAAATTAAATAAGGGAGGGGATTTGTTTCAGTTTGCCTCAGAGAATGATGCGCGTGGTGATTTTGTTAGAGAGACAAGAATACCCGTCATTCCTATTTGGAAGGCATTAAAACTAAATAGATTTTTCTACAAATGTCTTCACTCCAAAAAACATTTTGATAGCCTTGATTACTATATTTGCATGTCAGGTACACAGTGTACCTGAGCATCCAGAGCTATTCTCAGCTCTGCAAACCCCAGATAGCTTCTGCAACTGCCTGCAGGCTAAACAGCATCCCTAAGTAAAACGTCTGCCTCCTTTCCACTTTGGAACACTGTTCAACGTGGAAGAATATTTCTAAGCCTAAGATTACTCCTCCATTTCCCATGCTGTTGGCTGTTTGTTGGTCTAATTAATTGCAGAATATTTGCCTCCCATGTTTCAAAACCATCTGTAATGGTCCCCCTCAGAGGGGGTTAAAGGAAAGCGCAGCTACCACGGTTAAATTCCTGTGGCAAACTCTTTCTAGAGATCAAGCAAGGACAATTTAGTCACTAGGGATAGGGAGATGTGTTGTGAATTTATTTTGTTGCAAATCAGGTAGGTACATACACAGCCTCAATTTGCAAAGTAATCTCGGGAGCTGGGGAAGAGATGTAAGTGAATTGTTAACACTGTTATTGTTAGCCCTTTTAGCTCCTGTTATTCTGGTCCTTCCATGCTTTTTTTTCTATCAGGAGGAGAAACAAACGCATGAATGTTCTTGTAATCACACTTGTCTTTCAAAAAAAAAGACACACATTAAATGCAATAAACCCAGAGAACAATAAGCAGCTTCTTAGCTAAGAAAAGCTTTCTCTCTGCCCCTCCTCTAAGCTGGATGTCCAAGCAGTTCCATCTCTCTGCAGTGTTTCGTGGGTCTGCTTGGGACAGTTTCTCTGTGTTTTCTGTACATACAGGCTTGACATCTTCCAGCTATTGGAAGTGCCACCTGATGCCTGCCTCAGGCCACATCAATAGGATGCTTTTGAGTCAAGATGTTGGCTTCTACCTGTTGGAACAGCCTACCCATGGAGGTGGTGGAGTCTCCATCCCTGGAGGTGTTCAAAAGGCAGGTAGATGAGGTGCTCAGGGGTGGTTTAGTAGTGGACAGGTATGGCTGGACTCGATGATCTCAAAGGTCTTTTCCATCCAAGTGATTGTATGATTTTATGAATCTATGATTCTATAATTCTATGATCTCACTGTATTGCTAAGGATAACAATGATTCAATGATGTGGATCATGATTTTTTATCATTTATTACAGCAGCGATGAACCAAACCCCAATTTTATGCACAAGATGCTTGCTACTCGCAGAGAAACCCATGTTCCTGAGATATCCACCTGGGCAGGCTTTGCAGAGGAGGTCTTTTCATCCTGCTCCTGCATTGAGAGTTTCCAGTAACTCCACACTGGGTGTTTCTACCTACCCAGTGCAAGCTGGGAGAGGAAGGAAAAGTTGGGGGAAGGGGCCCCTGCTGTTTGGAATAGCACCCAGGCTGCTCTCGCTGCTGTAGATAGGCAAGGGTGTGCAGCAGAGGGTATTCCCTAGGGACCAAGCAGGCACCAGGGAGTTGTCAGCTGTGCCTTTGAAACTTCGGACCACCTTGCACTGGTGTGAAGAGCACACTGATGGCTGTGAGCTGGGCAGACTTTCTGCTGATGGAAGCAACGTGCAGGTCTTTGGCTGAGTCCCAGGATGAAGAGGAAATGCTCTGCTCCACACAGTAAAAGCAAGACACAACACAGTAGGATCAACATCAAGTTTTGCTTGAGTTACCATGTTTTCCAGGGATGCAGGGATGAGTCTCCAAGTGCAGCATCACATGAGTGCACCTTTGGGAACCCAGGCTCTGCTTCTCCTTGCCAGTTCATTTTGGGATCTCTGTGAACTGTATCACTTTGTGCAGCACAGATGGCTGTGGAAAAGCACAAGCAGAAGTGTGTCTGACGGTATCAGCTGATATTCTTCCAGCCCTGAGGACAACTCCCTGCTCTGCTGCCTGACTCCAAGAAAAGATTTGAATTCAAGGGATTGAGGGGCACTTGTAGGAGCCCACATTGCTGGAAATAATGCTTAGCTCAAGTCTTTTCTTGTATTTGTCGTGCCAGACTCTCATTAGAAAAATAATTCCCTGTGATTTTCATAGCTTTCCTCCCTCCCTTACCAGTAACACAGACTTATATTCCTATTTCTTTGAAATTCTAAGATTTAGCAAGTACATAAATTACACTTCTTAAAAACCCAGCTCCAACTGTGAAGCAAATATTCCTTCCCTCTCAGGGAACCATTCCTTTGACTTGTTATTTTGAGCTCCATCATGGTTGTTGCCATGCAATGGCAACTTGGTGGAAAAGGAGGTTAAGTGGTAAGGTTAAAACAGGTTCAAGAATAATCTAAAATGCCCTTGTCAAAGACAGAAGTGTTTTAGTGGGTCTCACTCATCATTGCCTGACTACTTAAAGTGGTGGAGTGGCTCATTATTGGTTTTGTATGCCTTTATGAGAGCTGCAAAAGAGCCAAAGAAAGAAGTGCCACTATTTTCCTCCCTTAACCCACACTCAACCAGGAACAATAATATTTAAGACCTCAGAGTGCAACATAAAAGGTTTCCTCTTCAGAAACCAAATTCCCCTGCAGGATCCAAGCGGAGCTGCTCAGGCTCAGCTCCAGAGAGGAGGAGTTTGTTGGTTGGTGGAATCACTTCTCTGACAGTATTTTGGAGCTGATAGCAGGGAGCTGGTACTGCCAGACCTGCCTTCATGAAACCATCACCTTCCCCTGTGTCAGATGGTGGCTCTTCTCCTCATCGGTCCTGCCAGAGCTTTGTTCTGCCTGCAGGTTGGATAAACCTTCAGCAGGGCTTGTGGACTCCATAATGTAGGGGAAGATCAGCACAGAGCATTAAAAATAAATGTTCTGAAGGTCACAGATCTCAAACGGAGCTGAGCAAAGACTTCCTTAATGCTTTGTCCTTGTTTGTTTTGTACATGTCAGTCCCAGCTGATACACACAGGGGCTCAAAGCACTCCCTGTCTGAGAAATTGTGTGTAGATATGTAAACTACTTGAGTGATAAAGCAGAGGTCCTGGCTATTTTCTTAAATTAAGCACCTGCTTTAACTCTATAGACCTTGCTGAGGATCTTTACAAAGCTATTTCTTCAGGAGATCAGAACATATTATTGCTATTGGAGAAAGCAATGGTAAATGCATTCAAAACTGAACCCAAACTGGAACAGGTACAGAGAGAGAGACTCTGAGGAAGATTAAGGGAAAGAGGCACCTGTTCTACGCTGGAAGATTATGGATTTAAGCTTGTTTAAGCTAGCAAGGAAAAGACTGCATGAAGGGCTGCAATTACACTGTAGAAAATACATCAAGGGGATAAGCACTGAGAGGGAAACAGAGCTATTGCAGCTAAATGATGATGCTGGCTTTGGAGCAAATGGTGTAAATTGGTCACAGATTCCTTTATGCTGGAAGTTAGAAGGGTTTGGGGTTTTTTTTCAATACCTGAAGGAATGAAATCCTGATGTAACTGCTTGGTAGGAATAATGGGTATAAAAAGCCTAACAGGCATTAAAATGGGATCATCCCTTGTGTTTGGGATTATATGATGTGGTTGCCAGTAACAGGACACTGCATTCAAGGATCTGTCCAGGCTGATGCACATCAAACTTCTCCCTTCCTGAAGGAATGGGTTGGGTGCACCCCTGTATCATGGGTGTAAGGCACATCTGATCTGAGTTCAGCAAGGTAGTGGGATGCTTGAGAAACCTGGAAAACCATAGCTATGTCCCTCAGTTCTTGGAAGCACATAGTGTGGACCCTGTGTTTCTTGAGCACAGGAAGATTTTGATACACAGTTTGTCAAAACTGGAAATTTGATTAACTCAGACCTTGTCTATGTCTGAATGGAGGTATTAATATTTAGTTCATCAGGGTGTTTAACCCTCTTCAGTGCTGCATGAAGATCCCAAGTGGAGACTGAACCATGGTGTTGAGGGTGTTCATGCTGCGTGCTATGATCATCTCCCCAAACCTTCAGTGCAAGACCCCTGAACTGCAGACGATCTCTGGTTTGAGAGCCTCTCAAACTTAAATGTAGATGTCAAGTTGAGGACAATCCTGAGTGTTATTCAGCGTTGTCACCTTCAAGGGGTGGTACAAACATCCTGTGGGTTTTGCTAATGGGCAATCAGACTGCATTCAGGGCATTAGATGTGGGGGGATATTTGTTTATGGTCTGTAATAGAGCCCTTGGAATGCTGTTGTATTAGATGTTGTACAAAAATGGATCAAAAAGATGGTCTGTCCTCTCTGTGGCTTAAAAATAATGGAACGTTCTCCCTGACTTATGGGATCTCTGAGCAGTAAGTGATAAAAAGAGGAGAAAACACTGACTGGATTGATTCTCACCAATAGCTTTCCAGTACTCAGAATACAACTGAGAAATGAAAACCTTATTTGAAAAGACAATAATACACTCCCTCTGCAGGTATGAGTTTGTTGGTCTTGATTTGATCCACCTGAGAGCTCTGATTATTGTCTCATGAAACAGAGCACCTGGTCTATTATCCCATAAATAAGTGAGAGCAAATGCACTGTGTTTGCATTACAAAGCATGGCCCCCCTACACGGCTGCTGCACATGTTGGAATACAGTGTGGAGGAGGAAAGAGATCTGGAAGTTTGCCCTCAGGTTTCCTAGAGAAACGAGGCTGCAGTTAGAGAAATCTTCCCTCTGCCCACCGGGGTTTCCCTCCCATGGCTAAAAAGTGATTGTTGTTGCTGTTAATTAGAACTGTATGGAAACATTCACAGGCAAACCTGGAGCCATGTCAAACGTGCCTTGCAGGGTTGTGTTACTGGCTCAGATTGCAAATCGACTCCCTTGAAAGATGCCCTGTTATGTCTGAAGGGAGAGAGCAAGCGAGCTGGAGATCTGGCATCAAGTAAAGCGGGAATGCCTTTAGGACAAATCAAGATCCAGATGTGGACTAATTAAGACTCATTTTCTGTTGTCTTAGAGGACACTGCCTAATGAACTTGGGACCAGCATCCCAGCTTTTTGATGAATGTGCAGTTCAACCTCCTTTCCTCTTGATTTTAGTGCCAGCACTGAGAATTTGCTCTGAGTCCATTTTGTCCCTTTTTGAATGCTAAATTTCATGCTCAAAAGCTCCACTCAAAGTGAGGGCAGCAGTGACTCTGCTAACACCCCATTGTGCTGCAGTCACAGCCAGTGCTAGTGAAACCCTTTGGGGCTTTGTTAGATTCACCTATGACCCACCTCCAGAGGGGTTACTGTGATGTAAAGGAGAACTATGGATCAGATCACCTGGATCTTGGCTGGTCCTGCTGCAAAAGGAGATGCAGCCAGCAAGGAGAGAGACTACAAAGTAAATCATAGAATTACAGGGTCATGGAATGGTTTGGGTTGAAAGGGACCTTAAAGATCATTCAGTTCCAACCCTGTACCATGGGCAGGGACAAATCCCACCGGATCAGGGGGCTCCAAGCCCCATCCAACCTGGCCTTGAACACCTCCAGGGACAAGGCAACCACCACTTGTCTAGGCAACCTGGGCCAGGGTCTCCCCACCATCATCGTGAAGAATTTCTTCCTAATATCCAATCTAAATCCCTTCCAATTTAAAGCCATCTCCCTTCATCTTATCACTCCAGACCCTTGTAAAAATTCTTCCCCAGCTTTCCTGTACCCGCCTTCAGGTACCAGAAGGCTCCTATGAGGTCTCCCCAGAGCCTTCTCTTCCCCAGACTGAACAATGCTAACTCTCTCAACCTGTCCTCATAGCAGAGGTGCTCCAGCCCTCAGATCATTTTCTGTAGCCCGTCAGTACTGTTATTTTGGTACAAAACAATAAAGCTGTTCAAATGAGTGGGGGGGACTTTTCTGGTGCTCTCTTTGATATTGAAAACACCTCTTCTGTTCAGCAGTGAAGAGTTCTTGCTGGTGAAAATGCAGGAGGACAGAAGCATGAAGGATGTGCCCCAGCCAGCAGCTCAGCATCACTGCTGAGATATGTGTCAGACTGGGATGTGAGACAGTTTTCCATCTCTCACTGCTGTGTTCCAGATCATTTGCTCTGACTCTGTTCATATGTTGTCAATTCACCAGCACCTTTACGTAGTCAGTTATAATTCACATTTGCTGGTTTTTAATGAATGTTTGTTCACTGGAGCATTTTCCAGGGAGTGTGCATGGTGTATGGAGCCAGCCCACATCCCAGGAGCCTCCAACACAATCTAAGGCAGGGAATCAAGCTTGGAAACAAATCAAGAATATATTATGTGACACACGCCGCCTGCAGTGTGAGACAGGGGGACTCTGTGAATGGGAGTCTTGCAAGCAGGTCCCAGCAGCCATACAGATTGAATATTCCTTGCCAAGGCAGTGGAAAATTCCAGGGATAATCATGGTCCCTCTGAAATTCCCTTAAAATCCAAATGTACACTGAAACACCTCGCGGTCTTCTGTTCCCACTGCAAGGTTTGATATCTGGGTTGCTGTTCCCATCATCCAGATGGAGAATGGAAGCAACCTGGGCTTTGTTGATTGCATAGTGCTGAGTGGCCTTTGAGAAACATCCCAGAAGCCCCAGATCTTTAGGAGGGTGTTGAAAGACAGAAAGGATATAAAGAGAGCCAGGATTGAATGTGATTCTTCTGAAGATCCAGGACTCATGCAAAAAAAAAGGGAGTGCATGGGTTATGTGAACACTTCAGAGAGTGTTGGGAGCCCAATCCACTTTGTTGATACAGACAGCAATGCAAATTCATAATTACCGTAGATAAACTCGTTGGAGTTAATTACTTCTCCCATTTGCTGCTGTGCAGATGATGTGATGACTATTAGAGACTGCTTTCCTTTTCTTCTTTGCTGTAAGATCCAAGGCTACAACACGTGCTTGGGAAGAATGTGTGGGGAAAGCCAAGGAGCAGACAGAAGAGTGGACACCAAGCTCTGAATCTTGCTGGGGGCAGGAAACTGGACACGGATTTCAGAAGCTTTTACTTCTATCTCTTTGCCCTCAAATGCAGCTGCTACTTGGACAGAATCACCCTGGCTTTTAAGTAGGTCAGACTCTGCAGAACTGAAGTCATCTCAGGTTGCTCTGTAGAAGAAGAAATACATGTCAGTGTGACACCACACTGTACAGTGGCTTTTAATAGAGTTGCTCTCCATTTACTGATCCATGTGATTCAAACAGTGGCTGTAACACAGAAGAAAGGCTGCATCCAAGTATCGCCAATCCCACCTGAAGGGATGGTCTCAAGCAGAGATGGGGACAGCACAAGAGAAATGTGGGGGTGGGAGTTGCAATTCTCAAGCTGATCCCCCCAAAAAATGGACTTGGAGAAGCACCAGGGTCCTTAAGCATCTCTTTCATAGAATCATAGAACCATCTGCTTGGAAAAGACCTCTGAGATCATCACATCCAACCATACCTGCCCCCTTACTAAACCATGTCCCTAAGAAACTCATCTACTCAACTTTTGAACACCTTCAGGGATGGCCCACCACCTGTTCTTTAGCAGATTTGGGGGCTCAAAACTGTAGTTATCCACTCAGGCTCTAATATCTCATTAAATAATCCTAGATTTTTTAGGATAGTCTGTCAGCAATCCAGTCTGGTCTATTTTAGTAACATGAAAGCATCCTGCACACTCCTTTTAGGTCTCAGACACATAATTAGCAGTTCAGGGTTCTGAACAGCTTGTTAGCATTTTGGGAATTAGAAAGGTGACACCAATGAATTATGATTTCAGGCACCTGCTCAGCAGCTGTCAGTTTTGGATCCCCCCTGTTAGCAGTCTCAGGGAGTTCCAAACCTCTTTTCAGGGAAGCATTTCCATTACCTTGGAGGGAAAAATCACATTTTGTCTCCTGTCGTTCCCCAGCAGCCAAACCCTCCTGCTCCATTTTCCTGAGAGGCAGCAGTCCCAAGCACGGCGACTGCTGAGCTGCAGTTTGTCCTGTGAAACCTGCATTTAGTTGAACTCATTAAGCCAATCTGTTTCCCAAACCCAGCTGCAACGCCAGCCCTCTGGGGGAGTTTGGCAGCGCTGCCGATCTGACACTGCTCGGGTCTGCAGGCTCCTTGGGAAAGCAGCAAAGAGGAGCGGAGAGGAAGAGGAAGGTGTAAAAGCAGATCAGCACAGCACCCCTGAGCGACTTTTCCTTCTCCCAGAGCCTGCTATTCAACAGAAACACAAAAGAGACTAGAAAAACAATATTTGCTGATTCTCTGGGGAATGCAAGGCTGAAGGAAACACCACGTGAGGGATGGATGCATTATTTATGGCTCTCTGTGCTGTCTGCTATCCCCCAGTGGGTGAACAAGTTTTCCTATTCAGAGAGATGCTCTTAACAGACAGTTTAACCCCAAACCCCTCTTTTCTCCACTAAGCTGGGATTGTAGGACACAAAGGCTGCATTGTCTTTTCTCCCCAGGTGAGAAGGATTTGTCAGATTAGCCTTGTGTAAGATGAGGACACACAACCCCATGATATCCCTTCTCATCATCTCGATTTCAGCCAGCTGAGCTCTGCTGAGCCAGGCAGCAATTAGCCCTGAATTCTCCCTGTCTAGACAGGCCTTGGAAATGATGCTTCTGAGTCAAGATCTTCCAGCTGGGGTAGGTTCTTTTCACAGCCTTGCCTGATGGCTTCCCTTAGAAATACTCCTGCTTTGTGATGGGTTCCTGTCCTGCTGGACTGGAGCCCAGTCAAACCTGCTTTTCAAAGGGTGCCAGGACCAATTCATGTTGTTTTGCTCCATGATACATGTAAAATAAATCAGAATAAAAAATCAGAGCAACACGAAGATAATTGTGATGTGGGCTTGCTTAAGTTTTACTTCCTCATTATCATAAAACTGTGGTATAACAGGTTTTTATAGCGTGTTATATTCAGCTTCATATATTATGAAGAGTTTGTATTAAATATGAAAAAAGGCCAGGTTTCTACATACATGTATTATTAAGTTGATATTTAGTATAAATCAAGTGCTTTTGTAATTATAAAATGCCATCAATATTTCAGTACAGCAACATATTAAAAGGGGTTAAAGTGATAAGTTGGAACTGTTTTACCTTCCTAAAATAAACTACTTCAGCATTTCTGAAACTAAACAAGGAAGTCCAAGTGATTCAGAGAGACTTTTGTCCTGAAGTGGATTTCAATGAACCAAATTGACACTTGTCTGTGAAATATTAGAAATGAGGTGAGACCACATTTTCCTCTCAAGTGTTTTCTGATCATTTCTCCACTCTGGGCCTGCCCCATCCCAGCCTGGGGAGTGAGCAGCCTTCAAGTGGGGGCGTGTGGGCTCTGAGAGGCTGCTGGCGAAGCAGGAGCCACCAGAGCAAGGTTTTTGAGTGTTTGCAGAGGAAAATGTGCACTTTGGGCAAAATAGCCAGGTGTGGGATTATTCCTCTGCCTCCTCTAGCATGGTCTGATCACTTGGGCTCTCAGTTCTAATGGCACTGTCCAAGCAGCAGCTGGAGAGTAGCAGGGAAGTGTGAGTTTGTGTTGGGAAGGGCTCTCCGTGAGTGCAGATGTCCCAAAAAACACTCCCATGAGCTGGAATCCATCTGAGCTTCCTCATACACAGCCACCACAGTGGAAAAATATGCTGCAAAATACACAAAATGACATATAGACTTTGTGGTATTACTAATGCCTTCCTTGTTGGTATAAACCACTTGGAGCGACAGCCTGGGACAGGAGGAATTTATTTTGCTTAGCTCTGTCTCTGCATGTTTCATTTCCAAAGAGCCAGGAGACTTTTGTTGAACTTCGGAGAGGAGCCTGAGTTAAATGGAATAGAGAGAAACTCAAGGAGGCAGGCAGGGCAAGTGCTGGGTTCTGCACCTGGGACACAGCAGGAGAGCAGCCCTGGGGGGAGGGACCTGGGGGTTCTGGGCGATGGCAAGTTGGATCTGAGCCAGCAGTGCCCTGGCAGCCAAGAGGGCAACCGTGTCCTGGGGGGCATCCAGCACGGCATCAGCAGCCGGGAGAGGGAGGGGATTGTCCCGCTCTGTTATGCACTGGGGAGGCTCCACCTCGAGCACTAGGGGCACTTTGGGCACCACAGGATAAAAAGGATCTAAAGCTGCTGGAGAGTGTCCAAAGGAGGGCACGGAGCTGCAGAAGGGTCTGGAAGGGAAGCCGCGTCAGGAGAGGGTGAAGTCCCTTGGTCTGTTCAGCCTGGAGAAGAGGATACTGAGAGGGGATCTCAGAGCTGTTCGCTGCCTTCTCACAAATGAGGGAGGGGGAAAGGGCTGAGCTCTGCTCTCTGGTGATCTGTGATAGGACCGGAGGGAATGGCAGGAAGATGTGCCAGGGGAGGGTCAGGTTGGATATTATGAAGAGGTTCTTCCCCCAGAGGGTGGTGAAGCCCTGGAACAGCTCCCCTGGGAAGCAGTCCCAGCACCCAGTCTGCAGCATTGCAGAAACGTTTGGCCAATGCCCTCAGCCCCACGGGGTGAATGTTGGAGTGTCCTGTGCAGGGACAAGAGTTGGACTCGATGATCCTTTTGGGTCTCTTCCAACTCAGGTGATTCTATGGTTCTATTTTGCGTCCCTGGGAAAAAAACCTCCGAGAGGCTCATTCAGTCGTATTTAGCAAAACTCTTTGAAGCAGCTTTCGAGGTGAGATGTGGCTGCAAATGCCGCAGAGGTGAGGGCTGCCTCCGCCAGGTGAAGGTGAGAGCCGTATGGAAAACCCTCTGCTCTGCTGTCTGGTGTCTGCAGCGCAGCTGTTGATGTCTCTGTTTACCGGGCAAGACACAGCCACAGCGAAAAACGAAGTGTTGAGAGGCAGGAGGCGCCTCTCTGTGCTGCGATGGCTTCCAGCAGGAGGAAGAAGAGGCTTGTTTAAGAAGCCATGAAGTTTTTCCTCGCCAGAACGTGACAGGTTTAGACTGAGACAGCCCAGCAGATCTTCCAAATAAATCCTTCAAGGAATGCGGTAAAAAAACCCCTTCAAACCTCACCAGTTTGTGTGAAACTCTGAATCTATATTGTCATTATTAAAACAGGATTAATCTGAATATTAGTTCTTAATCAGTGGACCACAAAACTCCCTCCTCCCTAATGGCTGAGTTCTATATATTTTTTATCAGTGGGGAGAGTACGAAAGAGAAAAGAGATTTCTTCTGGTTCTGTGGAGGTCCCTGGTTATGAGCTACCACGGGGATGTAAAACTGGGAACCACAGTGGTCTCTTTGTTCCCAGATAAACCCCTGGCGGAGCTGGACATATGGGCACACACAAGGGGGTATGGTAGGTGTCAGAGCTCAGTCTAAGCACCTGGAAGGCTCCTCTGTGGAGCTGCTGGTGGCTTCTCAACCACAGCTCCCCCCGTGGCTTTGGAGCTGTAGAAGAACTCATTTTCTTGGGTGTATTCCCTGTGGGCTCCATGGCACCGTGATGAAAAGTGCTGCATGTTTGTCCTGGGAAGACATCTCCTGGGAAAACACTGTTTTTCCACTCCCTTCAAGTATCTCACGCTTCGTATTCCTCCCATATCCACCCAAGCCAGAGGTCAGACTTGTGATGAAGAAGATAAATCTTTCTCACCCCTTCTAGGAGGTTTTCATCAAAACAAGATGCACTGTAAATAACCCTTATTTCCACTCCCAGCTGTGGGTTTTATGCTCTGGACTGTAGAGATAAACTAACTCCCTACTCATAACGGAGAGCATTTGTAGCATTTATTTCCAGCCCTCTCCCCACACACTCCCCACCTTGGCATGACAAATAAGAGATTGTAATTCTCTGGGAGGCATGGTTTATGGGAAGCAATGCATTTTCCTGTCCAAGCAGCTAAATATTATGTAGCTCGGCAGTTGATAGAAGGTTTGGGCAATATTTTCTCTGGCAAACTTGCCACGGTTTTCCAAATCACTGAGCTAATACAAGATGATTAAGAGAAGTCTTCCTTACTGGCTACTACTGTAATTTTTTCCCCTGCACCATGTAATTGTTTCCCAATTTTTGCACAAATGGGACTGTTTCTATTTTCTCCATATAGGTCTAAATCTTAAATTTTTTTTTGCACCATTGGTGACCATGTCCCATGGAGAGGGTTCAAAGAGCATGTTCGCCCTGGGAATTTGTGGATGAGTCCTCCTTGGAGGTGTCCAAGGCCGGGTTGGATGAGGCTTTGAGCCCCCTGATCCAGTGGGAGGTTGGAACTGGATGGGCTTTGAGGTCCTTTCCAACCCAAACCATTCCATGATCCTGTGTTTGTGCATGTGACTCAGTTCTGCTTAAGTTCAATGTTCTCAAAGATGGGAAAGCTGGAGAACACTCGGATTCTGCTATGACCAGTAACTCTTTTACATTGTTTTTGCATCAAAGCACAGACTGTCTAGGAGAGAGGAATATGCTGGAGATGACCTGCAATATCTGAGACACAGTTCTTGCTTGTATTGACGACAGTTAGCTTTGTATTGGCGTTGAGTCAGCTGCCTGATGGTGACTCGTGTTACCCACACTGCATTGTTTTATTTAAAATACACCCAGGTCCCATCAGCTGCAGGGCTCTGTGATGGTTAACATGGTTTCAGTAGGATTTATTGGCGTTTGCCTCTTTCTGTATCCCCATGCAATCTTTGTTGCTGATACTGGCATTTAACTAGCTAATATCATTGTCTTGACATAATTTGGATGCTGTCCTGCAGTTAATAGTTCATAATACAGCTATTTTGCAGTGCAGATACAATGCTCTCCTTTACTCTGGGAAATTACATGTTAGCTCCTAAAGAGATTCCATAACAGCCCATTTCAAAATGTATTGACGCTTGCTCTGCTCTTCATGATCATCTTCACAGTCCCTTGTTGGTGCTGTTGGTGTCACTGCCCCAGATTAAGCTGGCTATAGTTTTGCTTCCAGTTTCAGCAGGGCATAAGGAGAATAATATAAGTATAAGCATGCTAAAAAACAAGGAATCTGTTAATAGGGGTCTTTTTCCCTGCGAGAGAGAAAGTGTTAAAGATAGAGTTCCAGAAAAATCTAAGCTTAACAAGGCTACTTTCTGCTTTTATTTTGGAGCACAGCATCAACACATCGTGTAGGGGAATCAGATAGCTTGATTGTGTGGTTTTTATTCCCTTGCTGTATTTGCTAGAGGATACAGAGCACAAGTGACTGAAGGGTAGGCTGTGCATGCACTGGAAATTGATGCAGTAGCACAGGTCTGTGTTTAAATTCCCTCCAGTACTACAAGAGTGGGATAATATTCAACATCAGATGTAACAGTAGCTACATAACAATTGAGATATAGAACATCATAGTCTTATCAATGTAGTCCTGATGACTATCACTGAATTCAGAAATCACATTACCCTCTTCATTTGTATTTTATGACTGTGATTATGTTTATGTTATTTCTGCTGTGTGATGAGAACACCAGTTAGGAAAGAGAGGAAGAAGAAACGGGGGTTATCACTGGCTTCAGGACAAATATGGGACAACACTTGTGATTAAATGAGGATAAGGACAAAGGCAGACCAAGGCAAAACATTTGAAACAGGGACAGAGGAATATCAATGTGCTTATACATGAAGAAATTCTGGTCACGTGGACAAGAAATCATGGAAGAAATGGATTTGCCTTGATCTTCATTGGCTGCCTGTTGCCTGTTCCTCTGGTAACACCCAGACTGCTCTGTTCTGGCAGTAATGGTAAATCTTTAGCAAAGGCAACACCAGACAGGTGAGCAAAATGACCATTTTCCAGGTAGGAGTTGTTTGCACATGAATGGATAATTATTGACCAGGCCATTCCTCTGAACACAGATAGAGCTGCTGGGACAAAGTGGCCAAAGCCACTGGTGGTGGGAGGGAAGCACAATTTTAGACTGGGAAGTTAGCAGAGCCCTTAAGCATATGGAGTCATAGAATGCTTTGGGATGGAAGGGACCTCAAACCCCACCCAGTTCCAACCTCCCCTGCAATGGGCAAGGACACCTCCCACAGGATCAGGGGGATCAAAGCCCCATCCAATCTGGCCTTGAACACCTCCAGGGATGGGGCAGCCACCACTTCCCTGGGTAACTTGGGCCAGGGTCTCCCCAGACTCATTGTGAAGAATTTCTTCCTAATGTCCAATCTAAATCTTCCCCCTTCCAATTTAAAACTATTCCCCCTCATCCTGTCACTCCAGGCCCTTGGAAAAAGCCCCTCCCCAGCTTTCCTGGAGCCCCTTTCAGTCCTGGGAGGCTGCTCCAAAGTCTCCCCAGAACATTCTCTTCTCCAGGCTGAACAACCCAACTCTCTCAGCCTGTACTCATAGCAGAGGGGCTCCAGCCCTCAGATTAACTTTGTGAACATCCTCAGGACCTGTTCCAACAGTTCCATATCTTTCTTATGTTGGATATTCCAGAACTGGACACAGGGCTCTCTTGAGGTCTCACGAAAGCTGAGTAGAGTGGCAGAATCCCCTCCCTCAACCTGCTGGCCACATTATAACTCAGAAGATGACTTGGGTGGCACACAGTAATCCAGTGTAAATGAATCTGTTATACTCAAAAACAGGAATAGGTTTTCTAATACACAGCGAATGTACCCAGTTTCCTCTAGAATAAAGAGAATTGCTGCATTTTTTACAGTATCCTGATCACAGAGCAGAGCATCTCGTTTCTGTCAACTAGAAGCCACAAGAAAGCAGAGGGAGGAAGAAAAAAAGAGACAGCAAACCCCTAAAAACAAAAAAAATAAAACAAAGGGAGAAAAGTGTCATCTGTCCTTGGTATTGGGCCATGTTGGCAGCATCAGAGCTCTAACAGGATTCAGGAAGACATAAGATAAAGATAACATAAGAAACAAACCCCAGTCAAGAGGGGTTATGATTATTAAGGGAATTTTAACCTAGCCTGAAGCAATGCTCTGCAAACATCTTCAAACATAACCTCTCTGTGACCTTGAAAAAGATTTTTGCCCAACCTGAAAATAAAATTCAGAATGGGAGAAAGGAGAAAATTGATGGGATAAGCGCTCCAGACTTTAAACACAGACATTATTGAACAGAGCCTACATAAAGCTTTCTCAATCCCTCATGCACTTTCTCATGAAAAGCCTTACTTATTGTTCTGTCTCATTTGCATTTGGCAGAGTGGCTGACAAGTGATTAAGGTGCTGGATTAAGCATCAAGGTTTGCAATCTTGGTATAGACAGCATGAGAAGAGCCAGGATTAGGGGCTGGGCTATTACCTCACTGTTTCTAGTGCAGATCCATACACTGCATTTCTTGCCAACACCTCCAAGCTAAAAATAGAAATATTTCTTTCACAGTTGGCACACGGGAAGAACCTGAGTTTGGGGAGTGGGGACATCAGGAAGCTTCATGGGAAAGTCTGTCATTTGGGTAATTGTACATAACCAACTATCATCAACGACAGAAACAATGAGCAGTATCAGCTACTTTGGAGCATCATAACAGCACAGTTGGCCCAAATCCTACAAATATGGCATGCAAGATCTGATAAGACAAATTGAACCTTGAAGCTGCTCCTATTGGGAGCAAAATGTTGGGCAGGAAGCACATGGCCTCTGCACCCATGGGGAAAGAAACACTGTCACTACCACTTCCATCCCTTCTAGTTTGCCCAAGTAACTTGAGGCACCCAGACACGGGAGTTGTACTCTATCATTTTGATTGTGATTAAATTATGAGTTCCTCCAGCTTGGGGAGCTTCTTGGTGGTGCAGTTGAGTGGGCCATAACCATCGTGTTAGTTCTGGTGAGTGGTCATCAAGACTGGTCTCTGTAGAATGAGCATGAGAAGGTATTAAAATCGCTCATGTCACAAGCTATGACCAGATTTTGGATTTGAGGGTATGTTCCTGACAGTCTTGCCCCAAGAATGCTGGTTGGGGAGGTTGAATGGATTCATACAAATCATGATTACTAAAGGGAAGGACAAACAGGCCGCCTTTAAGCCAACTTTTATAGCTTATTCCATGACCAATCCATTCTGCTGGGTCAACTCTTTAGCCTGGGACCCATCTGGCTTAACACCAATGTCACATTTCCAGGTGAGGTGACAGGTGGGCTGTTGCATTCTTGAGACAAGTCTCTGCTCTCGGCAATGATAGTTAACCTTCCCACCTCCTTCATCTCACTGTCCACAGCCAAACCAACACCTGGATTTCTTGATCCCCAGCAGAGAAAGAAGCCTCAGGGCTATGGGCATGTTTGGGAATCTTTCACCCTCTCTGGGACCTCTGCCACATAACAACAAACTGGATGATGTCAGCACCCTGCCAGGAAGAACAGGAAGACAGCTTCACATCCTCTGAAAATGATAAAAATGACACCTTTTCAGGCTTGTTTCTGTTGGCCATAAGCACTGGTTATGGCTGATGATCCAAGAGAGTTTGTACTGCTTTCCTTCTCTGTGATATCATAGGGATCACAGGCACAGGTGGTGAGAACCTGAGAACCTTTGAAGTGGTGGCACAACAGATCTTTCCCAGCTTTAAAGTACAAGCAACAGTGGAGGATATAATCCACTGCCTGAGATGGCTGGAAAGCTCTAGTCTGAGCTTTGTTGGTAGGACCTTCTCACTGAAGTGACATTGTTTTGGATTGCTCTTGATGTAGTACACACTGTTCCAGCTTCATTATCTTGTCACATTCATTTGAGGCAAATAATTAATTGGGAATAAGTTTTATCCCTTCTGGGTTTACATTAGGATAGTTCTTTCTGCATGCGTGTTGGTGAGAAGTCACTTCTCCTCAATTACATTTGTAAGCAGCGTGGTCATGGTGAAATGTCTATTTACAGCCAGACTTACTCTTTTTTAACAGGTTCATGCAGAGCAGCTTTTGCTTCTGACAGGAACAGCCAAACGCCCCCTCAGCAAACGCTAGAGCCAGTAGGCAGCCAACCTCTCCACTTCCTTCTGAAGGTTCCGCAGCTTGAGGTCCATAAGTGAGGTCCTGACGCCCACTGAGGAGGTGAAAGGCAGAGTGCGTGTGGTAATGTATGTCCTAGGAGGAGTTAAGTCATGGTATGTGTGACGTTCTCCCAGTGACGCGTCTCAGGGACGCGGTTGTAGTCTATCCTTGATGTGTTAGACCAGAACGCTGTGGTAGAGCCAGAGCACTAATAAGATCAGCTTGAACCTGGAGGGAAAGGGGGCGGAGAGGTAGAAGATGTGGAAGGGAAGAGTGCTAAAGACAAAGGGAAAGGAGATCATGACCCTTTAACTATGGACACCCCCCGATCCAGGCAGAACGGGATGTTGGCATGGGAGGAGCAAGGATTATGTCAGTGTCATGTGTTTCCTTTCTCCACAGCTGCCACTGGATGGGAGTAACAGGAATCACCAGACACCACAGCTATGTGGTGTGGCCATGCAGGGAGAAGGAGAAGCATTGAACTGGTTGAACCATCCCAAGTTTGGACCAGCCATCCCAAAGAGGGATGTCACTGTGGGTATTTCTACCATAGGCATTGCCCAGGAGGTGCCGCCTACTCAATCATTGCCCGTCAGAAGAGGGCAGTGGACGGACTGCATGAGGACAGCACCTGCAACATTGAATACCTCATGGTCTTGTGAAGAATCCTTTCACAGTCTGTGTTTTAAGGAGAGAACATTAGGCCCAATTTTGGATTTCAGGAAGCCTTTGGATGTCATCTTCTCCTATTCCCTGAAAGAGCTGTCATGTGTAGGTTAAGAAAGACCTACAAAAACACTTTGTCAAGACTTCCTCCACCAGCTTCCAGGAGACCCAGCTACTGCATGAGAGACTTAAATCTTCATTTGAAAACTTTTCCCAAATAGATCTCCTCAGCATAATTTTTTTCTGGCCCACATAGCCTCCAAATAGCAGAGCCTGAAACACTCCTGAATGCATCCCTTTGTTCTGTATTTTAATGGTTGTAGTAGGATCTCTTACATTGTTGTTGTACATTGAGTTGACAATGTCATAGTGTGTGTGCTGCAGGTGCAATGTGTGTAGGAGAAACTTGTTCTCCCATGCAACATCTCCTGTGTTTCTTCTAGGTGGTGATATTTGACTGATGGTTGCAAGATTTGACTGATGGTTGTAGGTTTATCTGGTTCCTGTTCAGGTTCTCTGCTTCAGAATGTCCTCTTAGTCCATGGCATCATGTTCCTCTCTGGGTCGATCATGCAGCCTGCAGGAATAGCCAGCAAAGGTGGCTGAGATTTCTCTTTAGAGATGTTAGGGTGCAATCTGCTTTCATTTCTGCTCAGACACCCGTGGTATGTGCTAAAAGGAAGCAATTTTAGTCTCCCTTGCTTCAATACAGAATGAGATGGAAACAGAATATTTATCTATGTCTTTTGCAAATGATACTTACTGTGAATGAACAGTGATGATAAGTGTGGAGGACCTTGCTAAAATTCTCTCTCCTGGATGATGCTTGTGTCTCTCCCTACCACACATAAGCTGTCTTTTTCATTATGAGGAACAAATTGGTTCCCACAGCCTGTTTTGATTTGCAGCACATCTTGGAAATAGGGAGCATGGTGCATTTTCTGATCCAGAACTCTGCCCTTCAGGAGTCTTTTGGAACATCTTTCCAACTGCGAGACACAGAACCAAAGGAGGTCAGGTCTTTGATACCAGGATGGTGAAAAAATGAGGGTATTTGCCATTATCACCCAACATTTTAGAAAGCTTTGGAAAACAGGAGCATGGTTTTCTTGTCCCATGAATGTCTGGAGGGAATCTGCTGCAGAGGACAGGCATTTCCCAACCCTGCTATGTATCAGTGCAGTATTAAAGGAGATGATGCAGGCTGTGAAGCTCATTTCAATCCATCCTAGACGATACAGACTGTAGCAGGCTGCTTTCCTTCTAGCCTTACTTCATATGGATCCAACCAGCCAGGCTAATCTTTGCATGGACCCAGGCCAAGGACTACAATTTCTAGAAAGTGCTGCAGAGAATTTCTGTTCCCAGAGAAAGACAGCCATCATCAAAGCACTCTATGCCTGGTGCTGGAAAAGAAAGATACTGTTCTGCTTTACATCCCAATTATTTTAGTAATTACATTGAACTGATATCAAAACCCCATGTCCTGCCATGAGAGTCATCTTCGTATTGGCTTGACCGGATTTGGGAAGTGAGCCAGAAAGAGGCACGTACTCTTGCCACCAGTCCTGGTTCCACAGTACTCACAGCTATCACAGTCAGGAGATGTGAATACCACAAATTGTTCTGCTTGGTGGGATGCTGGGCTGTCACTGCGTCATTGGAAGGCGCTACCCTGGTTCCTTGGCACATTTCCCAGGGAAGCAGGTCGGCTGGGTGACAGAGCCCCTTAATTGGGTTTGCAAGTTGCCCTGCTAAACCGGATTTGTTTGGTACTTGAAGCATCACAAAGCTTTGTGTGCAACAGGCAGGAGGCTCGGAGGGAGGCAGAGGGTCACATTGGCAGATGGAGGCGAGTGTTGACATCCCAACAAATGCATTCCTATCTCCTCCCGGGGCAGCTTGCCAAAGGCAACACAGGATGGGCAGCCTTAGCAAAGCTCTGGGGATGGGATGTGCCACCGCTGCCAGACAAGACCACGTTAACATTGCTCTGCAAAATCTGGTGATCCTGGGAGTCGGAGGTTATCCTGTGCCAACAGTGAAACCCACACGAGCTACCTGGGCTCTGGAGCTGCCACCCTGCACAGCTTTCATTTGCAAAGGCCGTCTGGTTCACAAGAAGAGCTGGCTCAGAGTTTTCCAACTCAATTAGTTTTTGGCTCTTTTATTGAGATTTGGGGCTGAAACGCGATGTGTTGTTGTTCCAGAAAGTAACTGGCAAAATATTGGGCCTTTTCAGATGTGGACGGAAAGGTTTCATATCTCAAAACATTGCAGCTTTCTGTAAGCTCAGAGACAGCCCTGCCCAGCCCTGGTTCTCCTGCTCCTCCGGCTCCTCCCTGTGCCAGGGGTTGAAATTCCCTTTCAATCCACACTTGCATTGAGCTGAGTAAAGAAGTAATAGAGTGGTAGGATGGTGACTCTAGAGGAAAGGATAAAAAAAATGTCCTTCAAAGCACTATTTAATTGAAAAAGTAATCTAAAAAATACTTTAGAAATGAACTGAATACATCTCTTAGAATTATAGCATTTCTTGAGTGATTTTCAGAGAATAAAAAGTCCAACTGAAAGAAGTTTTGAAATGAAACATCACTTCAAATGAAAAAAAATCAAAGCTTGTTTTTTTTTCCTCGAAGTACCAGATTGCCACAAACACTAAAAAGACTGAAATGTTTATGTTCTCATTTTTTCCAATTAACAGCTTGAGTTTACAGGACATATTAGTATCAAACTAATTATTTTTTGTAAAACTGGAAAAACTGATTATATCTCCCTGTCTCCAAACTATCTGAGCTTTACCTCCTACTCATTACAGTCTTATGCTCCTGCCAAAATTTCAACATGGCACAAACTTAGTGTTAAAAAACAATAAAAAGAAGGAGCGACCAATATATGGTTTATGCTCTGATGAAGTGAGACAGATGCTTTGCACAGGAAAGACATCATTATAAGTAAAGTTGAAAATTACGTGGTTTTAGAACAGACATTAGGAAGAAATTCTTCACAATGATGCTGGAGAGGCCCCAGCCCAGGTTTCTCAGAGAGGTTGTGGCTGCCCCACCACTGGAGGTTAACTAGGGCTCCTCTACCTTGCCAAGGAGCCTGTGCTGTCACCCAGGTGACATTTATGAGCAGAAGATGCTGGATGTAAGCAAGTGATGCCTCTGAGGGCTGTTGAGCCATCAAACTCTGAAGGAGTTAAATATTTGATTCTGAAACCCTGTTATGCCTGATTCCCTGCAGTGGGAAGCTCCTCTCTGGAATCATTTATTGGCCATTGACAGAACATTTCTTTTCCTCCTTAAAGATTTGAGAGGGTTTAATCTCAGGTACAAGTCACAAGTTTGGCACGAAAGCTGTCCAGCAAATTCTGTGCTCAAAGTGCCTTTCTCAGGATTAGTCCTTGAGCTGGAAAGCAGCATGCAGGCAGGAGTGCCAGTCTGGAGCAAAGACACAGGAAATCTCTCTGGGCCTTATCCCTCTTTCTCGTTGCAGCAAGAACAGGCAAATGTGGTGCTGAAGTCCCCAGTTTAGCACCTTTGGAAAGCATGAAAGAGGAAGGACTACAAAAGGAAATGAGAAATCTGGTATCTCAGAGTTATGGGATTGTGTTTTTTGATGAATTTGCTCAGTCATCTTGTTATGAGGGGTCTGCCGGCTAAAGAAGTACTCGGAGAATAGAGAAACGCTTACCAAAACAACTTAAAGGGAGCTCCAGGAAAGCTGGGGAGGGGCTCTTGATCAGGGAGTGCAGGGGTGGGATGAGTCAGAATGGTTTTCAGCTGAAAGAGGGGAGATTGAGAAGAGATCTTAGGGAGAAATATTTTGCTGTGAGGGTGGGGAGGCCCTGGCCCACGTTGCCCAGGGAAGTGGTGGCTGCCCCATCCCTGGAGGTGTTCAAGGCCAGGTTGGATGGGGCTTTGAGCCCCCGATCCTGTGGGAGGTGTCCCTGCCCATGGCAGGGGGTGGAACTTGATGGGCTTTAATGTCCCTTCCAATACAAACCATGATTCTATGAAAACAGCACAGTCAGGGATGCAGGAAGCAGAGGCTGCCTCTGGCCCCACCTCAAGCTCACCTCTGCACATCTGTGAGCCACCAGCTCTCTTAAGGCTTTCATCCAGGCTCAGATTCCAGCAGCAGTGGCCACGAAAGATTCTGGCTTAGGCTCCCCTGCAGAAAGACATTTGGCATGTCACAGGTACGTTCGTTCTCCCTGTTGCCTGAAGGATTATTCACCACATAGCTATGCAGGGACCCTTTCCTTCCCAAGGGAAGCAAAAGGAAAGACTTTAATTATCAGCCAAGTCCAACAAAGCAAATACATCCAGGTTAATGAGCATCCCACTGGCACACACCTTATCTGAGCAGGTAGATATTTTCCTGTAATTGAAAAGAAAAGCAATTCACTAGGCAAAATTTCTTTTAGTAATCCTAGAGACTTTCTTGATGCAATTTAACTGCTAATGAGACCTCTTAGTCTTTCCTGCTTCACCTTGAATGTAAAGCACATCACTCTCCCAGGGGACTTTATATTGAACAGGGGTGAGTTTTGTTCCTTTGAGGCAGTTGATGGAGTTGGGAGGTGCTCAGGGTTGGCAGGGAGGGTGCTGGCAGAACCCTTTCACTCCTGGGGTTTAAGATTTCAGCTTCAGGCTCTGATCTTTCTTCTCTTTCTTATATCCATTAATCCATCTATAGATACTGATATCTAAGCCCTTCCTTAGGGTGAACTTTACTTTTTTCAGTCCTAGCTATCTCTATGTAAGACACTCACTGTAGGTACCTGTAATTATTCCTTCTGAGCTTCCTTCTCACCCAGACTGCTCAGCAGTGCCTCCTTCTATTTAATGGCTACAACGATGGTGAAGGAGAGGGATACTGAAGTAGGGACCTCTGCTGTTTAATCTTGTTAAGTACTGTAAGCCACGTAGCACTCCTGCCTCTCCAGAATGCAAAAACAACCCCAAGTAAAATAATTCCTTTTAGCCTAAACAACAGAGCCAGGTTTTACAGCTCAGCTGAGGCCACACATTACCTATTCCTGCTGCAATGCCTCTCTGGCTTCTTCCAGAGGTTGGTCCTGGACAATGTATTCAGAGTTCGATAGAAATGTTCCATTGCAATTGCCTTATTCTGAAAAGAGCTGAGGCTTGTGTGGATGTGACTGGGCTTGCAAGTGTTTAGGTTCTTTAGGGAAATTGCATGTCATACTTGGCTGGTTTACAGCTGTAAACATCGTAAAGACAAATGCGTTGTGGTACTGTAATCAGATTGTACCTGCTCATACTCATATTTAACAGCACATGGACAGCAGAAGAAATAAAGGCAGAATTCACTGTTTTCCTCTTGTTTCCCACCTCTGACTGGCAGTGAAATGCTTTTCTATCTACCATACCCACTGCTTTTAGTCCATTGCTTAGCACTGCAATGAAAGTCTAGAGGGAATGTCGTATGAGGAATGGCTGAGGTCCCTTGGTCTGTTCAGCCTGGAGAAGAGGAAACTGAGAGGGGATCTCAGGACTGTTCACTGCCTTCTCACAAGGGAGGGAGGGGAAAGAGGGGCTGAGCTCTGCTCTCTGGTGACCTGTGATAGGACTGGAGGGAATGGCAGGAAGATGTGTCAGGGAAGGTTTAGGTTGGATATTAGGAAGAGGTTCTTCCCCCAGAGGGTGGTGGAGCCCTGGAACAGCTCCCCAGAGAAGCAACCACAGCCTGATAATATTTCAGAAGCCTTTGGCGAATGCCCTCAGCCCCCCAGTGTGAATGTTGGGAGTGTCCTGTGTAGGGACAGGAGTTGGACTCGTTGGTCCTTTTGGGTCTCTTCCAACACAGGGGATTCTATGATTCTACGAAAGTGATGGAAACACCTTACAAGCCACCATAAGGAATGATTGCAGATCTAATTATAGATTTCGTGATATTTGCATCAAAATGTTTGGAAGCCCTGTAGAAGGGCAGAGCACGGCTGTACTAAAGAGCACACATAAGCCTTTTGCCCAACACTTTGCAACCTAAGTAGAGAAGGCAAGAAAAAGATGGGGATTGATTAACTGCTACCAGCCAGGTGCTGCAGGAGGAGACTGGACACAAGGGGACTTCAGACAAGCTGCAAGATTCTACCACAAGTCCATGATACAGTCAAGAGGGGAGCCCAGCTGGGAGGCTCATGTGGGTTGCTCTGTATAATCGCTTGATGCCATATTCTTTCCAGTGACCCCAGCACATCAAGAGAAGGAATTTATTAAGCTTAAAGACAACTGAAATAGTTTTTTTGTTAGCTGTGAAGATCTGTAATTTTTGTATTTCCCTCTTTTCCTATTCAGAGAATTTGCTATTCCTTTTCTCTAAAGATTGTATAGAACCAGGGGTTGTCTCAGGATGAAATAAGGGCAAGAAAGGTAATGAGAAATTCTACACCAGTAGACACTTTTCCTTCTTTACAGATCCTCTGTGAGGTCTGGTTGGAAGCATGATAAGCACTGGAAAATGTGACTGCAGTACTTCGAGGTGTGGATCCTACTGTTCCAGGCATCTTACTCCACTTGTACACACCAGAAATCTGCCCACTTTGCACGGCAGCTGCATCCCACTGATTGCAGAGCCCAGGCAGAGGTAGTGTTTACATATGCAAATGAACATGCACATATGCTAATGACTTCCATTTAGGAAGGAGAGGGCTACAGGCTGTTGTCAACCATTGCCATTGCTTTGCTCACCTGTCCTGCAAGGGAAATCTTTGCTTTATTGTAGCCATAATTTGCAGCACGAGGCAATTTTGTCATCTTGAGTCAGGAAAATCCTAAATCTGTGAAGCAGCTTAAACAGGAGTACACTGAAACGTGGTAAATAATCTCAAATAACAGGAGCAGAAATCCTGGACAGTTTAAAACAGGCAGGTTCAGTTTGCATTTACTGCTGAATTTTGGCATGGGTGCAAAATTTGCAGTAAGAGGTGGCATTCCAGGAGGTGAACCAAAATGGGACCCTTTCAGGAGCACCCACCCCTACTCTGTGCATCCTTGCTCTCTCTAAAAACACAAACGGATCTTTCCACAATGTCCCAGAGCTCAGGGATGGGTGAGAACAGGGAACCATACCTGGTATTAACCCAAGAAAGATGACAGCACAAGCAGAGAAGGACAGATGAGGGACAGAGGAGCCAGATGTAGCTGCTAAGGGAATCCCTTTGCTAAAAATTAGGAGATAATCCACACATCTGGTCATGCATGATGGGCTCCTATCTACTTAGCACTTCAGAGCCAGCAAATCTCAGCATTCCTATTGATTTTCTGACTGGATCCTTAGGGGATGGCACTCAATGAAGATAAGAACTTTCCTCCTTGGGCTGCAACTGAACCAGGCAGGGCTCTTGCTGCTGAAGCAGAAGTACCTCCTGCTAAGAGCTTGTTGCAGTAAGAGAATTCATGTGCAAAACCCTCCTCATTTGGGGAGTTTGTGCCTACCAAGCATTGTAGCAGAAAACATTGAGCCTGGTCCTGAGCGTGGTGTTGCAGGGGCAGCCAGTCCTGGGATATGGATTTGAGAGACCTGGAGTTGACTGGATTGGGACTGCAGGTGCCATTGTGACAGCTTTGATATAATCATGCACTTAGAATAAATAAAAAGTTACTCTGATTCAAAAGGAAAAAGGCTATTATTTTATAGAGCTTGAAAAGAATTGTTTCCTTCAATTTAAAAGAACTCTACCCTTGTGCACCAGATGCTGTCCTAAAAAAACCTTTGCTTTGATGACTTGATATTGTTGTAATGGGAAAAACTTGTTGTCAAAAGAATTGTACTGTATTTTACTCCCCTTCAGCGAGTCCTTGTTACTTATTCTGAATTGGATTCACCCTGGACAGGAGAAGGAGACAGAGGCACCAGGAGTGCTGGTCGTTACCTTTCTCCTCCCATTGCTTTGCCCCAGTGAGGCAGGAATGGGGTTGACAGGAGTCAGGAAATAAACCACTATTGAGTGGTCAGAGCCACCTTTGCAGGAAGCACTCTTGGCCCCAAGTTTACTATGAGGAGAGGCTGAGAGAGTTGGGGTTGTTCAGCCTGGAGAAGAGAAGGCTCTGGGGAGACCTTGGAGCAGCCTTGAAGGAGTGAAAGGGGCTCCAGGAAAGCCTGGGACATTTGCCAAGGGTCTGGAGTGATATGACGAGGGAGATGGCTTTAAATTGGAAGGGGGGAGATTTAGATTAGACATTAGGAAGAAATCCTTCCTGATGAGGGTGGGGAGGCCCTGACCCAGGTTGCCCAGAGAAGTGGTGTCTGCCCCATCCCTGGAGGTGTTCAAGGCCAGGTTGGATGGGGCTTTGATCCTCCTGATCCAGTGGGAGGTGTCCCTGCCCATGGCAGGAGGGTGGAACTGGATGGGCTGTGAGGTCCCTTCCATCCTAAACCATTCCATGATTCTATGATTATAAACTGGATCTAAGTGCATCTCACCATGATCCTGTGCTCAGACCCTTGGTGCATAGTGGGGTTGCCTTACTGTGGGGTTTTTTTTCTGGGAAATAAACCTTATCCCCAGGATGTTTGGAGAGACAAGGAGCAGTCCCCTCTTTCTCCTTCAGCAAAATGTGAGCGAGCAATCTGGAAAAATTGTGTGGTCGGTAGAAATTGCCTTCTCTTTAATCTTCCATGAGAAAATACAGGAATGTCTTAGGGAGGTGCATATTAATGACACGCTAAAGCAATATATAATGGGACTTGCAACAGGTACAACGCTTCAGCCCCACTCCTTGGGCTCCCCTGTGATTCAGCTCATCAGAAGTTATTTACAGCTGCGTCTTCTCCTATTATGCAAATACCCTTTTTTCTCCACATTTGGGTATAGGCAATGTGCCTGTGGCACAAAGAGGTTGGCAGAAAGGCTGTGCTATGCTGAAAAAGTCAGGGTGAAAAATTAGCTGAAAGTCACATGCTGTTAAAACTGAAAAAACCCTGAGTCACGCTGATTTTCTCGCAGACCTGATACACTTTCTATCTCCCAACTGAAAGTATAAATTGTGTTTAATCCTGCCACCAGAATTACTCCTATCTCTACGCTCTAAGCACGCCAGGAGTAGCAAAACTGCAGTTATCTTTTTGAATTCAGCTTTTTTGGATTGTGACTTGTTTGCGGATTCTCTCCTGAAAAACTTGTGTGTGTTTGCTAAATAATCTGGACAAACTTTAGCTTTGGCAGTGAGTTATCAGCCTGACAGCTGCCTTTGCCAGGGAAAAGGGCTGGAAATGTACACTTTGGATTACATGGTTGCCAGCTCTAGTGATTTTATTATGAATCTTACAAAACTTAATATTTTCCTTAAAGCTTCAGCTCTCCTGATAAAATGTGAACTTGCTCATCGATGTCATTACAAAGCAGGGCTTGGGGCTCTGACTTGCAGAGGAAAGGTTGCAAATGTGGCTGAAAAGGCTGAAAAGTCAGCCAGTAAATGAAAGGTTCTCATGTTCTTTCACTCAAATCTCCTTATTTTAAAGCAAAAATCTCATTTTTTGTGGATAATCAGCTAGCTCAAACAGATCAGGTCTTCTAGAGGGGCAGTGAGCGCAGGGCCTATCCAGGTAAATGCAGACACACCTGTGTACACACATACCCCCCTAAATATATCAGAATACTGGGTTATTAGCAGCATGGAGTGGTAGGGCTGGCATGCTGCTTGCCCACAAACGCCTTATGGTGTGCTGAGTGCTCTGCTGGTCCTCAGGCCTTTGCTTGAGAACTTCTCACCCCTCCAAGCATCTCACTGAGTCTCTGCAGTGCTGAGATCAGTCCTAGCAAAATCCTCATTACAACATCTCTGGCTCCAGGTGTCCTAACCTTTACATGGTGCAAAACCCCATGTTCACCCCTAGAGATCTTGTTGTCCCAGGGTTCTCTTTTCACTCTGTCCCAGGAATCTGCGGAGCCACACAGAGCAAATGTTTGGCAAAATATAATGCAAACACCTGCAAAACCCACTATCCCGAACCTCTGTCAAGCACTGCAGCCCTCCCTAAATCATCTGTGGTACTATTTAGAGGAGCTGTGAGGGCTGCATGAGAAGATGGGAAAATAAGCAACAATTTGTGCTTTAATGCAAGTTAATAATCACAGGATGTCTTCTGAATGGGCTTTGTATGTCAGCAAAGAAGTGTCCTCTGCCCCACTCTTCCCTGAGCTGCTCCCTTGGCCCCTCCAAGAGAGCTTTAGCAGGCGGAGAAAAAGCAGCAGCACTGTGGTTTTGATGTGTCACATCCATCACTGGTTCAATCAGGAGAGATTGGGTAGATGCTGACAAGATGTTTTGTCTGTGAAACTGTTTAGACTGATTTAAAGCACTGGGACTTGTTCTTCCAGGATGCACAACTGCCTGGAAACGGTTGTTATGGCAAACACAGGCAGGCAGCGAAGCCTGTCAGGAGGAATGAGTGTCGGGAAGCCAGCAGGCTTCGGGGGGTGGTGTCCTTCTGGATGAGAAATTCAGCAGGGTCAGAGGCTGCGCATCGCCTGGGAGAGGCAAGGATGCTCCCTCTCCTGTCTGCATGCAATGCCAGAGCACAAGGCATGGGTACACGGACAGTCTGGGGAGGGAGAGGCTGGAGAGCAGCCCTGGGGAGAGGGACGCGGGGGTTCTGGGCGATGGCAAGATGGATCTGAGCCAGCAGTGCCCTGGCAGCCAAGAGGGCAACTGTGTCCTGGGGGGCATCCAGCACGGCATCGGCAGCCGGGAGAGGGAGGGGATTGTCCCTCTCTGTTCTGCACTGGGGAGGCTCCACCTCGAGCGCTGGGGGCACTTTGGGCACCACAGGGTAAAAAGGATCTAAAGCTGCTGGAGAGTGTCCAGAGGAGGGCACGGAGCTGGTGAAAGGTCTGGAGGAGAAGTCGAGTGAGGAGAGGGTGAAGTCCCTTGGTCTGTTCAGCCTGGAGAAGAGGAGACTGAGAGGGGATCTCATCGTGCTCTGCAGCTTTCTCACAAGAGGAAAAGGAGGAGCAGACACTGAGCTCTTCTCTTTGGTGACCAATGACCGGACCGGAGGGAATGGCAGGAAGATGTGCCAGGGGAGGGTTAGGTTGGACATCAGGAGAAGGTTCTTCCCCCAGCGGGTGGTGGAGCCCTGGAACAGCTCCCCAGGGAAGCATTCCCAGCACCCAGTCTGCAGCATTCCAGAAGCATTTGGCCAATGCCCTCAGTCACACGGGGTGAATGTTGGGAGTGTCCCGTGTAGGGACTGGAGCGGGACTCAATCCTTTTGGGTCCCTTCCAACTCGGGTGATTCTTTGATTCTGTGATTTTCCAGTAGGCTTTCGTGGAAAAGAGGTGCAAAGGTGCTCTTGGGCCAGACTCCAAAGTCCTTCAGGCTTTGCTCAGTGACTGGACTGTACAGTAAATAAAGCTGAGCTGCCACGTGGGTGTAGGACCAGCTGGGATGAAGGATCCTCATCCCATAGCCTCACTAAGAACTAGGGAACTATGAAGTGGTTCCTGTTTTTTGCCTCCTGGGAGCTGCAGATTCTTCGTGGTCCAGGGTTCCAGTGCTTGTGCTCTGTGATGGTTTCTTGAATTTAGCTGCTGTTTTAACTTGTAGCAAAGCAAGTGCCAAGACAGAGCGAGGGATAGGCCTTGATCTGATGGGTCAATGATCAAACAGGCCATCCAAAAGGGAGAACTGGTCAAGAGAAAATTAGCTGTTTAAGTCTTTTCCACTGGAGGAAGGAGCAGATATTTTTAAAAGCAGCTGGGTTTCCATGGAAACCCCAGGAAAGCGTCCATTAATTGTATGGGGGAAGGCTGTTTTTTTATGCAGTCCAAACAGCTGCCAAGAAGTTAAATGCTGAAAGTGATGTAAAACCCTTGTCCCACCACTGAGCTTGGAGGGGAAGTTGCTTTTCTCTTATAATTTTTTTTTTAGCTGCATTCAAGTTGATGCATTTTTCTTTCATAGTTTTAGATGCTTTTCATTGCCCAATTCCCTTCCCAAAAGCAAATAACACCCAAATGCTCTGCTGTGCCTGGTGAAACAGAGCCCACCTGCATGAGACACCAGCATGCAGCCCTGGTTGGGTTAAATGGTGCTTCATCTCCAGGTCATCTGCACATTTCAGCATCAGTTTAATCCATTGTAACTGTAGAAAGTGAGCTGAGCTGGGACATCGACAATGGAGGGGGTAGGTAAAGCTGAAGACGTTTCCTCCATGTAACATGTTCCAGGTGATGTTGTGCCTTGTGTGAGGTCCATCTGCCACTCTGAAATCAGAAGCAAGCTCGGTCTACGTGGTGAACCAATGCCAGCCTCCCCTGCTCATTGTCTGAGCTGGATGGCAGGTTGGGACCAAGAAACATCCTAGAGCTGCTGGGTTTAGATGACAGTTTCTGGGCTTATTAACTCCCAAAGATCTGCTCCATCCTCATGGAGAACCACTGCTTGCCTGCCCTTGATCTGTTCAGCCTGGAGAAGAGGAGACTGAGAGGAGACCTCATCGTGCTCTGCAGCTTTCTCACAAGGGGAGGAGAAGGAGGAGCAGAGGTTGAGCTCTTCTCTCTAGTGACCAATGACAGGACCCAAGGGAATGGCAGGAAGATGTGCCAGGGGAGGGTCAGGTTGGACTTCAGGAGAAGGTTCTTCGCCCAGCGGGTGGTGGAGCCCTGGAACAGCTCCCCAGGGAAGCAGTCACAGCCTGATAATATTCCAGAAACCTTTGGCCAATGCCCTCAGCCCCAAGGTGTGAATGTTGTAGTTGTCCTGTGCAAGGGCAGGAGCTGTATTGGATGACCTTTGTGGGTCCTTTCCAGCTCAGGACATTCTGTGATTCCATGATAAGTATGAGCACCATGAAAATGCTCTGGAAGTGCACTGTTTCAGGGTTGATTTTTTCCCTGCCTTTTATGACATAAATGAGTATAAAAGAACATTCTCATTTTAGGAAACTTGAAGATACAAACCACAGTTGTCTGTAGGCACTTTCCCTCTGCTCTCCAAACTGAGAAACTTCCTAAGGAAACCTTGATTATGCAAAAATATATATTTTCTTGTGGCAAAACTATTGCTCTTGATAGGAATGGTAGAACTATTTGCCTCTCCATGGCCAGAGCAATAATGTGAACCTTACCAGGAGTCATTCCATCCTAGTATTTCTCCTCAGATTAAGAGAAGAGATTACTATAGGTTATGTTTGTACTCTTATAAGTCTTTGCGACTTCATTAGTTCCATAGAGCTCAAAAATAACAAACCATTACCCTGGGTGCCTTGAAACCTTTCAGATACATTAATTAACCAACAGTTTTATATCCCATAGTGTTGTTAAATGTGAATATAATTGCTTTATGGGTCTGCAAATATGTGCTGTGGCCTCAGGAAACAGGAGTTTATGCTCTGCCTTGATTGGATTATAAGGGCAAGGGGACTTCCTTAAAATTAAAAAAAGACACTTAAAAAAAAAAAACCCAGATGTGGATACTACTGGGTTTTCAGCCTTCTGAAGAACAGATCAAGATCAGAAATGAGCAGCATTTGTCAAGGTTAAATAATTCCCAGCTTCCTAGAAATGCTTCAGTTGAAGCTCAGATATAGTAAATAACTTGCCTGGAAAGAAACACAGCTGGTGATGGTATGGAAAATTCATATTTATTCTACAATCATATGATCTCACGCATCTGCTCTTTGTGGGTCAGAACTGCTGCTTTCCAATCAGGCCAGACAGTCCTTCCAGGTGCAAGTGGGAAATGTCATCAGCCCTCAAATCAGCAACAAATCTCTTTAAATTTGTCATGAGGCAAATCCGTTTTTGTTGTCACTCTTTAACATCACGAAGGCTATAGCAGGGCAGGGATGGTTAATGAACTGCACTGGGCTTGACCCTAGTAATTCAGTTTTCTGCCTTAGTGAAGCACAAGAGCCATATTTTGAAAAAACTCATTATAGTCAAACTACAGACTGGGTGGCCAGGGCTGGGTACATAAAGTGGAATTGCCCCCAAAACATAAAATCCATTGACCCTATGTGGCTGGTTATAGAATACAAATTATTGGCACCCAAGATCCTTCCCAGACATAGACATGGATTCTCTTTAATTCTTACTGGAGGGACCAAATACTATTCCTATTCAGAGCAGACAAGAAAACATAAAAATCAACATTCTTCACAAACGAAATTAGATAAAACTTTTTGCTTAAATCACTGTGAAGCTTTCACTTTCAACTAGAAACGAAGATGAATGATTTGGTTCACATACCCTGACACCGAGGCCACCGCGATCTGAGTTTGAAATTATTTTGCATTTCAGAAACACTTTGCGGAAAAGTTCTTTTAAGTCTGAAATGAAACATTTTGATTTAAAAGGAACGTTGCATTTATTCTATTTCAACAGTTTCCACATCCTCAGGTTTTTTTTGCTGTAACTGTTTCATGCATGAAAGTTATTTCAAGTTCTGCACTTGACCACTTTCTGACCAAATATTTCATTAAATTCCTGGACAGGTCCCATTGTTGTAAGACAGCTTTACAAGGAAGGTACATTTACCCTACAGCACATTGCACAGATTTAACACAGGCAGTGGTAAATAAAATCCTTTAAATACTTTTTAACTCTGGGAGAAGAAACGAGTCAAGTTCATTTGTCTCTTTCCCTAAATGAATTTTTCATCTTCTCTTTCAAGCCCATTGATGTTTGTGAAATGATTTTTCTGGCTATTGTTCAGTCAATAAAAACTGCTGCTGGATTTCAAGTCACTATAAAGTAACGCCTGGCATTAGACATGCAGAGGGGTACTTGCATGCATTGGTTTCTACAAAAATCCTTGTTTTTTTTCTTATTTAGGTACAATTTGGGTGTTGGCTTTTTGTGTCTATCATCTTACATGCTGTCACAGTGGTTGGGAACTGTGGCTGATGAATTTCACTTGTCTCCATCTCTGAAAAATGCACCAGAAAACAGCTTTAGAGATGTAATAAAGCCATCATTGTCCTGATTAAAAAAAAAATGCCAGTAGTTAGCACAAAATTTACATATCACACAGTTTGAAACCCCGGCCTGATGCATCATGTCCTGGAATATGTTTGGGGTGATTGGGTTGAATCGCACCCTGTGGTAAAACAGGGGTTCACAGCACTTGTTAAGACTTTACGATTTAGTTGCCTCTTCTTAAAACAGGGTGGGGGAATCTACTGTGACATCTCAAGTATCCTTTCAAAGAAAGAAGACATTTCCCTCTTCTCTGCGCATCCCTGTCAGACACTGTGCAGACTGAGATTGCTCTTTTTTCAGCAAACCTTGGGATTATCCTGTGAACTGAATGAAACAGTTATCTGACAGAGGAAAAAAGGCTTTGTATTTACTCATTCTGTCAGTCAGTGGGAGAAATTAAAATGAAACATGTTCATTTAAACAACCCAGCACTGTAAAAAACCTTGAATTTTCCTCAATGGGCTTTGAACACGGAAGAGGGGGAGGCAGGGGGGAAAATCTCCTAATGACCAGCCAAACAATGTAAGAATTAATAAATATAGAACATTTTTATTGGCCTGACCCGCAGTGCATGGAAGTTACTGGGAGTTCATCAGTGAAGTTGGGTAGAAGAGGTAAAAATTGACTTTGCAAAGTCAATGGGGATGTATCGACTGCTGAACACCAAGTCCTGGCTTTACTGCTTCAGGATCGTGAGGCTGTGAAGTGAGCAGTGTTTAACTAGAGAGGAAGCCAGTTTGGAACTCTATACTTCTACCTCCATCCTAATTAGTCCCAGTATTCATGTTAAAGTTTGTCTCCCTCTTACTGAAAGTTTCTATTCCAGAGATGCCCTTTGCCATGGCCAAGGAAAACCTCACTGACTGCAAAGGGCTCTTAGGAGAAAGACAGCAGGCGGCAGAGAGCTGAAAGTTTGATCTTTCAAAATTGCTAAGTAACAAAATACATTTTATTTCAAATCACCAGCTTGTAAACTGATGTCTCAGTGTGTATGTGGCGACTGTTCAGGTGTTTGGGGATGTATCAGTAATTAGAATAAGTAAAGCTTGCCATCTGGAGAGAAAATCTGCTTCCTTCTTGATACGGCTGGGGTTGCAGGCAGTTCCACATATGCTATCAACAGAGAATTTTCTTCCCCTGTCACCACCTGCTTGGTAATCTGTGTTTTTCAATTCATAAAGGCTTAATTAGAGTCCTGGGTATCAATTTGATATGGCTCAGGTGAGGGTCTTGCTTTTGATGCAAGGGAAAAGTCATGGTCATTGAAAATAGTCCCCAGTGCTGTGTTCTGGGCAGTATCCTACAGCAACCCAACCCTTGTTGGCTTTCATTACCTTGTGATAATTGGTGATTTTCTGAAGGCTTTTGTGAATCAATGAGAAATGCTGCTTTCCCCCCCTGCAGCAGTGAGTTTTCCACTGACTTGGTTGCTAGAGGAATCTTGAAACTGAGACCCAAGAAGAGCTTCGAAGTTCAAGCACTAGGAAAAAAGAGGAGCCAATAGTTATTCAAGAGACTGGTGTTCTGGGGACACGACTGCTGCTTGCTGTAGGGCCATACCTTGACTGTTTCTGTGGCCCAGAGTCTTGAGAATGAGAAAGGGATCTGCTGACCATGCAGAAGGGCAAGGGCTGAACTGCTGACTGCTCGTTGAGGGCATCATTGGATTTGCGACGTGGGTTGCACCAGGAGCTGGTGTATACATTGCTCTCCTCTCTCTAAGAATCCCAAAGGAATACACTGACTGAAGAGGTTGTTTTGGTCAGCAAGTTTTCACTGAGGGAGAAAAGAATCAGAAAAGAATCTTTTTTTTTTTTTTTTAATGCTATAGTAAAGAGCTTTCACCCTCTGGACTTGCAAGTGTAATAGAAGCTATAATGTGATCTCCTCCTTGCCAAGCTTCAGGCTTTGGCGTCATCCCCTGCCATAAAAATGCAACTAAAGACTCAAACCATCAAATCATCCCTGGTGCCTTTTCCTGCTGAGTAGGAGGAAAATGCTTGTAGTGACTGTTCTGGGGGTGTGCATATGTTTATCTGGAAGAGCTTTGAGCTTAGAGACATGGGTGTTTCCAAACAAATCACACTTGACATTTTCTGGGTTGGTAGTTTCCCTTCCCTGTAATTGTGTCCTTGTGGTGGAGCTAAGGTGGCTTCCTGGTTGCTGTGCTTCTCCTGACTTTATTAGCAGGCACTAGCCCTGACCTCCTGGGACAAAGTATGACTTTGCTTTTGATGTCTCCAGCGAACTTCTTACTGAAGATGTTAGAGATCAGCACGCTTGTGCCAGGCATGTGCAGCACAGGCACACGTCCACCAGAGCTGAGATCCCAGAATTACTTGGCAAGGACCCAAACACATCCAGGAACTGACAAAGGCTCTCAGTTGCCATTTAACAAAGTAACATGTTGACAGTGCAACAGAAATTCCCAAACAGAGATGTCCTTGTGCTTGCCTTGACCTAGGGCTGTATTCATCTTTCTTGAAGGTAAAGAAGAATCCTTGGGAAGCAGTTGACACTGAGTCTCTTTTCTTTCCATGGTTTTAGTCCCAATAAATCACCTTTCAAATGGGAATTTCTACAGGAGATGGAGGTCTTCCATCACCATTTCTCTAGGCAGAGTGCTCCTGGGATTCGTTGAAAGGCTGATTGAGATCTTTAAGGAAGATACATGAACATGTGATGTCAGTGCTACTGCTGCTCGTTCCTTCCATCTCTCTTGTCTGTCTTGAAGGGTTTATTCACACAGCTTTTCTCAGAGCTCTGCCCTAGGGAACACCCTCAACATACATTTTGTCTCTTCAAGAACACAGTGTTGGAAGCAAACATCACTCAGGCTCCATAAAGGTTTAAAGATATTTTTTTTTTACTCATTGTAACAAAACAGAATTCAAATGCATTTCTTAATTCATGAACAGAATTAACGCTTTTTTGATACTGCTACTGGAAAAAATAACTTGCCCTAAAGGGCTCTTCATGAGGGAATGCAGGGAAAGGATGAGGTGGAACAGTTCTAAGCTGAAAGAGGGGCAACGAAATCTTGGGAAGAAATGTTTTCCTATGAGGACGGGGAGGCCTTGGCACAGGTTGCCCAGAGCAGTGGTGGCTGCCCCATCACTGGACGCATTCAAGGCCAGGCTGGGTGGGCCTTTTATCCCCCTGATCGAGTGGGAGGTGTCCCTGCCCATAGAAGGAGGTTGGAAGTGGATGGGCTTTGAGGTCCCTTCCAACCCAAAGCATTCTCACCTTTTCATCTAAATATCACTCTAAATGTAAATATCTCTCTACATCTATTCAAAATAATTCGTTTGTTTATTTCTGAGTGCCTTAATTTGAAAATAAGCACAGAACCAAGAAGTGTCTGGTCTCGAGTTCTGTTCAGTTGGTGTTTATAGAACAAGGGAAATACTTTCAGGAAGGAAATTCCTCACCTGTTTCTCTTGCAGTTTCAGGAATGGTGTTGGTGTCAATATTGGGACTCTTTTGCAAGCTTCATCAGGAGACTCATTTTCTCTCTGAGACTCTCTCTAACATCTTTTTTTAAGAAGCACCCAAATAGCTAAAGAATAATCCAGATCTCACTGAAGCATTCAGAATGAACTCTTTTAGAAAAGGAGACAAGGATTTATGGCTGGTAAGTACTTGTTGCAATGAGCATGGAGGACTGTGGCTCTAATAACAGCAAGATTTATGGCTTCCAATCCATCAATACCCACGTTGCACACGAGATTTTTATGACTGGAACTTTGTCAAGACAATGTAGGCACTTGAAGGTTAAGTCTCTATTTTTATGAGTAGAAGTTACAACTGGAGGTTTTGAGTTATCAGAAAATATTCCTGAAAAATCTGATGATTAAAAGGATTTATTGGGAGGGAAGTACAGCTGAGGGTAGCAAGGCTGGTGGGACGGAATGAAATTGAGAGATGTTCTCAAGCTGTTGCTTGCAAAAAGTTCTTCTTCAGGTTTGACACCTTTCAGTGACTGCCAAGAAAGTGCTGTGGGAGATCACTTGCTTTGAGACTATTGATTGTCACACTGAGGCTGACACAGGGTGCCCTTGGGTGTGACGGGTGACAGCTTTCACCAGAGCAGCTGGGTCTTGTTTTCAATTAGTGTCATCATCACTTGCCCTGGTGGTTAGTAATAAATGTCATGAGTGCTAAAGATCTGTCCTGAAGCCTCTCTTCTTGTAAATCAACTCTGTCCATTTAAGTCACTGTCCCTCAGTCTACATATCCACAAAGGGCAGATCTGTTTTTCCATTTCTACAGTGCCCAAAACAATTTCATTCTGATTCTGTCTTTCCATCCTTGGTGCGGTCAAACTCCAGCATTTGTTACCTTTTGGATGGAAAGAGCAAGATTGAGCTTCATGTGCTTTTGCACCATGATGGGTTTTGCTTCTGAGCCTCCATGGTCATAGAGTCATAAAAACATGGAATGGTTTGGGTTGGAAGGGACCTCAAAGCCCATCCAGTTCCAACTCCCTGCCATGGGCAGGGACACCTCCCACTGGATCAGGGGGCTCCAAGCCCCATCCAACCTGGCCTTCAACACCTCCAGGGATAGGGCAGCTACAGCTTCTCTGGGCAACCTGGGCCAGGGCCTCTCCAACGTCATCATGAAGAATTTCTTCCTAATGTCCCATCTAAATCTTCCCCCTTCCAATTTGATGCATTAGCTCATGGTCAATAGTATTTCTGAAGCAGACTATTCAACTGAGCTCCTTCCTTCCTTCTTTGATCTTCCTTGCCCTGTCTCTCACATTCTTTTCTTGACTACAAGATTCATCTCATCTAGATGCAGAAGTGTAAGTGTGAAGTAGTTATTCTGGGCTTGCTTTGTAGTTCTTGAGGAGTGAGATGCTCCCAGAGGACAATTAATCTTCCCTATCCTACATCCGCTTCCCAAGAAAAGCATCTCTTGTCCTTCAGGGCTGCCTCCTTCTCTCTGTTAACTACCAAGGTGGCCACTCAGACCTAAATGCTTTTTCATTTGGCCCAGTCACAACAGATTAATCCCCTCACCTGTACAATTAACCAAACAAAGAAAAGCCCCAGTCCTACAGATGACATTGAGTAAAAGGGCTGAAAATGTACAAATGAATTCCCAGAAGTCCAGTTTCAAAGCACGCTCCGCTCCACTTAAGTCTGAATTTATCCTAAATAATTCCTCCTGGCAGCTTAATGGTGGGTATTTTGCTGTAATGCTTCCTCTATGACATTTACAATGACCTAGTTTACTGTTTTTACAAATAATAATTTGTCTTAATTTTCTCTTTGAAGTAGCAAGCAAAAGAACAAATGAGTGAAATCTAAACCTGGTAACCTTGCTAGATATTTTAGGTCAATAAATTACCTTTATGCATAGCTTAATATTTCAGCTTTCCACTCCAGTGGATGAGGGTTCTTTAATGCTTGTTAAAATAGCAGAGATAAGTGATTGCAGTCTGAAGATGGAAAACATTGAATAATGCAAAGATCTGTGGATTTTGTAATTTTTACCTGGCTGGAGGAGAAAATAATTTGATTCTTTCAAGGCCAGAGATAAAAAGAACTTTTTTTTACTGTTCAGACTATCCACATTTTTGTGCCAAAGATGGTTCAGATAAAAGAGTTCCAGTTGGTCTCTACCAAGGCTGGACACTTCTGACCTGTGTTTCGGTTTAAAACTTCAGGACAGACTGAGGATTATTTAATCAAGAAGCCAGAAAACCTTATCAGAAATCATTTAGAGCTACTAAATGTTCTGGATGCAGGTTCTGGATGGTCTGGTGACCAAAGTTGTTGTGCCAAGTTGATTTACCAGACGGAGACATGATTCTAAGAAGTTCCTCAGGTTGACATTACTCAGAGCAAAATGATGTTTCTCAAGACAAAACCAGGAGATTTAATGAGGCAGAGATGTTCACGGAGCGAACCTGAGTTTCCTCATTGTGTTATTTCCTCTAGACAAATAAAAATTCTCAAGCCATGAACTGCTTTTAACAAGACATCAAAGATTTCTGGCAAGGAACTTTTAATGAAACCCCAGTTTGCTGCTTTTGTTATTTCTATTCCTCTCCACAGTCTTCTGATAAGCCGTAAATCAGATTCTCCAGGGTTCATTTCAACTTCTCTGAACATCAGTTTCATTGCTTCTTCTTTACAGAGAGCATTTGCTGGGTCTCAGTGCTCAATACAAATGTTTTTTCATGAAATCTGCCTCAGCATTATTATCATCTTAAGTGAGATCCATTATTCTGAACCCCAACAACCTCCAACCACAGCCCTGGGCTCACATTCTTGGTGCTGAAATGTTGCACTCTTTTTCCTTTCTGATAAACAGTGATATATTCAAAGTAAACAGGGATGGATTCAAAGTTTCTCATATTTTATTCCCTTGTCAACATATGAGAAAATAATAATTACACCCTGCTCTGCAGGACTGGGAATTCTAATCAACACCAAAGCAGGATCTGTACATAATTAGAAGCTTGTTTTAGTTCCTTTTTTTAGAATGTATCCTGCAAGAAATTGCCAGTGTCAGCTAGAATGATTTTAACCAATAAATCTAAAAGTGACACATCGTTATAATTACCATTGCAGCAGCATTTAAAATCACCACCATTTACTCCAAAACAATGAAGACCAAAGACTTGAAAAAAAAAATGCCACAAATCAGCCTGAAGCAATGATCTCTTGTCTGAAAAGTTTCCAACCCAGAGGCAAGGGTTTTGCTGCATCTTGTTATTGTAAGGTTTAAGGTGCTTTGTGCCACCCAAGGGTGCAAAGGAAAGTTGTCCAGAAGTTGGACAACTGAAGGAGGAAGAGGTTGTGAAGGTGGATTTCTCAGAAGGTGATTTGGAAGCCTTGGTCACAAAAGGAACATTTCAAAATTGATTTGAGCCAGTCTAGAGTTGGGATCCAATCTTAAGGACTTTTTTAGCAATTACTTGACCATAGTACCAGTTTTCCTCTTTTAACTTGAGAGCGTTTCACAGGGACAGATGATCTCCATCATCTTCTCAAATATCCACATCTTTGCTTCAGTTATGCATGGCTCTCAACTGTGCCACACTCAGATGTGACACAGGGGTATGGGCCGTGTGTGATGCTTGGACTCCTCTAGTTTTCAGAATGGAGACTCTTTAAAGAGGCAATGCTGGGTGATGTGCTACAATATTTAGGGTAACCAGACCTGTCCATGCTAAAAGCAAAGTGTACTCAAGTCTCAGTGTGTTTGGGATATGTGTTTGCGCTTCCGTAAGACAACAGGTGAGCTGAAATAAATCCACCAGAGATCAAACATTTGGAAGCTTACAGTAGCTTGAGGTGGAAAAGTACTTGAGACAAACAATGTCATGCAATTTACCTGCAAGAATGGGGCACTGATTACACGGCGGTGCCTTAACAGCCTCCTGCAAGTGGGTACAACATCATCATTCTGATCTTTTCTGCCTTGGCATGTCATATATTCTCTCATTGACTTTCAGTCTTTAAGCAGATGTTAATTTAAAAAGCTCCCTTGTTCACCTCTGATACAGTTGCAGGAGATTTTCAGGCTGAGGTGAATTGAAATCCATGTAAGAGCAATAAAATACCTCGTACAGCAGTGTTTTTACTGGCTCCTCTGAATCTCTTGCATCCTATGATAGGACTCAAGGGAATGTCAGGAAGATGTGCCAGGGGAGGATTGGGTTGGATATCAGGAAGAGGTTCTTTCCCCAGAGGGTGGTGGAGGCCTGGAACAGCTCCCCCGGGAAGCAGTCCCAATACCCAGTCTGCAGCATTCCAGAAGCCTTTGGCCAGTGCCCTCAGTCACACGGGGTGAATATTGGGAGTGTCCTGTGTAGGGACAGGAGTTGGACTCGATGGTCCTTTTGGGTCCCTTCCAACTCGGGTGATTCTATGATTCTGTGTTCTTATTTCCTAACTGCATGTTGCTCTGCAGATTAAACACAACAGATCCAGCCCTGGCAGCACTGCTTGAGGGGCTGTGCTGACTTCATTACATGTCCACACCTACTAACTTTGCTTGATTGTTGTTTGGTTCTGTTTTCCAAGCACCTGAGAAGTCTAGGCAAATGTGAGCAGGCAGGAAAAGACCTTTTAAATGCCTTATAAATCCCATTTTAACTCAAGTAATTATAGCTAAAACATTGTATCGGGAAAAAAAATAATCCTACCAAACTTAAATTATAGAGTCATAGAATCACGGACTGGTTTGGGTTGGAAGGGACCTTAAAGTCCATCCAGTTCCAACCCCCTTGCCATGGGCAGGGACACCTCCCACTGGATCAGGGGGCTCAAAATCCTGTGTATTAACATATTGTCACCTGCCAACTTTTAAGTCACTGTAACTTTTTACCTTAAAGCAAAGTGTACAACAGGCTCTTTTGATAGCAACCCTGACCCTGCTAAGCACATCTGTTGTGCTCTCTGGGTTCTGGTCAGAGAGAGAAGGAAACACCTCTTGTTGATGCAAACTTCCCCTTGCTCTCTTTCTTGAAGGTGAGAATAAACACATTTGAATGTTGGCAATTACAAATCAAAATGTCAGGGCAGAAGAAAAATCCTTATTACATAGAATTTCTCACTTCATATTGATTGGAATGTTCCAGCAGGAGAAATAAAAAATGTTGAACTTGATTTCATGAGCAAAGACTATTTTTTTTTTTCAGTTACACAATGAGCCATCAAGCCTGCAAAACAAATGCAACTCTTTTCTGACCAGCTCTAACTTAGTAATTGCAATGTAATAAATTTGCTGGAGGGGAAAAAAATATTACACTGAACCTTTATCAATCAAAGAAAAACACCACGTGTGTCAAAGAGAGTTTGTGGTAATATATCTGATATAAATATACTCACACATGTCAATCAAATTCTTTCAGCAGCCAAGTGGTTGAATTACCTTGCTTAGTGACGTGGTATGTTTTTAATGCAAAAAATGAAAGGAAGGATGGATGTTTCTTCCCATCTCCAGCTGAAGCAGAAATTACAAGGCAGCAGCACAAAAATTACGTGGTGTATTTCCACGTCCTGTGTTATGCTGGAGGTCAGGTTAGATGGTGATGATAATATTTCCTTCTGACCTTAAAAAAAATGCATCTGTGAAGATGCAATCAAAGCTGATGGGCTATTGAATCCATGTGCTCAGATATTATTTTTTTTTAGCAGTATAAATGACTTTTTCTGCAAGAACAAATAAGCTGCGTCGACCAGAGTCAGCAGTCGAGGATGAATATGGGAAAAGGATGAGGAGAGAATCCCAACCTGCTTAATTGCCTCACAAATCAAACCTATGGGCAATAACTCCTATTTAGGGGAAATTCAGATGAGAAATATGATTACTGCTCTCTGCAGGGGAAAGACAGCCCTCTGACAAAATGAGGGCTGGCTTTTTTTTTTCCAAGTGATCCAACAGGCAGGGCCTGACTCGCCAGAACATCTTGGGAAGGTCAAAGCTTTCCCACACTGCAGCAGTTTGGTGCAGCTCAGGGTGAATTTGCAATGGAGAGCTCCAGCTGGTGCAGGTTCTTTGTGGTGTGAGTCAAAGGCCTTTGATGTGCACTGGGCAGTTTATGGGCCATTTCATGGAAATTCAAATGTGCATGGGAAAAACATCCTACACATATATAAAACTTTCATTTCTTACCAAGGAAGCAGCTTGGGATTTTATTAATGGGGCATCTGATGAAATGTTTGTGTATAAATATTACCTAAGTGAAAGTTGTGTTGATGTTCACATGTATTGAACTTCTAGAATGTCCCACACAAAGTATCTTCCCCCAAGTATTTTTTCAGTAGGAGAAAAAGTATATTTTGCTCAATCTGAGTGTTGCATTCTCAACTTACACAGACAAATTCAACCTCTGATGAAGTAACATGAAGAACACCATCTCATCTGACACTGGGTTTTATAGAGGGGATCTTGAGGGGTTAAGAACAATTCCATGTATCAGAACATCTCAATACAGAGAATCATAGAACCATAGAATGATTTGGGTTGGAAGGGACCTCAAAGCCCATCCAGTGCCACGGGCAGGGACACCTCCCACCGAATCAGGGGGCTCCAAGACCCATCCAATCTGGCCTTGAACACCTCCAGGGATGGGGCAGCCACCATTTCTCTGGCCAACCTGAGCCAGGGTCTCCCCACCCTCAAAAGAAAACATTTTTTCCTCAGATCTCATCTAATTCTCCCCTCTTTCAACTTTAAACCATTCCCCCTCATCCTGCCTGTGCACTCCTTTATGAAAAGCCCCTCTCCAGCTTTCCTATAAACTAGGAAAGAACCATAAATATTTGGATGCATGGGGTTTTGTATCTCTTTGCATGTACACTGGGGTTTGGCTGTTTGCTGCCTGTTTCAGTGTCAATTTACATCGGTTCAGTGCCTCCTTTCACGTAAGACCACACCACGATGGAAAATCAAACACTGCCCATGCAATAATACGCCTGCAGCTGGAGGTGGAAGCAGGTGCTGCACAGCCTCGGTGCAACTGCCAGCTCTCAGCTCATTTTGTTCTGATTTGTGTCTCTTTTTTCTCCTCCATTCTGAGCCCCAGTGTTATCTTCCTTCTTCTAGAGAAGGAAAGATGCTCTGTCATTGGCAGTGGTTGCTAGAAGGGATTGCCCACCGTGCAGGACAGGCTCGTTGTGCAGCCATGAGCACAGCAAAGTGGCTGCTCCAGCAGCTTCATTTCTTATTTGAGAGGGCCGGTCCAGCCAAAGAACACCAGCAGAGAGGTGGATTTGGCTTTTATGCAGCCAGCGTGGGAGGCTAAGAGGGATAGATAACTTCAGAGCATGAAGGACGAGGTTAAATCCCCCAGTGTGGTGCATGGTACAAGGGTGAATCGGCCTTTTTTTTTTCTTAGCATTATTATAGGGATTAAGTGGAATTTAATTGGTGCTTTAGCCTTGAGCTGCCCTCAGCGTGGGAGCTGCAGAGCAGACACAGCCAGCACTGACTGCAAAGCCGGTGAACTCCAGCCTCTCACCTTTCCTGCCCTCTCAAAAGCAAACAAACAAACACTCCGTTAATTAACTGCAAATGCCCCAACTGAAATGAGCACTGCCGGGAGACAACACCCAGGAGAGAGAAGTCAGGAAAAGGAGGGGGTGGAAAAGTCAATCCAACAGAATAATGAACTCCTCCTAGGTAGGAGGATGCAAGATGAAACTGGGTTGTAAATTCTTTGCTCATCATCATCTACCCAGTTCTGATGCAAAGAACAAGCTGGCAGGAAGGTCTCCTGCTCTGGCTGCTCCCATGAGGGCTCTCTTGCAATTTTTTAAAGCATTTTCAACACCTGAACTACTGAGTTGACATGTCGAGGAACAATCCTTGGCACAAGGACTCACATATAACCAGTGGTAGATTTAGACCTGGTCCCTAGCTTGGTTTTGAACCAATCCAAATGTTTTTTTCTAATGGAAATCCTTAGTGCAGTTCAAGGAAAAACTCTGAGTGCTAAGAGTTAAAATTATAGTGACCCTGGCTGTTCCCCGTCACCTGCCATCAGTGCCAGGGGACACTGTGGAACGTGGCAGCTTTGCTGTGTCAATGCAGCCACAGGCAGCTGCAGGGTGATGGCCCTGGGATGGAATACTGCATCGTGCTCAAAGATGAATCACAGAATCATAGAATCACCCAAGCTGGAAGGGACCCAAAAGGACCATCGAGTCCAACTCCTGTCCCTACAGAGGACCCTCCCAACATTCACACTGGGGGGCTGAGGGCACTGGCCAAATGTTTCTGGAGTGCTGCAGACTGGGTACTGGGACTGCTTCCCTGGGGAGCTGTTCCAGGGCTCCACCACCCGCTAGGGGAAGAACCTCTTCCTAATATCCAACCCAACCCTCCCCTGGCACATCTTCCTGCCATTCCCTCCAGTCCCATCACAGGTCACCAGAGAGCAAAACTCAGCCCCTCTTTCCCCTCCCTCCCTTGTGAGAAAGCAGTGAACAGCTCTGAGACCCCCCCCCCTCAGTCTCCTCTTCTCCAGGCTGAACAGACCCAGGGACTTCAGCCTCTCCTCATACAACTTCCCCTCCTCTGGTTCTATTTCTTCTGTGTTGTGTCAATTGTTAACCTTTAGGGGATGAAACTGATAGAGGTGCAAATTTAATCTAATTTTGTTCCATGAACTGTGGGAAGAGCCAAATGTGTTAGCAGGATGATGTTTAGATTACCCACATGGTGAGGGGTGATGTCTTCAGCACACAGAAGCTTCACCCAAGGTTTATCAAGAGAAGTCCATTGTATTGTGTAGTTTATAAAGAGCTCTGGATAGAGTGAAATAGTTTCACCCATCTCCCTCCAAAATGCATATTACTGGGTCCTGTAAACGACAAAGGTGAACTGTGGTGCATAAAGTCAAGGGACAATTGCTCTCATCTGTCTGAAATATTCTTTCAGATCCTATTAGTACATCATGTTTAGTGTTTTGCTGGCTGAGCTAATTCAGCCCAGCTCTGGCCAAATGCCACAACATAAATTTCACTGACATTTTCATTTCCATTTCCAGCAGCCTTTGCTCACAGCAGACCCTCTGATCACTTCCCAGTCAAGTTTTAAAAACTTTGGAAGAGTCTCTTCTTTATGCAAATCAGTTTTGGTCTTCTTTCGCTGCCCAGGGAAACACATTCTGGCAGTAATATCACTGATAAAGTGATACAGCCAACTCCAGTGGGACTTTGGCTGTTGGCTCTGTGTCCTCAGTTGGCACCTCCTGCAGATGGAGACCCAGCTAAGAGGGAATGAAAAGTGACCTAGAAGAGGTCTTTACTGTTTCTCTGCATCGCCTTCAATGATTGGTCATGCAGAGTTGTAGGAAGGGTCCTTAAATGTTTGTGGGATCTGCTGGAACTGAGGGCATCATGTCTCTTCCCTTATGGATTGACCATTAACCTCCATGAAGCACTGATATAGTAGCTTTTTTCTGGAAATCCAATCGTCTTTCCTCAGTTCTTCCTCCAATTTACCAAATTTGCCGTCAAAACTGCAATGGGCAAGAGAACACCAAAGGCAGCTGGTTTTGGCTTCCATGATTCTCCTGTCTTTTTCTCCTGTACAACACCAGACATTTCTTGCCTGCTCTGTCAAACCTGTTTTTTTCCATCCTACTTCTAATGTGATGAACTGTGTCCTGCGTGTCCCTTTTTTCCCTATTAACTGTCAAGGGAGTCCTGACCTCTTCAAATGGAGATGTCAGCACTGAAGGCATGCACAATTAAACAAAGAATATCAGTCCAGGTTGTCTAAGGAGTGAGATTCATCTCATCACGCTTTACGTGTCCGGAGAGTAGATGTCAACAGCTCGACCAAGGCATTTAGACTTCTTTCTTCCTCAACAGAGACAACTCATCCTCAGATGTTTGAAAGAGAGGATGACTAATCTATCTTTTGGCAATAAAAGGAGTCAACGTGGCTAGCTGAGATGTCAATACATATTTTTGAGATGACTCAGAGTGGGATTTGACTGAAGTGTCTCACGCAGTTGCAGAGCGGTGGCTGAACCCAAGTCTGTGGTCAGACATCACCTTTTGTCAGCAGCTCATCTGGCTCTGCTCTGCTGCTGCTGGCTTAGGGAACAAATACCACCAGAGTCTGGGCCTTATGAACATGAAGACTGAATTTCCCTGATTCTAGCAATAGTTGGAAGAGTCTGTCCAGGGAGCCATCCCTGGAGGTGCTTAAAAGGTGGGTGGATGAGTTTCTTAGGGACAGGTTTAGTAAGGGACAGGTACGGTTGGACTTGATGATCTCAGAGGTCTTTTCCAACCAGATGATTCCATGAATAATGAGATCAAATTCCAAGACCCTTTTAACTCTGAGGTCCTGTCACAAAAGTTTAGCAGCAAATAGATCACTCACATCAGGCACTTGTATCTCTGAACATGCAAATAGCTCATCCAGATAGAAATAAGCCTCTGAGTATGCTGTTGGGTGGGGACACTGAGGATACTGAGGGAGCTGGTGTTGGCTGTTGCCTTGGCAACAGTTTCTCTCTGGTAGGAATCTGAAGCAGGCGGTCTGACCTCTGGCAAAACTGTTTGAGTGTTTAATGACTTAAATAACCAAATAATTCCAGGCTGTTTTAAAAGGGAGTAACGTGTAGTCCCAGTTGAGCATCACTTGTAATCATAATTGGTGAAGTCAGTGTGGTCTCATTTAACATCTTTAGACTTTGGTGAAGAAGGTGATCTGAAAGTACATGTAAGACACTATGTTTGATGGGTAGATATTGCCACAAAACTTTCATATTTAAACAAAGTCTGAAATGAATAGATTTTAAATGATGGTTGAGTCCCAGTCCCTGGAGATATTTAAAAGATGAGGTGTTCACGGATGGTTTAGTAGCAGACAGGTATGGTTGGACTCCATGATCTCAAAGGTCTTTTCCAACCAAGTTGTTGAAATTGTGGGGTTCTTGTTTTGTTATTTTAAAAAACAACTCCATTTAGTAGAGGCTTCATATTTATATAGGGACTGCAAAATTGAGATTTCTTTGCAACAAGCAAATAGACAACTGTGTGGGGATGGACACAAAGGCAAAAGTAAACTGAAAAGAGGTGAATTGACTAAAAGCCCCGGTCTTGTGTGTTCTATTGACAGTGCTCTGCTAATTGAGATGTAAAACTTCTTTGCATCGTTTCTTTTCACTAAACTTGAAAGAATTCTTCAGCCAAAGTGAGAAAAGATTCCCTCATCTCTAGAGCTGACATTGCAGAATGAGGGGCTTGAAGCCAGGAGGGGAGGGCGCCCTGTTTAAAAAGCTCAGTAATTCAAGGTTTGTGTTTTATCAATGCATTCAAAACAAGGTCTCAAAGTGGAGTCTCCTGTACCCCAGCTGAGCACTCCAGTGCTCTGGCTGTTCATCATTCCGGGATGGATTGGTCTTTTTCAGTTCTTAATGAAACTTTTCAAATGTTTCTGACTGTTCTGATGCAAAATGAAAACAAATGTGCAAACCTCATGTAGTTTCATAATCCATCTTTTCCAGCCATTACAGATTCTTGGCATGTCATTAATCTTTTCAGTGGGATAGCTAGTTTGTTTTTACTAGGAATTAGCTTCTTGCTTATTTTGGATTTGTAAATCTTCTGTCTTCTCCTACACTCTCCATTCATAAAGGAGTCACAGTGCAAAGATTGTGCCTCTGACCAAGCCCATCTTTCTGCAAGTTAGGTCCTGCCTTCCCAGTTCCTGGAGGAAAAACCTTCACCTTCTGGGGCTTAAGGATATCAGCTGTGATGTCTATCTCTTGATTTTTCAGGTTTTCTCAGCCCTCTTCCTGAAGGGTCACCAGATGCTGCTTTCTAATCAGGGAAGGGTCTCCATTTTCAGTTGGACAGAGTCCCTGCCAATCTGTTCTGCTTCCTGGAAGGCTCGTGTCTACATCTAGTTACAAAACTGTTCCAGGAGCAAAGAGATACGTTCATATTTGCCATTATTACAAGACCAGACAAAACATCCTTGTGGAAATTAATTGTTGCATGTGTGTTTGACTCAATAAAAAAGCTGTAGTCTTTGTCTAATGGGAGTAGAAACACGTGAACCTCACAGAAATTAAATGCCTTAGCCTGGCTCCTGGTTACTAAGAAACAGAAGGATGCACGTACAACGTAGTTGGTTCATCCCCAGATGAGGAAGGGATATTCAAACTGAAATATAAGTTTCTTTTTTTTAAAAAAATAGGTTGCATTTCTGTAGTGTAAGAGCAAACAGCTCTATTCAACCTGCACAGCCAGTAAATGGTCCTGGTTTGCACACACTATCCTTTTGACAAAAGCTGATCTGAACCTTTCTTTACATAATTAGGTTTTCTCTATTTTGTATTAAACCATGTTGCTTTCAGCAGATCATGTAGGTAAAAATAATGAAAAGTACTTACTACACAAGGAGCAAAATTTCCCTCTTCTTTGCACCTGAGCATCAGAAAACCAGCAAGACAAGTTGGAAACAGAAGCAAAGACAGTGGTCAGGTTGAGGAACAGAGTGTTATGCTGAAAAGGAGAGAGAACATTTTCAGCTGCTCTCTCCTCAGTCATCCCTCTCTGCAGGGGACACCAGGCTCACCAGGCAGACAAGGGAGTGGAGGAGGAACACACTGCCTCTTCCTCCTGTCCCTCAGATTCCATAGGAACATCCCCATTGCCTCCGAATATCTCAAGGAAGGAAGGCACCGAGCTGCACTGTCAGGATAAGCAGCAAAAACCTTCCCTTCGGTGAAGCTTTCCTGCTGCCACCAGCTCCAGTTCACGCAGGTTTCTCACTGCCTCCCATAGTCACCTCTGCCCACCTACTGAGGTTTATCTGATCCTTCTTGCTTACAGACCCATTTCTTTCTCTACTGGTGAGCCCTGGCAGGGAGTTCCATCCCATTCAGCTGTTAATATTTGATTACGCCTCTAGTGAAGTGAACAGTCATTAAGTTAATTTCAGCAACAATATAAACATCAAAGGACTGAATTAGTTGCAGCAGCAGAATGTGATGGGCTGGCATCAATGCTTATTTATTTCTTGCTGCCGTTGCTGTTGAGGACAGAGCATGACTTTGGGAACTTTTAGGTGTCACGTTCCAAACCTGACTTAAAAGGCCTCAAAGGTGACTCCCTTAGAGAAGAGCAGAGGTTTGCAAGAGCTGGCATGAGTGTGGGATCTGACTCTCCTCATGTCAGCTGTGGAAAATAATGGATATAGATAAGGGTTAAGATATCATTGGGCTCCTTACGTCCCTCTAGAAGACTGACAGCTCTCAGTTGCTTTGTGTTCACCAGCTCAGATGCACACTGGAAGTTGTGAGATAATTTCAGCTCAACAGGAGTCTGGTATTTCTGATGGAAAACTCGATGTAGTTTTGTTTTGGTTTGATTTTCCCTTTCAAATCCCTCCAATTGATTTCCATTAAAACTATAAATAAATAAAGATTTTGGTGTGGATGTTTAGATTTTGGCTGTTAGCAGCATAATGAAATGTGTGCTATAACCTCTTGGTTTCCTCTTGCTGCTGAATCACTGCAAGAAATAAAAGGCTTTATTTTGATTCTTGGTAAACCTACTTCCATCCTGTTGAAACGTGAATGTTTCTGCATATGATGATTGTTGTGTAGTCACGGTGAGCATTTATAATGTAAAACAATATTGTGATATGTAAATATTGCCATAAAACTTTCCTATTTAAACAACTTTTGAAATGACTATATTTGAAATGATGGTTGAGTCCCTACCCCTGGAGATATTTAAAAGATGAGGTGCTCGGGGATCTGGTTTAGTCGTGGACAGGTACAGTTGGACTCGATCTCAAAGTCTTTTCTAACCAAATGATTCTATGATTCTATGAAATGGAAATATGTACCTACTTCACACCCATTTCAGAGGAAATGAGAAATATTGACTTTTTCAAGCTTATTTTAATCCCAAGTTGCAAAAATATCAGTGACCTCTGAAAATATTATTGGTTTTGGCCGTCGCTGTTATTCTCCCTTAAATAACGAACCTTCCCATGTTTTCTTACTCTGCTCTGCACCTGGCTGCCCGTTTGTTCATCTTTTGATGATTACATGGTACTACCCAAACCCTGGCAACTTGCTGGTTTCTTACATTTCTAGTAGCACCATTAGTCTCTTAATTTTCACAGCAGGGCATACGAAGGCTCTGCAATCAGCAGAACGGAGCTAATTGATTGCCTCATTTAGCTCCTTGAAGACTGAAACAATCGCATGAAGCCTCTGGTTCAGTAACGAATGAGGATTTGGAAGCCAATGAAAGGCTTTCCCTTTGTTGGACGTGATATATAAATATAAAATCTGTTGCTTTATCTCCTGTAAGTATAATTACCTGGTCAGATGAGAGATTATAGCACTCACAGTGTTTGCTGTGGAATTAAAGCACTGCAGGGCTATCAAGTACTGTACATGCTCTGGTAAATCAAATCAATTTGCAAATGGCATCATGTATGATAAAGTCAAGAGCCAGAACAGGAGGCAGGAACCCAGATTTACAAAAGATTTCAGTAGAATTCACTTTCCTGAATCGTTTCACAGGGCTTGTCTTTGCTATCCCTTCACCTTCCTGGATTTTGGGACGTTCTTATTTCTCTCAAGTTGGTGTTGCTTCATCCAGGAATAGGAAATTTATCGGATGGATGAAAGGAGGTGTAACCATCCACTACAACCCTCATATCATACAGGAACCTCTCTGGGACCCCAGCCAGATTGTAGATCTGCACCTTGGTACAACCTTCTTGCAGTCCCCAAGGCAAATCATACCTTGGGCTGCACCAAAAGTGGCCAACAGGGTGAGAAAGGGGATTCTGCCCCTCTGCTCCTCTCTTGTGAGACCCCACCTGGAGTCTTTTGTCCAGTTCTGGAATCCCCAACATAAGAAGGATAAGGAACTGTTGGAACAGGTCCTGAGGATGTTCACGAAGTTAATCCAAGGGCTGGAGCATCTCTGCTATACGGACAGGCTGAGAAAGTTGGTGTTGTTCAGCCTGGAGAAGAGAAGGCCCTGGGGAGACCTTAGAGCAGCCTCCCAGGACTGAAAGGGGCTCCAGGAAAACTGGGGAGGGGTTCTTGATCAGGGAGTACAGGGATAGGATGAGGGGGAATGGTTTTAAGCTGAAAGAGGGGAGATTGAGATGAGATCTTGAAAAGAAATACTTTCCTTTGAGGGTGGGGAGGCCCTGGCCCAGGTTGCCCAGAGAAGTGGTGGCTGCCCCCCCCATCCCTGGAGGTGTTCAAGGCCAGGTTGGATGGGGCTTTGAGTCCCCGATTCAGTGGGAAGTGTCCCTGCCCATGGCAGGAGGATTGGAACTGGATGGGCTTTGACGTCCCTTCCAACCCAAACCACTCTTCCCATGCACTTCCACACTGTGTGCTCCCCTGTTCAGACACCAGAGGAGGGTGGTTACACATGTGCCAGCCTCCGGTTGGGCTGCTCTCTGTTGCAATTGTAAACTCAGTCCTCAAATGTAAAATTCATTTGAAGAAGAAAGAAACCATTTACTCCCCTTGCCTCTGTTCTTAGAAATGTCTCTGTATTTTCATTCCCCCTTGAATGCTGAGCAGCAATTCTTTTCAGATACTCTAAATATTGCTTGCAGTTCCAGGTAGCAGGACAAGTATTATTGCCTTACAAATGGAACTGCTCTCTTTCCCCTTTCTGCAGAGGAATCAATGAGGAGTTGCTGAATGGTGGGTTGAGAGGGGTTGGGTATGGCTCATGTACTCTGCAGCAGGTTTTTTCCATCGAATGTGTACTGACATTCTAAGAAGCCTTTGTAAAACGGTCACGCATTATCTCGAGTTGTATCTCCAGCTCATAGAGCACATGCACAGAACAGCATTTTATAATCACTACCTTTATGGTAGACATGTTTTAAATCTTTTATTTTAATATGAGATGGCTGCTCTGTACTTGGCATCTCAGAAATCCTCTAAGAATGCCTGGCTAAAAACAGCCTAAAGAAACAGCATCAGAGTACGAACTGCACCTTCAGGGTCCTGTTTAGCACTGTGTATTTCAATTTCTTAGTGCCTCAGTTTACCCATCTGACCATTAATTTATTCCTGACAATATACTGAGATTATGGAGCCTTGCACAGCTAGGAAAGATGCTGATGTTTTCCTTCAGCATCTGACTGGCTGCCTGAGATCCTGCAGGGTTGATCAGATCTGCTCTGATCAACACTTCTTACCTTTTCTCATTGCAGGCAGGAGGTCTCAGTGTTTTCAAAGTGGGGTTTTCTTCTGAGCAGCGAGCACATGAGGTGCACTGAAATAGCTAAAGAGAATAAAGAAAAGGCAGTTGCAAAGTGATATTAACTCACCCACTGTCATTAATTAAAGTCCAAGTGCAAGTGAAAATTTTTGTCAGTCCAATTAACTAAAGCAGGCATCATAAAATGCTCATATTTGATTTCTTCTTCCTCCCTCTTTCTTTCCATCAACTGTTTAACAGGAGACAGCAGGTGAAAGTGAATACACACTGTTTGTCTCTACTTTCCAAAACGTGCTTGAGGCTGTTGAGTGTGCTCTGAAGTGTTAAAGCTGAGCTTGGCTTGTTAAATGAATAAGCCCAGCTACCTCAGGGGTGCCTCCTCCTTGCTTCCCCTGATCTTGCTGGTTCCCCAGGTGCTGAGCACAGGGGAAGATCAGTCCCTCTTAGTAAAAGCAAGTGACCGCTAAGTTAGAGGGATCTCATCAGCACTCCCACGCTGGTGTTGGGATTCTGGCTGCAGAGGAAAAGAAGTTGTCGCCATGGACACCAAAATAGAGAGGACTAATCAGAAAATATCGATGGGGTAAAATGTCAGTGACTGAAAACTAAACTGGCATGTGATCTTTAGAGGAGAGGGGTGAATCATCTCTTAGCTGTGAGAGGTGAGATGACCTCTGACTGCAGGGAAGCTTTGGCTTCAGGGATATGCAAGGGGTAATTTGCATCTTTCATTATTATTAATAGCAGTGTTACAGTACTGGCACGGGATGCTGGATAAATAGAAAACAAAGAAGGTGTCAGGTCCTATGAGTTTGTTTTCTGAACAACATGCAGGAATCAGGAGGGGCTGGAAAGACTGAGCTGAGCCCCAGGATGTGTCCTCAACCACAAGGACAGGTTCCTTATGTATGAGGACAGGGTGAGAGATTTGGGGTTGTTCAGTCTGGAGAAGAGAAGGCTCCAGGGAGACCCTAGAGGAACCTGCAAGTACTGAAAGGGGCTCCAAGAAAGCTGGGGAGTAGGGGTGGCTCTTGATCAGAGATTGCAGGGATAGGGCAAGGGGAAATTGTTTTAAGCTAAGCAAGAGTAGATTTAGACTGGCTATAAGGAAGAAATTTTTTCCAGTGAGGGTGGTGAGACACTGGCAAGGTTGCCCAGGGAAGTGGTGGATGCCCCATACCTGGGAACATTCAAGGTTGGGTTGGGTGGGGCTGAGAGCAACCTCATTGAGTTAAAAATGTCCCTGCTCCTGGACTAGTTGATCTGCAAATGTCACTTCCAACTCAAAGCATTCTGCGATTTTATTCTATATGTTAAGATGCCACAATGCTGAACCTTGATGCATTCAGCACCAAAGCCAAGGTTCAGGTAAGGACAAATCCGCAGACCGGGGCAGCAGTGTCCGGTTAGGAACTACCTCGTCTACTCCACGCTTGCAGTATTCGATGCAGCCCTGATGTCCCCTGGGACTTATATCTTCCATAGATTCATAGAATGATTTGGGTTGGAAGGGACCTTAAAGATCATTCAGTTCCAACCCCCACCATGGGCAGGGACACCTCCCACTGGATCAGGGGGATCCAAGCCCCATCCAACCTGGCCTTGAACACCTCCAGGGATGGGGCAGTCACAGCTTCTCTGGACAACCTCGGTCAGCCCATTACTACTGCCATGGGACAGCTGTGATTTCTGAAAACACTTAACACATTCTGCTCTCCCAAAATCTAACAAAGACCTTACAAGTTAGCCCATTTATCATTCCAGAGAGGAATTTTCTCATCAGTTTTCAAATCAGATCCTCCTCAAATCCCAGAGCTAATCAGACACTGATTTACTGCTTGGTTTTGCTATATAATTTGCAAAAATACATCCACAGGCTTGGCAGTAATGGCAGTGCCTTTACATTCTGGAGTTCTCTGAATATATCTGATTACATTAGTCAGGGTATTGAAGGAGTTATCAAATGGAAAGGACAATTTCAATAGACCAAAGTTTACTGCTTGGAGGAGCCATGGTAGGAGAAAAGGAATGCAATAATTCACCAGCTAATGAAGTTTTTGATTGTATGTGTGTCATAAATAAGAACTTTGCAAACACACGTTAATGTGTTTCTACTTCCCTGGAAAGTTTAAATGGTCTTATTTTTTTAAAAAATTATACATTACTTGTGTCACATTGAAATCTGCCTGTTTAATGTTCAAACAAAGTGGCCCAGAATGGGCTTCCCTGTGGCATGAGGTGTGATTGAGCAGAGAGAGGATCAGAACGATTAAAGTGAGTGATGGGTAAGGAGCTGATTCCTAAGGTGGAGATCACTTCTTCACGACTCTCTTCTGGGTAATCTCATGATTAACAACACATTGAGAGGATTTATTGTCAAGGAGAAGAGCAAGACAAGCACTTTTGTGGTAACAGGGCAGCTGCTTTTCAGAAACTTCCAGGATGAAAATGGACCTTCTTCAGCATCACATCATTTAGCAAGACCTGGTGGGACAATTGGCCCTTTAGAGAACCAGGGTGTGCAGTTTGTAACCTGAGAGCCTCACAAGAAAGAGTATTTTATTTTCCCTATTATACTGTTTTAATAACTTGCTGGTGCTCATTATGACGTTGTTAAAAATGTGTAGCAGAATGAATGGATATTTATGGTTAGACAGCTGTGCTAGGATCTCAGATCCTTATGAATATTGTTAGCTCCAATTCTGATGTAGACATTTTGGTCATTTAATCATCTTGAACAAGATCTTTCCCCCTTTAATTTCAGGGCACTTTGGGATCTGTTCTTCAAATATATATATTAATGTATTGTATTAAAACTAGTAATAGTATTGTTTTAATGCATTAAAATAACAGTAGTCATTCTGACTGCCAGGCAGGCTCTGAAACTACCCTTGAACTGCTTCGTGAGTGTTGCATTAATATTTCTGATGTTATGATGACTGTTTTTTAAAAAGGACTAAAGTAGTGAGGAGGAAGTTGGTTTGCACTACATTATAATTAATGCAGACTAGATCTGACTGCAATCAGGATGTTTTGATTGCAGTCTAGTGGGATTTCGGCACGTCCTTTTTATCCATGACGTCATGCAAACCTGACTTTGACACCATTAGAAGTAAGTATGTGGAATGGGAACTGAGGGTGTTGGAAGAACTCCTGTACAACTAAGCCTAGAGAAGACTGCTCAAACCCATTCAGTTCATTCCTGCCCTCAGGCAGAGATCAAGTATCTGAGGAGACAGTTTAAGGGACAAATTTCCAGATTCTGATACATAGTCATTGAATTTACACTCAGGGCTGCAATGAGTATTCCTGAGCAGCATTTCCAAAAATCTAAGAGATTGGTGTCAGGAAATTTTAAAGATTATGTAGAATAAGCCAGACCATCCTTTGTCACCTTAAAATCTCCAAACCACCTCTTCTCACAAAGCTCTTCTTCCCTATTTTACATTGAAGTCCAAAGCTAAATATATTGGATTTAGACGATTAGAATCCCTAGGTGCACATTTGAAGCATCTTACAAAGTCATTAAGGCCAGATAAGTGCTTATTTGTGTAGTGATGAGGTCCTTGTGCTGTAGACTATATAGCTTTGATAGGTTTGCTTTGATATCCGCACTCAGATGTTCATATTCCTTGACCAAAGGCCACGTGAGATGAATCCACCTCTTGTCTCCTGGACTGTAATCAAGTTTCCTTATTAAAGGAAATACTTGGTGCCCCATGCCTAAAGGAAAATGGGGAATATGGCCTCCAAAATATACCTCTCCTCCAGTCCCAGTATAGAAAATGCTCAGTAATGCTCTCATTTTCATGCTTGATACTGTTGACATCTGCATTTTCTTCACGTGTAGTCACTGTGAAAAGTATTAAGAATGCTGTGCAAACCCACACCATTTAAACAAACTTGTGGAGTTTAAAATCAAAGCCAAGCATTGAGGCCAAAGCTGAGAGGAAGATTTGTAACTTCATGGCAATTAGCAAAGACAATTGCATTCTTCTAATGAAGAGATATTTTTTAAACTCTGTAGTTCTAATTATAGCCAGGCAGTCGCACTCACACATCCCTTGCAGGACACTGAATTGAATTTAACGCTAGCAGGAACCTTTCTTGAATACTTATGCATGAAAATGTGTGAAATTCTATTCCCAAATAATGACACAACTAATTTCCTTTCTCCGATTCAGTGAGTTTTTTGTTGTGCAACAGACCTAGAATTTAAGGGTGAAACCAGACTCTTTTAAGAAAAAAAATGGAGTTTCTGATTCAATCCTGTGCTGGAGAATCTGCTGGTGTTGGGGAGTTGTGTAGCCCTTTTAGAGCTCATTCACAGGTTCAAGAGCTGCTCTGAGTGTTTGTGGAGGTTGCTTTCTTGGGAATCATATCAGAGTTTCATATGAGGAGTGGCACAGGAAAAGAACATTGCGGTCAATGTTGACTCATTATTCACTTGTTTGAAAATATGATATAAAATAGAATTTAGTTTTTAAAATCTGATGTAGATACAGTGTATTGAGAAAGGAAAACTCCAGGAAAGGAGATCCTGCAGTTGCCTCAATTGTGACCTCTTTATACCCCTGACCTATACAGATGGCAAACACCTAAAGAGGAATAAAATTCCTCCAGGCCCCATAGTCTTAGAAATGATAGAATCACAGAATCATTAAGGTTGGAAAAGGCCTCTAAGAACATCCAGTCCCACCATCAGCCCAACACCGCCATTCTTGCTAAACCATGTCCCAAAATGTCACGTCTACAAGCTTTTGGAACCCCTCCAGGGATGGAGACTGCACCACTGCCCTGGGCAGCCTCTGCCAGGGCTTCACCACTCTGTCAGTAAAGACATTTTTCATGATACCCAATCTAAACCTCCCTGGCACAACTTGAGGCTGTTTCCTCTCATCTCATCATTTGTTACTTGGGAGAAGACACCAGCACCCACCTCACCACAACCTCATTTCTGGGAGCTACAGAGAGCGATGAGGTCTCCCCTCAGCCTCCTCTTCTCCAGGCTGAACAGCCCCAGGTCCCTCAGCCACTCCCATAACCCCTGTGCTCCTGACCCTTCCCCACCTCTGCTCCCCTTCTCTGAACACGCTCCAGCAACTCAATATCTTCTTGGAGTGAGGGGCCCAGGACCCTCGTGCTTGTCTGCCCAACAGGGTCATTCACTGGGCTAACGCGGTTCCTCACAGCTCCAGGCTGCTGGAGGGACAAATAAATGCTGTCTTTTCAGTAATCTGCCAGAGCTGCTGCATGGGAAGCCATGAGAGTACTGAATGTCCTATGCCAGGCAGCCTTGTGGAATCCTACTCATCCTCCTCAAGCTGTCCCAGAAATGGAGCAAGTTTCACTGCATCGTTGATGTCCATAAACACCTGGAAGTGACTGCCTACGCTCCAGATGAGTGGGGAGATGGACAAACTGACTACCTTAAGTAAAAATATATATCAGCCATGAGTTATAACACAGAGGATTTACAGCTTGGATCTCAACCACAACAGCACATTAGCTCACCTGTCACGACTCCTTGTGGCGATGATGCCCTCACTGCACCCCTTGGGAAGCGTGCCAAGTGCCCAGCTGCTCCTTCTTTGCATAATATCCTCATCATGACTCACCTAGAAGGTCCTTTATTTTTCTCTTCTTTGCCCAGTGCTGAATTTGCACAGAGATTTGCTAATTGTAATTCAAATTATTCATTGCAGTTCAGATGAAGTCAACAAATTAATCCATTAGAATGTGAAAGATCAAAGCATCTCATCCCTTGTTCGATCTGCAAGGGAAAGCAGCAACCGAAATGTCTCTCAGAGGGTGAGTAAAAGGCAGCAGAAGCAGCTGACTGAAAACTGGAATTATTCCTGCTGCAGGAAGTACCAATATTTTCTCCATTATTTGTATTTGGGTGAAGGATAATACTAGAAAATATCAAAGGGCTTGCATTAAAAAGACCTTTTTGACACTGCCACACTTTCTATACTAATCAGTCAATTGTTTCTAGAACTGATACTCTGCACCTCATTCCCATTCATTCCTGATGTGAGCTCGCGGTTTTCTTTGGACCAAGGCACTAGTCCGGTACAGCCATGGTGCATTATGTCTGAAAAGAGAATGGTATCCGTGGTATCCATGCTGAATTTCATGTAAGGTCTCTGACAGACTCAGGATCAGCCCCAGCCCCCCACCTCTAAATTGTTTTGCTTCAACTTCCCCTACAAAAAATGAAAAAAATCAGCATTTCACCTGGAAAATAGTGAAACATTGAAAGTGGGGCATGGCCACATTTTCTCTCAGCCTTTTTCCTCCTGTAATGTAAATCCATCTTAATAAGCAAACCCGATCCACTTCTAAGTACAAAATTGAGAGCTCTGGAAACCAGTCCCTCTGTTTTTAAGCAGAATATTAATGACCATAGGAGAGGAAAAGTTCCTCCATATCAATCCAGGCCCTTTACTTGAGAAAGATGTCTCATGCACTGGCTAAGACAGGACCCTCAGGTGACTCTTAACAGGGCTGCAGATGCCTGGTTTGGAGACAAGTAGAATCATAGGATGGTTTGGGTTGGAAAGGAACCTTAAAGCCCATCCAGCTCCCACCTCCCTGCCATGGACAGGGACACCTCCCACCGGACCAGGGGGATTAAAGCCCCATCCAACCTGGCCTTTAACACCCCTTCTGTCACAACCACAGTTACTTCTTCTCCAACCTGGAATTGCTCAGACTGTTTGCTGATGCCAGGCTTGCTGGGACTGGTTACACGATGCTTTTTCACCAGGGACAGTGGCAGGGGCAGAGGAGGCAGGAAAGGAAGTTGCCTACTTCTTTGCTCTGGAAAAAAAACCACACTTCAGATGTCATAAGGGAATGTGTTTGTCTGCTTGGCTGACTCATCTGTCACCCCAGTAGAACAGCTTGACAGGTTGCTGCTCATGCCTGTGTGCGGGCACAGCAACCAGATCAAGGCTCAGAGGACACACATTTAGCACAGGGGGCTCCCAGTGTGCTCACTGCTTCTTTCAGCAGAGCCTCTCTTACCTCTCTGTATTTACTTGGAGGTTGTCTTCTCCTGGTCAAGGATATGGCAAAGTGAACACACTGATGGTTGCAGGCAACTGTAAATCTGCACCCTTGGATGATTGGGGTGATGACCGAGGATTTGACAGTGCAGGAGAGAAAGAACAGAACCTAAGGGCTGGATACTTCTCCCAGTGCCACCAGTACAAGCCTGCTGTTGTTCCTTACGTGTCAAAGAATGTGCAAAACATCTCTCAGCAAGCAAGTGAAGTGGACTGAAGCAAGTGCTGAGACTTCACACTCAGGGAGAAAAGGAACTTGTGAGCAAAAGAGTGGCAGAGAAGAACCCACTCTGCATCTCAGGAGGGTTTAGAGGGGAGCTGGGTCCTCACCAAAGGTGGCACTGTACTCTCAGCCTTTAAAATCAAGGTGTGGTACCCCTAATGCACCAAAGGTAATTACATGTTAATTGACTTTGTCCAACCAGGCTTTTGATCAGTCTTTGTGTGACATATTGGTCATGGAATTTCATAAGCCAACCTACCAGCTGTGCAGGGGAGAAGGAATAACAAAGGACTGCATTTTTCTGCCTGAGGGAAAGACATTCTGTGACGAACCATGTTTCTAAGAGAAGTTAATGACAGTTTTCCCTCTGGAGAAGAGTCCCAGTGGCCAGCCTTGACAGGTATTTCAAATTAGTCTCTTCTTCCTCCTCCTATCCATCGTTCCAGTCTTTACCAGATATTTAATTGGCTCTCTGCCAAGTAAGAGGTGTCCAGCAGGGACTTTCAATGCTCAAACGGGACTTACAAGAAAGAGGGGGAAAAGCTTTTTAGCAGGGCCTGTAGTAACAGGACAAGGAGTGATGGTTTGAAACTAAAAGAGGAGAAGTTTAGACTGGGTAATAGGAAGAACTTTCTTTTCACTGAGAGTGGTGAAACACTGGCACAGATTGAACAGAGAGGTGCTGGATACCCTTTCCTTGGAGATGTTCCAGGTCAAGTTGGATGGGGCTCTGAGTAACCTGATCGAGTTGAAGATGTTCCTGCTCAAAGCAGGGAGGTTGGACTGGGGGGGCTTTAAAGCCAAACCATTCTATGATTCGGACTAGGGATCACTGGAGGTAATTTTTCTTGGGTTTAGCTCAGCAGGTTGACTGCCCAAAGAACAGCAATAAGCTGAGAAGCCCAAGTTCCCAGCTGCAGGCCCTTTTAGCTCCTGCTGTTCTAACACAGGATTTAAGAGGATTTAGTTTAATACCTTTTAAATTGTTGTCGGGGGCACAATGTACCATCTTGCTCATCTCCCACCTGCATAAAGGAGATGTGCACCCCAAACCTATGAACAGAATTAATTTCAGGGTGTTACTAGAATTCATTTCCACATGCCTGGCAGCAAGACCCCTTCCATGCTTCTGGACAAGTGAGCCACTCAAAGCCACATTTGTGGCACATGTGTGAGCTCCCTGTGTCTGCACAGGTGAATATAACTCTGTAAGCACTTAATGCCACCTACATACACTGCTGACCTTCAGGGACCTTTCTTGCACGACACTCAGAAGCTCTTCATTTGCTGTGCCCTTAACAAGACTTAATCTCCTTTGTTGTACCTTTTTGAGAAATGTTCATTAGCTATCATCTTGAGCTGCTTTTTCTTGTGGAAATGTAGTGCCTGTGCAAGAGAGAATCAGGGATTAGTTTGGGTTGGAAGGGACCTCAAAGCCCATCCAGTTCCACCCCCCCTGCCATGGGCAGGGACACCTCCCACTGCATCAGGGGGCTCAAAACCCCATCCAACCTGGCCTTGGACACCTCCAGCAATGGGGCAACCACAGCTTCTCTGGGAAACCTGGGCCAGGGCCTCCCCAACCTCATCCTGAAGAATTTCTTCCTAATGTCCAATCTAAATCTTCCCCATTCCAATTTAAAGCCGTTCCCCCTCATCCTGTCACTCCAGGCCCTTGGCAAAAGCCCCTCCCCAGCTTCCCTGGATCCCCTTTCAGTCCTGGGAGGCTGCTCTAAGGTCTCCCCAGAGCTTTCTCTTCTTCAGGCTGAACGACCCCAACTCTCTCAGCCTGTCCTCATAGCAGAGGGTCTCCAGCCCTTTAATCATCTTCATGGCCTCCTCTGGACCCACTCCAATGGTTCCGTCTCCTTCTTATGCTGGAGATTCCAGAATTGACCATACAAATCCAGGTGGAGTCTCATGAGAGTGGAGCAGAAACCTTGCCACAATGCAATTAGTTGAGAATTGCACATGCAATTAATAATTAATACCTTTGCTAGCATTCTTAATTTCTTTGCACAAAAAGTTTAGCTGTACTTTTCTTTCCAAGAACTAGAGCAACTTTTTTTCAAAGGCAGTTATTGTCACACTTCTACCAGGAAAAGTTAAAATGAAAAATATCACAGCTCTCTAATTAACTTTCTTTTGCTCTGTAGTTAAAAGGCAGTTAAACCCCTAAGCATTCATTCAACTTTAATGAGGATGGGAAAGTAATTGCATATGTATTTCTGTATAATTATGACTTAATTGCATTACCAGTAAATTTATCTTTTGCTTATTTAGCCAAGCTCAGAAAAGGATGTATTAAGGGTGGGTTGATGTTTGTTAGGACTGTTTCAAAGAACAACACAACCTCAACCAGAGTCCTCTTCTACAGGAATACATATAAAAGGCACAAGGAATAGATATTTTACAAGTTTAGTGCAGAGTCTTCCTAAAGGTCACCTTTAAACGCTTTTTATCAGCTGAGGAGTTAAAATTCTTCAAAGATTAGCAGGAATCCAAGATATATAAATTTCTACTGCCCTTTTTTTCTGATTGGTTTTGAGGATCTCAGGCAGTTTTAAAAAAGGATCTTGATACTTAGTTGACATTTCTACTGTACCCAGGCATCAAGAAAGTCAATTTTGCTGGTTCAAAGAAAACCAAGTATTTATGAGCTGTTGAAATTTTCTAACTTCTTATTTTCGTTCTCCTGTGTCACTTTGCTCAAATGCTGCTGTTGAAGACATGGGTGCTCCCTAAGATGGGGAGACAATCTGCCTTCTTTAATGTGCAAGTCTGAAAGTCAGGAAAATGGGAATGGTTGTGCTTTTCAGATGAATTTACAAACCACTATTATTTCAAGGTGGATAGAGTGAATTTTCAAGGGGAAATAAAAGGTACCATCTGAGAAAACGAGGCTGTATCTATACTGGTAAATTCAAGAGACTCATAGAAATGAGCTTGGTTGTTATTAAACTCATGGAACAGCCTCTGAAACATATTTGTTCCATGTTAAGGGATGCTCTTTCTCTCTTACATGCTCTTCTTGTGGTGATATTTGTACTTCCTAACATTCTTTGTAATAGCACCCAGCCTTCAGCTGCTTGGGAATAAAACAGATCTTGCACTGCAGCAAAGATTTTTCATGCTGTTTGTCTGCCTCACATTTTTACTTTTCTTTCAGCAAGACCTGTATAGCATTTTTCCATCAATAAACATAAAATAGGTTGTTTAGGCAATGTTAGAAAACACTCTGTGAAGGCCAACACAAAATAAACTTCTGCTGGATCCGATTAATCTTGTATAAGAATCCATCATCTGTGGATTAAAGTTCAGTGCAAGCCAAGCATGCTGTGCTATTGTAAAAACCAATGTAAATGAGTGAAAAGTTGATTTAAAATAGATAAATAAATATGTATAACTATATATATAAAATAAATACATGCAATGTGTATACGCAATATTCTTTCAGATCACATTTTTGATACTGGTTTCATTCAGGTCAGAAATGATACAATCACTTCCCAGAGGTTCACAATCCTTTGTGAATGGCTCTTCCATTCTTCACATAACTTAAAGATCTGTAGCATTTTCTTTTTTCTGGAAAAGGCTCGCCTTACTCAGATGAATTCAGAAGCAGAGATGTATTTTCTATTTCCTTCTCTCACAAGAACTCTAAATAAAGGAGAAAAAGTTTAGGGGATGGGAAATTTGTGCCGATATTCTTTGGAGAATAAATGTGAATTTATTCTATTTGCTTCACCGTTGTCAGTCCTTCACAGCACATTTGTGTGATATTTTCCTACTTCCTTTGCAATACAATGCTACAAATACGCTTTTAAGTGCAAACTGAGTTTCTCACACAGTTACATGATTCCAAGAGCTGTGGCTTAAAAAAAGCCCCTCTCTAAATATGATGATTCCTATTGAAAAAGTGAAGAGTGATAAAGGCATCGAGTCAACACAACCGATGTGAATGATGATTTGTGAAGTATATATATAGTGAGAAAATCAAGCTAAATTCCAAATGCTTTTAAAGAAAGGTACAGTTTGCACTTGGATTTCTCCTGAGGAAAATAACAAAGAAATTACTCTGCTCTTGTGAGACCTCCCCTGGAGCCCTGGGTTCAGTTCTGGAGTCCTCAGCACAGGAAGGAGAGGGATCTGATGGAGCGAGTCCAGAGGAGGTCACGGAGATGATCTGAGGGCTGGAACACCTCCCCATATTAGGACGGCTGAGAGAGTTGGGGTTGTTCAGCCTGGAGAAGAGAAGGGTCTGGGGAGACCTTAGAGCAGCCTCCCAGGACTGAAAGGGGCTTCAGAGAATCAGGGAGCGCAGGGATAGGACAAGGGGGAATGGTGTTAAACTGAAAGAGAGGAGATTGAGATGAGATCTTAGGAAGAAATGTTTTGCTGTGAAGGTGGGGAGGCCCTGGCCCAGGTTGCCCAGAGAAGTGGTGGCTGCCCCATCCCTGGAGGTGTTCAGGGCCAGGTTGGATGAGGCTTGGAGCCCCCTGATCCAGTGGTAGGTGTCCCTGCACATGGGAGCTGGAACTTGATGATCTTTAAAGTCCCTTACAATCCAAACCATTGATTCCATGATTGTATGATTTGAGAAAAAATTCTCTGTGACGAATCATGGAGCTTGGCTCTTAGAAAATGAAATTAATCATCACGCTCAGAGCCAGCACAAGGCATGTGTATCACAGAGTCTTCACACTGGGGTGTTGGAGATCACACAGCTCTTGAGACAGATCCCCGGAAGAGATAAATTTCCCTCTTCCTGAGCAGATGACTCCTGGCATCCTTTCGTTTGTGAAATTTCACAGTTTTTCCAATTATGTTTATCAGCCCCTTATTCTTGCTAAAAATGGATCCTGAAGTGTGACAGCAGTTATCAGCCCAGCTGAAGAGCTGTTCACTCCCAGCACTCTATAAATACAGAATTTCTCAAGTAATCTCGAGCACAAGTTGGTTAAAAATTCAAGGGCAGATGAATAATGAATATCAATGGACACTCCTGCATTAATATTTCATACTCGCAAAGGAAAATGGAAAAAAGTCGTTTTCCAGGATTCTGTAAAACAATTACAAGCACTATTATTTCTCTTTAGAACAGGCTTCCTCCACGAAGGTCTTCAGGGATTTTACTGAGCATTCTTACAAACATGCAAGTGAAAACAGTCTTCTTGGCAGATAAAAGTGCAGAGAGTTTGAGGCAAAGACATCTTTTCTTTATGAACTTCCTAACTGTGGAATAAATAAATAAATAAATAAATAAATAAATAAATAAATAGAGAATTACCTGTTTTAAAGCTAGAAATTAACATTATAACAGAGATCAGCAAATGCCATTTCATTGCTCTCCTCTTCTAGGCCAGAGAGCTTTTAGAAACACATATCATCTTGATTTCAAGGCTTCAGACAGTAACAGACTGTAAAACCAAGAGGGACTGGCTAATACTGGCTCCGAAAATCAGTGCTCTAGTTTAAACAAGAGTTAATTAAAGGAATTCCTTTGCCATGGGAACATGCCACAAGCAGTGTGACTTCCCATACAAATTGAAAACAGGCTTGCTGTCCTTAATAGATTTCTGAAGCTCTTCTTGGAGGTGGTTACAGGTTCACAGGTGCCTCCTGGAAATTCGGGCAACTGTGTAATAAGCGAACCCCTAAGCAAATGCCTCGCTAAGGGTTGTTCTCATCCCCAACTGTGAGAGGGAAGGAGTCAAATTTTGGGATTAAACACTGTGAAGTACTGAAGTACACAGTCACTCCAGCTGACTGTGCGAAAGCACAAGTTCAACAGCCTGATCTAGTGGGAGGTGTCCCTGCCCATGGCAGGGGGCTGGAGCTGGATGGGCTTTGGTGTCCCTTCCAACCCAAACCACTCTGTGATTCTATGATTGTGACAGGAGACAGTTTAATTCCGTTTTCAGTTCCGCTTTGCTACCTGGCAGAGCAGTGACAATTCAGGTATTTTGACAACAGAACTTGCTTGGAGAATTGCATTTTTCCATTTACTGTCTTTCCCCCCCCCCCTCCTCTCTGCCTAAGAAGTTTGATTCCAGCTGCCACTCAAAGGTGTCAGGACTTTTAGCTCTGGATCCTAAGGACTCTGAATGTGCTTCAACAATATTAGCTCTTGTTTAGCAGAGTGGATCAAAGAAATGGCAGTGGCTGGTTTGGATAACACTACACAAATCTGTTTACCATAGACAGTCCTGGCTGCAGCAGCTTGTACTGAGGTGATCAGGGATGGGATGCACAGGGTGAGTGTAAGAGTAATTAATTCCACACTCTAGGTCATTTAGACACAGTTGATCTGTGTTTGGATATGGTTTGGATAGAGGATATTTCATCATCCCATCACATTCAAGATTCCCTCTGATATGCCCTCTCCATGCCCAGTGTCAGCAGTGACTTTGGTTCAGAGGTGAGTGATATAACTCCTGCACATGGATAAGGTCAGGTTTTAAGAGCCTCCCTAAGTATCACAGTATCACAGTATCGTAAGGTTGGAAAGGACCTCCGAGGTCATCGAGTCCAACCTATATCCCAGCACTAACACCAACATTAACACCATCATCTAAACCATGGCACTCAGTGCCTCATCCAGTCTCCCCTTAAACACCTCCAGGGTCGGCGACTCCACCCCCTCCCTGGGCAGCGCATTCCAATGGCCAATCACCCTTTCAGTGAAGAACTTTTTCCTAACATCAAGTCTAAACTTTCCCTGACGAAGCTTGAGTCCATGCCCTCTAGTTCTGTCACTGGTCACCGGAGAGAAGAGACCAACCCCTGCCCGACTACAACCTCCTTTTAGGTACTTGTAGAGAGCAATGAGGTCTCCCCTGAGCCTCCTCTTCTTCAGACTAAACAGCCCCAACTCCCTCAGTTGCTCCTCATAGGGCTTGTGCTCCAGCCCCTTCACCATCTTTGTTGCGCTCCTCTGGACACACTCCAGCATCCTGACATCTTTCCCAAACTGGGGGGCCCAGAACTGTACACAGTATTCCAGATGAGGCCTGACCAGTGCCGTGTACAGGGGGACGATAACTTCTCTGGTCCTGCTCGCCACACTATTCCTGATGCAGGCCAGAATGCCATTGGCCTTCTTGGCCACCTGGGCACACTGCTGGCTCATGTTGAGCTTCCTGTCAACCAGCACTCCCAGGTCCCTTTCTGCCTCACTACTCTCCATCCACTCTGTCCCCAGTCTGTATCTCTGCATGGGATTGTTGTGACCAAAATGAAGTACCCGACATTTGGCCTTATTAAACATCATCCCATTAGAATTGGCCCATCTCTCCAGTCTGTCCAGGTCTCTCTGTAGGGCCATCCTACCCTCTAACAGATCAACCCTTCCTCCCATCTGCAAACTTGCTGATGATGGACTCAATCCCCTCATCCAGATCATCAATAAAGATATTAAACAGGACTGGACCCAACACCGATCCCTGGGGGACACCACTGGTGACCGGCCGCCAACTGGATGAGACACCGTTCACCACCACTCTCTGGGCTCGGCCATCCAGCCAATTACTAACCCAGCACAGAGTGCTCCCATCTATGACAAGGGTTGCCAGCTTCTCTAGGAGTCTTCTGTGGGAAACAGTGTCAAAGGCCTTGCTGAAGTCCAAGTATACCACATCCACAGCCTTCCTCTCATCCACTAGGAGGGTATCAGGATCATGCTGTGCTGTGTCAAGAAGTAAGAGATGTAGGAGACTAACAGTGCTTTTGGGCCCCTCACTCCAAGAAGGACGTTGGGGGGCTGGAGCACATCCGGAGAAGAGCAGCGAGGCTGCAGAAGGGGCTGGAGAACAAAGGTTATGAGAGGTGGCTGAGGGACCTGGGGTTGTTTAGCCTGGAGAAAAAAAAGGCTGAGGGGAGACCTCACGCCTGTCTACAACTGCCTGAAAAGAGGTTGTGGTGAGGTGGGTGCTGGGCTCTTCTCCCAAGTAACAAGGGATCTGATGAGAGGAAATGGCCTCAAGTTGCCCCAAGGCAGGTTCAGATTGGACATAAAGAAACGTTTCTTCGCTGAAAGGGTTCTGAGGCCCTGGCAGAAGCTGCCCGGGGGGTGGCTGAGTCCCCATCGCTGGGGGTGTTTAAAACACGGGTAGATGAGTTTCTTAGGGACATGGTTTAGTAAGGGGACAGACCTCAGAGGTTTTTTCGAAGCAGATGATTTCTAGGATTCTCAGTGCAGTCTGCTGGGTGTGAGGAAGAACAAGATTCTGCATCCCATTGACTCAATGGTTCCTGCAGCATCCTCTCCATATCAACAGGCTGATCTGGAAATCCAAGGGGAGGAAAGAAAAAAATGCCCTGCTTGAACTCAGCAGCAATTTATTTTGTTGAGAAAATATTTTCAAGTGACTGTGGTTGCTAAATGAGGATGTAGATTGGGAGGGGTGGGGAGAGGAGAGTGGAAAATGAAGTATTTCAGCAATTATGCACATGAAACCAGAGACTGGCTTGGATGTACTGCAACACTGTCCAGCTGCCTGACTGGGTAATTAAGCTCCAGCCTGTCTGGTTGAAATCCACGAGGCATTTCTGCAGTGAGGTTAAATTAAGAGTTGGTGATGACAAGCAGACATTATGGAAATGTCAAAATTAGCATCTGCTGAATGAGAACATTGGATGGCCTCAGCTAGTCCAGAGGCTCAGGAGCAAAGGAAAAGGAAGTCTGAAGAAGGGAAATAGTCTTGCCCTGGCTGCTCCCACCTGCCCTCTGCAGTTACTCCACCATAGGGACAATTTTTGCCAGAGCTGGTACTCTTTCAAGAGGAGTAACATGAGAAGAGAGGGGCCAAAAGCAGAGTCCTGCTTTGAACTGCCTGGTGGCAGTGCCTCTCTTCCCTGTTAACTGATGTGGGGAGCGACATCTCCTCAATAAAGGGTAGCTTTAAGGTTAAGAAAATATCAAGGTGCCCACACTCATTTCCAGGGCTCCCCCAAGAAAGAAAAATCTCCTTTGTGTTCGGTCTCACTGCTTTCCAACCACCTGTTGATGTACCATTTTCATTTTCACCACACCTGCATTGTGTTTAAAACAAAATGAACAAGACTACTCAACGCACGGTATTTTGTAAACTTCAGAGCTGGTCAGGGAGTCTTTTCCAAAACTCTGGGTGGCTTATTGCTTGTGCAAAATGCTGGTTTATAGGACCTTGGTGGAAATGGTTCAGCCAGACTCTTTGGCTGAGGAAACGAGGAATGCACTTAGATTAACGCACTGTCTTTTTGATGGGAGGCACTGCTTCAGATCTGTTCGGACCAGAAGGGGCTTGAGTTTTCCTTCACCTAGCAATGCTTCTGGAGATAGAGATTTTGTCTCCAGTGTCTTGAAAGAGGCACCAAACACAGACTTATTTGAACCACGTTAGGGACCTGTAGAGAGAACCATCATGAAGCCAGACCTCTAGTTGGGGAGTCATAGACTCATGGAATGGTTTGGATTGGGAGGGACCTTAAAGATCATAGAGTTGCTACTCCCTGCTATGGGCAGGGACATGTCCCACTGGATCAGGGGGCTCCAAGCCTCATCCAGCCTGGCACTGAACACCTCCAGGGATGGGGCAGCTGTGGATGTGTATTATATACAGTCAACACTTGCAACACCTCCATTTCTCCAAATATCACTTTCTAATGCTGATATGGCCAAAGCAAATGAAAAGGAAGAAAAATACTTTTTTTTTTTCTAAGGAAGTTAAAAGTCTGTCTGGCTCACAGAAATTGTAATGATTATCTGAAAATAAAGGAACAGGCTAAACCGTGTGCAGATGCATATATTGCCTTCATTTCGCATTGTATTAATATTACCTGATACCATGGGCAAATGTTAAAGCAAAGGAAGCCAGACTTAATGCCTGTGGAAAAGAGATCATTATATTTTGAGTAAATCTAGTTTGTGTCCCGAACATAAACTGCCTCATTATCTCTGGGTTCTGCCTTGTGTTGAGGTGATGGCCAAGAGAACATGCAGGAGGAACATGCCTTCTCCATTTATCAGGAGATACTCAACTGAGCTAATATGAAATCAAGACTGAAGTTGGAAAGGGAGAAGCAAGGGATACAGCTAATTTTCCTGATGAAGTAGTAAAGGGATGAAAGGGACTTTTTTTCCTGTTACTTTCCACTGTTCTCCTTGAATCTGGATTAACATCATTAATTTCTTTACACAGCTACATTTCCCACATGGGACTAGAAAAGGAAGCAGAGTTCTCCTCCTCCATGGTTCACTAGGGAGGGGCTGGGAAATTAATTCCTGAATGCTTCAAATTCTGAACCTTGCTGGAGGCAGGGAAGGGAAAAGGAGAAGGAGAGATTAATCTTCTAGGAAGCCCAGCATGAGAATCTGCTTCTTGATATTATTAGGGAAGTCTCCAAGCATTTCTTAATAAGATTTTTTAACAAACTAATCAGCAATATTGGATTTTCAAGGATTTCAAAGGGAATTCTTGCTAATTGAGGTGTTTTTTTCCATTAGCAGCTCCCAGCAGGAGCCTTGCACACAGGTGGAAAATCATCATGTATCTTGTAAAATCAATAGTGCAGCCAATTAAAAAAAAAAGGCACAATTAGTATGGCTGATTCCAATTAGAATTGCAAATTCCTAATGGATCCAGATGTCAAGGCTAGGCAAAGATGTAGGAGTTCAGTGAAAAGATTGGCACGCTCCCTGCGGTGACGTGAATTCCCATTTCATTCCCCACAACAAAGCAGTCCCATGTTCCCTGAAAGAGTCACTCGTGCTCCTGTTTCTCAGGACGTTTCAAGAGGGTTTAATGGCAGCCCAGGTCCCCGCACTGATGATAATACAATAGAGTTGTCCCACAGATGAAGGGAAGAGTCAAATGCCGGTTTGTGTTCTTTCTTGAGACCAACAAAATGATAATCTGGAACTGGAAATGCAGCTCCCTCAGCTCAGCGGTGTTGGTACCAACTCTCTGAGCTTCAGTGATGCTGCCCTTCCCTCCCCAAGCTGTTCATTGGTGTGTAATAAGACCAGACTTGATCCCTCTGTAGGACAGGGTTTGTGAGTAAAACAAAGAATGAAAACAGAACAGTCCCTTAGGGTTTGAACCCTTTGGGACACAAGGTATTGCCTTGGTTCTTTCATGCCTGGCCAGAAAATTCAAGTGCATTTGGAACATAAGTTCAGGAAAGCATTGGTGGAGGAGATTGTGTGAGTTGTAGAGAAGACCACAGGGAGAGGCACCAGGATGTAGCCTGCTGTGGTGCTCAGAGAGCTACAAGAGGCAGTCAGAGAAATCTCCACTGGTTTTGTGCTGTTGTATAAGGACCAGGGAAGCAGTCCCAGCACCCACTCTGCCAGCATTCCAGAAGGCTTTGGCCAATGCCCTCAGCCCTACAGTGTGAATGTTGGGGTGGTCCTGTGCAGGGACAGGAGTTGGACTCAATGATGTATGTGGTGAATCATAGAATTGTTTGGTTGGAAAAGACCTTTGAGATCGAGTCCAACCGTAACTGTCCACTACTAAACCAGATCCCTAAGCACCCCATCTACCTGTCTTCTAAATACCTCCAGCCTGGTCATGTGTTCTCTTTCTGAGAGTCTGACGCAATGTAAAAACACTCTACCTCTTTATTCTATGTATTTATACTTCTTAATCACCAAAGATGAGCCCTCCATATGGCTCAACCGTAAGATCCTTCTCTTCAACGCTGCATTAATTATTGTGGACAGAGATGCCTGGAAAACACGGTGATAGAATGCCTTTCTGTTAGAAAATAAATATAAATTAATTTAAATCAAATCATTTCATGGGAACACATTAGTTTTTTTGGTAAGCATTTGTTAAAGAAAAATTCATACACACTATTCTAGTCTGTCTTTGACTTTACAGTTCTGTTTAAACAGAACAAAATGATTTCACGTTATTTATGTAGTTCTTTATTCAACTTTCAACCTGTACAAAATTACTTTAATTTTGGATTAATTTTGAAGAAAATTATTTTAGTTTATTTATTTTTTTATTTTAACAGTCCATTCTCAAGTTTTTCATGGCCATATGACTCAAAAGATGGAGTTTTCTGATAAAATTCACCTTGGGAGACTTTTGTTTGCTCTTGGATTGTGCAGTTGCAGACAGGCAGCTCTGCTCACTGGCAACCACCAGCAATGCCACAGATGTAGGTAGCTCTTTGTTCTCACTGGTAGTATTTAGTCCCTTAGGTTGTCAAGCAGGGTTCCTGCAAGCAGGGGATGTTTTAGGGTGCTGGTCTGGGAATGACAGATAACCCAAAATCAGAGAGTGGGGGGTGAACCCGCTCTCTGATTTGGGTGTTTTTCAGCTTCTACAAAATGAAAATCCCTATTTTCTGCAGGCAGGCAGAAATGGCAGCAGAGCAGCTCTGCTGGCAGATAGAAATAAACTCATTCCCCTTCCAGCAAGGGAATCATAATTGAGAGATTAGCTCCTGTTTTTTTTCCTAATCTGCTTGTTGGTCTCCTTCTCTGCTCAGGATGCTGCTGGGCTCATGTGGCACTGCAGGACGTGGTTTAATAGGTGGGGTTGTGCTGATGGATGGACTTGGTGATCTTATAGGTCTTTTCCAAACTTAATGATTCTGTGACAGCTTTGGGGGTGCTCTGGGACTGTCCAGGAGTTTCTGCTGTGAGAATTCAACCTAAAACCTCTGGGAGCTGGAGGTTATGTCAGTCAAAGCAGCTTATTGTCAGGCACTGGCAGAGGCTGCCCAGGGAGGTGGTGGAGTCACCATCCCTGGAGGGGTATAAAAGGTGAGTAGATGTGGTGCTCAGGCATGGTTTAGTAGTGGACAGGTACAGTTGGTCTCAATGATCTCAAAGGTCTTTTCCAAACAAGCAGTTCTATGATGCTGTTTTCCCTGGGTTAAGGCGCTAGAATTGCACTTGGGGCACAACAACCCCAGGCAGCGTTACAGGCTTGGGGTAGAATGGCTGGAGAGCTGCCTGGAGGAGAAGGACATGGGGGTGCTGATCTATAGCAGGCTGAATATGAGCCAGCAGTGGCCCAGGTGGCCAAGAAGATCAATGGCATCTTGGACTGTATCTAAAACAGTGCATCCAGCAGGACAAGGGAGGTGATTGTGCCCCTGTACTCGGCACTGGTGAGGCCACACCTCAAGTACTGTGTTCAGTTCTGGGCCCCTCACTACAAAAAGAATATTGAGGTGTTGGAACGCGTCCAGAGAAGGGTGACGAGGCTGGTGAAGGGACTGGAAAACAAGTCCTAAATGGAATGGCTGAGGGAACTGGGGTTGTTTATCCTGGAGAAGAGGAGGCTGAGGGGAGACCTCATTGCTGTCTACGGCTGCCTGACAGGAGGCTGTGGCAGAGCCAGTGTTGATCTCTTCTCTCAAGTGACAGGGGATGGGACAAGGGGAAATGGCCACGAGTTGAGCCAGGGGAGTTTCAGACTGGATATTTAGAAGAATTTCTTTACTGAAAGTGTGATTAGGCACTGGAACAAGCTGCCCAAGGAGGTGGTTGAATCACCGTCCCTGGAGGTTTTTAAAAAAAGGATAGATGAGTTTTTGAGGGACATGGTTTAGCGGATAATGGGTGCAGTTGGACTTGATGATCTTAGAGGTCTCTTCCAACCAGAAGATTCTATGGTTCTATAATTTAGATCCTTCAGCATTTCTCAAAAAACCCAAGGTCATCCATCACTTTTCCTCTTTCCCCTTTAGATACTTTTTAATTCCTCCATCCTGCTTTCTCTGCTCAAATGCCTTTTTTTCTTAACCTCTTTTTCAATTCCTATGGTGTTTTTCAAGTGGCAGCAGCCTGCTGATCCCCACACTGCTCAGTGCAGAGCCTCTTTCAGATGAAATGACAGCCACAGGAGGGACAAGGGACCTCTTTGGAGAAGTGCACAACGTTTAGTCTTAGGAGGATTAGAACTGCTGGTTAAAACTGTGCTATAAACTCTTCCTTAGAAGCTCACTTCAAAGTCCCCCATGCAATTAATTTTATGTTGTCACTGTAATAATTTGGGACTGTGTGACCAGGCAAATATTATCCATGCTGCAAAATTTGGTCTGATTTCAGGAATTAAACGCAAAAAACTTGAGCTAAATTAGGAGCTGATGAGTAGCAGGGAAGGCACTTTCTTCCCATATTTTCTTCTTTTCTTTATTGAACTGGGGTCTTCTGGGAGTTCCAGGTGAACAAATAAGTGACAATGCAGTAAAACGACTGAATGGAGCCCATTGCTAACATCACCCTTGCAGCTGAGGAAGCCGTTGGAGACTGAAGCTGCAGTTTGCCTGGCTGGAGTTGTCCAGGGTGCAGTATTTTTAGCGTCTTGTCCCTATTGCTCCAACAAAAGAAAGGATAAACCTGACAGAGCTGGGTAATTGGAGTTGTCTTTTCATGGCTGGAATAGCGAGGGCTTGCAATAGCAAACAGTAAGTTTGCAATAAAGCCTTACCTTTTTTGTTTTGATTCTGGAAGAGGGCTTTGTGCCTTGTCACACTGATCCTACCTTGCTCTCCTGTTCCAGAAATTCTGTTTCCTTCTCCAAGCATCAATCCTACTGTATCCAAAGAAAACTTACCTATAGATTTCTCATTAAAATAGGATTTAATTAAATTCTGTTTTGTTATTCTCCCTCTTTTTTCCAATTGGAAGGAAGTTTAGTTGAAAGAAGTTTTTCTACAAGCTCTCATGTTTACTCACAACTTCTTCATTTGCCGGGTTTGCAGAATTAAATACAGCCTTCTCTCTTTGCTTTAAGGAGAGCTGCAGAGCCTGTTAATTGCATTTTAAATGAAGCCCTGTGATGTCTGGCAGTCACAGGTGATGCTTATATCTTCCCTGAGTCCTGCCAGATGAGAGGTGTGAGACTGGTTACCGAGCAAACTTCCAAGGCAGGCCAGAGCCATTTAATACTGTGGAGTAAGAGCAAGGATGCCCATCTCTTCCCAGAGTTATGCAAGCTCAAAGCCTTTTTTTTGCAGGGTGGGATCTTAAATGGTTTTCAGGGCACCAGGGGTCCTTTAGGGTTCCAGGTTCAAATATAGCTCAGGTGTAATTCCTGAAAAGATGCTGTAGTGGGTTGGCTTTTGGATTTTTTAGGTCTTCCTTAACAACGGAGGTCAGAAATCTGAGTAAGTATTCCATGTTTTCCTTTAATGTAACACAACAGATAAATAAGGCATAGATAAGAGGGTTCACTCTCTTCTCTTCCAAGAGGCTTGGGAGCAGTCGGTCCTTTTCATTGGTCCTGTCTGGAGCTGAGCCCTGTGGTGGCTGTTGTTGTTTGCCCACGTGTGGGGGGAGGGTGCTGGGTTGAGTTTGGCTGTCCTGCTTTCCTCAAGGGCAGTGATGAGATTTTGCTAGTTCTCTATTTTGTTAGTTACCAGGTTTTTCAGTTGTGCACACCTGTTGTGTTTTGTTCCCTTTTGCCTTTTTTTCCCCATTTTCCCTTCCCCTCTTCCCTTTCTTGGGAGTTTTACATAATATCCTTACTGTATGTAGTTGTGTATATGTAGAAATACACATATATTTTGGTGTGGTTCTGTTGATTTTCATTTTTTTCTAAGTTTTTATAGTTTATTCTTTGCCAAAAGGGGGAAGTTGGGAAGGGGCTTTCACTTAGCGTTGGAGATTTTGACAGAAATCCAGTTCAAACTTGCTCAGATGCCCATAAAAGTATTTTCCCTGCATCCACAGGTGCAAACCCACACCTATCAACTGAATTTCCTACCTTTTCTTACTGCCTTTGTGTTTTGGGAATGCACTGAGCGTCAGTCACAGGGTAGGCTTTGAATTTGGATCTGAGTACTGTAAAATCCCTGTGATACATTTCATTGCCCCCACTTTGCACCTCAGAGGCTGACGGGTCCCCAGGCTCTTTTACAGCAAAGCTCAAAGCAAACTCCAGCAGCAAGGGATCCAGGAAGGGTCCTTAGCTCTGGATGCGCAGAAGCAGTGTGTACCTGGCAATGCACCTTTCCCCCTCTTTGGCTCAGAGTACTTTGTGTGTCCTGCTATAGGAAAGCACTACATAAACTCTCCCTCTTTTCCAACATCTCACTTACGTTAGATATTTCAGGGAGTAAAGGGATAGGATGAGGGGGAACGGTTTTGAGCTGAAAGAGGGGACATTTAGGAGAGATCTTAGGAAGAAAAAGATAGGAAGGCAGCAGCCCAGGTTGCCCAGAGAAGTGGTGGCTGTCCCATCCCTGGAGGTTTTCAAGGCCAGGCTGGATGGGGCTTTGAGCCCCCTGATCCAGTGGGAGGTGTCCCTGCCCATGGCAGGGGGGTGGAACTGGATGGGTTTGAGGTCCCTTCCATCCCAAATCATTCTATGATTAATGCAAGTGTTTGCTTCCAAATTTGAGATGATGTTGGGTGGAATATCCTGGAATATCTGATTATCCATGGAGCAAGGGCTTCTGCAGTGTACGCATGGGTAACCCATCAGTGTAAGTAGGAGGGAGTTAGTGAGTCATATACACAGATTTATTTTAGGTGACGTTACCCTTAGTTGTACAGATGTGATTTTGTGTGCTACAAAGATTTCATTTCCTTGAACTCAGAGGCTTTGGGGCATTCACTTTTTCAAAGCCTCCTTTGCCAGTATTACTTATTTACTGTCGACTTCTGACAATTTGGGCTACAGATTGCTATAGACAGATCTATTCTCTTACTGCCTCTGGGCTTTATGCAAAAGCTGCAAAGGAAAAAGGAAACTTTCCACCAAATATAGAACCACACTCACTGTTTCAAATTCCTTTCACACTGCTGATTTTCAGATTTTCAGCTTTTTGCTTGCTGATTTTAGTTGCATTCACAATTTTCGCTTCTCTCTAAAGTAGATACAACACGGGTTCTTTCTCTTGTCTGCTCTCTCATTTATTTTCTGATTTCCCCCTTTTTTTGCTGTTTTTTGCACAGCACATAGAAGAAGAATGGCCAAAAATGTATCTTGAAAAAGTGAATTGTTTGGTCTTTATTTTCAGATTGCCAAGAAACAAACCAATTCCTTGAGCTGACTCAGGTTACAAGACTTTATCTGGCTCTCTTTATTTAAACAGCAAATAGTTTAGGTGCTACAAAATGGTACTCAAAGAACCCAACTGTTCTTCAGGCTTTAAACTGAAAATATCCTTTTTTTGGTTTTGACTACAAATTACTTCTCTGCAGCTCTTTGCATCAACTTTGAGCAAGTCCTAGGATTGGGCAAACAGAATTTGGGTCTGACCCAGCCATGCTTGGATTCAGTGTTCAGCTCTTCCCTCATACTGGGGGCATCTTTTTCTTCCTCCTGTACATCACGCAAAGTCAGGGGTTGCTACTTGAATCTCCCAGTAGAGTTTCTGCTGAGAGACAAATTTCCTTAATGTTAGGATAACTGTCTCCAGTACATTCATTTAGTTTATTAGCTTGTGAATGGCAGATTAATGCATTTGGGATAAACGAGGAATAACCATCTCCCATTTCTGCTTCTGAAACTTAAGCCTAGTGGCTTCGAAATGCCCAGTTCCCTCCTGTGGTGTTTATTTCTGGTCTCCTAAAGGGCTTTTGATGATGAGTGGAAGGGCGTTTAGCATGGATGAGAGGGGAGAGAGGATTAGGTACTGTAGACCTGATTCTGAATCCAAAGAGTTGATATTTGCTGCAGAATTTGGCTGAGGTAAATACATGAGCTAAGAAATGTTAAAAAGAAAATGCTGATGCCAGCACAACTCCCAACATGGATGGTGCTGTTCTGGCAACAGACCCCTTTTGTCAGCTCAACTTGTGGCACTTGGGGGCATTGTATAATGAAGCTGGCAACAGTGAGGCTACGTGAGGACAGTCTGGCAGTGTCTTTCTGCCACAGAGGATCTCTGCTTCCTGGGGCTGTACTGATCTTTGAGCATTTACTACTATTTACAGTCATGCAGCATGTTCCTCATGAGTGGATTATCCAGCTTTAGCACAGCACACTCGGAAGATATGGAGAATTTGGCCTCTGGTTTCCTCTGGATCTGCACAAGCAAGCTCATTATGCATTTTGCCCTCTGCAAATCCACCCACTGGAGTGGTGTCTGTCCAAAGCAGCACACTCGTGTCAGAGGGCATGGCCACTTAACTTGGCACTTCTAGGCTGTGGAGTAATTCATTGGAGATGTAACCTAAGACTAAATGAAGAGAGCCAAGGCTATTTTTGGTTTCTGGCTGAACTTAGCTGCGAGGGACACATGGAGGCAGCACTTCCATTAGTAGCCAGCACTGCTTACAGGGTCTTGGAAAGGTCTGCTTTGTGTTCCCTGTGAATATCACAACTTGTTCCATCAGTTTCACGCCTTCCTACCCAACCTGCAGGTGGTAGAGTGCCAAGCATTACTCTGTCCACCTTGAGGAGGTCCTAGAAGAGGCCTTCTCCATCCTGCAATCCCTGCTAAGTCTCTCCAAACTCTCCTGCCAACTCCCTGCTCAGTATCAATGGTCACTGCTCATATTTAAAGTCCATTTTGCAGTTGGTTGCCACAATTTTTACCAGTTGCTTGTTCACCCCTGAGAACGTACATATCTCCATTTTTGCCCAGTAATTAATTACTTGCAAGATTCATTTTCCCCTAAAACCATAAAAAATGGTAGAAAGTATGTGATGGACAAGCTGAAGAACTAAGGGTTAGGAAGGAGGTTTGTTGAAAGGAGAACCATGTCTTGAGACTGAAGCACTGATGGGCTTGGTGATTTGGTTGCAGTTTGTATTTGTGATAAGTTTCTATGTGACCTTTGTTTAATGACATGTGCACTGAGGTCTCTTCCAAATTGTTTAGGCCCAAAGAGTTGAAATAGTGTAATCCCCTCTTCCCACATGGTCAGTGGAGAGAGTCAGAGATTTCCAAAACGCTATCTAAAAAGTATGTGTTCTGGGAAGGGTTCTAATCTCTCCTGGCACGGCTGACAGCAATCTATTATTGTCATAAGCTCCAAATCCCAGTTGCTACTGCTAGAGCAAGAATCCAGCCAGGGCTGTCTTTACCTTGAATTTGCAGCTAAGTCAGAAAATGAACAGTGATGTAGTGGAGCTCATTTAACCAACCTGAATAATGTGTTCAGGGTAGAAAAATTTATCTAAGAAGGGGAAAACCTGATGTTCAGTTGTGAATCTTTAGGACTTCTGAGAAAACAGCACCCCAGCTGCAACCACCTTGTTGCACAAGGGTTTGATGCCTGCTTTGAAAATCACTGTCATTATAGACATGGGTCTCAACTCTATATAATCTTTCTTCCTAAAGTCATGCTCTAGAGGAGTTCCACGTTGAGCTCGTGCTCTGCAGATGGCTGTAGGAAGCCCTACTCCCCTCACTGACCACCAGTTCCTGCTTTTCCATACTCCTTTCCTCGCAGATTGCATTTCAGAGCAGTTAAGTTTACTAAGCTTTAGTTGGCATTTGGATAACACTGTAATAAAATCAAAATCCTCATATTTGGCACCTTTTTCTTGCTCCTGTGCATCACACAGAGTCAGGGGCTGCTACTTGAATCTCCCAGTAGAATGTTTATTCCCAGAACATGCTAATCTCTCTCTTACATGCGTTTCAGAACCACCTAGCTCTGAAGTGTAAGCCAGTGGTGGAACTAATCCTTCCAAAGACTTTCTTCTTGGAAAAGGGGAAAACTGCAGGGAGCGCAGATTAATTGAAAGAACAGTGTCTTGAACAGCTTTGTAGTGGACCTAGAATGAAAATGGAGGCACAAGGAGGAGAATAGGAGGAGAAAAGTGAAGATTAAATCTCTCCCACCCTTCCCAAATGTCATCTTGAGGAGACTGGTGGTGGGGTCTAACCAGTATGCCCAGCCCTACTGGTGGTGTTGGGAAAGCACTCTGCTAACTGGGACTCCTTTCATCCCACTTTGCACATGGATCACTTCTGCTTTCTTTGTTCGTTTTACCTTAATTGTGTTCTAGGACCCTTTTACCAGTCAGGGTCATACGGAGCATAGACAAAAGGTTCATTCCTTTCCTTACACAACCTGTTCTAATTGTTCTGCTAATTATTAGTTGCTCTTCACCAGCCTGTTGCTTCTGTCTTTATTTCTTTGAAGGCTTTGCACATGTGCACTGCTTTGGGGTAGCAGCAGTGAAAGCACTGGTGATGGAGTTTGTCTTCCAGGGTTGGGAATACCTGGATCAGTTCTCTATGGTATTTTCTGGAGCTATTTTGCACATCTCAACACTAAGAACTTTGTTAGGTTTTTTTGATATCTGTCTCACGAAAGGCTTATCAGGCCCTGCCAGAGGCTGACCAGGGAGGTGATGGAGTCCCCATTCCTGGAGGGGTTTAAAAGATGGGCAGATGAGGTGCTCAGGGATGGTTTAGTAGTGGACAGGTATGGTTGGACTTGATCTCAAAGGTCTTTTCCAACTAAGAAATCCTATGATTCTATAAAGTTATATCCAGGAATCTAACCTTAGTGCAGAGAAATCTGAGCCCCAGCATGAAGACAACTACATTGGTACCAAAACCTTTCAAACTAGAGGAGCTTCTGGGATGCAGAAACAAGACTTAATGGAAATAATCCTTTTCTATTGAAATAATTCCTGACAAAATATGGCAGTGGCTCCCATGCCCAAGATGGTGGTAATCCTAGGGAAATCATCGTTCTTCTAAGTGTAATTAGAGTGCAAAAAGAAATTCCATTTCATAGGTCTGAAAGAGGTGGTAGTCCTGGATTCTGCCTAATCCTTCTAAGTCAGTTGTTCAGCTCCAAGGGGGACTTCAGATATTTATGTGCAATCTGTGAGGGTTATGGTTGAAGCCACAGAGCTCTTGGTGACCAAACCTGGAAGTTTAGCACCCTCCCTGGACATCCCAGGCACCACAAGAGGAGGACAGAGACCCACTGATATAAAGCAGGTGATCCCAACCATTCCAGAGAAGAGGCAAACTCAGAGAGGTCACCCCACTGTGTTCCTCTCCAAAGCCACCTGTGATTGCAGCCCTTTGGAGGACATGCACTGCAGTGAAACCATATGTGTTTTCATTTGTTAAAACAGATTGTGGTGGAAAATAGATGGGTTGTTAACAAGACGGACAGATGGCAAATTTGCTGCAATATCATGATTACCCTACTTCAAAGAGATAATCGATAATCAGGCAATTAGGTTCTTGTTAAATCAGAATGTCCTGGTTTTGGCTCAAAGCCCCATCCAACCTGGCTTTGAACACCTCCAGGGATGGGGCAGCCACCACTTCTCTGGGCAACCTGGGACAGGGCCTCCCCACCCTCACTGTGAAGAATTTCTTCCTAATGTCTAATTCATATCTTCTCCTTTCTGATGTAAAGCCATTTCCCCTTATCCTATTACTACAGCCCCTTGGAAAAGTGCCTCCCCAGTTTCCTTCAGGTACTCAAGGGCCACTCTAAGTTCTCCCTAGAGCCTTCTCTTCTCCAGGCTGAACAACTCCTACTCTCTCAGCCTGAACTCGTAGCAGAGGTGCTCCAGCCCTTGGATCATCTCCGTGACCTCTTCTAGACCTATTCCTTTTTACAGGTTTGGGAATCTCAAAACTGGACTCAGTACTCCAGGTGAGGTCTCACAAGAAAGGTGTAGGGAGAGAGAGAAACCTCCTTCAGCTGCTGGCCACACTTTTGATCATTCCCTGGAGAGTCAATTCTTCAGCTGGTGGCTACGATGGGAGAAAAGAAACTATCTCTACAGCAATTAAACCATTCAGTTATCACTGTTGGAGTACTCTTCAGGTAGTTCATCTGACTGGTAATAACACACAAGCACAAGTGCTGTTATCCTTGCAGTCGCTTTGTGCATGGCCGTGATAGCTTTGGCCCTGATGTTCTCATGTGGGTGTACAATTACAAATATATACAGCATATATATTCATAAATATGCACAATTTTCACACACCTGGGTGCATGTTTGTGTTGGAGCAGCCTTTGAGAAACTTGTCTGTGCATAAAATCAAAGAGAAACAACTATGTGGGAAGTTCGCACAGGTAGAGTTTAATTGTGCTCTTAACTCAGAACTTCTACACAGAACTTGAGACATGAACCTAAACCATGTTTGGGTGTCTTGTAAAGCCCACTCAAATCATTTGTAAGAGCACAGAATATGTTATTCTTTTTTATCCTATTGTGGTAAAGCTTGATTTTGTTTTATTATTTCCCAAAGTGATTAACCTGTTTATAATTACCTTGTGATGCAGAGCCAGTGCAAACTGATTGAACTCTCAAAAATGTTTTTGGTGGCTTTACTTAATATTGACTTCAGGTTTCTGAGAGCAGACTAAGCCTTATGCAATTTAAGTAGGGTCTTTGTTTTGCTTTACTGATGTAAATTAAGAAGAGAGGCTGGTAACTACAGTCTGGGAGTTTATATGATGGAGATAGCTTGGTTTTAGAGCTTTGTCTTTATTGCTTCTGGTGTAATTGGATATAGGGAATTATTTGCTGTGTGTATTTATATTGTCTTTCCTGAGAAACAAAGATAGGGGATTGGGCTTTTACTCCAAGTGCAGGAGGATGCAGCACCTCAGTAACTTTAACAAACCTATTTCCACCACTTCCTTCTTGATTCTTCCTGCCCAGGAGAAGAATGATTTGTATCTATTGATCTCTCTGGACAGATTTACTCCTTTCTAGTAAATTCCATTAAAATTCCAGCTTAGTCAAAGCTCAGTTATCTGGTGTTTGCAGCTCCTGTTGTTTGCATAATCATTGTGATATTCTTGGGTAATGATAACACATCAAGTGGAATCAGAAGAATACAGAAACTTGTTTGCTTGACCCAGCCAGGTTGTTCTCCCTGAGGTACTGCCGAGCACTGGTCAGGCTGTTGAGGGCTATCACAAGGAAACCAAGGAGAAAGAGGAGCCAGGGCTCTAAAACACAGATGCTTCAAATGTTTATATGTGGGGGACATAAGACTTTGATGGACGACTCAGCCTACCAGGTGAAGCTGAAAAGAGACCAAGGAAGTGGCAGTCAAACTGGGTAAATTTAGACTACAAGTAAGACATAAAGGTTTAACAGAGGTTAATCAACCTTTGGAACAATTCACTAAGGGCAGTGTTGGATTCTCAACCACTAGCAATATTTAAGTAAAAAAAAAAAATCACTTTTTTTCCCCAGAAAGATATTTTCCAGTTGAAATACAAAGTACTTCTGGCAAAGCCAATGACTTGTATTATGCAGAAAATCAGATCTCATGTTCATTGTGATCCCTTTTTTCCCTGAAGTCTGTGACTTGCTTTGACAGAATTTGAAATGTGTTTCCCTGCCAGCTGTTACCTATGAGATTTGTATTTTGAATTGTGATTTCTCTCCTATTGAGATTGGCTTTTTATGCAGGGAAACTGTGTTTTCTGTAGGCTTTTTTCTGACAGCCTGTTTTGGACCCTATCGTGCAATCTGTATATTTAGAGGCTTTAGTTCAGTGAGAAGAAAACGTCCAATCTGTGAAAGCTAGAGCACAAGGCTTTTGAACTGTCTCCCATAAGCAATAAATCTTTCAGGATAATACTACAAATCATTGCTGGACTCATTCAGACCATGACACTTAGAGCAGACAAGCTTGAATTGTCCGTTTTGGTCTGTAGATAAATGTATACACAGAAAAAGTTCTGGGATTAAAACAAATCTTCAGTGTCTGAATTTTTGACTGGGTAAATACAGCATCTGGCAGAAAAGGCCCTGGGAGTGCTGGTTGACAGTGGCTGAACGTGAGCCAGTAGTGGCTCAGGTGGTCAAGAAGACCATCTTGGCCTCTATCAGAAAGAGCGTGGCCAGCATGAGCAGGGAGGTGATGGTGCCCCCAGACAATCTACACTGGTGAGGCTGAGCCTTTAATCCTGGGTTCAGTTTTGGGCCCCTCACTTCAAGAAGGACATTGAGGAGCTGGAGCATGTCCAGAGAAGGGAATGGAGCTGGGGAAGGGGCTGGAGCACAAGAGTTATGGGAATGGAAAGGGACCTGGGGTTGTTAACTTGGAGAAGAGGAGGCTGAGGGGAAACCTCATTGCTGTCTACAACTGCCTGAAAGGACTTTGTAGTGAGGTGGGTGTTGGTCTCTTCTCCAAAGTGATAGGATGAGAGGAAATGGCCTCAAGTTGCACTAGGACAGGTTCAGATTAGACATCAGAAAAAATTTCTTTGCTGAGAGGATTCTCAGGCCCTGACAGAGGCTGCCCAGGGAGGTGGCTGAGTCACCATCTCTGGAGGGGTTTAAAAGATGAGCAGATTGACATGCTCAGTGATCTGGTTCAGTAGTGAACAGGTACGGTTTGACTTGATCTCAATAGTCTTTTCCAACCAAAGAATTCTATGACTTTATTATATTTTTTCTAGCTCTAAATGAACTCTTTTCTTGCATATGTTAGCATTTTCAGTCATACACTCTGACCTTTTGCCTTCAGGATGCTGTTTTGGATGATGTCAATCTGTACACTGTTGAATTCAGCCAAAGGTATTCCCGCAAACAGGGAGAACCCATAATTCTTTGGCTGGTTATGAGAGTGAGGTAGTAGCTGTAGCTGGATTACCTCATCCTTGATGAGGGTTTCATTCTGTATCAACACATGCTCCATAATAAGCAGGTTTTTTTGTTAAACACTCTGTACCATCTTGAACCTGCTATTGTTGGAGTTCAGCTTGCACTTACTTTTATGAAATGCCTAGTAGACCAGTCAGAAAATACATTAACCCTCTTACTCCAATTACATACACAGTAGGTGCAATATTGGCAAAGCAAATGAATGGTGAACTTTGCATCCCCAAAGAAGCCTCTCTTCCAGCAATCGCTCCTGCCTATTACATATTCAACACGGATAATGTGCTCTCTCAATGTGAGATACATTTAAACAGATACTCGTAACTCCCCAGGCAGAATCTGTGTTGCTTTTCAGTTTTTAAAATGCTCTGCACCCTCTCGCAGGTGCAACAAAGCTCTGTATTACAAACTGGGCATAAAATGGATTGGAAACTTCAGCCAGCAAATGTAAACTCGTGGATGTAAATCACGTCAGACAATGATGCTGGTTTTGCTCACAGTGATAAAAGACAATCTCTCTTCATTAATGTAAGCTTACCCGTCCATGGGACAGGGCTTTGCTTCTCACTTGAAATGAGAGGAGGAGTGCGTGTGCATTCGTAAACTGAAATATTGAACAGCAACCTCTTTAATCCAAAGGTTTTGATATTTTCCTCGTGTTTTCATTCCACAACTTTTCAGTTCAATCTTTTTCAATCCTGGTTTAGAGAGATGCTAATCATAGAATGGTTTGGATTGGAAGGGGACTTATAGCCCATCCAGTTCCAAATTCCCTGCTAGGGGCAGGGACACCTCCCCCTGGATCAGGGGGCTCCAAGCCCCATCCAACCTGGCCATGAACACCTCCAGGGATGAATGTTGCAATGAAAAAGATAACTCCTCTCCCAAACAGAAAAGCATGGTGCATATGAAGGTCTAAACTTTATCTCCATAATTGCACTGCAGCTCATAATTCTTCCTCCTTTCATATGCAATCAGTAGCTCATAGAGAATCAGAGAACCATGGAACAGTTTGGGTCAGAAAAGACCTCACAGATGATCCAATGCCCAGTCCCCTGCCATGGGCAGGGACACCTCCCACTGGATCAGGGGGATCAAAGCCCCATCCAACCTTGCCTTGAACATCTCCAGGGATGGGGCAGCCACCACTGCTCTGGGCAACCTGGGCCAGGGCCTCCCAACCCTCACAGGAAAATATTTCTTCCTAAGATTTCATCTAAACCTCCACTCTTTCAACTTGAAACTATTACCAGGTCTTACTTATTCAGATTCTTCACAGATTTCCTTGTAAGGCTCCTTAGGTTCATTGGGCACAAATGAACCCCTAACTCATGGGTAGTTTCTCTAATAGCATAACGGGTATTGACTAATTAACCAGCACAAAGTTAGAGGTGTTGAGCTGATGTTTATTGTCTCTGGGGCACATTCCTATCTGAGGTGTCTGCTTTAATTCTATTCTTGATCTTTTATTTCTGTCACCTTCCTCTACAACCAACACAGCCCAGGCTCCAGATGTGTTTGGGGGTTTCCAACAAGTGAGAAAGAAACAAGGTCAAGGACCTGACCAGTTTCTCTGAAACAGTTGATCAGTTGAGAGCACAATTTACTTTTCATGCAGCTGTAACTACCCAAATGCTTCTTTTCCCAGTGTAAAAGCCTATATTGATTTGGGTGAAAAATTCAAATCATAAAATATTTAATAAATGTATATATATGAGCCTGTTCTGATATTGTTTCAATTTCCCATCATTTATATTGTGCATTTTCCCTGTTTGTATTGTTTTGTATTTCATTGTTTGGCAATAGCAGACCCTAACAGATGCTACTATTAATGAATATGTAATACAACTATTAAAGAAGTGTATAATTCAGATAAGTGAAACAGTTACTTAGCACTGATTGAAAAACCTCATCTTTTCTACATCCAAATATCTGCTGTTTATACTGTAAAGTGTCAAACTGTTTGATTACACCAAGCTGCAGACATTTTCATCTCAAAAGAGATGAGACATTTCAATCAGTGCTGAATAGCAGCAGCACTTAATGATGTGGAAAAAAAACCCTAAAAACCAGACTACATTAACTCTGATATGATGTCATATTATCTATGGTAGTGGGAGCAGAGTATTTAATGAATTAATATGGAAATAACAAAACTAATACAAACGGGATCATAATTCCTTTTCTGAAACTGGGAAATATTTTTAGAAAGCTGATACAGAATCATAGAATTGTTTGGTTGGAAAAGACCTTTGAGTTCATCAAGTCAAACTGTACCTGTCCACTACTAAACCATCCCTGAGCACACCATTTACCCAAGTTTTAAACCCCTCCAGGGATGGTGACTCCACCACCTCCCTAGGCAGCCTCTGCCAGAGCCTGAGAACCCCTTCAGGGAAGAAATGTTTCCTGATGTCTCATCTGAACCCGCCCTGGTACAACTTGAATCCATTTCCTCTCATCCTGTCACTTGTCACTTGGGAGAAGAGACCAACATCCACCTCATCACAACCTTCTTTCAGGCAGTTGCAGACAGTGATGAGGTCTCCCCTCAGCCTCCTCTTCTCCAGGCTGAAAAGCCCGAGGCCCCTCAGCTATTCCTCATAAGATTTGTTCTCCAGCCCCTCAATGTCCTTTTTGGAATGAGAGACAGAGCATGTTACAGAATTCCCTCTGAATTAATTATTATATCTTGAGAATGAATTGTCCAATGTTAATTTCTGGTGAAATAGGTATTCTAAACTGCGTAGGATTCTTCAAATCCTCTAGCTTAATTTTGTAAGAAAGTGGCCTCACAGTGTCTGGGCTGCCTGTGTGGGTGTGTTCTGTCTCTTTCCATTAACATTTTGAACCCACCAGTCAAGTTCACGTGAATTTGCTGAGCAATTAAAGGTCTCAAAGATAATAAACGTCCTGTGAATTTTGTCAAAATCATAATCTAGATAAAGGCAAGTGGTCCCACATGTGTCTCCAGTGAGGAGAGGGCAATGGTTTAAAACCACTTAAGAGGATTAAATCCACCATAAGAGGATTCTTAAGGGGAAAAAGTTTGCACGAAGATATGCTCTGTGATTGCTCCATTTGTAGGACTCCCATCCATAGGGAATCAAGCATACATTTTCTTTTGCTTGTGAAATGGTTTTACGCTGGAATTTAAATGTGGGGGATGGAGTCAGCCCATCTCACTTTGGATGCCAGCAAGGCATCTGCCTCAGAATGATACTGTTTTCAGAATTAGTGGAAAAATGCACTTCTAAATCCAATAATTCTTCTGACCTCCTGTGCATGCATAATTAAGGAGAAGGTGACAAAATTAAAGTATAAATTTGCAGATCTTAGTACATTCTATGAAAGGTTTTAGTCCTCTGAATCAATAAATGTTCAGGTGCCTCTAAATTAAGACACTCTCTTTGCTTCCAAGTTGATAGGTTTGGGTTGGAAAGAACCCTAAAAGATCATTTGGTTCCAGGCCTCCTGCTGTGGGGAGGGACATCTGATGCCATTTTCTAGCACATCTCAGCAAAAATCATCCTTGGTTCCAAAGCACAGCCTCAGATCTGAAGCCCAGCATGAGATTTAGTTATCAGACACCTATAGTACTAATGAGAAGAAAATTAATTGCTTTTTTTTGCATGAAAAACAGAAAGACTTGTCCTGCCAGCTTGCAGTTCGTTCAGGTAATTCAACTCTTAGTAGAAGTTCATGGAGTTCTTTGGGTTAGAAGGGACCTTAAAGCCCATCCTGTTCTAATCCCCCTGCCACTGGGATTGAAGTAAATGTGGACAGTTATAAATTGTAGGATAGGAATCCACCTTTTCAGGAGGTTTGCTTTCAAAACCCTTATCCAACTATGGATAGAGACATTCAGGATTGCATTACACAACACACAGTTCTCCATACACCACAGTGTGAATGTTCAAGCTGTAAGAGCACTGGATCAACCTATAAACACAACAACTATTCTTTAAACTAGGCTATAGCAAGTATTTCTCATTTTCAGTTCCTCCAGGATGGAGACTTTAATGCAAATTACAACCAGCTTTCAGGTGAAGGATCTGCATTCTTGAAGGGGAAGCAGCAAGCAGTGACAGAGTGGCTGTTCAGTCAGAGCAGGAGTAGCTGCAGTTCCTCTCCACATCCAAGGACACAGGAGGGCGTGCATGAGTGAAGCTGTTTTGCACTTCACCGTGTCACATCTCAAAATTTACTTTATGCATTCAACAACTTGAGAAGTGTCTCCTGCCACAACAGGACTGTGAGGGTCTTCTCTTGTGGATAACTTCTGCATCCCTGGAGCATGGGTGATGGTAATTCAAAGTGACAGGAGCGTCTTCTAGCCCGTGGCGTTGTCAGCAAGCCAAACTGCTCAGAGATGACAACCCTGCTTCCTCAACAGACTCAGAGCTGTCACTCCCCATTTGGTTTAAACCAGTGAGGGCTCTGATGAACTGATTTCAGTGTGAACACATAAATGGCAACCAGTGCAAAGGGCACAGTGGAAGTGAGATTTGATTCTGAAAGACTCTGGAGGTGTGAAGGGGATGAGGGAGGCTCGTGAGCTGAAACCAGAGTGGAACACTAGTTCAGGATGTATATCTAACTCATTTGGAGCTGGGGATGATGGTTGTAGTATTGAGGTGTTGACTGGAAGTCTTGTTGCTGAAAGAGTACCAAGAGATTGTTGTGCTCTGCTTCATCTCTAAGCATTGTTTGCTGCCACAAAGCATGTATTCACTGTAACAGTCTTGCTGAAGGGTTTCAGCAACTCTGAGCTAGGGCCTCCTCTTTCAGGACAATGCTCATCCTAAAGCATCTACCTACACTCAGGTTGTTTGGGCTTCTGAGACCACTTGTCTAGATTCTTCCACTGCGTGGAAGCACATTTTCATAGGTGGACTTAAATCAGTTTAATTTTTGGAGACAAAACTGGGTTAGGTATGGGGTCATGGAAAAGGGAACCTATGCTAAGTGTAGGATTGTATAGAAGGGGTCCATCTCATTCTTGAGGTGAAATAGGGAAGATACATCCCTGTGCTGGGATGTGTAGCCTTTAGATCTTGGTTGTAGAACAGACCTGTGAGTTTTGATTACGGCCAACGCTACATGAAGGGAAAATCCCTTAAGGCTGAGTATAAAACCAAGGTTATCATTTTAAGCTTAGATTCTCTTCTGGAAATGCCACCCAAGGATGTGAATTTGTTCCAGCACTGAAATGGTAACTAGAAGGTTAGATAAATGTCTAAACAGCTGTCAGGAGGATAACAAGGAGGGAGAGAAGTCTCTTTGGTAGGTACTTTTAATGCACTTGGCTTTCTAGTGCCTGTTGAACTCTTGAAACAATACTGTTGGTACTGAGATTTTTGAATAATAACTGAATTTTCTCTAATTTGACATGTGCTAAGGGGGATTTTGAGTGAGTAGCCAATGCTTGGGTGGTCAGTGCAACTCAGAGTAAGAACTGTATTCTCATAGAGTTGGATGTGTGCATTCAGTGAGTCACATCGCAGACAACCTTGTCTGATGAATCCCACCCTGTTGATCAAATTCAACTGTCAATAGTATTTGAACAAAGCACGTTGAAATGTTTTAATTCAGTATTTTGAGTCACCTACATCCATTATTTCATGAGGAAAAATAATATGTGGTAGTAAAAAGTCCCATGAAGAAGAAAGAAGAGTGTGTAAGGCTTTTGGCTGGAAGCTCTACGGAAGTCCAAGGAAAACCTGCTGGAGTCAACCTTTGCATTTTTTCAAATGGTAGGGATTTTATTATTTGGCTTGAGAGAATCATATGTTCCGTGTGCTTGTTCAATTAGAGTGTCTGGCTCCTTGGGAGTCACTCAATACCTGATTTAATGCAGCCATTTCAAACAGAGCCTAAACCAGCTGCAAAGTCCTGTGTGTTGAGAGAGGCTGCCCTCGCACCGCGTTCCACAAAGCGAGGTCAAACGCACTATGTTAGACCAAACAGCGTGAAAACTCTTGAGAGTTTAATGACTACCACAGAGGTCTAGAGAATTTATCAGAGTTGATTCTTACAAGTCTGTTAGCACATTTGCTTGTCAAGTTTACCTGCCTCACCGAGGGCTATGCTGGATCTTATTAATTAGTCCTTTGCAAAGCACTTTGAAATTTCAAGATGAAAGGTGCAGCACACGAAGAGTTGGAGAACATTGAAAGGAGCCCTGCCAATTAATTTACACTTAAACAGAAGGTTTGGGGATTCTGAAAATTAAAGAAAAAGTCAAAACCAAATCAAAAATAAACACTGAAGGGTCAGGACCCCCTGAATAAAATGATGTTGTTCTATTGGATATTTGTTCAGTATTGCTAATCAAAGCACAAAGACTTGAAAATTTAGCGATTTGATGATTCTATGTAAAATATGTAAAGTCTCATTTGCTTCTATGAAAGCCAGGTAAAATGAAGATGTTAAGAAACTGAGGATGGAATGGTGAAACAGTCTGTATATGGTGGATGAAGAATGGTTTGTCTGCTTTCTCATCTGAGCTGACTGAAATATAAGAAGTAACCAGAAAAATACCATTGCTCTTTTGAAGATCACAGAATGTCCTGAGTTGGAAGGGGACCCACGAGAGTCATCGAGTCCAACTCCTGTCCCTGCACAGGACATCCCAACATTCGCACCGTGGGGCTGACGGTGTTGATCAAAAAGGCCTCTGAAATATTGTCAGGCTGGGACTGCTTCCCTGGGGAGCTGTTGCAGTGCTCCACCACCCTTTTGGCTGAAGAACTTTCTCCTGGTTCCACATAGATTGTCCCTTCCTTTGGATGCTGATGTGTTTAAGAAAACCAATTCTATTTATCAGTAAATATTCACTCTTGGAAAAAGGATGTGGCTTTTTCCAAAGTTTTTGCACCCACTTGTTCTTCCCACCTCCTAATGCTGAAACATTTGTGGATGTTCTCAAATATTACTCAGTGCTTTTCATGATGAAAAAAGTAGATGGTTCCGAGGCAGCGATTCTTCGCGGAATTTTTATTTCTAAGAAAACCACAGGATAGAAAGGAAGAGTTTTATTCGGTTTTTATGCACTAACTTGTCCTTGGTAGATTTTTCAAGACAGGCTTGACCTTTCCCTGCTGCTGTCTTCAGGGCTGTTATGATCAGCTTGAAACCATTAGGAGCTGTTTAGTCAAAGCAAGGGCTGAGAAGATGGGAAAGGCTGGAAACCAGGCAAACTTTACAGATGAAGCAGCAAACAGATGGGGTGAGTGATTTCAAAGACAACAATGCACAGCTCATCTCGTTGCCCAGAATAAAACAAGAGAAGAGTCCTGTTTTTTTCTGTGACTCACAGTTGCAGAAAAGTCTTGTCTGGAAATTAAGTTTTATCCTGAATTCAGATGTTCAGCCTTTCACATCAGTTCAAAATCACAGCAGAGGTTTTCAGTCTGATAATGAAATTCTGATCCGAGGAGCTACTGACATCGACTCCGCTCTGCCCAGTGGCCAAATGGAAAACCTGAATTATGGAATTAATGGTTTGGGTTGGAAGGGACCTAAGAGCCATCCAGTTCCACCCCCTGCCATGGGCAGGGACACCTCCCACTGGACCAGGGGGCTCAAAGCCCCATCCAACCTGTCCTTGAACACCTCCAGGGATTGGGCAACCACAACTTCCCTGGGCAACCTGTGCCAGGGCCTCCCCACCCTCATTGTTAAGTATTTCTTCCTAATGTCTAATCTAAATCTTCCCTCTTCCCATTTAAAGTCATTCCCCCTTGTCTTACCACTACATGTTCTTGTAAAAAGCTCCTCCCCAGCTTTCCTGGAACCCCTTTCAGTCCTGGGAGGCTGCTCTAAGGTCTCCCTGGAGCCTTCTTTTCTCCAGAGTTACATTTTCCTGCCAGTTATATCTCATTGAAGCACCTTTCTCCTCTGCTAGGTCAGCTCCAGCATCTGTAGAACAGATAATGTTATGCTCAGTGACATTTTCCACCTGGTTTCCCAAGAAAGCCTTTGAATGTATCTATCCGTCGGCTCTGACCTGCAGTCTGATAGTGATCAGATTGAAAAAAACAAATAACATGATATATTTGCTCTGAGGCTTTCTTGAAGTCTGACAAGAGAAGAAAAAGCAAAAATCTCTGCCTGTACAAGAGCAGAGGGTGATCCTGGCCTCATCGCTTCTAAAACAGGTTTGAATGACCTGACAGTGTGTGTCCAGAGAAAGGCTGATTTTATGGCACTGCAAGAGAGAAGAAATTGTTCCTCAAATTAGGGCCCGATTCTGATCTGTATTTTAGACAATCTCTGATCCTGTGGGTTGTGACAGATTGTGATTTAGACAGCTCCTACTGTCTTCAATGTTGTTTTCAAAGCAGGGTGACCTGGCCACTTGGAGCCATACGTTCGACTTTTGACAGTGGTTACTGAGGCTGCTCTGGGCTGGTTTAAAAAAATGTATTCTAAAAAAGTCCTGACAAATATCTGCCCTCGTTTCCCAGTTGCCACCTGTTAGCAGGGGGTTTAGCTGTCATTACAGCCCTTTTCCTTGTGTGTCATTGACACCAACAGCCCCCATTAACCCTGTGCTGTACTTCAAGGTCTGAACAAGTTTTATAGTTGTACAAACTTCATCATTTCAACAAACAGTTCTAGCTTGCAATGAGGAACATGAAGACAGAACTAGGACTTGCTACATATGGCAGGAATTATGATGTCCTTCTATTTGTTTAATTTCAAGTGAGTCTCACCCACCACCACTACTCTCTCATATTTTTTATCAGTAGGGCACTCATACACATAAAGGATGCAAAGCTGCTGCACCTCTCTTTTTCCCTTCACCCTACTACTCTTTTTTTTCCCCAGAAATTCAGCTGTGGACCCTCTGAGGCAGCGATAAAGCACCTGCCATGGCTGTAGAGTCCCCATCAGCTCCAGCAATCATCATTACTTGTAAATAGCTTTCAGCTGTACTAACCCTTCTGTAGAAATACAATGGACAACTTGTACAAGATGCACATGCACAAAGGTCCCAGAAACCATCTAAGGTGCTCAGTCATTGTTATATGCTCCAACTTAGTGCTGGGGGGAAAATCTTCTCATGCTTTTCCTTCTTTGCGATGTAAGCTTTGATTCTTTAAGGATTTTCTCCATCAGAGCACCCTTTCTAGAGGGAATTCTCCTTTTGACTGGCTCCTCCCTCTGCCTGTTACCTTGGAGGCAGGGACAGTCCTGGTGTAGAGTTCCTCTAAGTGGTTTTTTGGTGTTTGGTTTGGGGTCTTTTTGACATTATGAAAGGCTTCAACCTCCTCAGCCATCTGAAAATACCCCGTCCTGGAGGGCCAGCTCCTAGCTGGTTGGGGTGGAGGGATTTTCCCACTCTGCCCAGCACTGGTGCAGCCTCACCTTGAGCACTGGGGGAAGTTTTGGGTGCCGCAGGAAAAAAGGATCTAAAGTTAATGGAGAGTGCTCAGAGGAGGGCACGGAGCTGGAGAAAGGTTTACAGGGGAAATCGTATGAGGAGAGGCTGAAGTTGCTTGTCTGTTCAGCCTGGAGAGGAGGAGGCTGAGGGGAGACTTCATCCTGCTCTGCAGCTTCCTCACAAGGGGAGAAGGAGGAGTTGGTGCTAAGCCACACACACCGTGGGGCTGAGGGCATTGGCCAAATGCTTCTGGAATGTTGTTAGCCTGTGACTTCTTCCCTGGGGAGCTGTTCCAGGTTTCCACCACCCGCTGGGGGAAGAACATCTTCCCAATATCCAATCTAACCCTCCCCTGGCACATCTTCCTGCCATTCCCTGGTCACCAGAGAGCAGAGCTCAGCCCCTGTTTCCCTTCCCTCCCTTGTGAGAAGACAGCGAACAGCTCTGAGATCCCCTCTCAGTCTCCTCTTCTCCAGGTTGAACAGACCAAGGGACTTCAGCCTCTCCTCACACGACTTCCCCTCCAGACCCTTCCCCAGCTCCGTGCCCTCCTCTGCACGCTCTCTAGTACCTTGATATCCTTTTTATCCTGTGGTGCCCCAGACTTCCCCCAGTGCTCGAGGTGGGGCCTCCCCAGTGCAGAGCAGAGCAGGACAATCCCCTCCCTCTCCCTTCTATGTCGGGTCCTCCCATGGATGCTCGTTAAAAACCCTGCACGGAGTTAAGCAGTACCTGAGTTTACAACCTCTACCCCCCCTCTGGCTGGTCTGGAATCTCCCTAATTTGTAAAGTTGCCAAAGAAAAATGACGATGCTATGAAGAATGATGATGTCAGATTATTTTGCTTGTGTTTTCTGTGGATACTGGGTCTGTGGTCCAGATGGTGGAGCCACTCTCCATATTGAGTAGTGGGAGCCTGTTTCTCTTTCTTGCAGTAGTTAAAAATCAGGATTTACTGAAAATAAAATAGAATAAAAATATTTGGTATTTTTACAGAATTTGGGAATCAAATAGAAATACTGGGAAGAAGGACAGCAATTCCCAAAGAAAGAAAACATTTGTCAACTTCTTTTCTTAGGAAAGTTGGGGTAAGTTTCTTAGGAAGGTTGGTAGGATATTGCTCTCCTCTTTAGGAACTATACTTCCACTTGCTAAACTGGTGAATCTTGCTGGTATTGAGTGGTGAAAGAGTGAGAAATAACACTTGCAATGACTGTTGTGTGTTTTCCTCTGCCAGGGTAGGATCAGATTAGACATCAGGAAAAAGTTCTGTGGGAAGAGTGGCAGAGAGGAAAAAGAGGAAGGGGCCCTGAGTGCTGCTGACAAGTCCACATCAGTCTGAAGAATTGAAAAGCATCCAAGTCTGTTAAATGCACTTTCCTCTCTCTTGCTGATGTATCGCCATGTTTTGCTCAGTGGAAAACCAGTTAAAAGTGATGCGGTGACTTGAAAACAAGTTAAGGAACCACTTGTTACCGTTCAGTGCTGTGTTTCAGACAGCCAAAAAACTGTAAAGAAGACCAGAAAAATATGGGGAAGGGTGTATTCTTTCTCTGTACTTTCATAGTTTGGTATTTCAAGCAGGGTATTATTTCCCAGTGGGAAAATTCAAATTATAATGCCCCTGTAAGAACTCCAGAGCGAAAAAAAATAACAACACCCTCAATCTTCAACTCAGCAGTAATTCTGACTACCTGTGTTCCAGGCACAATGTTCTACTGTTTCCTAAGGGAACTGAATTAATTCTGATAAGCAGTATTTCACCTTCTAAGAGAGGTTTCATTTTTTTTAGCATCTGATTGATATTTTCTCCTTTTTTGTTGTTTATTTTTCCCCTTCACTGAATTACTTCAAAGGCTTCCTTGATTTTTACCAGTCTCCTATGAAGCCCATCCTCTTGATCAGATTAAACTTTAAATTGGGATTTGCAGATACAATCAGCAAAATGCACAAGTCAACAACAAAAGCCCATGACAAATTGCAGGTCCCCGTAATAATGAATCATTGCCAAACATCTAGCTGCTGAAGCAAGCGAGCTCTTCAGTGATCCAGCTCATAAATCTCTGCATTCAGACTGAAATAAGAGGCCAATGCCATTGTCCAATGAATATTCATGGTCGGAGGAAAACATACTGTTGGAAGGTAACTTCAGAAGGTGTTTGAATAAAAGCAGGTAAATGAAAGTATTTAAACATCAAGGCTAAATCCACATTGCAAGGAAGAGCTGAAGTTCACATACATGAATATATTGAAAATGGTTTGTGTGCTGAGAAAGGTCATAGTGTTCTGCAACACTGGCTGAGATAACTCAGAATCCTGCTCAGAGTGGTGTAAAAATGTCACAGTTTTCAGAAGAGTAGCATGTAGGGAAATAGGTACCTCTTTCCTTATGAAAGTTTGGTTTTACTCTCACACACAAATTTTCTTGGAATGCTCAAGCCTAGATCCCTCAGAGGCAACTTGAATAGCTCCTTGGGAGTCTAGGAAAACTCTCTGTGGATAAGTCCACGGACTTTGGGAGATAGGATGTTATGGTAGAAGATTATGTGGGCCAAGCAAAATGAAGTCCTCTGGACTGGACACCCTGCTCAACTTCCCAGCCAGTCTGGTATCTCGAAGTTAGAGATTAGGAAGAAATTCTTCACAATGAGGGTGGGGAGGCCCTGGCCCAAGTTGCCCAGAGAAGTGGTGGCTGCCCCATCCCTGGAGGTGTTCAGGGCCAGGCTGGATGGGGTTTGATCCCCCTGATCCAGTGGGAGGTGTCCCTGCCCATGGCAGGGGCGTTGGGACTGGATGGGCTTTGAGGTCCCTTCCAACCCAAACCCTACCATGAGTCCATGAAACTGCAAAACTCCAGAGGATCCTGATTTTAGACTGGTTCGCTTTGTTTGTGCCTCTGTCCCTCTGTACAAAGGAGAGAACAACCATTACCTCCACTGCTTCTAGATGAAAGTGCTATCTAGGAATCAGGTATTTATTTCACTCAAAGGAAAAACCTCTTTTCATGTGTGTTTGATTTGTATTGAAAGACAATTCGTTGGCAGAGCAGTAGTAGAGGTTTTGCTCTCAGTTCTTGGCATCTCTCTGTATAACTTCTGCTCTGCAAGTGAATGAAACTTATATTTTATCTCCTGTCTGCAATATGTGATTTCTTTGGAAACTGGGGTGTAATGAACTTGCTGTTTATTACAATTAACAAATAAATCCCTATACCTTTAAATTAGATCATAAATCTTTCAGTGAAATTCAGTACTGCAGTGATTATGCTTTTTTCCCCATAAGAGATTATTCAGTGATAGGAGCCAGACAAGTCCTGTTTCAAATAATATGACCCTGAGGACATTTCCTGTGACATATTTGGCCTTTTTCTCTGTGTTTTCCTTCTTTCACAATCACCTGAGATGCAGCTTAAACACAGCAGTGTTACCCAGTGAATTATAAACCGACTTCTTGCAGAGAAAATTACTTTCTGGTGTTTTAAAATCAGTGCAATTTAGGCTGCTTGTCTTTTGGGGAGGGAGGGGGGGGACTGGACTGGGAGCTGAATGTGCAGCACAGTGCTGGTCCAAGGAATGTTGGGGAAGTGGGGGTGTTACTGCAATACGAGGAGATTTGTCAAGGCTCACAGAATTGCAGTCCCTGCATAGTTGTAGTTACAGTTCTCTCACTCTCTCTGAGCATGAGTTCAGACAGATTGGTCATTCTCTGAGTGTGCAGTTGGGTTCTGCTTACAGAAAAGGCTGCAGAGCTGCAGTCATAGAGTCATGGAATGGGTTGGGTTGGAAGAAACCTCAAATTCCACCCAGTTCCACCCCCCCTGCCATGGGCAGGGACACCTCCCACTGGATCAGGGGGCTCAAAGCCCCATCAAACCTGGCCTTGAACACCTCCAGGGATGGGGCAGCCATCACTTCTCTGGGCATCCTGGGCCAGGACCTCCCCACACTCATCCTGAAGAATTTCTTCCTAATGTCCAATCCAAATCTTGCCTCTTCCAATTTAAAGCCATTCCCCCTCATCCTATCACCCCAGGCCCTTGGAAAAAATCCCTCCCCAGCTTTCTCTCAGAGCTCTCTTTCTGAATCTGCAGGTATCCAGAAACAACAGCTCTGAGATATCTGAAATGCATTCTTCAAGTCCGGGATGAGGGACTAAGACACCTACTTCGAGTCATTTTTACATCTATTTTCCAAAGCTCAGTTGTGATTTGCTTTGTGTGATCCCAGGAGCTGGAACATTAATAGAAGCACCCCGGAACTACTCATGAATTGTAAAAATTTTCCAGCACTGAGAGCAACCCCAGGGCCAGGCTGTGGCTTTGGATGCACAGCTGACTCACGCTGCATATGACAGGAGCAAGCACTGAGAATTCTTGATCAGGTATTTTAAAAGCCCACACGGAAGCTGCAGCTGCTGTTAGTGGAGAGGAAATACATAATCTTAAAAAAAAAGGATATAAGATTTTCTTTCTTCCTGGTGATTCTTGTGCTGATTTCCTTGTTGGGTAGAGTTGGCTTTGTTCCATCCTGTTTCTGTCTCGATTTCAAACCTCCTACAAATCACATCTCCACTTCCAGCAATGATCAACCTCCTCAAAACCGAATGGAACCCTTTCACTCTGATTATGGGAATGTTCCACTTCAATTGCACAAGGATTTAAAGATGAGTGTTGCAACAAGGAAAAATAACTCCACTCCAAAATATAATGGCACGGTGTGTATGAAGGGTTTTATCTCCACAATTGCACTGCAGCTCACAATTCTTCCTTCTTTCCTGTGCAAACAGCAGCTCATCTAAAACCGTGGAATGGTTTGGGTTGGAGGGGACCTCAAAGCCCACCCTGTTCCAACCCCCTGCCATGGGCAGGGACACGTCCCACTGGATCAGGAGGTTCAAAGCCCCATCCAACCTGGCCTTGAACACCTCCAGGGATGGGGCAGCCACCACTACTCTGGGCAACCTTGGCCAGGGCCTCCCCACCCTCACAGGAAAACATTTCTTCCAAAGAGCTCATCAAAATATCCTCTTGGTTGTGACGAATTTTCTGTCTGCAGAGCTCAGCCACTCTCTGAGTATCTTTCTCCATTGACTTGGTGTCCTTTAGCTTTCTCCTGATGGCAGCTTTGCCATTGTCTCCTCCCGTGATGTTTAGCAAAATAAGAATTTGTTTGTAAATGCTTATTGCCACTTGAAGCTCACAGTTATCATAAATGCTACTAATTAGCTGCAGCACAAGTTACATCGTTGATCATTGCCTTTCAGCAAATCAAAGACACAATTCCAATTAACAATAATAATTCAAAACAATTAAGCAGTTCCTGCTGGAGTTATTTTCATCCAAATTGCAGTGAAATGAACCTTCTCTCCAGCAAGAATTTAGCTCCTGGGTAAAGGCCTTCCTGAAAAGAAAAAAAAAAGCAAACAATGACAACTGTATAAAGAGAAAAATCAATAAAAGATCATTTGCAACTTGTAAATGGTTTGCAAATTGGAGCAGCAATACTAGATTGTTTAATAAAGCTTCCAGAAATCGTGTGTTTACAAGGTGGGATTGGAAACAAACTGGATTGAGCTTTTCAGAACAGTCGAAGGGGACTTAAGGATAGAACAGGCTAGATGTTTAAAAACACCGTGGCTCCTTTCTCTCTCTTTGTATATTATTATGTTTTTGGCAGAAATTCCCAACAGAATCATTTTACTAGGAAAGCTTTTGGTGTCTTGAAGCTTTCAAGTTTATAAGTATTCTGAGTTTCATCACAAAATCAGAAGCTTCCAAGAGGCAGAATGGAGAGAGGCAGGGGCCAGGAGGGATGTGGACACTGTTTTCCAGCTGGCTGCAATTCTGTTTCACTTCTGCAATTCATTTCTGAAAAAGATCCCTTTTGTAGGTGCTCGATTGCTTCTTCCCAATTCTTCCTTTGCACTTGCCTTAGAAGCAGCTGAGTGAGGCTCTGCAGGAGGGATTGGACCAATTTGCATTTCCCTTTGTTTCTGATCTTCCTGGGTTTAGATGTGTGATCTGAATGTTGTAGCAGCTGGAGGAACCAAGCCCTTGTCACTGTAGATTTGGTCACTCTGAGCACCACCTACTAATCCATCTTTTCTATAAATTGGTTAAAGATGGTGGATTTTTGTTGTATCGCAAACAACTATCTCTGCTATTTGCAAAAATGCATATGCAGAAAAGATTTGCAGTGTGACTTGTTCCTAATGTTAAGGCTGTAAACCTAGAAAGCTTCTAGGATACAGGGGGTGCTGGAATTGTGTCCAGGTGAGCATCCTGGCTGGGATCAGCCATGGTGTGGCCAGCAGAAGCAGGCAGGGATCATCCCCCTGAACTCGGTGCTGGCGAGGCTGCTCCCTGAGTCCTGGGTTCAGTTTTGAGTCCCACAAAAAGACACTGAGCTGCTGGAGTGTGGCCAGAGAAGGGCAAGGGAGCTGGGGAAGGGTCTGGAATGAGTCCTGTGAGGAGCAGCTGAGGGAACTGGGGCTGTTTAGCACGGAGAAGAAAAGGCTGAGAGGAGACCTCATCGCTCTCTACAGCTCCCTGAAAGGAGGTTGTAGTGATGTCGGTGGATGTTGGTCTCTTCTCTCAACTAACAAGCAACAGGAGGAGAGGAAATGGCCTCAAGTTGAGCCAGGGAAGGGTTAGACTGGATATTAGAAAAAATTTCTTTACTGAAAGACCAGGCTGTCCTTGGAAGTGATGGAATCTCCATCCCTGGAGGTGTTCAAGGCGTGTAGACATGGTACTTCTGGACATGGTTTAGTAGTCATGGTGATGATGGGGGGACTGGATGAGCTTAGAAGTCTTTTCCAACTGTAAAGATTCTACAACTCTATGAAGTTTTCCTCTGGCTGGGGAACTACTTCGGTTGTGAAAGGTCACAGTTATACTTGAAGTCCTTGACCTCCTCTTTTATGAAAATCCATTTAAGATTTTATAAAGAAATCACTGAAGCATAGGCACCACCCTCCACCATCCCTCCACTATTCCTCCATCATCCCTCCATTATCCCTCCCATCCCAGTTCCTGAGATGGAAACTGTAGAAATCCCTCTGGCTCCTCAGGAAATGGGTATTGGGCTAAAATGTCTCAGCTAAGAGCCTGCTCCTCCTTAGCTGGAGGCACCACAAGAAGTGGAATGCAGCACTTCTCTTGATCACTTCTTCTTTCCAATTTGTCATTAATATATGGGTTTCCTTTCACCGTACAATTTTTCTGGCTTTCATCTTCATTCATCTGGTTTTTCTTTCCAGACAAGACTTCTTATGGGCCTGCTATTGTGTCTTTGTGCGAATGATCTCCCAGGACCAGTGTTTGATCTCTTTTTCATAGATAAAACAGCCTTGACAGACACAGTGCTTGTCTTAAGGAATGCACTTTCCAGCTTTCTGACTGCTTTTATTTCTTTTTCTTGCATGTGGCCTTTCTCTTTCTTGTTGCTTTTAGTGGAATGCTATTCTGTGGCTGTTAATGGAATACTGTTCCATGGCTGTTCATTACTCAGGGACCTTGCAGGTTTTGACCTAGCAGGTTGGTGAATCATATCCCAGCAGTATGAGTTGTGTCTGACATGTGTGCTCCTGGAACAAAAGAGAGAGGCCTTGATAAAGGAGTGTCAGATATGGACCTAAATGCAGAGGGGAGCATGGTGATAAATTGTAGAAGTCTGGTCATAGAAGTCATCCCTGTGAGACTCATCCTCACCAAACCCCTCCCTCTTCTCCACGCCTCACTAGCATTTTGCTTTGGGGTGTTTTGTAAGATTAAAGAGATTAAGACCTTGTCATGTCGTTAGGAAAACTGACACCAAACCCAATTTTAAAATGCCTTCGCTATAAAAATGCACGGTTCTAGAGGAAATAAAAGGAAGGAGGATGAAACAAAGAAGAATTTCACACTTTGTGGAGGTGACTGCATTTTTTATGAATGGATTAGCCGCCACAGAAACCTTTGTAGATAGACCAGTATTGTTTGTGTCTGTGCTACATCATCTGTCTGCACACGTGAAGAGCAGGAGGTCACGAATCCACATTGAAACAGTCAGAAGTTGTTTGGGTAATAAGGGAAAAAGACCTGGAACAAAGCTTTCCCAATACTTTTGATATAAATTATTCACAATAGGTGTTTTGGCTGCTTCTGTAAGGCAGGTAAGAACTATCTACTGGGACACATTTGCTGTTTCTTATCAGAGTAAATGTGTTTGCTATGAACTCTCTTCCAGGTTTTGAGTTTTGAGGTCTGGAGGGGAAGAGCAAATCAAAGCTGTGAGAGGTGAGGTTTGCAGTCACGGTAACTGATACAAAATAAAGACTGACAGGCTTTCAGGCTTTTCCCTTGAAGTTTGTGGGAGAGGTAATATCTTTTATTAGTTCTACTGATACTGCTGGAAGGAAACAAAGAAGTCCTTGCAGATTTGTGCAAGTGAAAGTTTTTATTCCCCCTCCAGTCCATGAGTTGTTCATATAAAAAGCGTTGTGTCTCCCTGCAAACCTTGTCTCTCTACTATCCTAAGATTATCACAGCTGCAATGCTGCTGTAAGGGCTCAATGATACAATGCTAATAAATGAGATCTTTGTCACTTAATGTCTGTGGGTGAAAGGCGAAAATGAAGGCACCAGGGACCACCTCTTGGTCCGGGTTCAGCTACCACATTTCTGCTCAATAATGGCTTTGGATATACAGCTGGACGTATGCTGTGTATCAGGGTTTGAGGCAGAGGACCCCAAACCACCTGGACAGTGCTGGTTTTTCAAGATCAGGAGGAGGACATAGACTCATAGAATCATAGAACCTTCCGGTTGAAAAAGACCTTTGAGATCATGGAGTCCAACTGCACCCATCCTCCACTAAACCATGTCCCTCAAAAACTCATCTACTGGTTTTTAAACCCCTCCAGGGATGGTGACTCAACCACCTCCCTGGGCAGACTCTGACAGGGCCTGACCACCCTTTCAGTAAAGAAATTCTTCCTGAGGCCAACACAACAGGGCAAGGATTTAACTTCCTGTAAAATAATTTCCCTTTAAATAATCCCAAGCAGGCAGGACCTGCGTAGAATCTCATATGAAGGACATTTCCAGCATCTCATTCCCTCTTGAAACTGTTCTTTATTTGAGTAACTACCAACACTCTCTGAAGTGCCAGCCCCTCAGCACCCATTTGGAACCCATGTGCCACTCAGCTTGGTGATCTCAATCAGAGCCATATGGTGCCAGTTCATTCTGTGATTGCCATAAAAACTGGTACTGGTGCTGTGCTCTCACTCCAGGTTAAACAACACGGTATGTGCTCCCAAATAAGTCCTTGTAGTGAAATAGCTATATAATGAATATACTGATTAATCTGAGAGCAGATGCTAATGAGACCAGTGCAAAGTTATCTGGAATCCCAGAGTGTCTGCCATTCTACTTCAATATGTACCACTTAATATTAGGGAAAGAAAGCTTTTGCTAGCAGTGGAAGGCATGAATAATGTATTGCTGTGGATAATGCTAAACAGTCATTACATATTCCTCCTTTCCTTCAGATGCACCATGCATATGTTAAAGGCAGCTTTTGTTCAGAGGAAAAAATTATTTTAAACAGGGAGGTGATGCAAAGTGTCTTGTAAATTATAGTCATGTGAACGTGGCAGACGGTACCGTGGTGTATGACAGTTGCCTGTGGCAGCAAATTAGTTACCCAAGTCGAGAAGGCCAATTTTTTTTTGCTGGACGAGTTCATGTTTGCAAAGTATAAATTAAACAGGGGAGGCCTCTTTGCGTGTAAGAAATGTGTGAGGGATCTGGTGTAAAGAATCTCAGTCCACTCACTTTGACAATGCTGAGGTAACAATTAAGGTAAAAAGCTTTGGAATGCACCTGCAGCTGCAAAGGTTCACTGTCCTTGGAGCTCAGCTTCACAGCATACAATCCACTTATAAAACCTGTAACTCCAGGTGAGAGTAGTGCTGGGCTAGAATGGGGTCAATGGAGGGATTCACAGAATCATAGGACCTCAAATTCCACCCAGTTCCACCCCTCTGCCATGGGCAGAGACACCTCCCACTGGATCAGAGGGCTCAAAGCCTCATCCAGCCTGGCCTTGAACACCTCCAGGGATGGGGCAGCCACCAGTGCTCTGGGCAACCTGGACCAGGGCCTCCCCACTCTCACAGGAACATATTTCTTCCTAAAATCTAATCTCAGTCTCCCCTCTTTCAGCTTAGAACTATTTCCCTTCATCCTATCCCCCTCCCTGGAGGAGTTCAAAGCCAGTTTGGATGGGACCTTGAGCAGCCTGTTCTAGTGGAAGACGTCCCTGCCTATGACAGAGGGATTGGAACTGGATAGTCTAAGGTTCCTTCCAACTCAAACCATTGTATGATTCTATGATCTCGTGTGTGGTATCGTTGAAATATTTAATCATTCAGCCCCATGGACCAAGGGTAATAACCAGAATGCTGTAGCCTCCCTGATAACATCTTACAAACCCTTAGAACAGTGCCTGTGACATGGTTCATCACTTTGTCACAACCCAACATGCATTCCTGGGTACTGGCTCCTGGACCTCAGGGCAGGTATCTGTAACAGCTGTGATTCCTGGCTGCCTGAGGACACTTTGGCACTAGGATGAGGGGACAAAGCAAGGTGTATGTCCTGTACTTATTCTGTCAGACCCGTCTGTCCTGTTCTGCACTTAATTTCATGGAATCATAGAAACATCTGGGATGTGAAATGATCGAGTCCAACTGTACCTGTTCACTACTAAACCATCCCTGAGCACGTCATCTGTGCATATTTTAAACCCCTACAGGAATGGGGACTCATCCATCTCCATGGGCAGCTGTTCCAATGCCTAACCACCATTTCAGTGAAGAAATTTTCCCTAATAACCAGTCTAAACCTCCCCAGGTGCAGCTTGAGGCCATTTTCTCTCGTCCTGTCACTGTCACTTCAGAGAAGCGATCAACACTGGCTCTGCCACAGCCTCCTTTCAGGCAGCTGTAGACAGTGATGAGCTCTCCCCTCAGCCTCCTCTTCTCCAGGATAAACAGCCCCAGGTCCCTCAGCCATTCCTCATAGGACTTGTTCTCCAGCCCCTTCCCCAGCCTCATTGCTCTTATCTAGATGTGCTCCAGCCCCTCAATGTACTTCTTGCAGTGAGGGGCCCAAAAGCACTGTTAGTCCCCCACATCTCTTACTTCTTGGCACAGCACAGCATAATCCTGATACCCTCCAGTCCCTTCACCAGTCTCGTTGGTCTTCTGCTTCTTCTGCATTTAGATGCAGCTCAGCCTGAACCTGCCTGTGGAACACGCTTTGTAGCAAACTGGGCAACCGTGGGTGTGGAAGCAGGCTGTGAGAGCAGCCAGGTCTTTCTATGTTCTCTTGAGAGCTCCTGAGTGAGCAGTTAGAGCTCTCTGTCCTTCTCCACCTGTTCACTGCAGTGTCCCTTGCCAGAGGTTAGCACTTCCTCTGAACTGACAGCTAGAATTGCTCACTAGCCCAATTCTATCAAAACGATCTGGATTAGCTTAAAACATTGCTAATAGTAGGGTTTTGTTTGCTGAATTTTTCAAACCCATTTTGACAGAACCAGGTTAGACAGCAGCTATATGATCGGCTACGCCAGCTGATGTCAGAGCCTGGTAAGCTCGTAACCAACCTCAGCTGAACCCAGAGTAGCATCTCTGATGACAGCCCCCAGAGCCAATACCTGCCCATGTCTCTGGTGGGAACTGGTCCTATTTCAAGCAAATGTGGCATGGACGTAAGATGTGTCAGGACCCAGCTGACACCCTCCTTGAGGAAGACTGGAAGGAGAAAGAGCAATCTGGGAGAAATCAAGCCTGCCTTGTGCTGGGGTTGCAGCTCTGACGTCATCACAACCTGCTTTGCAATAACTTGTCTTCATGTTCCTTTTGAGACAGATGGGATGTCTCTGGCAGAAAAATATGGAGAGGGGAAAGGGCGTGCACTGAGATGTGCAGTGGTTTTAAAGCACAGAATTGTAGAATGACCTGAGTAGCAAGGGACCCAAAAGGACCCTTGAGTCCAACTCCTGTCTCCACACAAGACACTCCCAACATTCACACAGTGTGACTGAGGGTGTTGGCCAAATGCTGCTGGAATGCTGCAGACTGGGTGCTGGGACTGCTTCCCTGGGGAGCTGTTCTTGGGCTCCACCACTCCCTGAGGGAAGAACATCTTCCTAATATCCAATCTAAGCCTCCCCGGCACATCTTCCTGCCATCCCCTCCAGTCCTATCCCAGGTCACCAGAGAGCAGAGCTCAGCCCCTCTTTCCCCTCCCTCCCTTGTGAGCAGGCAGCGAACAGCTCTGAGATCCCCTCTCAGTCTCCTCCTCTCCAGGATGAACAGACCAAGGGACTTCAGCCTCTCCTCACACGACTTCCCCTTCAGACCCTTCTCCAGCTCCGTGCCCTCTGGACACTCTCCAGCAGCTTTAGATCCTTTTTACCCTGTGGTGCCCAAAGTGCCCCCAGTGCTCGAGGTGGGGCCTCCCCAGTGCAGAGCAGAGCGGGACAATCCCCTCCCTCTCCCGGCTGCCGATGCTGTGCTGGATACCCCCCAGGACACGGTTGCCCTCTTGGCTGCCAGGGCTCACTGTTGGCTCATGTTTACCCTGCCCACTGTCAGTGAAGACCAGAGAACTTGATTAGAAGTCAAGAGAAACTAAAAGAGAAGATGCAGCGACATATCTGCTCTAAAGCCCCATTCAGGCACCTGGAATCCCTGTGCTATCCTGCAGAGAGTAGTACCTGGCATGTACAGCAATTCCAGAGGTAAGAACAGCACCTTTTTCAGTCAGATCTATGTAAGGAAAAAAACCCCACACATTTATTAACCCATTTCATTTTATTATCCGAGTTTACAAGAAAAAAGCAAACAAGTGGGCAACACTGCCCACTTCCAGCCTCTCAAAAATTAACTCCATAATCTTGTTTCCACCAATAAGCCCAATGATTTCTCATATCTGAGATTCCTGGGACAGCCCTTGCTGGGGTTGTCAACTACGAACTCTCATTTTGCTGTGGGTAAAGCCGATTACTTTGAAGTGAATCAGTTCAACACATTCATCACCTGATTGTTTTTCCCAGTCCACACAGGGAGGAATAAATTCTGGGTCATCTACCCCTTGCTGCTCCACATTCAAGCATGGATGCATTTGTAGTTTTCTCTTGCAGTTGGGTTTTCAGCAGTGGAAAATGTCACTTGCTGTCTCCAGGGCTGCTGTGACTGAGATCTGTGTCAAAGACTTTCCACGCCCTGGCTAATTATGCTGTGTACGTAACCAGAAGGGGAGAGCTCCTTTGGATTCCATCTGCCTGATCAGCTTATGCCTTCAAGCGGAAAATCTGGGTGCCCTAGTGACTGTGACCCTAACTCCTGTCCTTGCACATGCAGTGCTTCTTTTCTGTAAGTGGCCGATCATTTCTGAGTCTGTTGGTTGTTTCTTTCTCCTTCCCCTCAAGGCAAGGGATTTTATGCTGCTTCTGGTTTCCTAGGATTTCCTGGCTATTGAATCAGGGCCTCATTTCACACCATGGGGTTTCAGTTTCTGTTGTTTCTGGTTAACAATATGCTTGTCTTTCTCTTGGCAAATACGGTCTTAAAGGCTGGAAAGCGTCTGAGATCCTTCGTTAACTAAAATTGCTTTTGTATGAAGAGCTAAAGGCCATGCTATGCCTGCACGTTCCCCAGCTTCGCTCTTCCTCCTTCCACTCACATTCTTGGTGTGGGAGAGGTAGAGACATGTTCTGTAAAAAAAATTATTGACAAATTTTGTGGATAACACCGAGTTTGCTTTAATTTTACAACTCAGAGTTGGGCACCACCCCAGGGAATACCCAAGATACAAAGTTCCAAGCTGATTTCTACACTACTCTTATCCCGATTACATAAGGCACAACGACTTTCAGATTTTCCATGGGGTCTTCATGTCCTCAGAATTCATTGTTTATTAAGTCCTCTCAATTCTTCTTTCTTAAGAAACTTCTTTCTTCTTGTTCCACTTCAGTCCATCACACTTTGCCTCCGACCAATTCCATTCTTATACACACACATCTGCTTAAATTAATTTTTCATCCTTTGTCTAACTTATTCTTCTATTTGTTCAGCAAGACAGGGTTTTAAACCAGCCCTGGAGGGGTCTGTACAGAGGAAAGAACTAAGAACTTTATCCTCACTTTTGGTGGCTCTCAGCAAATACCCTGGCCTGCAGAGAAGCATCCTTTGTGCTCTGCAGTCTGATCCTCCTTTCCTCTCCCACCTGTGTGTTCTTATCAGAATATCTTTTTACAACCATGTGCTATTTCCTCATTAATCTCTCTGAAACTGCACATGATTTGTTTCCACCCTTTAGCCTCAACACGAAGCTTTCTGTGATGCTCTTGGGTAAGATACACGCTGGTATCAGCCAGAGCAGTGATAACAACACAGGACCAGAGCCAGCCTTGAGCTGGCTTGGACAAAATACCACAAAAAGATACAGTCTTTCCACCACAGAAATTGTCTTATTTCTTGTATTGTGCCTTTAAAACTGAGCTATGATACAAATGGGTCAGTTAACTTTAAAGGTACCATATTCTGAGAAGTAAACTGTACTTCATCACAGTAGGTTTTACGTTTCATGCAGCAGGCACTTCCCAAATTATTTCATCTCTGTCTTTCAAGACTGAACTTGTTTTGGGAAAAAGCACAATAATCCTGGCCTCTAAAGTGCTGAATGCGTTCACCTACCTGCAGAAGAGTCTTTATGCTTGATGATGACTATGTTTCTTAGATATTACTTGTGTATTTGAGGGGCTTTTTGCAATCGATGAGGACTCTAGAGTTATTTCAAAGATGCAGGTTGATTCCACAAGAAGCAATCCAGTAGAATTGTTCAAAGGACTTGGCCACAAAAAATCAAAATTATTAATAAGACAGAGAAAAAACGAAATAGGAAATAGGAATCTGCATGTCTGATGAGCTGGAATCTCAAAGGATGGCTTTGGTTATCTTTGATGCCTATTGTGCCTGGGTTATATATAGAACTACAGCATTAGAGGAAAGTTCAGAAAGGGATTTTTCCTTGGGAAAAACGATTCTATCATTCTATGATTCTATCGTTCTATCATTCTATGAGAACAGCAGTTAAAGAGTTAAGAAGGTATTCACATCAGATCAAATTTTCAAGCCCAAAGTATTTTTGCCTCTTCACTTCCTCAAATTCCTGAAGCCAGTTGAGCCACAATACATTTTCTCTATTTCACCCTGTGTGCAGGATCTGAAGATGTTTCATTTTCCACATCACCACTGAAAAAGCCAACTGCGCATAAGTGATAACGAGTAGTGCTTTCAGGACGCCTGGAGATGCTTATCACAACCACCATATAGTTTATTCTGATTTTATAGGAGACAGCAGCTCATCTCTGTGCCACAATTTCAGGCAGTTGCAAAGGATTCAGGAAGAGTTATTTCAGCAAACATGTAATCTCCCATGATAAGAAATACCGGCTGTCTGGAGCAGGATTTCTCTGTGTAAATTGAAATCAGATCTGCGTAAAGCTGAATTGAACCTTTGGTATGTAACTGCTGTCTGGTCATATCCTTTCAATGTGCATTGAGAACACAGCCTTTGAATTGTCTGAGGCCACACCTGGAATCCTTGGGTTCAGTTTTGAACCCCTCACTCCAAGAAAGACATTGAGGGGCTGGAGCACATCCAGAGAAGGGAACGGAGCTGGGAAAGGAACTGGAGAACAGGAGTTATGAGAAGTGACTGAGTACCCTGGGGCTGTTTATCCTGGAGAAGAAGAGGCTGAGGGGAGACCTGATCGCTCTCTACAGCTACCTGAAAGGAGGTTGTAGCGAGGTGGGTGTTGGTCTCTTCTCCCAAGTGACAGGTGACAAGACTAGAAGAAATGGCCTCAGATTGCACCAGGGCAGGTTCAGATTGGACATCAGGAAAGAATTCTTCTCTGAAAGGGTTCTCAGTCCCTGACAGAGGCTGCCCAGGGAAGTGGTGGTGTCACCATCCCTAGAGGGGTTTAAAAGCTGGGAAGATGAGTTGCTCAGGGATGGTTCAGTAGTGGACAGGTATGGCTGAAGTCAATGATCTCAAAGGTCTTTTCCAACCAAGCAATTCTATGCTTTTATGAACAGTACTATTACTGCAGTGGTTGCTTTTTGAATAACAACAACACTAAGATGATGTATTCTTCAAAATCCTTAAACAATATTGATTTGCAGCACAAAGTACTGAACTGCACCATGAATTGCTTAGAAAACTGTCTCACAAGCAATTCTGATTTTCTAGAATAAAGCTGCTTTATTCCCATAATTATCTCTCTGGAGAAATTTTGTTAATTGTTCTTCCCTCTTCCCCTAACTTTAATTCCAATTTTTCCTCTCCAGCATAAGGGAATAAAACCAAACCTTTTTCATCTAGAATTTGGATAGTTGTTCAGCTTTCATTACAGCCCCAGTCATTTTTAATCATGTTCCCCCTAAAAAAACAACCAATAGTAATTAACCCAGCTTCCCCGTGGGCTTTCAGGTTCAATAGAAAGGTGATCATCTGAAGGTAGACAAGAGCTCCTGTCAAAGTGTGGACACTTTCCAAGGTCTGCACCAAGGATATCACACCAAACTTCAAAATCCTTGTCCATGCTAGTTAAAGATTTATGCAAAAATCTTGCAAGCTTCGTGTGTGATTTACAAGTGTAATTTCTTCTGCTGGTTCTTCTGGCTTTCTGCTGGGTGTTACATCTCTAACAACCTGGGCAAAGTTGGTCAAATGCTCTTGCACAGAGACATAACCCAATTTTCAGCTCTCCCCAGCACTATCATTTGCCTGTGCTGCAGGTGTTTGAAATGAAATGCAAAGCTTAAGGCGCCCTTTCCACATGGAACAGGGCACAGAGAGATAAGAGAGAAAAGTTCCAGAAGCAGCAGAACAGTCACGGTTTCTAAGAGCAGCAAGGAAAAATACAGCTGTCAACTTCCCTTGACTCAAACCAGCTTCAAGCCTGGTCAGTCCTTCCCTAAGCAGATTCATCTCATTAACCCAAGAATCCTGTTTTCAGCTGGCTGCAGGACAGGCACAAAGGGAGGATGAATATCCCACTCACCAGTAAAGAGTCATGAGATGAGCCCAGATGTTTGGGATATTGGCTTCTTTTGCACAAGATGCTACAGAGACAAAAGCTGGTGATGGGGTGAGCAATGCACACTGAAAGGAAACCAAGAGACAGATCACTCAAGAAACTATGAAGCTGCTGTGGAATATTATCATAGAATCATTAAGGTTGGAAAAGACCTCTAAGGTCATCCAGTCCAACCATCAGCCCAACACCACTGTGCCTGCTAAACCACATCCTGAAGTGCCACTTCCACATGTTTTTCGAACCCCTCCAGGGATGGAGACTCCACCACCGCCCTGGGCAGCCTCTGCCAGTGCTTCACCACTATTTCAGTAAAGTAATCTTTCCTAATATCCAACCTAAACCTCTTCCAGTGCAACCTGAGGCCATTTCTCTCATCCTATCACTTGTTACTTAGGAGAAGAGAGCAGCACCCACCTTGCTTCAACCTCCTTTCAGGGAGCTGCAGAGAGCAATGAGGTTTCCCCTCAGCCTTCTCTTCTTCAAGGCTAAAAAATTGCAATATTTGTTCTCAAAATTTCGTTTAATGCTTACAGAGGACAAGGTTTAATCATCATTTCCATCTCTGTACTGCAGATAAGAGATGGTTACAATAAGCCTTTCGTTACTTAGAAGTAATGCTCTTTGGCTAGAGGATCTTTGTAGGTGTGGAGTGGGACAGGCAGAGGCCAGCAGGACCCAAGGGAGCTGATGGTGCTTGTAGCTAAAGGGTAGAGCTCTTTGCCTCCCTAGCTGAGCATGTTCAGAGAATGACTCGTGGAGTGAACACCCCAGAAAATGAAGCAATCTCATAACATGTTTATATACGGATTTATGTAACATATATATGTATTGGTAGAGGAGTTTCTTAGGGACATGATTTAGTAAGGGAACAGGTACGGTTGGACTCGATCTCAGAGGTCTTTTCCAACCAGATGATTCTATATGCTGTTATTATCTGAGTGAAACTCTAATAGCAAACTCCTATAAATGTTCTTCACTAATGCAGAAATGTGCCAAGGCAGGTGAGATCCCCCAGAAAACTAATTTAGGACCAAAGTTTACCAAGGCTCTTTCCATCACCCAACCATTACCCAACCCTTGGTCACCTTGATCACTATAAATTTGCTCACTGAATTCCTTTGCAGCAGAAACAGTTAAAAAGAATCCTTATTCCCTCTTACATTTCTACCTTCTTCACCATGAAATTTATTACAGTGAAGAAAAATCAACCAGAAGCTCTTGGTTGTTGTAGTGCAGGAACAAGAAGGTCTAGAGGCACATGAGATACTGGGGGGTCTTCACTGAGCTGCCAGCCAGAATTGGCTCCCTAGACCTATCCCACAATGGCTGGAGGGGAACAGCTCTGCCCCAGCTGCTTGTTGAGCTCCCTCTAAGCAGGTTAAACACAGAGAAATCCATCTCCATAGATTCCTGGCTTACCAGCAATTAAACTGCAGATCAAAAGAAACATAAATGTGGATGTTGCTTTGCTTATTAGCATCATCTCTGCCTTTGATTGCCTGAAGGCCTTTCCAACAATGTTGACTTTAATTACATTAATGAGAGAGAAAACGATCTGAGGAGTGTCAGGCTCAATGGGGCAAGGTCCTGATGAAAATGCTAGGTCTAGGATCATTAGTTTAGCAGTTAATAGTACATTATCTTATGTTATTGGAGCTAAATGTAAATAGCTCCTGAAGCCCAACTGCTGTCAGGATCGAAGCTCAAGAAACAAATTAGAAGAAGCTTTGAAATAAGGTCATATTTGTTCTGCTAACTATTTTCAACAGAAATTGCTCTTTGTTGATCCATTGTAGGGAAAAAAAATGCTTGTGGAGCAAACAGAAGAGCAAATTTAATATGCTGTGGGTTTGTCTTCAACAAAACACTCATGACAATTATTTAGAATTTAAAATTTTTGAAGTGACTGAGTTTATCTAAAGCAAATGAAGGTGAAGCAAATCAAGGTCGCTTTAATTCTTAAGGGAACCTGAGCTGCTAAGCAAGGGACCACTGATCTGCTCAGCAGCTTTAGCATCCCTGTGTGCCTCCTCTCAGGCCAAGGGAAAGGCAAGATGCAGTAATTTAGCTTCATTTGCAATGAAGAGGGATCAAATAACATTGTATGACTTGGTACCTGCTGCAGGTGGAAGTCATGCACAGCTACTACAGCTCAGGTGACACACAATGAATTTTAAGCAGTGCTAATGTGAGTATGATTCTGAGCCATGAGTATTTGATACCAACATATAATATTGTTAAATTAATCCCATTTAAATTTTACTAGACTTGGAGGAGCCTGCAGTTTTAAGTAGAGTTGTTCTTTGTGTTCCCTTTCTGAAGGATTACAACTGTTTGTTGTTTTAGCTTGAAATGAGACGAAAGTGCACGAAAATAGAAGAAACCAAGAAAACAGCTCTGAGACAGCCCCTCAGCCTCCTCTTGTTTTGTTTTTTCACATTGCTGTGAAGGCAACACTTGAACAGAATCATGGAATGGTTTGGGTTGGAAAGGACTTTAAAGACCATCCAGTTCCAACCCCACTGCCATGCATAGGGACACCTCCCACAAGCAAACTTAGGTCAGATCTGCCTTTCCCTCTGAGAACTGGCGTCTAATTTTCCTAACAGCTGGTATTGTTTCCTTTCTTTTTTTCTAGATGATCCATATAATCCATTTCCCTTTTTAGGAACTTGATTTTCTGAGATGTGTGTAGAAGGAAGGAGGACGTGGTGTGTTTGTGGAGGTCTGAGAATTGGGATTATTGTGTTCTCCTTCTGCCATCTGTGTCACAAGGGAAAACTGAAATGCATGAAACTTCAGTTTACAAATGAAGAGTCAGTGACCCCTGCGGTAATTATCTACTGTAGATGGACTTGGCGGATATTGGAGACTGTACTGCACTACAACACTTGATTTACACTTATTGGAGTTAAATTGTGTGTGTGCCTGCTTCCATCTGAGCTGTTTTGAACAGTTTCAGTCATTTCTGAGAGTGAGACATAGAGAAAAGATATCATTAGGCAACTGGAGAGGAAAGGGCGGCCGTAGTGACCTTACTGCTACGTTTTATCAACTTTCAGCATGCTGCTCTGGAATATTAATGTTTCTTTAATGTACTTTTTATGGAATTATCTCTGTGTATTGAGTGCTTTGTAGAAAATACCAAAAATATTCTATGGCGAGATGTATACATCATCTAATTATTAACACAGTGAAGTGAGAAAACGTGCCCATGTATCACTGAATAGTCTTATACTTCAGGGTTTTTCACAACCTGGTGTTCCTACCCCTTGTGTTATGATTCTTTTTGAGAGGAAGGATATTTTACTCTTTCATGATCCAGGAAAAAAAATGTGAGCAGCTCAGCTCCTCTGGGACTGAAGGTAGGAAGGTCAGTGGTGGCTTGCAGGTTGTAAGCGGAGTTGTGGGTGACTCTGAAAAATTACTGACTGAGGAAAGGCAAAGTCAGTATCTCCTAGTGGGTGCTGGTCCGTTCTCACAAGTAATTAGTTATAGGATGAGAGAAAATGGCCTCAAGTTAGACCAGGGGACGTTTAGACTGGATATGAGGAAAGATTTCTTATCAAAAGGGTTCTCGGGCACTGGCAGAGGCTGCCCAGGAATGTGGTTGAGTCTCCATCCCTGGAGACTTTAAAAGATGAACAGAAGAGGTGCTCAGGGATGGTTTAGTAGTGGACAGGTATGGTTGGACTCGATCTCAAAGGTCTTTTTCAGCCAAGCAATTGTATGATTCTGTGATTCCTGGTCCTTGGAATTGAGCCCTATAGTTCCATCTCCTTGATGTTACATTGGGAGGGATTTCTATCTAGCCACACACATTCCCATCAGCAGCTGGCAGGGGAGGGGAGAAAAGAGAGAGGTAGACTGTGAAGGGTAGATACTGAGTTTCTCACAGCTTGTGGGAGCCCATTGGGAAGTGTAGCTGGTGATGGAGGACCTAGAAACAAACCAAAAATTTTAGAAGGTTTGTGGTGCCCAGAGTATTTTGTTCTGATAGGCAGAGAGGAAAAATAAGGCAACAGCAAGAGTGAATCACATACCTGACCAAAAAAGATATGTTTCTTCTTGGGGGCAGAACTTCAGTAGAATGGGGTTCAATGTTTGGGTAAAAAGCAAAAGGCTAGAGTTATACTGTACTAAAATTGCAAGGGCTGTCATCTTATGGGTGGTGATGTCTGCTCAGGTCTTGCTGAGTTTCTTCCAGCCTATCATAAAATAGACCTTCTCCTGTGATGGTTGTGATAGAGCTGAGCTCTCAAAGTGGATGCTAAGCTCAATTAATTTAAGTGGTTTGGTCTTTGAATAAAAACTGAATTTTAAGTATTGCTCTGTTGAATTCCATCAATCCATGCTGAGGGCATCCAGATGCATTTCAGGCTGACAGATTTGCAGTGTGTTTCTTGCTGTGCTGTTCTGTATGGATTATTGTTACAATCCTCTTAATTCCAGCAATCCGCGTGCTTCTTATACAAACTACCTGCAAAAAGAGGCTGAGAGGAGATTCCTTGCGTAAACCCTGGCCTTAATTAAAGTGCCAGAGTTTAATTTCATTTATACAGGAGTTAGAAAGCAGCAGATTAAAGCAAAGGGAGAGGTCAAGTGGATGAAGTTCAAGAGGCTGGGTTCAGGTCCTCACTGCGAGATACCTTTTGGTCTGACTGTGAACAAGTCATTTACTGGGTCTGTAATCCTCATTACACGGAGGGGAATATCACACTGTGTGTTCAGATGATCTAAAGCTGTAGATAAGTACCATATATTTGGTATTAACATGAAATTAGTTCTTTCTGGCATTGCCCTATGAACAGAAATAATTTCTGCTGGCTTTGCTGAGGAGCTGGGGGTTGGGACTGGTAGAGAGGCATGAAAACAGGTACCTGCTGTAGTGATGTCAGGTAACCATCATGCTAATGGCTTCTGGTATCTGCTCACCACTTCCTCCTGATATTTCACATTGTTTTGGTGATCTAATTATTGGATAGATGATATTGATGATCCTCCTACAGGCGATGAAGAGAAATAGCCTCTCTGGAGAGCTCTGTGTCTTATCTACCTGGGGCACCTCAGGAGTACCTATTTCTATTCCTTGACTCCAGATGTGCTCTCTGATTAGCTTAGACTTAGATTCTGACAGTTCTTTGGGACTGGAATTTTACCTTTTGTCCCCATTAAGACTCCTACAAAGTTCAGGATGAACTTAGTCCTACAGACAATCTCAGAGTTTTACCAGACAATAGAAGCTTGCGATGGTTGTAGGTAGCTGGAAACAGCAGTGCAACGCTCTTCCATGCTTCTCTGCCCAACTCTGGGTTATTCCATGCCCACAGATCCCCAAACCAGCTTCCGCTGAGCTCTCTGCATGTATTGTGTGCTGTGTTTTCTTGGCAGACCTGATGTCCTACTGTGATAGTGGATGTAGCTGGTTGGAACCTGCCAACAAGCTGTCACCCTCATGCTAACAGATGTTTCCATTCTTTAAAACCCATTAAGTAGAAAACTGATTGTTCTCTCTTCCCTACTGGGGCTCTGTTGGACTGTTACAGGCTCTGGGCAAACTTTCCTGGATATATCTTCCCACAAGTGGGCCTTGGCAGGAAGCTCTTCACAATATGGAAAGACTCTGAATAGACTTATCTTTTGAGAACAGTGACAATGCTCAGTGTCCTTGTACACCTGCACCCTTCTGCTGGTCTACTGTTGTATGTTGTGTGGTTGGGTCTTACCATCTGCTGCTGGAATCTTCAACATAAGAAGGAGATGGAACTGATGAAGCAGGTCCAGAGGAGGCCATGAAGATGATCCTAGGGCTGGAGCTGTGAGGACAGGCTGTGAGAGTTTGGATTGTTCAGCCTGGAGAAGAGAAGGCTCTGGGGAGACCTTAGAGCAGTCTACCAGTACCTGAAAGGGGTTACAGGAAAGCTGGGGAGGGACTTTTTACAAGGGCCTGGAGTGATAGGATGAGGGGGAACAGCTTTAAATTGGAAGGGGGAAGATTTAGATTGGGCATTAGGAAGAAACTCTTCACGCTGAGGGTGGGAAGGCCTTGGCACAGGTTGTGGTGGCTGCCCCATCCCTGGAGGTGATCAAGGCTAGGTTAGATGGGGCTTTGAGCCCCCTGATCCAGTGGGAGGTGTCCCTGCCCATGGCAGAGGGGTGGAAACGGATGATCTGTAAGGTCCCTTCCAACCCAAACCATTTTATGATTCTATAATTCTTGTCTGAAGACCTGAATCCTTGGCACATCATTCCCAGGGCAGTATAGATGACCCATGAGTCTGTGTGCAAAGTGGATGGTTCCTTGACATTTGAAATCTCTCAGAGTTAGCAAACTCTAATAAGATTAGAGTAAGAAAACCAAACCTAAGCCATGGTGCTTTGCTTCCATGCATTCTGCCATGCTGAGAACTGATAGATTCGTGCAAGATCTTAATCTTCTTCACTGGACACAAATAGGAGAGAAACTCCCTTAAGTTCAGTTGTCTGAGGTGCCATCTGGGTATCTCCTTCTGTACAGTCTTAGAATCTCTTCATTGCCACAGCAGGTCTGGAGCTCATCTGACCTGCTGCAGTTTCCCTTCACGAACTAAGGATCATTGTAAATGCATAAAATTGAGATCACTCCTGCCCTAAAGGTAGCAAATAATCCTTCCCCAACATCTTGCATGTTCTCTCCCATCCCCAGGAGCAATTTATAACCATAGCTCCGATTCTGCTCACTACTGAGTGACTCCACTGATATCATTAGAAATGATATGTGGAAAATCTCGTCCTCTGGGACCCCAGTTCTTTCTGCCTTTGAAAAGATGCAAACAATGGAAATAAAGAGTAATAGATGTAGATATCAGAATTACAATGCAGATATTAAAGACCTGAATCTTGCCATGGGTATTTCTTTGTATAGAAATTAAGATGATCACAGGAACATCAAGTTAAATGGAACAGTCATGAATGAAATCTCACAAAAGGAAGACATCTGTATTTCTACACCTCCACAGAGAAGTAAAGAATTATGAGAGCAGATAGTCTATTACTCTCATTTTTGTATTGCTTCCTTCACGCCGTCACACTGTATTAACTATGGTGCCTGCCCAGCAAAGATGGAATAAATATTCTCTTTGAAATAAAGAACACTGCCAAAACAGTGGTGATGTCTTAAGCAGGTTTCTGAGGTGCTCTGGGTGACTGAGGGAGGGATTATGTTAAGAAGGTGCAAAGGAAGGCAGCATACAAAGCATTTATGGGCACTGCTGACTCTCTTGAAAATGTGCTCAAAGTACCCTTTGGGTACAAGTGTTGATTGAAGGAATTGGTGATTTTCTTCTGAATTCTTCCCTATCCTAGGACAGCAGAACTTGTTTTTATCTCATGCTCTAGTCTGTCTTCAGCATCAGGATTTTATAATTAAGAAGAATGATGTTTTGAAATGTGTATGAGGGCAGAGTTAACAGCAAAGAGTGTGGAACTGCTGAAAGATGAGATTTAAAACTGTGATGTTGAACCTGTGCTGGATCTGTTGACTTAAGTATGCACAGCTCATTACCTGCTCTGTGATGCTTAAGAGTCTTTCTGTAGTGACTCCTGTTTGTGCTGAAAGGTGTGCAAAGAGAAAGGGGAAAGAAAATGACGATCCTTGGTCATAAATATAACATATCCAGCTTCATCTGAAGACTTGTAAAACTTAGGCATGTTAGCTTAAGGACCATATGTTGTGGAGCACAAGCAATCCTTTGAAGCTCAAAGAAGGGTTGCTCATAAACTGGCATCCAGCAGGCAAGAAAACCATCTGGAAGCCTCGCCCAGAAAAGCATCTTCCTCGTTCCCAATGTGTGATATCGATCCAACAGCTCAGTATGGATGATACGAGTCAGTAATTTGACATCTTCTTTTGCCTAATAGGGAAGTACAAGCTATAGATCCAAGTCTTTTTAGTATCTTGTAACCGTATGACCTAGGTGTCCATCTAGAAGAAAGATGGTCATCCTTGTACTGTCTTGCTGAAGTCGTGTATTGCTTTTCTTCTACTCAAGTGGAAGCACCAAAAAAAAAACCAAACCGCCAAAAAATAAAAAATAAGTTCACATTGAGACTTGTGAAATGTCTTTTTCTTAATTCCAAAAGTTGTTATGAAATTTGTGGTCACTTGAAAACATGCATGAGTTATATCCTTTAAGATTCTAGGAAGCACACCAGCTACAAATTATTTTTATATGAAAGAATTTGGGTTTCCAACTGTTCAGCTGGTGCTAGATTTAATCTGAAGACAAAATGTTCAGTAAAAGCAGACACCTTGTTCGGGAAGCTTCTACTTCTTGAAGGATTATTTTTATCTTCTTGATGGGCAGGAATTTAAGCTGTGGTTTATGAACCATTGAAATCAATTAATGTCCATTCATCCCTCCTTGCTGTCACAAGTTTAGTCCTGAGGTTTTGCGTGCTGTTTGTTGCTGGTTGATGGCAGCCAATTGAGTTGTTCGTGCTATGAAAATGTCACCATGACAGAAAATATTTATTATTGTTTTAAGTGCCAAAAAATTACTTGGCTCTAGGAGAAATGAAACAAAGGCAGTGCCCAAGCAGAATAGTTTACTAGGTAATAAATGGAGAATAGGGAATAATCCAAACAAGGAGTTCAGTGGAGGAGCTGTAATGCTTCCCGGAAAGTGTTTGAATTCATGTTTATACTGGAAGGGGACAGGAGAGAGTGCGCCTTTTGTATTCGTAGAATCGCTTTACTTGGTTGGAAAAGACATTTGAGATCACTGAGTCCAACTGCACCTGTCCACTACTGAACCATCCCTGAGCACCTCATCCACCCGTCTTTTAAACCTCTCCAGGGATGGTGATTCCACCACCCCCCTGGGCAGCCTCTGCCAGGGCCTGAGAACCCTTTCAGGGAAGAAATTTTTCCTGATGTCCAATCTGGACCTGCCCTGGTGCAATTTGAGGCCGTTTCCTCTTGTCCTATCCCTTGTAACTTGGGAGAAGAGACCAACACCCACCTCATCACAGCCTCCTTTCAGGCACTTGTAAACAGCGATGAGCTTTCCCCTCAGCCTCCTCTTCTCCACAATAAACAGGTCCCTCAGTCACCTCTCGTAACCCTTGTTCTCCAGACCCTTCACAAGCTTCGTTGCTAATTCATGTCTCTATATTCAGGAAGACTAGCACATGATTAGGAAATCACAGTATCACAGTATCATAAGGTTGGAAAGGACCTCCGAGATCGAGTCCAACCTATATCCCAGCACTAACACCAACACTAACACCATCATCTAAACCATGGCACTCAGTGTCTCATCCAGTCTCCCCTTAAACACCTCCAGGGTCGGCGACTCCACCACCTAAATGAGCTCCTTTGATAACACCATGAGCTCGCCCATTAGGGATACCTTAGATCTGCAGATCTGCACGTGTTTCATTTCTGCACATGCTTGATTTCCCATCCTCTGTGTAGAGAGATGGATTCAAGGAGCAGGTCAGGAGAAACATCCAAGAATGACAGACAAAGAACGTTTTCCATTGCCTGTAACTGCTATTAAATAGGTCTGGGGAACTGCACTGATACTGAAACTAACTTGTCAAACATATTTCAAAGAAATGAAAAATAGGTGGTTGGATGCTTCACTAGAATTGACTGATTTCTCCAACAGGGCCATTTTTTTCTTCAAAATGAAGACATTAGGATCGCAGCTTTCAATGTTGATGCCTGCAAAGTGTATGGAGCGAATGAAAGCTTTTGGGAACATGCATTAGATTCAAAGATGAATGAGTAGTTAGACAGGACCAACTAAAACCTGCTGAGAAGAGCCTGACTTGAAACAATGAGGACCTGTCACACGAAGAGGATGTAAATCACAGCTGGAAAGTGTGCACTGTATGGACTTTTGTTGCTGCTTCTGCATGGCAGAAGGCCTTGCAGGTTTGGTAGGAGGCCATCTTGAGTAGAGAACCTTGTACTCTAGGGTGGGCTTCAGAGGCAGAAGTCATGCTTCCAGCAAATGGTCTGTGAAGCTTTTTGAAACTTCATATACAATGAGGTTGATTTCTGAATGAGAATCAGAACCAGCTCTGATCTTTAAATGTTTTCACTGGTATCCCTGTTATCTTTGTCCCTTTATCTTTGACATATGAAGAGGTTCCTTTGACAGTGTCATGGTCACATTAGCTGTCTACCCTTTGTCCACATTATCTGATGTAAAAGTGAAGGTACTATTTAGAGATAGTTCTCTCAGTGCATCAGGCTACTTTAACTACAAAGTGTCTCTGAGAAGTAGAGATCAATGTGGCCAACAGGACAAGGGAGGGGTTTTTCCCCCTCTGCCCTGCTCTTGTGAGACCCCACCTGGAGTCCTGTGTCCAGTTCTGGATTCCCCAACATAAGAAGGAGATGGAACTGTTGGAACAGGTCCTGAGGATATTCACAAAGTTAATCCAAGGGCTGGAGCACCTCTGCTATGAGGACAGGCTGAGAGAGTTGGGGTTGTTCAGCTTGGAGAATAGAAAGCTTTGGGGAGACCTTAGAGCAGCTTCCCAGGACTGAAAGGGGCTCCAGCAAAGCTGGGGAGGGGCTCTTAATCAGGGAATGCAGGGACAGGATGAGAGGGAATGGTTTTCAGCTGAAAGAGGGGAGATGGAGATGAGATCTTAGAGGAAGAAATGTTTTCCTGTGAGGGTGGGAATGCCCTGGCCCAGGTTGCCCAGAGAAGTGGTGGCTTCCTCATCCAAGGAGGTGTTCAAGGTCAGGTTGGATGGGGCTTGGAGCCCCCGATGCAGTGGGAGATGTCCCTGCCCATGGCAGGGGGTGGAACTGGATGGGCTTTGAGGTCCCATCCAACCCAAACTATTCTGTGATTCTCAGTCAGACAGTGGCCTGCACTGAAGAAGGTCAGTTTGGCCCTTTGACTCATCCGTATTTTATAAAATACCTTCTGTTTTCACAGCAACCGTGTTGGTGCCAGTGCAGGGAGATGAATGCTGATGCAGCAGAGTTTTGCTGCCTGTCAGACAGGAAAAGTTATGGTTCCTAAATCCAGTCTTCCAACTCCACTTTTGACATCCCTGCTAAATCCGATAGGTATAAGTAAAAATCCAGCAGGTTCTGCAGGCTGAAGTGAAACAAGAAAGATAAAAAATCTTTATGGGTGTGATGGGAGGGGAGAGGTAAAGCAGAACCCCTGCATTTAGCATCAATCCTGAGTTATGTGACTACTGGGCAACAATCAGGACTGGAAGTCTGAGTATTTGAGGAAGTAGTAGAGACTTGAGTGCGTGCGATGCATATATGGAGACCACCACTGGCTTTTCCTGCAGGATTTTGCTGTTGTGTCATATTCAATTCCTAACACCGTTTTTTTTTTTTTTGCTGAAGGAGGCTCCAGGATAAAATTTCAGTTTGCACTCCCATGTCTATTTCAGAGTCAACCCTGGGCTGATCCTGCTGCACTTCCACTCGATCATTAACGCTATGGCTCAGCCTGGGGTCTGGTGCCCAGCTCTTGTGTTTGGGTCTTGGATTTTAGTCACCCTTCTATAATATCAGTAATAGGTATCACAATAAATATGTTAAATACAGGACATTTAAAGGTTCAACTGAAGCAAGAATGTCTATAATGCAGTAAAAAAAGCAAATAAATAACAATTCTGTTTTACAATTTAAAGTTTGAGATGTGATCAACCTAACAAGAGTTTTCTAGAAAGGAGAGCTAAAGACTTTCAAGTTTTGGAAGCTTTCTTTGAATTGCAACCCTCCTTTCTATTTGTGTTCTCTGCTGACTACTCTAATTCTCTTTTCTTCTCTTTATATGAAGGGATAATTTGATGGTTGAGTATAGAAAGGTACAAGTGACATGCTAAAGAGGTAAACAGCAGTGGTGACAATATTTTAAGCTGATTTTGCAGGAGCTGATGGTACTGTGTCTCAATACAGAGAAGCTTTGTTTTCTGTATGTGTTTGTGTATTTATTTTTTTAAGACAAGATAGAAAGATAGAAAGTTACCAGTGAGTTCTGGAAACCTGAGGAACAATTGAGCCTGATTTCTTATTTCAAACTGTACTTGGGAATAACTTAATTTATAACAAGTGGTTTACAAGTCAGATTTTGATTCTTCCAAGCACTGCTCCTGTTTCTGGCTTTGACTCAGTTTCCCTTCTGGACAAGATACAGAGCTCCACTGAGACAGATTTCCTGTAGATGTTCCTGTCCTTTTCTGCTCATCATGGGTCGTTATTTCTGATGATGCATCATCATTACTGCTGTGGAGAAGAATCAGTCCAGCCCTGGGCTCAGCTGTGAGTGGCTCTGTAGCACTAAAAGGTTGTGTGCATATTCTTCAGGATTCTCTACGCTGCTGTTGCAGGCTGGGTGGAGAATGGATTGAGAGCAGCCCTGAAGAGAAAGGCTCGGAGGGGTGGCTGGTGGATGAGAAGCTTGACAGGAGCCAACAACGCACAATCCCAGCACAGAAACCAACGGTATGCTGGGCTGCACCCAAAGCAGTGGGAGCAGAGAGGAGGGAGGGGATTCTGCCCCTCTGCTCTGCTCTGGGGAGACCCCACCTGGAGCCCTGTGTCCAGTTCTGGAATCCACAACTTAAGAAGGATGGAAGTCCAGAGGAGGCCACAGAGATGATCCAAGGGCTGGAGCACCTCTGCTATGAGGACTGGCTGAGAGAGTTGGGGTTGTACAGCCTGGAGAAAAGAAGACTCTGGGGAGACCTTAGAGCAGCCTCCCAGTACTGAAAGGGGCTCCAGGAAAGCTGGGAAGGGACTTTTTCCAAGGGCCTGGAGTGACAGGATGAGGGGGAATACCTTTAAATTGGAAGGGGGAAGATTTAGATTGGACATTAGGAAGAAATTCTTCAGGATGAGGGTGGGGAGGTCCTGGCCCAGGTTGCGCAGAGAAGTCCTGGCTACCCCATCCGTGAAGGTGTTCAAGGCCAGGCTGGATGGGTCTTTGAGCCCCCTGATCCAGTGGGAGGTGTTCCCTGCCCATGGCAGGGTGTAGGAACTGGATGGGCTTTGAGGTCCCTTCTGACCCAAACCATTCTGTGATTTTATTGGTAGCTGAATACAAGAACTGTCCGTGCTTACAGTGGCAACAGAAAGGAAATGCTTTACGTAAACTCAACTGAATCTCCTAGACAACATTTCAGTGACTGTGGAATTTAGATTTGAGTTTAATTTTCCTGGATTAACTAACAATACATTGCTATTAGCCAGGTGATTACAAGCCCATTGTGTAGAAGTAGCATCTTAAATACAGTTTAATTTTAATCTATGTCAAATTTACAGTGACAGCAGGCTTGTCTTACCAAGGAATATTGAAGTAATTATCCCCTTGCATGAATGCAGCACTTGTAATGCAACAAGCAGACATTTCCTTTAGAGGAAAGGAATGATGTACCTAGCTTTACCCACTGCTATTTTTATCAATTGTGTTGAAATCTGTTGCCTGCTGGCAGTTGGGTTCCCTTGGATTTTCTTTCACTGGCAGAGAAGATCATATTTGGGAAAGAAATCTGGAGGAAAGAACCACACTTTTCAGAGTTGAGGTAATAAGTTCCTGGATCATATCTGAGCAAAAGGAAGAAGCTGAAGTGGAAATCACTGAAACTACCTATTTCCCACTCCCTCCATCGTCTGTCTTGGTTCATCATTCAGTCTCTTTGCCAAAGGTTCAGCTAGGAAGCGGGGCTGAAGGTAGCTCCTCTGCTCAGTCACTGTTTCTGTGCAGGAGAACTGGTTCTTGCAAAATGAAACATAAATGTGGGAAAATACCAGTACAGCCAAAGCTGACAGACTAAACTAGCTTTGATTTTCCTGCCAGGAAACAATCCAGCAAATTGTATTGTATTGGTTTAAGCACCAGTCTGGACCTGAGTGGTCTCATGAGTTGTAGTTTTTTATTGTGCTTCTCCTGTTTTTTATATTATTTTTTATATTATTGGGTAAAACTCTCTCAGCCTCCTCCATCCTTCGGATCACCTTCATGGCCCCCTCTGAACCCGCTCCAACAGTTCCACATCCTTCTTATGTTGGGGATTGGAGAACCGGATACAGGACTTCAGGTGGGTTCTCATGAGAGCAGAGTAGAGGGGGAAAATGGTGGTAGAAACTAAGGATACCCAAACAAAGATATTATCACTGATCTTCCAAGGCGAAAAGACCAGGAATCGAGGAGCTAAAAACACTGCAGGTGCTGGTGGCAGAGCCAGGGGAGGCGAGGAGAGAGAGAACTTTCAGTCAATACAAAGTGGGAGCAGGCATAGCCATTGGCATGTCAGGGAGGGGATAATCAATACAGGGCTCATTCTAAAAACACTGCCAGTATCAGCTCTTTTGGAGGCCAATAGAGTGGTGGTAGAGGTTTCTTAAAAGAAAGGGGATTTGCAAGGCTTCTGAGTCACAGTTAGGAACAGTCCATACCTTTGCTTGGCTGTTCTCTATTCGGTTAAACTTGAAACAAGGTTGATAGCACTGATTTCATTCTATGCCAACCTTATCCACTGTTTATAAAGAAAATTTAAGAGACATAAAGGGCAATAAAGGACTATAAGGATAGCAAAAAAAAGTTAACAGTGTATTTTACTACTGCGCTTTGTAAAGATGCTTCCCACTCTGGTTGTTGGAGCTGAGTTAATGTGCCTTCTTCCCTCGGCTATTTCTTCAGTTTTATTCTTTTTTTTTTTAATTTAAATCAAAGAATCACTGAATAGTTTGGGTCAGAAGGGACCTGAAAGTTCGTTCAGTTCCCCCCCACCACCATGGGCAGGAACACCTCCCACTGGATAAGGAGGCTCATCCAATCTGGTCTTGAACACCTCCAGGGATTGGGCAGCCACCACTTCTCTGGGCAACCTGGGCCAGGGCCTCCTCACCCTCACAGAAAAACATTTCTTCCTGAGATTTCATCTCCATCTCCCCTCTTTCAGCTGAAAACCATTCCCCCTCATCCTATTCCTGCACTTTCTGATCAAGAGCCCATCCCTAGCTTTCCTGGAGCCCCTTTCAGTACTGGGAGGCTGCACTAAGGTCTTCCCAGAGCCTTCTCTTCTCCAGGCTGAACAACCCCAACTCTCTCAGCCTGTCCTCATAGCAGAGGGGCTCCAGCTCTTGGATCATCTCTGTGGCCTCGTCTGGACTTGCTCCAACAGATCCATCCATCCAATCTAAATCTCTCCAGCACTACCTTTGGTAGTTCACCACAGACCGTTCAGTGACCTCGGGCAGTGCCCTCAGTGCAGGCTTGTGGCTATTGCTTCATTCTAGAACCACACATGCTGTTGAGCACCCTGTGCAGTTCTCAGCCCCTTGTTTGGATCACTGCCTGTTTCTTGGACTTGCCTTTTCAGTACCAGACAGCTTCAAGTCAACATACATGTCTTAATAGGTAGCTATGCTGTCCGCAGAAATCAGGTTGTTCCCTCCAGAAGGACAGAAGTTCTTTGTGCTCTGCCCCTCGTGGTGCACACACAGGAGCAAAGTGTTACTGCTGCTTTGTGATCCTATTGATTCCATGAATAATTGATGGGCTCCTCGTAATGATGAAGTGCTAACTATAGTTTCCTTAAGGGTATAAGTGCCAAGCTAAATATTTAAAGCCCAAATAAATAATTGAACTATCAACTTCTTTTTAACAGAAGGAGATTGGGGTTATAATTTTGTTTCTCTGTGAGTGATCTCCTGCCTTCCTGGGATAGGAAATTCTTTTGGGAACCACAAATTATTTAGGTGGCTGCACTACAGTGTTTATTTTTGTACCAAAACAAGATTTGCGTTACTTCTGCAAGTGTATTGACAAAGAATTTTAGTGTTTCCCTTACACATAATAGCATGGGTGGGTGGAATCATAAACCAGGGATCACCTTGCTAAAGTCCAAAACGTCAAATCCTTCATGGTCTGCTGTGTAGGCCTTTTATTTCTTTGTGAATATCATGGCAGATAGGGAATTTGGGCCTTTAAGAATCTCATCTTCATGGCAGTAAAAAGTTCCCTTAATTATTCTTTAATAAACCTTGTCAAAACTAAAGGGAATATCAAGAAGGGAGATCATAGAATCAGAATCTTCCAGTTGGAAAAGACCTTCAGGATCATCAAGTCCAACCGCACCCATCCTCCGCTAAACCCTGTCCCTCAAAAACTCATCCACCCATTTGTTAAACACCTCCAAGGATGGTGACTCAACCACCTCCCTGGGCAGCTGTGCCAGGGCCTGATCACCCTTTCAGTAAAGAAATCATGTTGAACTTCCCTCAAACTCTGTGACAGAAGGCTTGAAAGTGAAGGCTGGGAAGATGCAGGAAGGAGTACACTCATTTTCTTTTTTTTCCCCACCAGGAAAGCCTAATGTTGGCTGTGAGGAAGGGGTTAACGCAAATGGCAGAGTTTGGTAGGAAGCTGGATGTGGAGAAGGATAATCTAGGAAACAGCCTGAGAGGTACATTCTCATCTAAGCCTCGTGGGCAGGGAGCTCTGGAAGCAAAGCTTCCTATCTTTTTCCTTGCTATTGTTTTGTCTGAATTATCTTTGGGAGGATGAGCAGCACTTCCTCCTTGAGAAGACAAAGATTTAACAGTGTCGGCATCCCAGGTGAATCTACCACCTCAGTACCCTGTAAAAACAGTTCCCAACTCTTTTTAAAGCCACAAGGCAGAACAGAGTATTCAAAATAGTAGACCCTGGACAAATGCTCCTGTTTTACTTCGAATCATAGAATTTTTTAGGTGGGAGAAGACTTTTAAGATCGTGTCCAACCACCAACTCCTCCACTAAGCCATGTCCCTAAGTGCCACATCCACATACCTTAAGTGCCACCAGGGATGGTGACTCCACCACTTCCCTTGGCAGCCTCTTCTGATGCTTGACAACATTTTGGTGAGGATTGTTTCCCTAATATCCAGTCTAAACCTCCCCTGGCACAACTTGAGGCTGTTTGCTATTGTCACTTGTTACGTGGGACAACAGACCAAGACCCACCACTCTACAACCTCTTCTCAGGGCACGACAGAGAGCGATGAGGTCTCCCCTCAGCCTCCTCTTCTCCAGAATAAACAGCCCCAGGTCCCTCAGCTACTCCCAGAACCCCTGGGCTCCAGATCCTTCCCCAGTTCCATTACCCTTCTTCAGACACTCTCCAGGCCCTCAATGTCTTTCTTGTACTGAGGAGGCCAAAATTGAATACTTGCTTATTGGGTAAGTTTAGTAAAGGAGATGGTGTTTTTTTCTGCTTTTCAGCATTTCCTGCACTGGCTCTGGGTTCTCAGTAACTGAGCCACAGAGAGCTCTTCTAGAAACATTTTGTCTGATCAAAATTCGCTGGATTTTGTTCCCAGGAGAGGTTTTCTCAGGTGGTTTGCTCAAAAGCCATGCCTAACTACGGTTGCACTGAAGGATAACTATCCTCATTATGCTGCCACTCGGCAGCACTTTGCTAAAGACAGGAAAATATTTTATGCTTTGCTGTAATAGACCCAGAAAGAGAAAAACTGTAAACCCGCTGATATCCCTCCCTTGCAGCTTGTATAAATTCTGCAAGGGAAATGAGAATTTGGACATTTGGATAAATAAGTATAATAAACCTTTATGAGTTTGCTGTAACAGGGGTCAAGTGGTTCTTGCTAACAAAGCACTTAACTTCGTAAACCACTTCTTCATGCAGCTGATTTGTTTGTAATGTAGGAGACAGAGATAGTCTGGTGTTCAATGTGGGTCCTTGTAAGATGCCAGTGAAGTCAGGCTGTGTTTTTCCAAATGTTTGCTAAGTTAATCTTTACAATGGGTTCCTCTGGTGATGTTATAATGGAATTGTAATTGTAACATATGAGAAATACTGTGAAGTACCTAACCAGTAGATAAAGTTTCCCAATGTCTGTATGAATTCCCATATTCTGGGGATACAAGCAGAGTAGTCAAAGATAAGAAAACCATTCTGCTAAGAAAATCTTTGACACATCCTTTAAACTGTTTTGTCAAGACAGAGAGAGAACTATTGAGTATAGAAAGTGCTAAATGGGTGGCTTCTTTGAGTAATCTCTATTGTGAACACTATCAAGGGGTACAAGTTATGTATTTTGACCTTTTGAACCATAGAAAGTTATAAACATAGAATCACAGTATTTCTTAGAGTATATTTCATAATCTTCGTGTATCTCTGCTGAAGAATGGATCTAATAAATATCAGGTGTTTGACCATGCTATCGTTTTCTGTCCTTCAGACGTCTAAAAGCAATTTGGAAAAATTTATTTGAATGTAAATAAAAGTATTTTTATTCCATATATATGATTGTGTGTGGTAAAGGGTAGAAGAGGTGAAAGATACTCTTTATCTGAAAATAAGTTTAACAAAGCCATTCTTGATCAGCTATTTTAGATCAACCATGTGTGAACTCTTGTATTTCAAATGTCTTTTTAAAAGGTTTTAATTCCATTTGAAAGTGATGCTTAATAAACGTAACTAGTGTGGGAAAATGCCATAGCAGAGCTCATCGGCAAGGACTGTTAAAGCTGAAATATAAAAATCCACTCCTCTTTATTTTGCCTCTGGTGCAGGCAAAGCGTAAAATGACCTTGCAAAGGTCTCTTAAGTGATGTATTCATCACTTAAGTTTTGCTGGAGTTTCCCTGTCTACCTTGTCCCTCTTGATTTTATTGTATTTTCCTATCTCCTGAACTTCTCTGTGTAAAATCATCAGAGCTGAGCTTTCACTAGCATCTTCCTGACTCAGGAATGACAGGTATAAAAGGCACAGAAGAGTAGCTTAGTCAAGCTGTGTGCTCGGCTCTCATGGGTGAGCTGAAGCCTTTGGAAATACATTGCTAATGGTGTGTAATTGCTTTCCGAATTGGTCTTTTGGAGGGAGTAATTGTGTTATAGGAGCTACTGAACCTCACTGCTTGATCTTGCAAAGAAGCACTAAGCTGATAGATTCTCTTTCACAAGGCACACTCTTTCATTCAATAAACGCTGCTGCAATTTACCCTTCATAGCCAAGACCTCTACTTTTTAATCCTCTACCGCTGCATTACCAACCACTCCTCCAGAGCTGTGATTATTTCTTTGTTTCATGTTGGAAATTAATTTTTCATGAACTGCCATTTCAGGTAAGTTTGGAACATGAAGAGTTTTTGTGAGGTATGGAGTCTCCATGCAGACAGTCTCTTTCCTAAGGAAAACTGTGTTTTCTTACACTCAACAGTTGCAGCCCCTCCTCGAGCACTGGGGACAGTTCTGGGCACCACAGGATAAAACAGATATCAAACTACTGGAGAGTGTCCAGAGGAGGGCACAAAGCTGGTGAAGGGTCTGGAGGGGAAGCAGTATAAGGGACGGCTGAAGTCCCTTGGTCTGTTCAGCCTGGAGAGGAGGAGACTGAGAGGGGATTTCAGAGCTGTTCGCTGCCTTCTCCCAAGGGAGGGAGGGGAAACAGGGGCTGAGCTCTGCTCTCTGGTGACCTGTGATAGGACTGGAGGGAATGGCAGGAAGATGTGCCAGGGGAGGGTTGGATTGAATATCAGGAATAGGTTCTTCCCCAGGGGGTGGTGCAACCCTGGAACATCTCCCCAGGGAAGCAGTCCCAGCACCCAGTCTGCAGCATTGCAGCAGCATTTCGCCGATTCCCTCAGCCCCACGGTGTGAATGTTGGAGTGTCCTGTTTAGGGACAGGAGTTGGACTCGATGATCCTTTTGGGTCCCTTCCAACTCACGCGATTCTATGATTCTGTGATTCTATGAATAAAGCCCATAACGGGATTTCTTCACTACTATTCAAATTGTCTCGATTCCATCAGAAACAGGCAACCTATCCCAAACAACGCTCCAGCCTAGGAACACAACCTAAAAAACCATGGATAATTCATTTTCTCATGGGAATTCTCTATGCTTTGACCAATTCAGAGAGATGCAACCCTCTTTTTCATGCATGCATATTCTTGATCAAAGTCTAGAGATTTACTACTGGATGGGCATGGAGTCCTGTCCTGCTTGAGGCGGCCACCAAGAGACCAGCATGATTCAAAATGTAGAGCTCCTTCAGGTATTGTCATTCCTGGATTACACTGAGCCGTTTTAGCTTTTCTGTTGAGATGGAGTGGAATTTGTTTCCAAAGCAGATGCACTATTCCAGACTGGAGTCATTAGGTGCTGTGCTCCTTTGGTTTTGATTGTCTGCCATTATTTCTTTTATGTTGCTTTGATTTGATTATTCCAGCCGATGCGGAGCTGGCGGTTCTTTATTGCTCTTGATTGCATGATGTTGTGTTTTCTCCTGCTTTAATAAGAGGCTTGCCAATCTGTTTCTCATGATTCATCTCAGGATGTCTTGAGGCCTCTTATTTTTGATGAGAATTTCACAGCTTATATTTTCTCTGTGTTTAGGATGAATGCTTATTAAGCTTATCATGATCCTTAGGCATCAGCTCAGTAGGATATCCAAACATGTGCCAGATTTTTAGCATATGAGTAGTTCAGTGATTTCAAGGGGATTTACTACACATATCTTTCAATATAGACATAACCATATGTAACGTGCTGAATTGGGGCCTTTGTTCTGTATAGAACAGCTTTGGAAATAACACATTGCAGCTTTGGCATTGTCTTGGGAATGGTTTCTTCACGTGTTGCTTGAGATTTGCCAAGCTCAGTCATTCAGAAATCAGTGGAGTGACACCAATTTGTTGTCTCATGTTTAAGAGAAACAACCTTATCAGTATTTTTGGTTTAATAAAAATCCCCTTGGTTTTGCCTTTGTGGGGATCGAGAATTTAGAAAACCACGACAATAGCAGTAATTAAAACTCCAACCAAAACACTCACCCCCTCCACCCCGACTGCTCAAGAAACAATGGGCTGGTGACTCTAAGCATAATTCAGATGTTTCTACTGATTGCACCCAAAACATCATCTGTGAAAGTATTCAAATTATCTCTTATTGACACTGCGGACACTGGTGTGGTTTTGGCATCTGGGCATTGCCAGGGGTCACTATCATCAGCACAACCTCCACTCAGTCCAAAATAAAGCAAAAGCTCCTGAGGAAGTGTTTTCCAGGGATCAAAAGAAGGCTCCATAATAAGAATTCTGTTTAGAGCTAATGAGACAGTAATTGTAGTTCAATTAAATACCAGCTGATTGTGATTGCTATCCCTACATATTTCCTGGAGGCAACAGCAGCTGCTAAGCTGCAGCCTTTTTAACTGCCAACTGGACCCAGGACTAGCCCAGGTATCGTAATTTTTGTGATTTATTTAATTTAATTTATTTTACTTATGTTTAAGCAAATCAGCATAAGGTGCTTTCCCACTGCTCTAGACATTGTGTTATTCATGGGGTTCTCAGCCGCATGGAATTCCTGGGATTTGAGAATGCATAAATTAATAAGAACTCCCCAACAGAGTCAGCTCAAAGTCTGCTGGCATTCCTGTAGTACTGAAATTCAGTTGTGGGAGCATTGGAGGCCTGGAAAGTTACAACTGCTTCAGTGGGGCTGGGCCATTTGGCCACCACTTTTCTCCTGAAAGACTTTACTCAAGTTCCCGCAACGAGGAGTCCTGCATCACTTGCTGGAGGTTGATGCAAGGAAGCAGTGGGAGGAATCCTGAGTCCTTCCCTAGGAAGGAGAGAAAGTAGGGTGGTTGGGTCTTGTGCCCTTTGTTGCACAGAGAGATTCTCCAGGCTTTTATAGAATCTTAATCTTTATTATGCTACAGGACTTTGCAAATCTTGGCTGTGTCTTTTTTTTGTGTTCTCTCCATCTCCTGGAATGCCACATCTTGAACTTTCCATCCCTGAGTAAATCCCTGTGCACACTGCAGTGTGCTCAGAGCTGTTCTCACCAGGAGCTCTCAATGCCCGAAAACCCAAGGCCACACCACTGCCCTGGCACCTCTCACTGACAGAGAAAGAGCTGTGTGTGGGCTAGAACGGGGAGAAGCAGCTTCATAAAAAAGACACACCTTCCAGGGAGATAATGAGTGAGGGGGAAGCTTGGAATCATGTCTGTGGGCTAAAACTTGAGGCTCTTTCTACAGTTGTGCTGTTCAGGCTGCCCTGTGATGAAGACACTTTGTGAAAAGTGGCAAGTGATTATTTTATTCCTTTTATTTCCTAGATCTTTTGTTAATTTAGAGTCCTTTCAGATTAACAAAGAGTTGTGGCTTACATTTACCTGACAGAACCTGGGTCTATCTGAGGGCTTTCACAGGGAAAACTCATCCTCCTCCCTCTGAGGCACAGTTAAATGTGAAATGTTCGTCTACTGAATGAAACCTTTGCTATTCTCTCTGCTGTTTTTCTGCCTTATTAAACACAGAGCATCGATTAAGCAACAGTGGCAGATAGGAAAAGGAAAAAGACTTGGAAATAATTGACCTCTCTTGAATCTTGGAGGAAGAAGCTCGGTCTGTCTGTCTGCTGGGCATTTGTGTGTGCAAGGAAACATGAAAGTGCTCAAAATTCAAGGACTTTTGTCTTCCAGAATATATTTGAGAACAGCTCCTTCTCTGAGGGAAAATGTTGCTAAGTTACAGAGGGAAAATTTTGGAACTAAGTCCATTTCTGAGGGAAAATGAACCCTGTTTCTTCAGGCAGAGCCGATTGTCACAGTAGAATCATGGGAATTGTTTTAGGCACTGGTTTCTGGGCTGTTTCTTCCATATTTCTCAGCTGTGCTGGATCTGAGCAGCACTGACTGTACGATATTCTTGAGTCATTTTTGATCCAATCTGTGACAAAATCAGGAGAAAATCCTTCTCGGGACTGTGCATGTTGGTGGACAGATTGACTGATTCTTAATGTACTTGCAGTTGGATCCATTAGAAGAGGATTTTAGCTTAATGTGAAGGAGGGATGAGATGAGACTGTAGGAGGGTTCTCACACCAATGAAATCTTACACTGTAATGGGAAGGCTTCAGCCTCTTTCACTCAGGAGTTGCATTAATAGCTATCTCAGGGTTACTTGTGGAGAGCAAGTGAAGATGTAACAGATATGGCAGGATACACGAACCAGAATAAATGGGAAGATAGAGCCAGATGAGGGGCAGAAGAGTTGGAAAATGGCCTGAAAGTACTCTGTAAAATCAAATGCTTAGGAAAAAAAATTAAAAAGAAACATAACATGGAAATTCACTGTTTGTTATATCTCATTAAACAGGCTGGGAATTACAGGCCTTTAAGTAGCAAGGCTGTTTGCAGACTTGTCACCGAGACTGACTTTTTAGAGATGTGATGGTTCAGCCATTGTAAACAGGTCTCTGTCTGGACACTGGAGAATGTCTGACCTCTCTCCTGGGGCCTTGAGCAACCTGGGCTAGTGCAAGGTGTCCCTGCCCATGGGACTGGAAATTTAAGGTCCCTTCCAATGCAAACCATACTATGATTCTCCAGCCTAGGGAAGGTCCTCTCTGGGAGCTATTGGTCTGAACAAATGCAATGATAGTGAGATCAAGATATAAACTCCCTCCAAAATCATCAGTGTTACGTGAACATCAGTGGTTCAGGCAGAAAGGTGAATCCTAGTCATGCTGTTAGGAGTTACTGCTCAAAGAGCAGAGTTAAAAAACAGCCCCAAACCTGAGAAAATAAAAATTGATAGATGATACGCATCAGACAAGACAGAAAGGCAAAAACAGGCTGAAGAAACAGTGCAGTGATCTGGAGAGAAATTTAAATAGTGTCTCAGTTGTGGGCACTGACAGGGAAAAAAAATGCTTGTAGAGTAACAAAAGAAGCTGCTTTGCAGAGGTGTGCAATCACTTACTGCAATAGATGAGTAAGAAGGACTAGTTGAAACTACTTCACTGAAATGGCTTTTTGACAGTGTGCTGGATTTGTGGCTGAGTAGATGCCTTTGAGAAAAAGTGGCTGCTTTCTACAAAAAAAAAAAAAACACCCACAAAAAACCCAATCATTTCTTTTTCCTATCGAAAACTTGAACTCCCGAAAACAAAACATTTCACATCAGTCTTTTAACACTAGAAACTCTGCCAAGAGAACTCCCAACTACTTTCGTGGTAATTCAAGGCAAACATACTGGGGTTTTTTTCTTCTTCTTTTTTTCTTTATTATTTTCTACGAGCAGGGCCAGCACTGACTCACAGTAAGCAGGATGAGCAAGTTACTTCGCTGGGCAGAGAATGCCTTCATATGCTAATGGACTGGTGGTGTGAGGAAGAAAAGGAAAAGGTGATCTGTGGAACTAAAACTTCAACCATCACGAGGAAAGCCAGCTCAGATATTCCCAGTCAAACTGACAAACTCAGGGAGGAGCATTAAGGGTGACTGTAAAGTTTGACAGGGTGCCTCTCCATTGCAAAGCAAACCCAGATAAAAACTGCACTGGCTTATTAGCATCTCCTGGGGCTGTGAAATCGGTGGGGTGACACAGGTGGGCAGGAAATACAGTCACAGAGTCACAGAATGATTAAGGTTGGAAAAGACCTCTAAGCTCATCCAGTCCAACCACCAGCCCAACCCCACCACGCCTGCTAAACCCTGACCCAAAGTGCCATGTCTACGAGCTTTTTGAACCCCTCCAGGGATGGTGATTCTACCACTGCCCTGTGTTTCACCGCTCTTTCAGTAAAGAAATTTTTCCTAATATCCAATCTTAACCTGCCATGGTGCAACTTGAGGCCATTTCCTTTTGCATTATTCCTTTTTACTTGGGAGAAGTGACCAACATCCACCTCACTTCAACCTTCTTCAGGGAGCTGTAGAGTGCAATAAGGTCTCCCCTCAGCCTCCTCCAGACTAAACAATCCCAGTTTCCTCAGCTGCTCCGTGTAACCCTTGTGCTCCAGACCCCTCACCAGCTTCGTTCTCCTCCTCTGGATGCGCTTCAGACCCTCAATGTCTTTCTTGTAGTGAGAGGCCCAAAACTGAACATAGAATTCAAGATATGGCCTCACCAATGCTGAGAAAGGTAGCAGAGACTGTGGGCAATCATGTAGTTCATCCTCCTTCCCAAAACAGGCTCAGCATTCATTTCAGACCAGGCTGCCTAGGGCTGGCTTCAGCTTGAAAACCTCCAAGATAGCATAATGCAAATATAAGAGAGGATGTAATCACATTCAATGCCAAGGCTACTCCTTTCCAGCCATATGATGCCTGCAGACAACCAAATACTTCATGTTTTGTGAGGTCCTTTTTAGAAATTGTAGATGTCTCCCTAGAAAAAAAAAATCACTTCACAATTAGCCACTAAAACAAAGCAATAATCACAGAACCATAGAATTACCAGAGGTGGAAGGGACCGACCAGGACCATCAAGTCCAACTCCTGTCCCTACACAGGACACTCCCAATATTCACCCCATAAGGCTGAGGGCATTGGCCAAATGCTGCTGGAATGCTGCAGACTGGGTGCTGTGACGGCTTCCCTGGGGAGCTGTTTCAGGGTTCCACCACCCCCTGGGGGAAGATCCACTTCCTAATATCCAATCCAACCCTCCCCTGGCACATCTTCCTGCCATTCCCTCCAGTCCTATAACAGGTCAGCAGAGAGAGCTCAGCCCATTTCCCCTCCCTCCCTTGTGAGAAGGCAACAAACAGCTCTGAGATCCCCTCTCAGTCTCCTCTCCTCTAGGATGAACAGATCAAGGGACATCAGTCTCTCCTCACATGACTTCCCCTCCAGCTCTGTGCCCTCCTCTGGACACTCTCCAGCAGCTTTACATCCTTATTACCCTGTGGTGCCCAAACTGCCCCCAGTGCTTGAGGTGGGGCCCCCCCAGTGCAGAGCAGAGCAGGACAACCCCCTCCCTCTCCCCGCTGCCGATGCCGTGCTGGATGCCCCCCAGGACACAGTTTCCCTCTTGGCTGCCAGGGCACTGCTGGCTCACAAATACTGAGTGTTAAAGCCAGGTCCTTTTCAAAAAATAATAAGGAGATTGTGTGTAATCTAGAACAGGCTCATCACTGACAGAACAGCAACGAAACTAGCTATTGAAAAAAATGGACCCTCTGCCTCTTGGTTGACTCTGCAGGGCATGATAAAACTAGTGAAGGCTCACAGTATCTTTTCCAACAAAGGAAGATTCCTGCCAAGATTCACAAAGGGTTTTTCAGCTTCCCCTGCCTAAGATTGGTTTGTGGAAGGTGAAAGTAAATGAATAACAGCTATGTGAGGACTGCAATCTTCCATCTTTGTATAAACAACCTTCTAGAGCAACAACAAGTCTATAACCAACCCGTTGTCAGCAGCCCAGAGCCCTGTTATAGTCAATCAAGAGCTCAGCAGGGTTTTACGGAGATATGGAACTATTTCAAACATTGCAGTTTTGTTGGCTCCAGCAAAGAGATCTCAAAAGCACTTTTGACTGGACCTAACTACTATTTTCTATTCATTTCCATCTGAAGTACAGGAATATAAATGAGCTCCAGTCAATCTGTACTGGTCTATCGGGACTCTATACCCCAAAGTCTGATCAAATTAACTCGAAGCATTTTAGCACAGAAGTGTGTTTGGCTCTCCTCATTTTAATTTCATATGAAGTCAGGCACTGCATCAAAATTCAGCAGGCTGGAGCATCAAGAAAGGGGAAAAAAAGATCTTTGGATTTACCATTAACCAGTAAAAGCTGGGAATTGCCTCTGAGGTTGTATTCCGGGCTTCAGGAGAGCACTTTGTGTGAAGAAAAGGAAACCTAAAGGAAGCCCAAGACCTCCCAGAACATCAGGTGGTGCCGATCTTCCTCTAAACACTGCAAGCAGGATGTTGATTGAAGAAGACAGATGTGAAACAGTGACTCTGTGCCCAAGATTGCTGCAGGCCCTCGTTACCGGCTCTGGGATGTCACAGTGGCACACGGGCTCTGGGCTGTGCCAGTCTAAGTCACAGCTACTTCAATTTTGATGATGTCACCAGTTTTTTTTCAATTCTGATTAACCTTTTGGACAAAGGAGTTGTGAGCCTTCAGGGCTGGTGAGTGGAAGGGCAAAGACCATTTTCTCCTCGCTAGCCTCTTCTTCACCTCTGTGCTGCTTGGTAGGGTGCTGCAAACTGCCCTGGGAGACCTCACTCTTCACAGCAACTCATATTGATATCACGTTGGTGCCTCCTCATAGGGCTGACATTTAATAAGTCATATTTAATAGACTCATAGAATCATTAAGGTTGGAAAATACCTTTAAGATCATCCAGTCCAACCATCAACCCAACCCCACTGTGCTGACTAAACCATGCCCTGAAGAGCCACATCTACACACCTTTTTAACCCGTTCAGGGATGGAGACACCACCACTGCCCTGGGCAGCCTCTGCCAATGCTTCACCACTCCTTCAGTCATTTCAATTGTTGCCATCACCATCATATTAGTGTACTGCAATGAGCAGTATGGATCTGCGTGGCAATTTGTCCCCTGGGAAGGACCTTTGCAATTTTTCTGTAGCAGGCTGTGATATGAGAAACCATCACAAGTCAGTTCAGCCACCAGGTATCAAAATGACTGACAGCTTGGGGAAGCAAGGCTGTGACTGACTGTCCCTCAATAGTGCTTTGATATGCAATTCTCCTCCAGGCACATTTTAAGGAGCTGAAACTTAGATTTAAACTCCAGCATGGGACTATGGTGGAAAAAGGCCACCAGGAGTGTGCAGAGAGAAAAAAAGTCCTTGTCTTAGGGGAGATTTGGTGAGGGGGAGTCTGCTTATGGGCAGGCTTTGTAACAGCCTGCAGTCTTGGGAATATAAGCACATCAGAGGATGTTTGCCAGCGCATCCCTCCTCTGAGGTCTCTGCTATTCCCAGTCAGATTAGTTCAATTTACACAGCAAAATATTTCTAACCACCAGAAAGGAAAACTCATCCTGCGATCAGAAAAATAATAAGAGTAACTCTTAGTCCTTACGCAGCACTTTGGAGCCTTCAGAGCTCCGAACAAACATTAGCTAATGAATCAAGCTGTGCTGCTTCTCCTGCCCCATCTCTAGCAATAAATGCTCCAAGATTAGAAACTTGCTGACACATATGTGCTGAGGGTGCCTGAGGCAGAGGGTAGTGTGGCTCTAGAGCTGTGTTACTTTTATGGTGCTGAGGGGGGAAAAATGGATCGTTGTGTCAGCAGATAGGATGAGGACATGGGCAGGGCTCATCCTACCTAGGCTGCTGTAAATATAGATTAAATCTGCTGGAGGTGAGGGCATTGTTGTAGCTGCAGTTCCGTCTGGAAGAAGGAAAGGTGTTGAATAAAGTGCCAGCTTTGACATCCTGTGGCCAAAACCTACTCACTCAGTGGTGTTGAGGAAAGCAGGAAAAGCTGAGGGTTTTAGAGCCTAATTCTAGGTGCATTTCTAAGAACCAGGAGGAGAATTTCACTATTTTCTGTGTTTTTTAATGAGTATGTAGCACTTTCCCCATCATCATTGCAGGGCAACAGAATCTTAGAGTCATAGAATCATTTGGTTGGAAAAAGCCTTTGAGATCACCGAGTCCATCTGTACCTGTCCACTACTAAACCACCCCTGAGCACCTCATCTGTCTTTAAAAGACCTCCAGGGATGGAGACTTCAACACCTCCGTGGGCAGCCCCTTCCAGTGCCTGAGAACAACTGCCTTTTGGGATGCTCTAGGCGTTGTCCAGTGACTTCTGAAGCACTGTCTTACCTCAAACACCTCTTCCCAGCCTCTTCCTAAGAGGGATGAGACACTTGAAATTCAAAGAGGCAGTCATGGTGATATGGGGCAATAGGATGCTCCTTTCAGAGCTGCCCCCAGAAAGGGAAGCCAGCATTTGCTCTAAAAACCTGGGGAACAGCCCAGGGCAGAGAACAAAAAGGCTGAGTTGAATTGTAAATCCTTCTTTAGCCTCATTAATGGAAGCATTTTGTGGCTCGAAGGACTCACTGTATTTACAGCGTGATTAAATGCTTGGATAAATAACAGTTATTAAATGGACAGTATCTGGATGCTACTGAACTGAGATAACACATTTTTTTTCCTCTCTTCCTTTTTCTTCATTCCACTCCTCTCATCCATTTTCTTCATTTTCTCCCCCAACCAATTGCTGATACATAGATATAACAGTGACAGGGCAAATCACTGCATCTCTTTGCCACTATTGAAATGAACGAAGGGAGAAAAACCACACAAATATAGATTCCAGTCATGTTTTTCAGGCTCTTTCCAGGAACTGTAGTTCCCTAAACTGCTGGAATGCACTGTAGAATTTACCTTTGCAGAGAGAAACCTCATCTGTCTGGGCAATCCTGTTACCTTTGTGCTCATATTGCTTGGCTTAAATGCTCCCATGATGTCTTTTAATATGAATGAATGATGCAGAGAAAGAGAAATAGTGCTTAAGGTAATTATTTTAATGTGCTCCCAGGGCTTTAGCTGGGGGTTTGTAGCCACATGTTACTCGAATTTTTAATTGGCGCAAGAAAAGGAGGTGAGGGAAATTATTATTTTATTGGGGGGAGGGCAATTGTTTCCCAGCTGTTTTGCTTGAAAGGTTTGAAACTGAGAACAAAACCTGTAATTTATTAAAAAGTCAGGGTGGGAGAGCAGAGACATCTACCAGCTCTATCCAGCTGCTTATTTGGCATGGAACCAGGCCTGGGCTAGTTCAGGGACAAGGGGGATCATATGGAGAGGTCTTCCCAAGGATATGCACACTGGAATGAAAGACTCCAGCTCCCTGTGGCACTATACGCTGTCCCAGGAGTAGTCAGAGATGTTTTAGTAGAGGTAAATTGTTGGAGATAAAACCATTTGTATAGCTTTTAGTCCCCTCAGTACAAGAAAGACATCAAGGGGCTGGATTGAGTCCAGAGTAGAGCAATGAGGCTGTTGAAGGATCTGGAGCACAAGTCTTACAAAGAGTGGCTGAGGGACCAGGGGTCTGGAGAGAAGGAAGCTGAGGGGAAACCTTATTGCTCTCCACAGTTCCCTGAAAGAAGACTGGAGCAAGGTGCGTGTTGGTCTCTTCTCCTAAGTAACAAGTCACAGGATGAGAGGAAATGGCCTCAGGTTGTGCCAGGCGAGGTTTAGATTGGGTATTAAGAAAAAAGTCTTTACCAAAGGAGTGGTGAAGCACTGGCAGAGGCTGCCCAGGGCAGTGGTGGAATCTCCATCCCCGGAGAGGTTCAGAGACCACGTATTCGTAGTGCTTTGGGACATGGTTTAGTAGGCACGGTGGTGCTGGGCGCACGGTGGTGCTGGGCTCACGGTTGGGCTGGATGAGCTTAAAGGTTTTTCCAAATCTCAGTAATTCTATGATTCTCTTCTGTGATCCTGTACAAATATCGGAAAATCTGTATTGGTCTTTACAGTCCCACTCTGTGTGAAGGGGACAGTGACCAAGAGGTTAACTCTGAAATGTGGCCTAAAAATGAACCTGAGCAATTATGAAACTTGAGACTCTTTCATTTAGATATTCATGAACTGAGGTTTCTCATTATTTCCGTTCAAAAGAGCTCTTCCCTCTAAAAATCATTTCAGTTTAATTAGGAAATAATTTTTAAGATAGTTCTATTTTGTTGAACCTGAAAGGATTCTTATTTTCGATTTGTAAAACCACAAAATAACCCCATATACTTCTTTTCAGGTTGAGCAGAAAAAAGAACCAGCTTCCTTTCTCTATCATCTCTTTTAATATGGTTAATGAACTAAAAATGCCATTTTTCACCCAGCTCCCCTCTGATGTACCCTCTTCATCTCGACATAAGGGAAAGGTCTTCTGAGCTCACCAGAGAGGTTGAACAGAGAGAAGCCTTTAGTGAGAACAGAAAGCACAAGCAGGCAGGGTGGCTGTGGAGACAAGGCAGGAAAGAAGGATCTGCAAGGCCGGGGTTTCTCTAATCCCTGTCCTCATGCTGACAAGCTCTCTCTTAACTCTCGTGTTGTTCTAAAGCCTGCCTTTGAGCCCTCGCTGTTTCTTTTGCACCAGTGACCCAGACAGGCAGCAGCCCTGAGGCAGCCTCTGGGATGTGGGAGAGGCACGCTCAATGCTTCCCACTGTCTGGCTGCTTGCTGATGCTCCCTGGCAGCGTGAAATATGCTGGCAGAACCTGCCTGAACAGAGCTGGTGACACCAGCCCGAGAGTGCTGCAGGTGGGTGAGCATCGTCTGCGGCACCAGGAGGCTCCAGGCAAGGGGAGGAAAGAGGCTCTGGTAATGACTTGTTATTGAGGAGGTTTGTATCAGAGCAGAGGATGAGGAGTTCCCTGAGGAGTTCGAAAGGAAAATGTCAGATGCCAATAAAGTAAAACCTCTGAGGATTTCCCAGACTGCCTGAAAGGAGGCTATAGGGGAGGTGGGTGTTTGTCTTCTCTCCCAAGTGACCAGTGATAGGATGAGAGGAAATGGCCTCAATTTGCACCAGGACAGGTTCAAATTGGACATCAGGAAGAAGTGCTTCACTGAAAGGGTTCTCAGACACCAGCAGAGGCTGCCAAGGGAGGTAGTGAAGTCCCGATCCCTGGAGGGGTTTAAAAGACAGGCAGATGTTGTGCTTGGGGATGGTTTAGTAGTGGACAGGTACGGTTGAGCTCAATGATCTGAAAAGTCTTTTCCAACCAAACGATTCTATGATTCTATGACAAAACCTGTCAGGAGGCTCGCGATGTCTAAGAACAGGATTGTGTTGCTGTCAGTGGTCCGTGTAACCAGCTTCCAGCAGGGCTTACAGCTCCCACCAATGCATCTGTGTTAGAAGCCATCCCACAGGGATACCACCTGGTAACCACAGACTGGGCTTTCAGCTTCTTGATGCAAGTTGCAAATGTTTTCAGCTCTGGAGATCTCCTGTTTAACCCTTTCAAGGGCAGTCTTCACACAGCCAGTAGCACAAAAGCAGTGGGTAGTTCAGGCAAAGCTGAGCTAACTCAGGTCAAACTATAATGAGCAAAACCTTTGGAATTAATTAGCAGGGTAGATCTATTGCATATTAAAGAGTTATGGATAATCAGTGTAAAACTGCATAAATATCCTGGGATGTGTGTGGTTTTGGACTTACAAGGAACTAAGATATAGTTTTGTGCTAGTTTGTGTGTCGCACGAGATGGGAGAGGTACTTCAAGTGCAAGAATCATAGAATCATCTCGTTGGAAAAGACCTTTGAGATCATTGAGTTAAACCATAAAATCACAGCATAAATCAGGCTGCACTTCCATCTTGGCTCAGCCCTGTGGATTTTATCAAGCATTCTCCATCATCACAACATTCTTGGCTGGTTTCTCATCCACTCGACTACTGTCGTGATCCCAGGAATCTGCTGATCAGTGCAGAAAAATCCATACCCATTACTAGGCTTTGAGGAGCCATTTCAATACATTCCATCTCAGCCGAACGTACAACACCCACAGAACCCACTTCTGTAAAATTTCCAGCTGGAGCAGGAGGGGATTTCTGGAAAGGCTGGCCACACGCTTGCCATAACTCTACAAGACAGATGTTTTCAGAACTGAAGAAACAGATATCTGATATTGAGAGTTTTTGTCCTGTGCAGAGACAGGAGCTGGACTCAGTGATTCTTGTGGGTCCCTTCCAACCCAGGACATTCTATGATAGTTAGTAGAATGTTTCTGAAAAACATTGGGAGGTGACTTTGTGTTGGTTGGCTGGTAAATACATCTCACGCACAGTGTTCATGTGCTCAGGAGCTGAGGAAGCTCTTAGAACTCAAAGCTTCCACCTCCTGGTAAACAGCAGCAGCCACCTCCTGGAGAGGGAAACATGTCCCTTGCTCCATCCACTTCATTTTCCCCATGAACACAGGAGATTCCTTTATCTGACAGCCTTTATTCACATGTCCATGCACTCTGCTCTGGTGTCTCTTCAGCTGCTGATTTACAGTAAATGACCAGAAGCAGCAAGAGGAGGTGGAGAGAGAGAAACAGTGCACACGAGAGACCCAGAGCAGGTGCTGTGAAGTTTATTTCTCCTGCTATGGGCCAAGGCTAGCAGAATTGCAGGGAGAAGCTCAGCATGAGAGGGAAAGAGAGAGAGGGCAGGAAGCCTAGAGAAAACCTGAGACCAGGAGAGGAGCAAATGTGGGAGAAAAGCCAGGACACTGTTGCTGCCTAGAAAGGAAACGTCCTACCGAGCTGTCCATGTTCCTGAGCAGTGCCATCAGCCTTGTCCTGCTTTGGAGGATATTTAAGCCTCAGTAGGTAGAAATAGGTGTCTCATAATGACAACATTTGCTTGGGAAGTCCCACATTCTGGCTTTAAGGCAGTCATGGGTCACAGTTACTTCTTTCTCTACTAAAGTTGTGAGGATCTTGATGAGGGCAAAGGTGGTTTTTTATCCCTGGCACCTCTGAGACGCTCTCTGGAGTCAGGAGGGCTGGAATCCTGCTGCCTAAATCTGAGGCTGTGAAAGGGAGTAGGAGTTCAGTGAGGAGCTCCCTGGTGATCCTCTGCTGTACTTGAGAAGAAAACACTGCTGGGTCCTGCTCTGTGCTGGAAGAGGTGTAAGAGTTCAGCCCTGAACTGACTCTCTGGAAGTTGTTGGCTTCAACAAAGCCAGGGCCCCCATCCTCATGCTGCTTAATGATCAACCACCACTGCTTGTGCAGGGAAGTAGCTCCTTGGCACTGGTGCATTCAGCAAAATCCCCTTCCTGCAGTCGCAGTGAGAGAAAGTAGGCTGTTTTTCTTGAGAGATTTAACTCACTGAGCAATTACTCATTTCAGTGGCTTCACTGCAAAACTTGCTTTGTCTCTGCTCTTCTCCTACCTGAGAGAATCTTGAATAATTTAGAGCCAGGAGTTTTGGGGTTATTTCTGTTTGATCTCTCGTTTTCCTCTCCTACCCCATTGCAGTCGTATGTCTTCTAACTCAGTTCCTCTTTTCTCTTGTTGGAATGATCTTGCTTTCATTGGGAGAAATATCTGCTACTTTCAGTGGAATTCATCTCTTTTAACTGTAGGTACCTGAAAGCAATGAGAGAGAGCAGCTCCAGCCTCCAAATCAATCCTGTCTCCACAGTCTCCAATGAACTTCTGACTCCAATATCAGTGTTATTCTCTCCAAAGATAGGTAGATGATGTCCTTCCTAAACCTTGTGAAGATGTAGCAGGAAGATGCATGGTAAACTGCATTACAGAAGAGCCTCAGCTCTGATCCCAGCCTAGGCAATGCCAGGAGAGAGAGGTAGAGGGACAGCAGATAACTACCCATTTTGCCCAGAGGATGTAGTGAGACAGGAAACAGAAATCTAAAAAACCCTGTAGCAGAAGGGTTGTAACTGGATGATCTTTAATGTCCCTTCCAACCCAAACCATTCTATGAGTTTATGTTTAGGTTTCAGCCACAGGTTCTGAGCTGTTAATAAGACTCTCAGTACAGATATGCAATGGCAAATGATTAAATTATTCCTGCTTATCAGCTGAACCATGGGAAGTGACCCCAGATATTTCATTTTAAGTGCAAGCCAAACTACATTAATTTGTTCCAGTGATTAATTTATCTTCTTGCTCTAAATTTGGCATTTTGTTGCTTGTGTGATGGTTCAATTCAGCAGCCTCTGGGATCAGAGCCTGTTGCACATAAATGGGGGGCTGATACTGAAAACTCTTGAATTTCAGCTTATTGATTTTCTATCTATCCCAAACCAATCACATTTCTTCCCAAAACGTACAGCTGCGAATGCTGAATGCCTTTTTCCGGAGGCCTGGTATGTCCCTTCCTTTAGGCTTGTCCATGCAACTATATCTGAGCTCAAGTTTACCCTCATCCTAACCCAAAACCATGACTGCTGCCAGTTAGCTGGAGCACTGCAGCTCAGCCCAGCCTTAGCTCTTGATTTTGTCCTTATTAAACCCAGCTGGATGTATTTTATTTTAAGTTTTTGGTTGGGAAATGCAATTTGTTACATTTCCAGCAACACAAACTTTTATTGGTATAAGAAGTACAAACAGCTATCGTATTTCTTAGTACTTCTTATACTGCATTACATTAATTTGACTTTCCTATGTGTTTAATATTTAAGACAAATGTTTTTCTGGCAAAATGCAACTAGCTGTAGCCATCAGTTATCTTACTATTGGGAAACTTCGTCCCAAGACTGGGGATTTGAAATTTGGTGGCACAAACATCCTATCCCAGCAGTTGCAAGTAATATGTTACTCCTGCAGATCTTTGAGTACAACAGATTTTGAAGTCTATTTGAAACAAAACTGAGCAAAAATCTTTTCTAGCAAAATTCAGGGTTGTATTCTTCATTACTACATAGCAAAGGAAGCATAAGAAATATAAATTATGGGTACATCCTACCTGCAATCTCTCCCAGGTCCTTGCCAAGAGTTTCAAGGGTGGAAATATTGAAGGAATTCACTTTACTTCTGCAGCAACTTCTTCTTTTATTGACTCATATTTGCATGCTGGCCATTTTAGTTACAGTTGGAGGTTATCTAAATGCTGCTGCATGCAAATAAGTATTCAAAGTGCTTCTTTAGGACAAAGTGCTTCTTTTCTCCCTCTCTGCTACTTAAGGAAGACTTATTGCATGGTTGCTTTGACCTCTCCTTGTCTGTGAGAACGCACATAAACCAATGCTACTTTGCCTGGAAATGATTCACATCAATACAAAAATATCTTTCAATACGGGTATTTCCCTCTTTAGATTTATCCTTCTGCTTAGGAAGTAAATTGAAATAGCTTTATGACTCTATTCTATAACATGGAAAATTTTATTGACCTTGCAAATCACAATCTGAATACATTTTATGACATGACAAGCTGCGTCTCAGTGTTTTTCAGAGCCTGGAAATACAGTTATGAGTGACTTTGCATGTTTTGATCATAAGTTTTCAGTCTAGGGGACTTAAACTGTATGTTTTAATAATCTGTTCTTTCACCAAAATGAAAACACTTGACTTTATCATGGAACATTTGCCTCTATGGGGAAGTTCATTCTCTGAAACTGATAAAACTGATTGTTGTTTTTTTACTTGAAATTAAATTAATCTAAAGGTCAGAATTTCACAAGGAATGTAAATGAAACAATCCAGTGGGCTCAAGTCTCTACCTGAGTATTTCTGAAAATAAAAGACAGCTGATAGGAAATATTTGACCCAGAATCCTGAAAAGGCTGTCTTGATAACCTGAAAAAAGTTCAACTTCCAGTTGAGAAATTGACATAAATCACTCTTTACTTCAACACCTCAGTGCTGATAAATGTTGGTTTTTTACATGAAAGCATTTCAATGCCTTCCTTATCCATGCCAGAGAAATCTTAATTTTCCTTCAGATAAGAGAACAAGAAGCACATATTTCAGTTCTGACTTTGAGCTTGTTTGTAACTCCAGAGTACAGCTGGGACAGGATAAGTTTTTAACTCATCCTGGTGTGAGAGTTGAAAATGGGAATAAGTCTCCTGCCTAGGATGAAACAGCCCCATTAAGAGTGAGGTGGTTTAATTAAAAGATTAGATTATAGATTGCATTGATACATGAGAGACAGTTTGCTGCAGCTCATCTAAACCCAGGGCTAGAAGATAACAGGCGTTGCACACAGAATCTAAAGACAATGCATGAGCAGAAGTGTGGATCTCCCCAGACCACCTTCCCTGTTACCTGTCGGACCCACAAGAGGTGTTCAGGAAGGAGAAGGCAAAGGCTATGCAAGGGAGGGATTCACTTTGCCAACTGAGACATCTAAGGATGGAAAACAAGCTTCCTGGGCTGCTCTGGCAGCTTCGCAGCTTGGTCCAGTTCACTGCAGTTGTCTCCCTGTGCAGCATGAATAGAGCCATTGAGAAGGAGCAATGTAATCCAGTGTCCCTTCACCACCCTTAATTTCAGATCCTTTTGCCTGATCCAGTTGTGTTTGTCTCATCTCATCAGTTGGTTTCTGGTTTTCTTGTTGCTAGTCATGATTTTCTTTTCTTCTTTGGAAGCATTTACTTAAAGCACAGAAGGGAAGTACTGAATAGAAAATGGAAGCAGCATTTATTTGAAATATTTGGGTTAGCTTGAAGAATGAATGTGCGCTCACCTTTCCATGAACCATAACAACAAAGCGTGGCACTGCAGCTGGCTGGACTGTACATTGCTTATGTAGAGTGGCAGCGACCTTCGGTCCTCAATCTGGTGTGCAGAAATGTTCAATTAATGTCACTGCCCTGCAGGCTACAGAGGCCATTCTTCTCCTTATTCCTTCTGATTTCCCCTCCTCCTCTCCTTTAACACTAATGGATTGCCGACGATGGGTAAGGCGGATAGAAATGAGATTTCTGGCTACATAAACATTCAGGAAAGGAAAAAAGCAGAAAACTGATACAAGAACAAGTTCTCAGACATGCTTTGGGGGACAGAGAGGCAGAAGCAATCCAAGAGAAAGCTGTATTCTCACCCATTGAAGAAGGAACTGCTGAAGATTCAAGGCCAGGTTGGATGAGGCTTTGAGCCCACTGATCCAGTGAGAGGTGTCCCTGCTCATGGCAAGGAGTTGGAACTGGATGGGGCTTGAGTTCCCTTCCAACCCAAAGTGTTTTATGATGCTATGGTTCTAAGGCGAAGACAGAGGACAGATAGAGTGCAAGTTAATGTAATTCTTGTAAGCAGGAGAAGGAAGAACAGCAGAATTACAATAACTTTCAATCAGCTTAGAAGCAGGAGATGAGATCTCAGGAAACCAATGCAGGGAAGAAGAAACTAAGGAGAGGGTTAGGTGTTTTTTCATTTGATAGCAGGACTATGAACAAAAATCTTTGCAGTTTAGAGGCAGAATAGAAGATTCAATAAAAGACAGCTCAACAAAATATAAGCTTCACATTGATTTCTTCTTTTCTTACTGTTTTTGCAGAAAATGGAAAGTGGGTGAGATGAGGAGAGCTGAACTTAAAAGAATAAGCAATATGTGGAGGGACACAATCAGAACAAGTAGTGCTAAATGCGACAGGATGCGAGAGAAATACCAGGTTAAAAAAAATCATGCAAAGAATACTCTGAAAGGTGATGGAAAAACCTTTCACAGATGAGCCCCACAATGCAAGAGAGGTGTTCATGAAAATGCTGTCTTTGAGGAGATGATTGGTGGAACTCATATGGCAACAAAGCTCAGACCAACCTTGCTACAACCTGCTTTCCGGGAGCTGCAGACAGTGATGAGGTCTCCCTTCAACCTCTTCTCTAGACTAAACCATTCCAGGTCCCTCTGCTCATCCCATAACCTCTGGGCTCCAGACCCTTCCCCATCTCAGTTCCCCTTCTCTGGACACACCCCAGCCCCTCAACATCTTTCTTGTTAGTGAGGGGCCCAAAACTGAGAGTCTTCCTACACCTCGAGGTAGAGACCCAAATATCAAGTGAAACTTTGTGAGAGGAAGAGCATCTCTGGGCAGAGATTTGGCTTCTTATTATAGCCACAGAAGTGCTAGGTCAGCAACTAATGGATCAACTCCCTTTTACAAGAAGGGTTGGAGGGAGGATCTGGGGAATTATTGACCTGTCAGCTTGACCTCAGTACCAGGGAAGGTCATGGAGCAGATCACCTTGAGTGCTATCACACAGCACACGCAGGACAGCCAGGTGATCAGGCCCAGTCAGCATGGGTTTATGAAAGGCAGGTCCTGCCAGACAAATCTGATCTCCATCTATGACAAGGTTACCTGGTTAATGGACGAGGGGAAGGCTGTGGATGTGCTGTACCTGGACTTCTGTAAAGCCTTTGACACCGTTTCTCACAGTATTCTGATTGAGAAACTGGTGCCCTTGGCCTGGACAGGGACAGCCTCTGCTGGGTGAAAAACTGGCTGGATTGAGGGACCAGGGGGTGATGGGGAATGGAGTTGAATCCAATTGGAAACCTGTCATGGGTGGTGTTTCCCAGGGCTCAGTGCTGGGTCCAGTCCTGTTCAATATCTTTATCAATGATCTGGACGAAGGGATCGAGTGCACCCTGAGCAAGTTTGCAGGTGACACCAAGCTGGGTGGCAGTGTTGGTCTGCTGGAAGGAAGGGAGGCTCTGCAGAGGGATCTGGACAGGCTGGATCCATGGGCTGAGACCAATGGGATGAGGGTCAACAAGGCCAAGTGTGGAGTACTGTACTTGGGACACAACAACCCCAGGCAGTGTTACAGGCTGAGCGAAAAGTGTCTGGAGAGCTGTCTGGAGGAGAAGGACCTGGGGGCGCTGGTTGTCAGGGGCTGAACATGAGCCAACAGTGGCCAAGGTGGCCAAGAGGGCCAGTGGCATCTTGGGCTGTGTCAGACCCAGCGTGGGCAGCAGAAGCAGGGAGATGACTGTACTCCTGTACTCAGCACTGGTGAGGCCACAATGTAGAATTACTTGGGTTAGAAGGGACCTCAAAGCCCATCCAGTTCCAACTCCTGCCATGAGTAGGGAATCTTCCCCCTGGATCAGGGGGCTCCAAGCCCCATCCAACCTGACCTTTCTGCAGAGCCAGTTTAGTGCAGGCTGTCAGAGTCTGTAAATACACATTGCTCTCCCTACTGGAGACTATTTTGTTTCTTGTTCCCATCTATTTTGAAAAAGCCATTCAGACAAAGAAGGTCTATTTTATATTTTAGTGGAGCAATTATATTAATAATAATGTAGAATTCTGCTTTATTTTAATATTAATTTTAGTGACTTGACTACAACAGCAATTTGAATGTATGAATGGCTAAAAATGGCAAAATGTTTATCAAAGTACATAAAACTCATGTTATGCACTCTATTTCACAAGCAGCTGGAAATGGGTTTTTACTAAGCATTTAAAATGTTGTATTCCTGTCTGTAAAAAAATGTCATATCTCATCTTAGGAAAAATGATTTTAAATAGCTCTTGTAATTAACTATTTATTTATTATTATTACATTATTTATCGCAGTATATTATTGGAAGCATTAAATGCTTATGTATTGGAGAGTTTGCCCGCTTTTCTTGTGGTTGGTTATTCTTTATTGTAAGCTGTGGCTGTGCTAAGGCAGAAAGTATTAGAGAAGAAGGGCTGTGTATTCTCTGGGTGTGCAGTTCATATTCTTCCTTCATATTCATAAAATCCCTCTTTCCATTGGGAAGAGGAATGACTTTGTTAAGTTTCCATCTCTTTGTGTCTTGTAGTCACAGCATAAGCACAATAAACATGAGAGGTCCCAGAGGCAGGGTTTTAGAGACATACTGAGGAGGACAAAAAGATCCTTGAACAGGTAATTTTGGCTTCTTGTAATGCTCACATTCTTATTTCTCTTTGCGATGCTCACAGTCTGCATTTACTCTGGTGGGTTTTATTCATTTATTTCAGAATTCCTACCGGCATTGCATAAGCTCCTAAGGAGCAATATCTTTTGGAGCTTGAAGGCCCAATTGATCCTTCAGACTTTGTTTAGCATGGGAATTTCCATCCCAGAGCAAATCAGAGGGAAAGAGCTGAGCTGTACACATTGTTCCCTAGCATGGAGGGTCAGATCCTCAGCTGCTGTAATGACAACAGCACAGCAACAACAGCTGTGGTTAACTCTGCAAATGGAGCTGTACTTCTACATCCCATACTGGAGGCTGGAGCACCTCTGCTATGAGAACAGGCTGAGAGAGTTAAGGTTGTTCAGCCTGGAGAAGAGAAGGCCCCAGGGGGACCTTAGAGCAGCCTCCCAGGACTGAAAGGGGCTCCAGGAAAGCTGGGGAGGGGCTTTTGATCAGGGAGTGCAAGGACAATGAGGGGGAATCGTTTTCAGCTGAAAGAGGGGAGATTGAGATGAGATTTTAGGAAGCAATATTTCTCTTGTGAGGGTGGGGAGGCCCTGGCCCAGGTTGCCCAGGGAAGTGGTGGCTGCCCCGTCCCTGGAGGTGTTCAAGGACAGTTTGGATGGGGCTCAAAGCCAGTGGGAGGTGTCCCTGTCCATGGCAAGGGGTGGATTTGGATGGGTTTTGAGGTCGCTTCCAACCCGAAGCATTCCATGACTCTGTGATTCTCTGCTGACACAGGAGGTGCAGCAGGCCTGGTGTGTGTGAGGCACTCAAGTGATGAACATATAAGACAATCTACTGATGATACCATGACTTCTAGCAACTGGTGCTGGATGTCCAATGCATTCTTGTCATCATCTCTTCATGTACCCCACCTGATGTGCAAAGAAACCTTTCTAATTCTCATAAACAGTGTTTCTTCTCTTTGAGACTTCCTAATTGAATTGCACCACCTAGGGTCAGCGAGAGAACTGCAGAGCTGTGTTTCTCTACCTCTGATTGTAGAGGAGACAAAAGCAAAGCAGATCCAAGAAACCTGCCTGAAAAAAAAAATGCTGGAGACTAAAGGGTGGAGTTTAAAGCACCTGGAGATGCAAGGGCAAGTAGCTACGAATGCTGGGGCAAATTGGGAACCAGAGTGTCAACTTTAACTGGTTGCAGGGCTGTGCCTGATCTTTGCAGGAATGAAACCAATTACATATAGATGTGCAGCATTTCCTTACTTGTCTCTGCAGTTTCTCCTTGCCCTTTAGGCTTTCTAATGCACAGCACCCCTTTTGAGGCACTTGAACAAGAAAAGCCATCTACCAGGCTTTGTGATGCAAAACTGAGCATCTCCTGCCAACAGCACAGTCAGCTTTGGCCCTCATCCCTTGTGCATCATTCCTCTTTCCTTCATCCACTGCAGCAAGAGGCAGGGAATGAATCCGTAGGTGCTTGGTGAGAAATTTTTCATCGCTGGAGTTCGTGTTTGGATGACGCTTTTTGTTCGGTCAGCAGAATCCCCAGTTGGAGCCTCCCCTATTCTGCTGGCAGCCTGCAGGCAAGGTTGATGGGAACTGGCCTAAGATGAGCTGGCAGCCACCAGCTCTTGTCCTTCCCCAGTTGGAGCCAGAGGGAAACGGGAGCCAAAGGCATCAAGGTCACAGGGTTGAACTCCATAGAAGTGAATTCAGACACAAAGTGTGAAATATCATTTCAACCTGCGTGGGTTTTTTCCTTTCTTCTTTTTGGCCAAGACCTTTGTGTCACAGTAGGAACTAAGAAGCTGGACCTCCTGGATCCCTGTTGCTGTCCCAGTCAGGGCTGCACCGTGTCCAGTGGTTGTTTTCTGCAGGTTTCTGGGCACTGCGCTCTACTCTGGGATTGATAATTGATTAAGTATCTTTTAAATCAAGAATTTAAATCTACATGTCCTTGTAGAACATGCACTGACCAGTAATATATTGGATTTTCAACTGAGAACACATTTTAGCATCCCTGAAGTGATGGGGATCTCTGGCGTGAGAGGATGTTCTCCTGTGTCCACCATCCTGGCTGAATTCAGGGGTTGAACTATAAAAATAAGGATTTTCTTCTATGTGAGGGTAAGGGAAATGATGAAACTTTTCAGCCTTTTCATGGATGGCAGAAACAGGCACTTTTATGGCAACATTTGCTTCATCCCAAAATGTCTAAATTAAACAATTTATCTGCCTGTTAGATTTTGGCCAACTCTAATACCTGCAGTGCTTGTGCTCTGATCAAGTCAGGTGAGATGAATCCAGTCCACTATCTTCTCACATTCGTATGGCTTAAATACAGCTGCCCATTTTGTTAATCTTAGCATGGAATTGATAGAAAACCACTATAATCTAGAAGGGACTAGGATGTGGTGGAGCCAAATCACTGTAACATCTGCCATGTGAATTTCCAGATAAATCTACACAGAGAGACAATGCATAAAATAAGCACAAAACCTGTGAAACAGCTGGGAAAAGGGAATAGAGCCAACTAATTGGGATATCTTTGTCCTTGGCTGTGCTAGGAGGATCATTACATCGTGATCCTGCTTATGAAGTTCTCTGTTAAAATGCTGAAGAAAAGCAAGGCGATGGCTTGTTTCTTGCAGAGCTCTCAAAGTGATTTTCAAAGCATTCCCTAGAATGTGCTCAACTTGGAGATGTCCCCACCTTGGAAGTGTCCCCACCTTGGAGATGTCCCTTCAGCTGCCCCTCCATTGTAAGAACAGAGCTGCCAAACTCCTGGGGAAGACTAAGATGGATGGATGGATGGATGGAGAAAAGGAGAGGAAAGGAGAATGTTCTCAAGTGCCTTTGCTCTGGTCAGCTGCTGGACACGCAGGAGCAGTAATGAATTATAGAACCTCACAGTGAGTTCTTTGAAAGAATTATGAGCAGTCCTGGATTCTTTCCATTCAATCTTGTGTAAATTATTCACTGTATTGGAAAGAAGACCCTCACAGCCAAGTTAATCAGCTGTGATCTAAGGGTTTAATAAGCTCAACAGCACACACCCATCCTTCTCCCTCTCCCGCTGTGTGTAACTGTTGACAACTGATCAGCATCCAATGTGCAGGCGTTGATCACAGGAGGGCTGCATTAACTGATTGACCCAGGAGCTGGGCTCTCAGGGCTTTAGAATCAGAGAATCACAGAATGGTTTGGGCAATCTGACCAAGTTGAAGATGTCCCTGCTCACTGCAAGCAGTTGGACTGGATGACCTTCTTGGTCCCTTCCAACCCAAACCATTTTATGATTCTATAATTCACAGAATCACCAGATAGTTTTGGTTGTGAAAGACCTTTAAGATCATCGAGTCCAACCATTGGTCCAGCCCTGCTAAGCCCACCACTAGACCATGGGCCCAAGTACAACATCTACTTGTCTTTTAAACACCTCCAGGGATGGTGACTGCGTCCATTGTCTACACCACATGATGGGAATCCTCCCTCAGGAGACATCACCCTTGAGGGAGTCTAGGCAAAGACCCTTCCTTTTGGAGAAGTCTCATGTTGCAGCCACTCTGAATTTACCTGTGGATGAGTTTATAGTCTATAAGCTTGGTGTCCTGTTTTCCTGAATTAGGATGCATTTGAAGTCGGGTGGTCACCTCTTGTGATCACTTGTACTTATGAAACTCTCGTTTTCTGTTGTTTGCTTGGTTTTGGTTTCTTTGCCATGAAAATGTCTCCCAGGTCTCTCTTTTTGGGTTGATGTATTTGGGCTGAGTTTTCTGGGAGATTTTTTTTTAACTGGAGATGAGAACTCATTTTCCTGCCCAATTCCACTTACAGCTCCTTCCTTGCCTGTAAGAGTGAGAAAAACCCTCTTTGTTATCCCCTAATCCTCTAGTTTGGATAAGCACTTTGTGGCAGGCAAGAGTGGCAGCCCAACAGTCTCAGCTTCAGCTCATTCTCCCTCATGACCCAGCAATTCCTATCTCCAACTGTATGAAATCCCTAAATTGGGACATCACAAATTCCAGGTGCTGAGCTGGCTGATCCGTAAATCTCAGCGCCAAGGTAGATTGTTCCCTTGCTGTCTTACAGCCTCTCCTCCTCTGATGCGTTTGTAGCTCTTTTCATTCTTTCACAACAAAACTCGGAGAATGTAAATTCTAAACTGCTCTCCTGGCAGCAAACCCAGCTGTGAACCAACAGCACCATCCAGGGGCCACTGCGGCTCTTTCCCATTTGTATCTGCAGGTCTTCCTGAGAGAGTTGCTCCTCTCTCTGGCTGAATCGATGGTTGTACACAGTGATCTTAAAGGTCTTTTCCAACCAAAAGCATTTTATGATTCTGTGATTTGTGCTGGGACCGTGAAGATGAAATGGAGATGTCATGGGTGTAGCTGTAATTCCTGTGAGAGAACCTGATTGCATCTTAAAAATCAGTGTTTAGGCTAATAGAGAAATTTATTTCTGCTTCTTGATATATGAGGAGTTGTTTATAATTTCAAAAGGATCTTTGAGACTTATGACCAAAAGACTTCTTTGGTGAAAAAGCCTGGTCTCTAGTGAAACAAAGTTGGATGGGTAAAATAGTTTTCTGACTGTCTTTGTTCTGTAGCACTGCTTGAGCAAAAAACCAAATCCTGATAGCTAATAAAGTTATGCGTGGTATTACCAAGCTGGCTGGTTTACATCAAGTTTGTGTGTGTCTACATGATCTGCAACTACAGAAATGCTTATTCTAATATTCTGTAGATGCAAGATAAGCACCTGTGTTCATGCAGGGAATTGTGCCGTTCTCAGGGACACCAACTGCCCCAGTGCCCTCTGCTTTCCTGCTATGTGCCACAATAGTCCCCTGCATTTATGAAGTTGAAAACCCCCACTCTTCTAGCCTGGAAATTCATGGGAGCTGGGTCACAGAATCATAGAATCATAGAATCTTCTGGTTGGAAAAGACCTTTGAGATCATTGAGTCCAGCTGCACCCATCCTCCACTAAACCCTGTCCCTCAAAAACTCATCTCCCTGTTTTTTTAATACCTCCAGGGATGGTGACTCAACCACCTCCCTGGGCAGCTGTGACTCTTACAGGGAATAGTTGTTTTGACAATATTCTCTGTTTTGTCATTTCAACTTGTCAAAAGATTTTGATCAGATCTACTGTTGTGCCTGTGTTCTTCCTAGCAGCCCTCCATGGAAAACATCATTCAAATCACCAAAACCCAAGCTCATGAAAGCCTTCAGAAAAGGTCTGGTTCCTCTTGCAGTCCTGGACATCAGCAGGATTTTTCAATATATCTGTGCGAATTCCAGATTTACTTTGCAAGCAGAAAACAAACAGAAAATTAAATTTAGTGGTAAAACTGACAGCTGCAAGTTCCATATTCTGGCCTTGCATTGGTTGCTGCACAAGTTGAAGCTTAATAGTTCTTTTTGTTTGTGCCTTAACTTCCATCTCTGTCTTAAAGTCAGGACCATTTTATGCTCCTCGTCAATGGTGAAGATTTCTGAAGATATCGATTGCTTCTCACAATACCTTTATACACTTCGAGGAACAGGATTCCAGAGTGCATAGGGAGTAAAAATGAAACTCAATCTTAGCACTAAAACCCCATCTGGGATTGTGTTTTTTCCATGATTTCCAGATGAGATACATTCACTCCCTTCCAAAGATCACCTTTCACCCTCGTGTTTTGTTTTCAAACTGGATTTCATTTTACATTCCATGTGTTTCTGCTTTTCCTTTTGCAAATCAGGAATAAACCACATGACACTTTAGTTTTCCTCTCAGTTTCCATCTCCAGACCAAGGTATTTATCTATAAAAATGTCCTGAGCGCTTTTTACTTATCACCTTCATCACCATTGCATTTAATTAGAGCTGCAGAAACATTAATATGAGGTTATCTATCACCACCTAATGATTTTTCTAAGCATTAATCTTTTTGTTGGCATGTTTTACCCGAATCCCCCACTAGATGGTAGGAAGGGACTGGAAAGAAAATTCACTCCAAAAATGGAAAGACCAACCCCCAAACCCCTGATAATAGCGAAGGAGCTAAAGATGGCAGAAATAAAATTATTATGGAAGTCAAGACACTTATTGGTCCTGCAATGCTCAACACCTTTTGTAATACAGATGGGGTTTTATGGAGTCCAGGAACGAGCAGCCCCAGAGTGTAAAAACGTGAGTTCTACTCTCATTTTTATATATCTTGGAAAATCAATCATCTTCTCTTTACATTAAATAATTTTGACTCAATTAGGAGCCAGGACTCCTGTACTGTGAAACATCATTTGCCCACATCTCTGAACTGAGCAAGGAAAAGCTCTTCTTTCTTCTATCTCTCCTTTAAAGAACAAAAGGAGGTTATTTTAATCCCCTGTAGAAACGCGTGGGCCGTTCGCAGCAGGAGGCTCTCCTCTTTCACATTTCACATCCAGGCCAGGTGAAGGGAGCGAAGAAGTTCCCTCATTTCATTCATCACCATGGCTGGGGAGGTGAACACTTGGCAAAATTGCCATCTGCTGGGGACACAACTACCTCTCAAGGCCTCATTCGAAGGCAGCTGCTGAGTTCCTAATTGCACAGCCAGATAACTCAGGAGTTTGTGGAAGAAAGGCAGAATTTGAGTGTCACTTGTAACAGGCACCTCCCATCCAACGCTGAGAGAGTTGGAGTTGTTCAGCTTGGAAAAGAGAACTTTGAGCAGCCTCCCAGCTCTGAAAGGGGCTCCAGGAAAGCTGGGGACAGACTTCTTAGGAAAGCCTGTTGTGACAGGACAAGGAGTAAGGGAGGGGAGATTTAGACTGGGTACAAGGAAGAAATATTTCACAATGAGGGCAGTGAAACACTGGCACAGGTTGCCCAGGGAGGCAGTGAAGGTCCCATCCCTGGAAATACTCAAGGTCGCATTGGGTGGGGTTTTGAGAAACCTGATTGAGTTAGAGATGTCCCTCCTCGTGCAGGGGTTGGGGCTGATCTGTAAATTTCCCTTCCAACCCAAAGCATTCTATGATTCACCGGGAACACCTGGTGCTTAGGTGAGTCCCAGATTTCTGCTGTGGATATTGAGAATAGTCTTTCAGGCCTGTGGAGAAAAGTGGTTGCTCATTTTTCACAAGATCTCTAGTCAGGGGTGGACAGGAACTTCCCAAAGAGTTCCTCTTTCTCTGGAACCTCACATTTAGAGACTGAGATGTGTCAACTCTCTCTCCACCTCTTGGGCCTGGGAGGTATCTGGTAGAACAAACTTGAACAAAATCTTCAAGGAACAAATGATAAACACATTGGACAGTTTGGTTTGGGGGTTGGGTTTTTTTTTCAAAAACTGCTCCCTCTCACCCCAATCTTCCTTGAAAGAAGATGAGTGGGAGAAGAAAATTATTATGAACAAATCACAGTGGGGACAGATCTGGAAAAGAGGAAAATGAAAAGCACATGATCTCAGGAAGGTGAAAAAGAAAAGACTTCCTCTTTCTCACAGTGGAAAGGTGGGAGACTATCTCTCAGTCCCATTTTCTCTCACTCATTTTATTTCTTCTTAAGAAAGGAGGAGAAAGTGAAAATACAAGGTGGAGGCGGAGGCAGGGGCAGTTCAATGGAAAGAAAATGAAGAAAGGAAAAAGAGAGAGCTTTAAAGTGAAGTGTTCCACTGTAAAATGCTAAGAGAACTAAAAGGGAATATAAAGTGAGATGATTCCATTTTTTACCATTGAAATTGTTCCCAGTGCTAGTCTCTGGGGTGGAGATAACATGCTGCTTCACATCTCTTGTGTCAAATACACAGCACATTCCTGGGTTACATTCAGGACCTGATAATGAGTGCAAATTGCTTGTGAAGACAGTAATTTATAACATCTACCAAGGGCCTTGGCCATCTGGTGATTAAGCTGGTCTGTAGCCTACAGCTCATTTGGGACTTCTGGCCAGACTTCTGGCTGTTGCACTGGAAAATCATGGAATCATGGAATCATAGAATCACCTGAGCTGGAAGGGACCCAAAAATGCCATCGAGTCCAACTCCTGTCCCTACACAGGACACTCCCAACATCCACCCCCGTGTGACTGAGGGCATTGGCCAAATGCTTCTGGAATGCTGCAGACTGGCTGTTGGGACTGCTTCCCTGGGGAGCTGTTCCAGGGCTCCACCACCTGCTGGGGAAAGAATGTGTCCCACTTTCCAGACAAAAGCTAATGTGGTGATCACCTTCATAGCCTCTACTTTGGCTGGGAGAAAGGCCACCTCTTAGCTGGATCAGCAATAGGGCTCACCAATACTTGTTTAACAGTTTATGATCTTAAAGGTCTTTTCCAGTCTAAACAATTCTATGAGGTTCCAGGATGGGCAGGCATGACACAGAGGTAAATGGTTGTGAAAAGTGGTCACTGCATATGGACATAGTATCGTAAAATCATAGAATCATGGAATGATTTGGTTTGGAAGGGACCTCAAAGCCCATCCAGTCCCACCCTCTGCCATGGGCAGGGACACCTCCCACTGGCTCAGGGGGATCAAAGCCCCATCCAACCTGGCCTTGAACACCTCCAGGGATGGGGCAGACACCACTTCTCTGGGAAACCTGGGCCAGGGCCTACCCACCCTCATCCTGAAGAATTTCTTCCTAATGTCCAATCCAAATCTTGCCTCTTCCAATTTAAAGCCATTCCCCCTCATCCTGTCACTCCAGACCCTTGGAAAAAAACCCTCCCCAGATTTCTGGTGGGCCCCCTTCAGCAGCAAACCAGCAAGGTGGTAAAAACCCGTCTTTCTTCAAACTCACCACACCTCTAAACAAACTAATGTGTATTATTAGTTTCTTCTTACTCTGTAAGAGAGAGGCAGCCTTCCTCTTGGCTCTGTGAGCATCTGAATCAGTTACAGAATATCAGCGCCTTAACCTGAAAAGGTAAGGAAGGAGGGAACCTGAAAGACAGACTGAGTCTGAAAGAGTGTGTGTGGACATGTGTGTGTATGTCAAAGTGACAGTGTTTCTTACTCTGAGTGAGAGGGTATGAAAAAAAAGGCTTTCTAGTGTAATTTAAATCCAGAACTATACTAAATATATCATAAGAGACATGAGCAATTCAAGATTTTAAGCAGAGCTCTCCAACCGAGCCGTGAGGTGCTTAGGAGCTGTTTATTTAGACTCAGGGCATTCTTACAGCTATAATTCTGCCACCAATACACACAGATTCACACCAGCCCCAGAAACTGCTTCTTACCCCTATTCCCATAACAGATGTTCCTGCCGTGGGCACAGTCGTCTCCTTGGTGCCATCAAACACGGCTGAGCTTGCACAGAGAACCATTCCAGGTTAAAACTAACCCAGTGGAAAATTAAATGGTTGATTAAATCAATTCCCAGCTCGCTGAACCACAGGATCATTGGAAGAGGCTGCCCAGAGGGGTGGGTGAGTTACCAACCCTAGAGGTGTTTAAAAGACAGGTAGATGGGGGGACATAGTTCAGTGGTGGAATTAGCTGGGCTGGATCCATGGTTGGACTCGACGTTATTAAAGGTCTTTTCCAACTGAAACCATTCTGTGATAATTGCCTATCTGGTGGTGCTGGCAGAGGAGGGGCTGTGGCAGTGGAAATGGACAGGTTGACTTTTTGATTTGATTCTTCTCTTCAGCGTCAGCATGTGAGACTGAGAGGGGATCTCAGAGCTGTTTGCTGCCTTCTCACGAGGGTGGGGAAACAGGGGCTGAACTCTTCTCTCTGGTTACCTGTGATAGAACCCAAGGGAATGGCAGCTGTGTGTCAGCTCAGAAGGGAACTGTTGTGAAGGTGACCATAGTTGTTTTTCTTAATTTGCTCAATAAAAAGAGTTACAGGGACAGTCTCATTTTTTGTGTGTGTGACCTCATATGTATAAGTAGGTAGGTAAGGGTTGCAAGAGGAGGAGGAAGAGAGGCAGTAGGATCTGTTTGGCTCTTGCTGGTGTTGAAATGCAGGCTTTGAGTTCCCCTGGTGTTTAACAGTGTGTCCTGTTTTCCCCATTCTGTGCACAAGGGACATCCAAATATATTCACTGTACAATACTACTACATCCCAAAAAGTGGTTTGGTCCCACCTGTCATCCAGAGGAAGATATGCTCTTAGGTTCAGTGGTGTTTCCCAAACATCTCTAGAGATTATTGGCCCCCTCCTAAAACCTCAGCATGTGGTTTCTTTAGTTGTACTGTAAGCAACAAGGAAGGCACACAGGAGTGGCACGTTTTGTTCCTCCTCAACAGATGGAGAATTCAGAACTGAAAGTAGTTTGCTCAGGGGAAGATGCCTGGGCTGTCCACTCCTCTCTCCTGGAGTCCTTTATCCTCAAGTAAAATAAAGAGGATGATTGTTTTTCCTAGTCACAGAAGAGCTTTACCTCCAAAAAGCCTCAGTGAAATACATCACCTCGTTGTTTTTGCTGCAAGACAAGAGGGAGCTCTTGTCCCCAGGGCAGCCAGCAACATCAATCACCAAGAAGATGCTTAGTGGAAAAAAATATCTAATAAAAAGGAATTTTTTCAGTGAGTCAGTGCAGGATAGAGAACTCTACTGTATCAATTTTCCTCTGTCTGTTGGCTTTTCTGTCTATCCAGGGTGCTCTTTCTTTTATCTTTTCTGCAAGCTTATTATGAAATGGAATCTTAGAAGAGTAAGTTGGCACCGTTTCTCTTGGTACCGTGCACAGGGAGGTCACAGAGCCAGGATTAGACATGTTCCCTGGAGAAGCAGGTGGAGTTTAAATAATTTTTTTTATGGCCCTTGACATTCCTTTAGCTTTGAGGTACTGATGTAGTTCTCTTTAGAAAAAAAGTGAAGGGAAAAAAAGAAGGAAATGAAAAATCCATCTCTGTCTAAGACACCCAATGCCTCTGTGTATGTGCAAATGATTTCCCACTGAGCTGGCTTAACCATAAACCAAAATGCTACAGGGCTGTATTTTCAGACTTGGAAGGTCTTGCACCTGGGTTGGGGCAATCCACAGTTCCAACACAGGCTGGGGGACACTAGAATTGGGAATAGCCCTGAGGAGAAGGGGTTGGGGTGCTGGGGAAGGAGAAGCTCAACAGGAGCCAGAAACGAGCGCTCCCAGCCCGGAAACCAACGGTGTCCTGGGCTGCACCCAAAGCAGTGGAACCAGAGGGGAGGGAGGGGATTCTGCCCCTCTGCTTCGCTCTGGGGAGACCCCACCTGGAATACTGCATCCAGCTCTTGAGGTCTCCAGAGGGACCTGGGCACCTGTGAAGAGAGACACCTCTCCCATGAAGAGAGCCTGAGAGAGCTGGGGTTGTTCAGCTTGGAGAAGACTCCAAGGAGACCTCGTTGTGCCCTTTCAGTACTTAAAGGGGACTTATAAGAAAGATGAGGGAAAGGCTTTTGAGCAGGGCCTGTAACAATAGGACAAGAGATAAAGGATTTTATAGAAAAGAGGAGAAGTTTAGACTGGGTATTGGGTGAAATTTTTTGTGCTGAGAGTGGTGAAACACTTGCACAGGTTACCCAGGGAGGTGGTTGATGCCCCATCCCTGGAAACATTCCAGATCAGGTTGGATGGGACTCTGAGCAACCTGATCCAGTGGAAGATGTTCCTGCTCACTGCAGGAGGGTTGAACTAGATGACCCTTATTGTCCCTTCCAACCCAAACCATTCTGTGATTCTAAATATAGATTTTGATCCCTAACTTCCTCTCTTTCTCTCTCCTCTTCCTCCCCCACATTAATGGAATATTTGTAATAATTTTTGTTATTATTGTACCTTACCTTGAGTCCTTACGCGATTCACTGTTGTCACACTGTTGTCACCAGTGACAGCAGTACTCACCTTGATGCTGCTGTGGCTTAAAGCCAGGTAAAGTAACAGCAAAAGTCCCCAGACCTGCAAGGACCAACTTAGACTTTCAGAGTGTCCTTGATTCATGTGAGGGAAGAAACCAGCAGCCACCTTTTCAATAGTTGTATTCTCCAGATAAAAGCTATTATTTACCCTAAATATTTATTTGGCTTCACAGAGCTTAAATTTCATGAAAGAAGTTTAGATCAGTTCTTCACAGTTGCCAGTTACAATTTGATAGTTGTTTTTTATCTTAAAATACGGAATGGTTGGTTAGTTTGTTTGTTTTTGCACACCTATCTTTTAATTCCAGGATTCAGAGAGACTCTCCTCTTCCATACATTTTTAATTGCTACTGTAAGAAATATTGACAACATGAAATATATACCCTCCAAATGGCCAGAAACCAGATTTCAAGTGAATGGAGCCTAAAATACGTTATTAAAAATCTCCTAACCCCTCCTGGCTTTTCAAGCAGCATCCTGATAGCTGGGCAGGGGTGAGGAACATGGCTCCTGATTCCATGTGTTTGTGCTTCACACTACTGGTTCTTGAACACACTCAACCACAACAACTATTTCCAACGCAATCAAGCCCATGTCTCTAGGCACTTGTCTCTTATTTATCTCTGAAATAGCCAAGTGTGTATTTGCTCCTCTGGATCTGACCACCAAGTGGTGATTACCCTTTAGAGTCTCGGGAATAGGTTTTCTAGGCACAGCCTCCTCCAATTTCAAATCCCCAGCTGGTGAAGGAGCTGAAATCAATGAGAAGCAATTTTTTGTTCCCGCAATGAAGCTCTGACAAGTCATATGCTTGGGCAGATGTCTGGTGCCAGAGCTGGTAAGCCTGTATTTGAAGCCTGCAGAAGAAATTACATTGTCTGTCATTGTCAGCATTATCAAGAGCAGACACAAAACAAAACACATTTGGGGATGTTATAGATAATTCTTTAGAGCAGGGAAGCAGGTAGATAACTGGATCCTAGAGCAGAAGAGCCAACATTATACATCATTACTGACATTAACATTACTTTATCTATACAGAGTTAGACCTGCCTGCGAGCCACCAGCTCTAAGGTCCTGGGAATGAAATCTGAAGGATTGATTAGAGTGAGAGGGGGTGGAAAAAGAAAATAAAATTGTATCCAAAAGAAACTGCTGTGCCAGACTGAAGAATGGCCTGTGGGAAGGAGTGTAGTGAAATATGTATGCAGATGTGTTTGCAAGGCATCTACAGCTGTAGAAACCTGGGTGGTTCCCCCCATACACCAGCACCTGGGTCTCCTGGTAATGGGCTAAATTCGCAGGCAAGGAGATATCAACCTTTTCAAGCCTGGGTTTCTCCTTTCACAAGGTTGAACGTGATCCCTCAGTGTGTTCAAACCCACCTAAAAGAGGCAGCTTTCGGTGAGAACAGGTGAGGCAAGGCAATGGGAGAGGGAGGCACCATTTGGGAGCAAAGAAGCTGGGAGATGAGTCTGATTCATCTGAGAAGGGCAACAAAGCTGGTGAAGGGTCTGGAAAAAAAAGCCTTATGAGAGGCACTTGAGGGAATGTGATTGTTTATCCTTGAGAAAAGGAGACTAAAGAGACACCTTATCATTCTCTACAACTGCCTGAAATGTTGTAGCAAGGTGAGTGTTGGTATCTTCTCCCAAGTGACAGGTGATGGGACGAGAGGAAATGGCCTCAAGTTGTACCAGAGAAGAGAAGAGAAATCAGAATTTTCAGTAGATATTTCACTTCTTGAAACGTGAGATTCATCTGACAAATGTTGGAGCCTGTAGTGCAACTACACCAAGCCCAGACTGTAAAGCCTTGTGGGTTCATGCAGATACTCCCTTAAGCTTTCTGACTTCAGATATTGGTGAATAGCAATGGCAAGTGGTGGATGAATCACTCCACAGTGGTCAGGAATCAATAAGACACAGCAGAATTGTTGATGGAACACTGGACAGCCACATCGTTAATTGAGACAGCAACATCTTTGCAAAAAAGTAGTTGTAGCTCATCTCCCCCTGTCAATTTCCATTCCTCCGACCCTTAATGTCAGTTGTGCTGTCAGAGTTGATGAGCATGTTAACAACACATTGAAAAAAACCCAAATTATTTTCTCTCAGAAGCTCTGAGTGAATTTACTGAGCTGCAGATCACATCTCAGCATGCTTGCTTGGAGAAAAATAGGCGGGTGTTCATTAGACCTGCTTCAGTTGTCTGGGGTCATAACTGGGAGTGTTTATGTGAATAAAAAGTGATGAGTTTGCTTTTTTTCTGTGCCTGGAGCCCTGTGACCTGTAAAACTCATCAGCCGTCTCAAGATAGGGGTGTCACTGAATCTAAGTTTAGATATCTGTAGAGTAGGAGTTCAGTCTGCACCGGTTGCTTGGACTTATTTGAAAGCTGGAAGCTATAGGCACATCTTCCTTCTTCTCCTGGGGTCAGAATCGAAATGTGAGAAGTAAATAATGCTTTGGAGCTGCCTGTCTCTTGCAAGATAATTAGCTCAGAAGGGAACATTCGCATTTTCGGACCACCACACCAATGAGAGAAACATTCCACTGGAACTGTCTGTAAGAAAATTCCCTAATCTTATTTTTTTCCTGTTTTGACCTTTTCCCCCTAAGTTACATAAATAAATCAGCAAATTATACCATACATTTTCAACGTATGGTTAGTGTATTGTTGAAACCTGGATGTGTAACCATGGGCCTTCATTTAAATTAAATGTAAGGAAACATGATGGGTGATCATTCATGATGATGAAAAAGCATATTATTATGGAATGGTTTGGGTTGGAAGGGACCTCAAAGCCCATCCAGTTCTACTCCCCTGCCATGAGGGCACCTCCCTCATGGATCAGGGGGCTCAAAGCCCCATCCAGCCTGGCCTTGAACACCTCCAGAGATGGGGCAGCCACTACTGTTCTGGGCAACCTGTGCCAGGGCCTCCCCACCCTCGCAGAAAAACATTTCTTCCTAAGATCTCAACTGTCTCCGCTCTTTCAGCTGAAAACCGTTCCCCCTTGTCCTGTCACTCCAAGCCTTTGTAAAAAGCCTTCCTGGATCCCCTTTCAGTCCTGGGAGGCTGCTCTGAGATATCCCCAGTGCCTTCTCCTCTCCAGGCTGAACAACCCCAACTCTCTCAGCCTGACCTCATAGCAGAGGTGCTCCAGCCCTTGGATCATCTCCATGGCCTCCTCTGGTTTTGCTCCAACAGATCCATGTCCTTCTTATTCTCAGGACTCCCGAGCTGAACACAAGACTCCAGGTGAAGTCTCACAGCAACACAACAGGGGGTCAGAATCAAAATGAAACATTTCAGTCCACTTGGCCGAAGCACCGCTTCAAGAATGAAGCCAAACACTCTGCACTGCTTGGTTGACCTGCTTGGGCTGTAAACACAAAGCTTCCAACTTCCATAGCAAACACTTTTCATTTCTTTTTTCTATTATTGGAATATGTTGCTGTGCGAGAGTGAGAAGTGAGTTAACATCCAGTTTCTTGTGAAACTGAAGAAATCCATGATGGAAACTCTTCAGTTATTGGCTCTTTTACATCTGTCTCCTCATGTTCTCATTGCTGACAAAATCAAATGTCAGAAGAACGGCCTTTTGGCCGGTCTGACACATATTTTCATTGGCTCTTGGGTTTCTCCCATGGGTTCTGAGCAATCCAGCCCCAAGACTCTTCTCTTCCGGCACAGCCAGAGGCACGACAGCGAGCAGCCCTTGCTGGAGAAGGGCCGTGTGCTACCAGGCAGCGATCACAGGCTCCCGGGAGGAGGAACAGCACTTTGTGAGCTATTACACCTCTCACCAATCTCCTTGCCAATAAGCTTCACAAAGAGTATTCAACAGCCTTGTTATTACTGTCAGTTCTGTTCTCTCTCTCGTCATTTCTGGGCCACTGAGAAGCTGAAATATTAACCAGGACATTGATGAATTTGAGGCTGAATTCTTTTAATTCATTCCTGGCTGAGTTCCTACTTGCATCCATAAGTGCACTCCAGTTAATTCAGAGAATTTATGGGTTTAGCCCTGTCAGGTGCTTTGAAAAGTCTCTATTGGTTCCACATTAATGGGACACTTCTCCCCTTTCTGTAGGCTATTACTTAAGTAGGATTTTTTTTTTAGCAGGGGGAAAAAATATATATATATAAGTAGAGCAAAAAATAAGTCTTTTATCAACAACAGCAATGGACCAACCACAGAAACCTCTTGCAATGACAAGACAACTAAAACAGTGTGAAACTGTCCTACCAGGACCTGGACTTGGTACTCATGGCTAGCAGGGAATTTTCTAGAGTCACCAATGCTCCTTCCGAGAGCTTGATCTCATAATCTGAAAAAGCCTTGTTTCTTTTAATCTCTTCTTCCTCCTCTGCTCATCTATCAATGGATTTGACCTTGCGGCTCTGAGTCAGAAGCTCACTGTTGCTGGCTTTGGAAGAACTGGCTTTTATCTCTTCTCTGTGTTGAATACGATTCTTCTTTTGGTTTGATTTTATCACTTAGCATCCTTCTATCTATCTATCTATCTATCTATCTATCTATCTATCTATCTATCTATCTATCTATCTACTTCTATTTTCCTGTACCTCTATCTATTTACACTTATGCACTTCACTTCTACAGTATCTGAGCATCTCTGATACAGGCAGAAGTAATAAATGGAATTGTTTTTACTGGCAGAACAAACAGCATCACCAGTCGAGTGTGCTTTCATCCAGGAGTGCTGTAAAACCTTTTTGTTTCAGGACATGACAAATCCAGCCTGAAGGGCTGACCTGTGAGAGTAAATGTAGGCAATGTGGGCAGGGTTTTCTTCTTCCTGCACAAATCCTTGTGTTCAAGCCATGTGAGTGTTCTTCCTTCCTCTTTACAGTATCACAGTATCACAAGGTTGGAAAAGACCTTTGAGATCACTGAGCTCAACCGTACCTGTCCACTACTAAACCACCCCTGAGCACTTCATCTACCCAAGTTTTAAACCCCTCCAGGGATGGTGACTCCACCTCCTCTCTGGGAGCCTCTGCCAGGGCCTGAGAACCCTTTTGGTGAAGAAATTTTTCCTGAGGTCTAATCTGAACCTGCCCTGATGCAACCTGAGGCCATAAGATGTTGAGTTTGATCTACTTTTTATGGGGATGGATACTCCCCATATCTTTTCCTCCTTAACAGGGAACTTTTCAGAGTGAGCAACCGGCAGTCCTGGGTTCTCAGTAGTGAAATGAGCAGCTGACGAATTATGAGTTGCAAATCACAGCTGGACCTGCACCAGCAGAACACACAGCCCTCTCTCCAGCTGGGGATGGAGCACAGGGAGGGCTCCTTTTCTGCTCAGCCATCCATCAGCCCTGAGGTCTCTGCAGGTCTTGAGGGACCAGTAACTAGGGTTGGACAAAAGTGTTTATTTGCCAGATTTAGAAGCAAACAAATCTGCCTGTGCATTTATTTTGACTCAGTAAAGCATTCATGTAGAATTTGGTAAATATTTCAGGCCACTATATATATGTACAAGAGTGGGAGTGGGGTTTCTTTTTGAGAAGCTGAAATTATCTTATTTTGGTGATTCTGCAATGAAGCATTTCAAATGCTTCTGCTGAAAGCATTTTGTCTAGAAATGTAGCTTTCTATAGTTATTTTGAAAGATTTTAAATAGCTTAAAATTAGACATTGACTTTAATGCAAGAATTGGGAGGAAGAATAAAGGAGAAAGATTGAGCAAAGAAAAGTGTCTTAGGAAATGTTACTTCCTTTACAAGAAATTATAGTGAAGCAAATACAGATATTGACAACAGCTGCTGATTTGTCATCCTCAAAATATGGGTGGAGGAAATCCTTTCTGTGGGTGATTCTGTAAATTGCTTTAAGTCCAGCTCTCAGTGTTATATCCAGGCTCTGGTGCACATTTCTGGAGCAAAAAATTCAGCATTGAAATGTTGCACCATCAGCTGTGCTGCTGCTTGGCCCAGAGTTATTCATCTATAGCATCGTCAACAGAAGGAAGGAATCACAGAATCACAGAATGGTTTGGGTTGGAAGGGACCTTAAAGCCAGTTCCACCCCCCGGCCATGGTGGCAGGGACACCTCCCACTGGATCAGGGGGCTCAGAGCCCCATCCAACCTGACTTGAACACCTCCAGGGATGGGGCAGCCACCACTTCCCTGGACAACCTGGACTAGGGCCTCCCCACCCTCACAGCAAAACATTTCTTCCTAAGAGCTCATCTCAATCTCCCCTCTTTCAGCTTCAAATCATTGCCTAAGCCAAGGAGATGGGGTTCTTCTTGTTTGCTATCCCAACAGCATCACAAAGCGCTGTGCAGTTACACAGCCCCTCATCATCTTTGGGGCCCAGTGAGTCTCGCTTTTATCAGGGAGCAAGAGAGACAAGGACTCATCAGGTTGCACCGAGGTGGAAGCAGCAAGCACGGAATTCATCTCTCCGTCAGTGGTCTGCCCTCATGTTTGAGGCTTAAATTCAAAGCAAAAGATGATTTAATCTGAGTGTGGTTTCATTCAAAGCTGAATGACTAAGAAATGTGGAGCATTTTGTTTGAAGCATGTGGGAGCTGCAGCCAGGGGGCCATTTACTCAATTAAAGAATCCAAATGAATCCCTTACCTTTTCATCTCAGCTTCCCTTCACTCTTTAATTCTTTCATCCTCAATGCTGATCCTTTCCAGTCCTGGAGCAGAATGAAGTGGCACTGGCAACTTTTTCCTCCTCTTTCTCCCATAGTCATCAGCACACCTTGCAGAGATGCACACAAGGTGGAAATTGTCCTTCTGCTCCCATCCAAATGGCATTACCTTGGAGTCTCAGCAGGCTTCCTGGCTTTTCAGGTTTGTTTGGATTGACTTGAATGGGGAGTTTTACCAACAAATTCAAAACATGATTCACTGCAGAAAGCGGTGCTGAGAACAAAGATGCTATTGCAGGGCACAGATTCACTAAGTCACTGATATCCTGGTGTCACCCATGCTGTGGGGTGGGCTGACACGAGCAAGCAGTGCTGGGTTATGTTGTTCAAAGTGCTGGAGCTGCATTGACAGCAGGAGCTTCTTTTCAAAGAAAACTTTAAACAAAAATGAGCCAGGCTTTGGGCCAACGCTTGCTGTGACAAACAGCTGCCTCCTCCCTGGGTGGGAAGGCAGATGTACGACAGAAAGGTCCCTGGGTCTGGTATCAGAGGACAGGCGGTTGGCAAGAGTTTCTAGTAATAAAAAAAACCAAACCAAAAAGCAGCATCTCATATCCAAGGAAAGTCTTCCTCGTGGCAACACTGTATTAGAAATATTCCAGTTTATTCTTTTCTGATTTTATTTATTGTAGATTAGACATTAGGAAGAAACATTTTGCTGTGAGAGTGGGGAGGTCCTGGCCCAGGTTGCCCAGAGAAGCGGTGGCTGCCCCATCCCTGGAGGTGTTCAAGGACAGGTTGAATGGGGCTTGGAGTTCCCTGATCCAGTGGGAGGTGTCCCTGCCCATGGCAGGGGGGTGGAACTGGGTGGTCTTTAAGATCCATTCCAATCCAAACTATTCTATGTTTCCATGAAAAATAGAATTGCTTTATAAAAAAAAAGAGAGAATTTCCTAATTCCAAGCACATGTCCTTCCTTATTTGAATCTAATCAATGAGAAATCATTACTCTAGATGAACAGATCTGGGAGTTTCTCATTTTTAAGCATCATGTGCAAACTCCCCAGATTCTGCCTCAGCGCTTTCCAGCCTCCTCCATGGTCAGTCCCTTGGCCTCCCTTCTCCAAAGGCCTCTTTGCTGAAGCCTCCCATGAGGATACTCGCTATCGCCATCAATTAGTGGGGAAAAGTGCTTACTGGACTCATACAGTCTGAATTTAGCCAAAAATTCCTTTTGCTTGAACATGCATGATCTGTCCTGAGTACTCGACTTCCTCAATGGGAATATGTGAGCCTCTGCAGCACTGTGTGCCAGGTAAGAGAGCTCTCAGCAGTCGCTCTGGGAGATTGCTGGCTGCAGGAGTGAGTTAACTCCATTAAATCTGATGGAGACAAAGCAACAGAAAGGATAGAAAGACAAGTACGACCAGCTTGTCAGTCAGCCTCCCTTCCAGGAAAGATGGAGTAGTGGAAAGGGAAGTGGGCAAGATGGGTCTGCCAGCAAAAGAGATTTCACATTGATCATGGTTATTGATTGGGTCATCAAAATCAACATAGAACCACAGAATGGTTTGGGTTGAAAATAACTTTAAATCCCACCTGGTTCCACCCCCCCGCCATGGGCAGGGACAGCTTGCACTGGATCAAGGTGCTCCAAGCCCCATCCAACCTGGCCATGAACGCCCCTAGGGATGGGACAGCTACAGCTTCCCTGGGCAACCTGTCCAGGGCCTCCCCAACCTCACAAGAAAAGGTTTCTTCCTAAGATCTCATCTTTTTCAGCTGAAAACCATTGCTCCTCATCCTATCCCTGCACCCCCTGACAAAGAGCTCTTGATTTTGGCTTATGCCCCTCTGTCCCACCTTTTAAGAAGCACAGTGGATCATGCAGATATTTTTCTAGGAGAAAGTTTCTCAAGCACTACGTGGATTTCTTAGTTAAAATACAAAGATTACGCAGCCTTGAACAGACACCGAGGATGAGATTTTCCCTGGCAGATGTGGATTAATATGTTCTTTAAATTCTCCTGCTCAACTGAGGTTTGCAGAAAAGGATGGGAATGATGTCTCCAGAACGGTGCAAAAATAGTGAAACCTGCCACCCCAACAGGTCAACCAGATGCTCATTTGGTGTCCTTTCTGCTTTTATGCTTTCAACAACCTTGGGTTTCTCTCAACTCTGAGGAGCTCTTTGGCTAAAAGACAACAAGCAAGTGCAGTGTCCTGGGTTGAAGAAGATCCACAGTCCATTATTTAGAACAGTGACTTCAAGGTCTTTGTGTCATTTTCCATGTGAGTGCCCTAAACCATCAGAAGATCAGGTGTCTCCTCCATCTTTACGTTCTTCCTGCACTATGTGTAAGGCATTAACTATTCCTTGGGGCAGAGCTTTGTCAGGCTGTGAAAACCACTTCTCACTCAATTCCTGTGAAGTTTTTCTCCAGAGATCACACGAGGTGACTCCAAAGACAGCGCAAGACGACCAACCTGAACCTGAGGCTCAGAGTGATCAGAAAGGTGAAGGTCTTTGTCATTTTTGGAAAGGATTTTGTCTCAGATGCAGAGGCTCTGCATTGTCTTTTACTCCAAGCAAAAATTAGGTAACTTGTAAATGATACAATTTAATTAATTAATTCCCCATAACATTTCCTTTCGCAGGAAGGCTGGAATATAATAAGAAATATGTTAATGTGCCATTTGCTAATTTTGCTCTTATTCCATCTGGGGACAGTAAGAACTTCTCTGATATGTTTTCAATGTGCTTGTCAGAATTATTAGATCCCGAAGAAGTAAAGCTTCCTGCTTTTTGCCAGTATTTTTTCGTTCTTAGCCCTGAGTCCTCACGTGAGGCAAATCAAGGTAAACAAGGGCTATTTTTTTCCCCAATTAAACCAAGACCATTTCAGCTGCTGCTCATGATCTGTGTTCTCTAGGTATTTGGAGTGAATTTTTGTCATTATTTTTCTTTTGAGATCTTTTCTTGACCATAATTGGTTTCTAAATGTAACCTGAGAGAGTGGCAAACTGAATTTTGTGACTTTAAAGATGGTTATATCTAACCATTACTGCTGCTTATGGACCTAATATCAACCCCTTACCTAACAAGGAAGAAACCAGTGAATCAAATTCTAGAGTGGGACAAATGGTTGAGTCACCATCGATGGAGGTGTTTAAAGAACGAGGAGATGAGTTTTTGAGGGACAGGGTTTAGCGGAGGATGGGTGCAGTTGGACTCGATGACCTCAAAGGTCTTTTCCAACCAGAAGATTCTATGATTCTGTTATTCTATGAAATTCAGGGGTTTGAATATGCAAAGTCTACTTAAGCACAAAGACCCTATCTGGAAACCAGTCACTTTTCTCCTGGAGTTGCTATTTGTCCTCTCTGAAACTGTGGCAGAGTGCTCACACCCAAGAGGTTAATTTTGCCTGATTTCTTCACTAATGAGGGTTCTGAGATGGAGATTCAGAACAACTGAACTAGACACCCACTCTAAACCACTTTCTTGGAGCTGTCTCTCTCCTCTGGCTATAGGCAGAGAGAGTGAGTGAAGTCAGCTGGCAAACCATCTACAACCTCCCACACTTCTTCAATACCAGCTAATACTCCCGATCTGAGATTGTCAAAGTCCCCAAATTTGGGCTCTATGTCTGTCACAATGTTTTCAGAGATTCACATATGCCTCTGGCTCCTGTCCTCCAGGCAACCAGATTAATTTGATAAATTCATACATATTAATTCGTATCCCAGACCATGCTTGGCTCTTTCAACAAGGCGGAGTAGCTAATTAAAAGCGCCTCTAAATCACTGGAGATCTCAGAGAAGAAGACAATGGAGAGATACTTCTGGCTGCATATTCAACACTGGCTTTCCACCTGACTTTGGGAAAGTCATGATGCTTTTCTGTTCCACATCTCTTAAACAGGGATAATGCTCTTGATCTCCTTTCAAAGTGCCTGTCAGCTGTGAAAACAAGACTTTAGAGTCCTTGGTATTTTAATACTTTACCATTTATTTATTATTCTCTGTTTGTTCTGTTCACAAGACATTTGTGAGTTTGCTGGCAGCAGAAATACACAATATAAGCTTTAATATTATAGGGAATTGATGTTGAGGGGAGCCCTGTTACAATGTTGTAGAATCATAGAATGGTTGGATTGGGAAGAACCTTGAAGCCTATCCAGCTCCAACTCCCCTGCCATGGGCAGAATCACCTCCCAACTGGATCAGGGGGCTCCAAGCCCCATCCAACCTGGCCTTGAACACCTCCAGGGATGGAGCAGCCACCACTTCTCTGGGTCACGGCCTCACTGTCCTCATAGAGAAAAATTTCTTTCTAATGTCCAATCAAAATCTTCCCCCTTCCAATTCCCTCTTGTCCAATCACTCCAGACCCTTGGAAAAAGCCCCTCCCCAGCTTTCCTGGAGCCCCTTTCAGCACTGGGAATCTGTTCTGAGGTCTCCCCAGAGTCTTTTCCAAGCTGAACAACCCCAGCTCTCAGCCTGTCCTCATAGCAGAGGTGCTCCAGCCCTCGGATCATCTTCATGGCCTTCTCTGGATCTCCTTTCAGATCATCCTTTCAGATTATTTTTGAAGTTTATTTCTAGGGAAAAAAACCCCAAATCAAAACTCCTGCTTTGTAGAAAACCAGGCTGAACATGGTGCTGGTAGACAACTACCTGGAAAAGAGACAAACCGTTCACGATGACTTAGACTTGGGAGGAAATAATGCACCTAACGAGGGTCAGATGCATCCTCTGAAGCGATTTGTGGCCTTTCCAGATCAGAGAAGGTGTTCTGATACCAATTGCTAAACCACCCAGGTCTACCATATTGTACTTTTTCTAGTGGCTGCTCCCAGCTGTACTAAATATTATTGGGTTTTTTTCAGGCTTTTGCAATGCCAAACCTCCAGCTCAGTGGAACAGATAATGTGTCAGTGCATGTGCAGTTTGATATTTCAGGGAAAACCTTTCCTTGATGCAGCTTGCAATGTGAGACTCTCATTACCCCTGTTACAGAGAGCCAGACAAAGCCCTAACAGAATTATATCACACATTTCTAAAAGTCAGCCTGATTAACCCAGCTGGAACAAACTAACAAGGTAGACGTAGCTAAGATGCCCGGAAGTTTCTCAATTAGAACTTCGTGCACTGAAAATAAAAATGCATCACAAATATCACTTTTCAAAGTAAAAAGGTCATTTTTCTCTTTTGTGAGAGGAAAAGAGTGAAAAAAAGAAGTGAAAAAATCTACAGAGTTCTGAAAACAAATTTCAGGTTTTCCATTCAAAAAAGCTTTTTGCTTTGACATCTGTGTTACATAAATAAGCAAAAGCTTTTCAGAATGTTCAGAAGTGAAATGAAGCTCTTCAAAATCACTGGTATGAAATATTTAATTTATACTTGAGTATCAGTAGTGGATTTGGGAGAGATATTTTAGTTTCCCTTGTTAATTTATGAATTATTCATTTTCCCTTTCTGTTTTGAAGAAGGGCTTTTCTTTTTAATCTTGATGTTTTTCCCTGGAATTAAAAAAAATTAATCCTAATTTAAGAGACACCTTCCTCATCTTATATAATTTTTTAAATGAGGATTAGAAGAAATGCTTTTGCCTTTGGCTTCATGGTATCAGGCTCAGTGCTGGAGCTGCCAGCTGCATCCAGAGCCTGAGTGGAGCAGAAGTTCCTGCCAGACGCTACACTTAAAACTCTATAAATATATGAAATATGAAGCAGTGGAGGATTGCGCGTGGGAGACAACAAGGGTTAACTTGTTCCATGGACTTTATATATTCATTTATTTAATTCATTTTATCAGCTGTTCTGTGTACTAAATTCACTAAATCATTCTAATTACTTATTGATTGGCTGCTGGTGCACTGGAATATCAACATCCCTCTGTCGTCGCTGGCTCGCTTGTTGGTGACAGCACCCATCTGTAAGGGATGGGTGGCTCCTCTGTCCCCCCATCTCCACCAGCCAGCCATCTGATCCGCAGCACAAGCTACCTGAGGTTTTCCCTCGAGAAGTAAGACAGTAACTCCCAATAAAATTATTAGTATTTCTTTATCTACTTTAAGTTTTCTAGCACTGAAGGGTACCATTCAGATTTTGTGACCTGGGATAATATTCCAGAAGCCTTTGGCCAATGGCCTCAGCCACACAGTGTGAATGTTGGGAGTGTCCTGTTCCAGGGCAAGAGTTGGACTTGATGATCCTCGTGCCTCCCTTCCAACTCAGGACATTCTGTGATTCTAAGCACGTTGGGCCTGAGAAGCTTTCCCCTCAATGTCCTCCATCCAGGCAGCCTGTTCCCTAAGCATGGAAAAGGAAAGCTTCATTTCAGGCAACAATAACTATGACATTTGAGACTCTCAATGGTTATTATTTTAGACCTGAGGAGGTGGCAAAGCCCCTGCTTGATTTTCTCCTCAGCTGAGATACCTGAGATGCTCACAGGTTGTGTCCTGAGCAGGTGTCATTTAAAGCATGTTTTATAGTGAATTTCCCCCCTCCATGCAGTGCCTCCATTCAGCAGCTGAGAGACAAGGAGTCCTGGAGAAGGGACCCCACAACCATCCTGGCCTCATCAGTCAGGTTTCTGTCTTTTCAGGGTCAGTCTCAGAAAAAATCTGGGATGTCTCTGCCCTGGCCTGCAACTGCCCTAAAAAAGGTCATTGTGTGACCCCATGTGGCAGCTACAGAAAATCACAGAACCATGGAGTGGTTTGGGTTGGAAGGGACCTCAAAGCCCATCCAGTTCCACCCCCTGCCATGGGCAGGGACACCTCCCACTGGATCAGGGGGCTCCAAGCCCCATCCAACCTGGCCTTGAACACCTCTAGGGATGGGGCAGCCACCACTTCTGTCGGCAACCTGGGCCAGGGCCTCCCCACCCTCATAGGAAAATATTTCTTCCTAAGATCTCATCTCAATCTCCCTCTTTCAGCTCAGAACCATTCCCCCTCATCCTATTCCTACAATCCCTGATGAAGGGCCCCTTCCCAGCTTTCCTGTAGGCTACCTTTAAGTACTGGAAAGAAACCAAAATCAAAGGTAACTAAAGCTGGTTATAAATAAAAATGAGGCCTCCAAGGCCCTTTTCTTTGGTTAGACATCTTGAATTATTTGTACTATGTTAATAAAGTTCATCTAGGTCATCTGAACTCTCTCTCAATCATTCAATAAATTACTCAGTGAGGGGCTGAATTGAACAAAGTTGGGAGATTATTTAAATGTGCTGGTGTGATACAGAAGTAAGAAAAAATTCTATGCATTAGGAAACAAGTGGTGAGGAAGATATGAGAGAGCTGGGTGGGACAGTGGGGACACTGGGGATCAGATACAGGGCGGGAGTGTCTGGAGGGGTCAGCATGACCACCTAGTTCTTGAGATGATCCTTTGAGTAGGAATTGGGAATGTCGTTGGATTGTCTGCCTTGTCAGAACTGGAGGAAGAGACTGTGCCTTCCCTTCTAGGAAAGGAAAAGTCAGTGCTGGGGTCACAGTCTGGGCTTCAAGAACTTCCCCATCCGGACATGGCTCCCTCCAGAGAAATCTTGTCTGTGGTTTTCTCATCACAGTTCTACCACTGGACCTGAATGTGTTGTACATTCAGCCCTTCCAGCCAGTGCCTGTTCCTGGGAGCAGGTGGGAAGACACAGCTCACCCCTTGCTCATACAGTTTCTCTCCCACTCTTGCTTTTTGGCTGAGATGTGCTGCATCTGTTTGCAACACCCCTGGCTCTTCCCTGTAGGATGTCTGGTTGGTGCCAAAACTTGGATAATTAAGAAAAGAGGGGAAGGGTTTGATAAAAGTGATGTCTTTTCTGTCTGAGACAGAGTCCAGTCCTTCAGAAATCTGTTTGGGTGATAGAGGAAAGGAGAGAGAGTGTAAAAAAATGATACCAAGCAGAAAGACTGAGTCAGCATCATGCTAGGAGAGCCAAGCATCTGCTGATCACGGCATTCCTTTAGGAGAATGAAAATCCAGGTTTAAAATCATCTTATGCCTGTATCAGATATCCTGTATATATAATTCCTCAAAAATTGTAACAAGTTCTGGAATGTTCCTGAAATGCTTCTCTTAATCCTTCTACACGTAAACGATCCGGAGCTGCAGGTTTTAAAATGTTTGACTTGAATAGCTGTTGTTTAACATCCTCTTTAATTATATTGAATTCTTTCTGTACAATCAAAGATTGCTTTGGGGCATTGGAAAGTGAAGTATTTCATTATCCTTGTAGGAAATGAGTACATCATCTGAATTCTTTCCAAACGCAGAACTGAAATATTTATTGACTTTTTCTGCTTGTTCTGCGTTGCAAGTCTGATTTTCCATCCTCTCTGGTTCTGGACCCATTGGAACTGATTCAGTCAGAAATGTTTAGGCTCAAGTCAACGTGCTCTCAGCAGCAAAACAAATGTGTTTGCTTTTTGTGCCATGCACTTTCTTCCCTAGGAAGAATGTCTCCTGGCTGGTGATGCCGTGCTGAATGTCCCCCAGGACACGGTTGTCCTCTTGGCTTCACAGGGCACTGCTGGCTGAGGTCCAACTTGCCATCAGCCAGAACCTCCAGTTGTTTCTGAGGGCAGACTTTTGTTCTTCATAGAAGAGGGTTTTAAGGAACAAGTGGGGCAGACAGCTCCTGCCATCAGGACTCATCTCCTTGTTTGTGATCACTTCTGTTTGCAAGGGCTTTAGCTCCCATCTGTCTGAAAAATGTGAACTATTCCCACACTCCCCTGCTCTGAAAAACACAAACTGCTTTGTAATGACTTTGCCTCCTCCTTTAACAGTCAATTTTTCCGCTCATTGCTTCGGTTTGGCCCCCATCCTTCTCTTCAGTATAAGAAGAGGCAAAACAAACACTTTGGTATTTGTTCTTAATATCTCTTTGACACTTGTTTCACAGGAGCCTGGGAGCTGTCACAGCCACAAAGCACAACGTCAAATTAACATTTTTTTTTTCTGAAATGGTAATTATACCCTTTTGTGCTGTGCTGAGCTTGTGGTTTTTTGAAGTGTAAATGCACAAGTTACATCGAAGTTGCATTTCTGAGGCATCATTGGGGGGCATTTGTCTAAGTGCTCAGTGAGAAGACTTCTGCAGTGCTGGTGGCCATCAAGCTGAACATAACCCAGCATCTCTCTTTGCAGTAAAGAAGGGCAACAATGTCTTGGGTCACATTGCAAAGGGCATTGTCAGCAGGTAAAGGCATTAATTCTTCCTCTCCGAGATCCATCTGGAGTCTTGCACCCAGTTCTGGGCTCCCCAGTCAAAGATAGACATGGATGTGCTGGAGTGAGTCCCGCAAGGACTACGAAGATTTTTGGGGGATGGGAGCATGGCAAATGAGGAGGAGCTGAGCACTGGGATTTTTTAGTGTAGAGAAGAGGTGCCTCAGGGGATCCATCAATGAGTATAAAAGCTTGATGGGCAGGAGCAAAGAAAACAGAATTTTCAGGAGTGCCCAGTGAAAAGAGAAGACACAATGGGTAGAAATCAAAACACAAAAAATTCCATTCAAACACAAGAACTTTTTCTTTTGTGAGGGTGGCTGAACATTGGGTCAGGCTGCCCAGACAGCCTGGGCCCCTCACTCGAAGAAGGACATTGAGGGGCTGGAGCGCATCCAGAGAAGGGTGACAAGGCTGGGGAAGGGGCTGGAGAACAAGTCCTACGAGGAACGGCTGAGGGACCTGGGGTTGTTTATCCTGGAGAAGAGGAGGCTGAGGGGAGACCTCATCACTGTCTACGGCTGCCTGAAAGGAGGCTGTGGCAGAGCCAGTGTTGATCTCTTCTCTCCAGTGACAGGGGGTGGAACAAGGGGAAATGTCCATGAGTTGTGCCAGGGGAGGGACAGACTGGGTATCAGGAAGAATTTCTTTACCAAAAGGGTTCTCAGGCCCTGGCACAGCTGCTCAGGGAGGGGGTGGAGTCACCATCCCTGGAGGGGTTTAAAAAATGGGGAGATGAGTTTTTGAGGGACATCATTTAGTGGAGGGTGGGTGCGGTTGGACTCAATGATCTCAAAGGTCTTTTCCAACCAGGTGATTCTATGATTCTATGACTGGTTTTGGGGTCTCAGAACCCAGCTAGACATAGGTCTGAAAACCCAGCTGTACTTGACTCTGCTTTGAACAGGTGGGTTTGGCTAGATGATATCCAGAGGGTCCTTCACATGTTCTCAAGAGGCTTAGAGGGAGCAACCACAATGGTGTCAGAGTATGAGTGCTGCCTAAGCAGTTAAATCCTCTCTGCACTAAGGAAAGTATTTTCCTTTTCTACTGGCATTGGAAACACTTGCCTTTCCAACCCTCACAATCAGCCAGTCCCCTCAAGGTAAGGGATGCTTAGGGCCCTGCCCTGTGTAGCTTCTTCTGCTGTGATGTGTCCAAGGGAATGCATGGAAATTGCGTTGGTCGAGCATTGGAAGAGGCTGCTCAGGGCAGTGGTGGAGTCTCCTTCCTTGGAGGGGTTCAAAAAGCGTGTAACCATGGCATTTCATGACACGATTTAGTAGGAACGGTGGAGTTGGGCTGATGGTTTGACTGGATGAGCTGAGAGGTCTTTTCCAACCTTAATGATTCGATGACGTGGTCATGCAACCCTGAAGCTTAGCGCACTTTTCTCAAAGAATAATGTGTATGCAAAAATTTCTGGTTTACCTTATGAAAGTTGAAGTTTTCCTAAACCCTGGGTTGAAAGCCTTCTCAGTTGATGTAGGGAATTATTTTATGAAAGTTAAATGGTTAAACTGGGCCACCTCTCTTTGGATCCACTCGTATTGTGTGTTGTGGGGCTGTAGTTATCCAGCAGAGAGGTGCTTAGATCTTGCTGTAAGAGAGTAAGAAAATGATGGGACAAACACAAATGTTTGACTGAAAGGAGATTTATTTTACCAGCCTGCATCAGGATTTGCATCCCTTCTCTGATGGAGGTCTTCCTCTCAGCAGGAAAGCTGCACTTGCGGCCAGCTTCCTGCAGTTTGGAACATTTTGAACATCAAATTCTCTTTCCTAAATGCTGCTCGATGATTTAATAGCTTTTTACTTTAGGTAATTTTTTTCTGTTAGGATGTTTTTTAAAATGGTTTTGTAAGAAGTGGAGTCCAGAATTAGAAGCAATATTTAGGTAATAACAGCGATTGCTCCAAACCATTAAATGGAAGAGCTAATACAGAGTTAAAAGGCACTTTATATCTGCACCAGGGCATCCCAGTTCACCTGATTTCTCTGGGCGCTTTTCCTCCTACCATCCTGACTTATCTCATCAACAGCTTAATTAATTCAGCTTTCTTACTGCCAACTTGGGAACACAGAGGCTCTGTCTCTGTTGTCACCACCTCTATGGGTCTTGATTACACTTCAGGTCACACTCCCTTCTCATCCAGACCACAGGGCTGTTAATTAATGTTATTCCAGCAGGAGCTCTGGGCAAGGAACCCCACTTGTAAGGAGCAGTTGAGCTCAAACATGACACCTGCACATATGGGGCTCCAGAAACACTAAGAAGAGAAAGTCAACAGTATTCATGGTTGCATCAAAAGAAGTGTGACCAGCAGGGTGAGGGCAAGGATTCTCCCCCTCTACTCCACTCTTGTGAGACCCTGTGAGCTCGAGTCCTGTGTCCAGTTCTGGGGTCTTCATCATGGAAAAGACATGGATCTATTGGAGCAAGTCCACAGGCGGCCACAGAGATAATCCAACGGCTGGAGCCTCTCTGCTATGAGGACAGGCTGAGAGTTGGGGTTGTTCAGCCTGGAGAAGGGAAGGCTCTGGGGAGACCTTAGAGCAGCCGCGCAGTACTGAAAGGGGCTCCAGGAAAGCAGAACACCTTCCACCAACTCTTGCTGGTGGATTGTCGTGATTTATAAGTATCCACAGCTCCAAAATGATGTCCTTTCGAAAATGGCTCAATGGAAATTAAATGTTTAGCTAAGATTCAATAAAAATGGGATGATACAGCACAGTGCCTGCAGGGACAGGGGCTGCATGCTTTCATTCAGTCTCTGGTCTCATCAACACACAAGCACTGACTAGAAATCCATCATCACTTCAAGGAGAAGGTAGTAGAAGACACTTGATGAGGTAGAACAGACAAAGCCATTAACCTGAAGAAACAGACTGATGCTCTCTTCCTGCTGAAGCCTATCAGAACAGACATCAAGAGGCACAGACACCTCCTGGTCGCAATCTCTAATCATGCAGAAGGAAGATATCGTTGCACAGCACTAGACTCGTTATTTCAGTAGCAACAGGCTTGAAGGAGAGCATCTCTTGCCTACCTACAGTCCCTGTAAGGCCTCCATCAATTTAATCTCTTCAAGGCTGGTACTCACAACAACTCTGTGAAGCTGAACAGTGCTGTCAGTCTCACATCAGAGCAGGCAAATGAAGTGCCTGCGTTCCTTCAAACACTTTTTCTTCCTGCTGTGGCTGAATGTACAAACTCAGAGTACAATAGAAGGAGAGCTGCGCCACGGCACAGAGAAGGGCCTGTAGCTGAAACGGGAGAGGTGGGAAAGCCTCTAATGTTCCACTTTGTGATGGGGATTTCTACTCTAGCAGAAGGACATTTCAGGACAGAAGCTGGAGACTGAATCATAGAATCATGGAATGATTTGGTTTGGAAGGGCCATCAAAGCCCATCCAGTCCCAAACCCCCTGCCACAGGCAGGGACACCTCCCACTGGATCAGGGGGATCAAACCTGGCCTTGAACACCTCCAGGGATGGGGCAGTCACCACTTCCCTGGACAACCTGGGCCAGGCCTCCCCACTCTCACAGCAAAACATTTCTTCCTAAGATCTCATGTAAATCTACCCCATATGACAGAGTCACAGTTGCTAATTATTAATAACACCCTGTAATGAAGGCTAACAGTGTGTCTCTGGAGGGAGGGAAAGAGTTCTGTAACTTTTGGGTCCATCTATGTCATTATTACTATTACTATTACTATTACTATTACTATTACTATTACTATTACTATTACTATTACTATTACTATTACTATTACTATTACTATTACTATTACTTATTACTACTATTCATTTTGAGGGTGTGGAGGCCCTGACCCAGGTGGCCCAGGGAAGTGGTGGCTGCCCCATCCAAGGAGGTGTTCCAGGCCAGGTTGGATGGGGCTTTGAGCCCCCTGATCCAGTGGGAGTTGTCCCTGCCCATGACAGAGGGGTGGAACTGGATGGGTTTTGAGGGTCCTTCCAACCCAAATCATTCTGTGATTCTATGTTTCTATGATTATTTAGCAACAAACTTGAGGTCTCTTGATCAGACCAAGACATGTAAACTGCCCCTTTCAGCCTCTGGTAAAGCAGGATATATCTTTTCTCCAGTTCCATCACCTCTTTCTACCCCTACTTCACTGGCTTTTTAGGAAGGCATTAAGTCCATGACCCAATGTGCCTTCACTGTTACCACTCTTCTCTTGTGATACTAAAGCTCTGTCCAATTTGCTCTGCCATTCCAGTCAGGCATGAAAAATCCTTACAGAATAAATTTGTTTATTCATTCTTGAAGTCTCTGGGGATAAAAACGTTCTCCAGGGCTCAGGGGTTTTCTGTTCCTTTCAGCTCTGTCCACACCGATGAACCAAAGGAATCTGTTCTCTGACTTGTGATGATCAACGCAAGAGTAGAATTAGATTCCTTTGGGAGATGTTGTTTATCAGAGATAAAGCTTTGTAAAATACTTTGCCCAAGGCTGAAAGAAAACTCATCTATTGAGCATTGAGAATGCTGATGAAACATGGTCTGTTTAATTGCACTCCTGACCCATCCTGTCCTCTCTCTTCTTCTCTGTTGAACCATGATTACTGCTTCCCTGGCTCCGCACATCTCAGCCTGCCATGTCATACCAAGCCCATGATGTGACACAAGGGAATAGGAGGTGACAGGGTAGGAACAGCCTGATGGGCTGTGAGACTGGCAGCAGAGGTGAAGTGAGTTATTTTAGGATAGGATGCCAGCAACTGACAGATGATGGAAACCAGACATGACAGATGAAAGGGCCAAGCTGCTGTTTTCAGCCTTGGCAGGGGAACTTATTGACCTTTAAAGATGCTTTGGCACATCCCTCACTGCTGAGTCACAGTGACCCAGATGTGAATGGGTTGATCTCACTGCTTGTAGAGGAAGGACACTGTCACATTTAAGGCACAGTGTGCTGGAAAAATAGTTCAAACCTTGACTGTTCCATTGGCCTGCATTAAGCCCAGGACCAAGATGCTCCAGGCTGGAGTCACCTCAGATCTAGATGCTGAGCAGATGTCTAAGACAATAATTTCAGCTCCTCTCTAGTCAAGAGAGACAAACATGCCCCAGGGGTGGAACAGCCCATTGCAAGACAGACATCTGAGACACCTGGAGATGAGCACTGTCTGGCTCTCCTCCACCTCCACACAGGCTGAAGAGCTGTGCGTGTGTGGTGGAGGACAGGTGACTTGCATAGATGGAGACATTTAACAATCAGGTGTCAAATGTTAAGTGAGGTGAATCCCACCCTTTGTGTCTCTGCATGACATCTCCAAAAAGGCATGAATAAACCCTTTTGCCTCGATTTATCATGAACAATCTTTAAAACCTACTTGTGTTGCACAACGCTTATTTGGAAGCACAGACTGAGCCATGGGTTTCAGATGAGATTTTTTTTTTTACTTCAAGGTGGAACTTTGAGTCTCACAGAGTTTGGAGTAAATCCTTACTGTCCTGACCTGTCTTTTGAGACCCAGTGAATCCACTCTTCTCCCGCTTTAAGGAGGAGAAATTTCCTTGCAGTCAGTAAAAACCATAAGTGGTGAAGTAGGGATTACATTTAGGTCGGGAAGCTCTTGGAAATATCCAAAGCTTAAGTGAAATCCTAGAAAACTTCAATAAAGCAAAGGCACACAGGATCTCTATGACATAATTCAGTTAAGGTTGTTATCTAAGACAAGCTACCCAGGGCCATGGGGGTTTGCTGGTAGACCTAGAAATCTATTTATCTTCTGGCATGAAACAATTCCTTTGACTGATAGTTGTATTTATACAATCACAATACAACTTCTGCAGATGCTGTTGAGACCATATATGAGACCATATTATAATACTCAAGTCTGCCCAGGGGTAAAAAGGATTTTCCAGAGATTGTCAAAGTGTATGACCTTTATGATATTGTTCCTGCTAACCATAGCAAGTTTCTATTGACACATTTCATTTCAGTTCCATTCTAAAAATGAACTGCGAGGAGTTCCCCTTTGCCAGTGTCGTGTTTGCCAAGTCATACTGCAAAGTGAGAGCCCAAGGTGTTTCCCAAATGGACAACTTTGTGCTTAGTCTTAACGAGGGAAGCTCCGTCCATCTGTCTCTGTAAATTATGCTAGGACCCAAGGGAATGGCAGGAAGATGTGCCAGGGGAGGGTCAGGTTGGACATCAGGAGAAGGTTTTTCACCCAGAGGGTGGTGGAGCTCTGGAACAGCTCCCCAGGGAAGCAGTCACAGCCTGACAATATTCCAGAACCATCTGGCCAACGCCCTCAGCCCCACAGGGTGAATGCAGGCACAGGAGTTGGACTTGATGATCCTTGTGAGTCCCTTCCAATTTAAGACATTCTATAATTCTATGATCCTTTCCATTCCAATCCATGGGAGAGCTGTGCACCCAGTCCTAATACTAATACTGCTTGTCAATCCAGACCTGCAGCATGAACAATCCATCTCCTGCGCCTTCCCAGAACAGTAATGCCACTTCAATTTAGCAGCATGCCAGGAGAAACTTTTAGCTGTGACAAGGTATGATTGGGGGATTTTTTATACTTAGTGAAAAGGAAGGAGAGAGCACCTGCCTCCTGAAGTCTGCCTGGCATCTTATTTGTAATAGATCTCAGGAGATAACATCCTTTTCTGTACGTGCTTCCCAGAACTTCTCAATAAAGCCCTACTGAGTCCTTCCCAAGGGGATGTTTGTGCACAGTCAAATGTCTCCCCATGATAAGAACTTGTGAGTGTGTTGCAGTTTTAAGAGAGAGGAAGATCCCAGGGTTAAAGAGCCAAGCAGCAGCTCTCCACTTGGCAGCAGGACGAGGTTCCAGCACAGTGAAAAGCCACATTTCATTGCTCTTCAGTTGTGGGGGTTGGTTTTATCTTGCTTTGCCAGCTGTGCCCACAACCATGTGAACTTGGAATCACTGGCTCCAGACTGAAAAGTGCTTTTACAGTTGCAGACAATGACTACTGAGTTATCAACCTCTGGCTGTGAGAGCCCAACCTGTTTGCTGGCAGGTGACCAAAGTGTTGTAAAGGGTAAAGATTCTGCTTCTCCTCTCATATTCAAGGGGTTTCGGGTAAGACTGACAGCACAGCATGCAGCAAAGATGGACATCCCACCCTCAATGAAGAACAGAAAGAAACTGATTTGTAGGTGTGCGCTGAAGCCTTGTGGTGTGGCTTTTACATTGAAGCCTGAGATCTGGCTATTCCTGCAACAAAGCAGGGAAGAGAGTGTAAGGGACCCCTGCAGACTTCTTCCCTGCTAACTCTTACTCAAACATTACCCACAGTAGTCCAAATGCAGTTTATTTGATATATATTGTCCCCGTGTTTCTGGTTTTACAAGGAGATATTATTGTGTTTTCTCTTTGAAAGATGACTGAGACATATTTATGCCTCTCTCTGGGGGTTCCACATGGGATGTATGGAGGATCATGTGTAGTTAATATGTTTTCTAAAATGAAAAATCTTCCCTTGGGCTTCAGTAAACATTTGAAATGAGTTAGAGGAGGATTGGGAGTACAATATTAGCTGTATTATTGCTTTGTTAAATTGCTGCTGGAGGAGACAAAACTCTTCTTTGTCATGTGAAAAGAAAATACAGTAATCATAAGTATTAGCTCTGTATACACTATAGAGAAACCCAGGGCCAGAGAGTGAAAACATGGAAATGTATATTGGCTCTGAAATCTCTATCATTTTACACCTCAAGGCCTATGTTCAGTTTTGGTCCCCTCAGCACAGGAGACATTGAGGGGCTGGAGTGCATCCAGAGGAGGGGAAAGGAGCAGGGGAAGGGTCTGGAGCCCAGAGGTTATGGGGAGCAGCTGAGGCACCTGGGACTGTTTAACCTAGAGAAATGGAGGCTGAGGGGAGAGCTCATTGCTCTCTGCAGCTCCCTGAAAGGAGGTTGTAGCAAGCTGGGTGCTGGTCTCATCTCTCAAGTAACAAGTGATAGAATGAGAGGAAGTGTCCTCAAGTTGTGCCAGGGAAGGTTTGGATTGGATATTAGAAAAAATTTCTTTACTGACAGAGTTGTGAAGCACTGGCTGAGGCTGCCCAGGGCAGTGGTGGAGTCTCCATCCCTGGGGGGAGGGGGCGTTTCAAAAAATGTGTAGATGTGGTACTTTGGGACACGGTTCAGCAGGCACAGTGGTGTTGGACTGAGGGTGGGACTGGATGATCTCAGAGGGGGGTTTTCCACCCTTAATGGTTCTGTGATTTAAATCCTGCTGCAGCATTGGAGGTTTATAATCACTGCAGCATCTCTGTGGAAGCTTTTAAGAGTGCGGGGGGGACACACTCAGGCGGGAATGAAGTATTACCAGGGCAGGATACAGGAATACGAGAGCTTGACTGAAAACTGGGTGACAGGAGGCTGCTGGGTCTACAGAGCTGCATGTATGGTTACGTTTGTGTGTGTGTGTTCATGTATATATAACAGATTCTTTGCTGCCATCTTCTCCTGGACAATTTATCCCCCACTGGCAGCATAATTTTGCCCCCTCCTCTCTCAGCATGTTTGATTCCTCACCACTGTGCTCTGTTGAACAAGGAAAGATGCCTTCAGCATCACAGAAAATGCTGCCGTGGCAGAGGGCTTTTTTAAAATTTTTGCTGGCTTGCTTAGAAGAAAAACAATGCTGGAAGCAATGGATTTTTAAGTCCTAATTTTGCTTCTTGATTAAACATTTAAAAGATTGCATAGGTTCGACAGAAGACCAGACTCTCTATTAGGTTGCAGTTGCATTAAATGTACCAAGTTAATTCAGCCCTGGCTGCCTGCCAGGAACGAGCATATGATTTGCTTTAGCGACAGCCTAAAATCAAGTTTTTAAAACAAAAATTCAGAATAATCCACTTTAATTGGGTTAATTTTTTTTAAAGAATATTGAAGAAATTAATTGTATCTAAGTTATGCCCCACTGAGTGAATGGGAAGCTGATATTGTTGTCGATGATTCAATTCCAACTCTGCCTCTGTGTGCAGCGCTAACAGTGAGGAAATACTGTATAAAAATGGTTTTCCCAAAGCTAAATGAGAACTTGAGCTAATTTATGGGAAAACTGGTAAGAGTTAGGTGTAGTTCTGCATAGTAAATTTGTTCAAAACCCAGCACCCCGGTGTGGGCTGAAGTGAGATGGTTCTGCTCTGTCCACATATGCGATGGAGTGTGGGTGCGGAGGAGCTCAAATCTGCCTCACATTACTGGGCTTTAAGTGAGCAACTGCAGAAGGATGGGCAGTGTCTCACCTGATGTGGAGCCTGATAATACAAAGCTTACCTGTGAGCATTTGCACGTCGGAATATTTTGAATGAGATCTCCTTGGAGCTACACCGTGCCCTGTGTTGGTGCCTGGAAGAACGGGTGGGAAATGAGCAACCTGATCAAGTTGAAGGTGTCCCTGCTCGCTGCAAGGGGTTGGGCTGGATGACCTTCTTGGTCCCTTCCAACCTAAGCCATTTCATGATTCTACGATTCACAGAATGATTTTAGTTGGAAAAGATCTTTAAGATCATCAAGGTTTTGAGCCCCCTGATCAAGGGGAAGGTGCTCCTGCCCATGGCAGGGAGTTGGAACTGGATGGGCTTTGACGTCCCTTCCAACCGGAACCATTCCATGACGCTCTTCTAGAGTCACACAGGCCAAATGCCCATATAATGAGTTTGCAGGACTTCAGGCTCTCTGTAAATGGGCAGTTTAAGTGCTATCGCCATAGAATTTAGTCTCAAAGTGTAGCTAATCTAATCAAAGTGGAGGCAGGATGGGACGTTGCACTTTATTTATGGACTAATTTCAACCTCTTTCTGTGATCATTATCTAAACTGTTCCTTCCTTTAAATCAATTGAAATTGCTCTTTTATTGCAAACCAGAATCAATGCAATTCACTCTTCCTATTCATCCAGCTTTCAGGATTAAAAGAAAAGGAAAAAAAGAAAAATAATAACAATAAGTGAAGCAAGAAAAAGGGAAAATCTGTGAAAAAATAGTAAGGGTTTTATTTATGAACATAGACTTATAGAATGGTTTGGGTTGGAAGGGACCTCAAAGCCCATCCTGCCCTCAAAGGCATGGGCAGGGACACCTCCCACTGGACCAGAGGGCTCAAAGTCCCATCCAACTTGGCCTTGAACACCTCCAGGGATGGGGCAGCCACCACTTCTCTGGAAAACCTGGGCCAGGGCCTCTCCGCCCTCATTCTGAAGAATTTTTTCCTAATGTCTAATCCAGATCTTCCCCCTTCCAATTTAAAGCCATTCCCCCTTGTCCTGTCACTCCAGGCCCTTGGAAAAACTCCCTCCCCAGCTTTCCTGTAGCCCCTTTCAGTCCTGGGAGGCTGCTCCAAGGTCTCCCCAGAGCCTTCTCCAGGCTGAACAACCCCAAACCTCTCAGCCTGTCCTCATGTGGGAGATTCTCCAGCCCTCAATCATCTTTTTAACCTCCAATGTACCTGGTCCAACAGAGGCTGTGCTGCCATAAATGCTGTGCCTGTACATGGACTGTTCAGGAATTCTAGAAGAATTATTCTGCTCTCAGTACGGAATATCCTGGCATAACATTAACTCCCCTTTGCTGTTCACACTAGCAACCCTGCAAACTGAAGTTATGCCTAATTCATTATTTTTATTCCCATTGTTTGCGTGGAAATAGTTTGTGGAACAGATTAGTGAGCTGAATTGATGTAGGTGATGGCAATTATAGGTTAGGAACCCTGTTGTAGGATCCCCTCTTCTCTACACATGGTAGAGAGAAGGCACCACGAGTGTGAGGAAAAAGGTGTCTCAGAAACGTGCTGTCACATTTGTGAATCACCTCAGGACATATCAGCCTTCAGGCACACTCAGAGCTATAGGAAATCAATATTTAATACAGTTCATTTAAAATTCACAGACACTGAGGTGTTGGGAAAGGAGTAGATTAACATTCACTATATACCAAAATCACTGTTCTCCAAGATCTTTAACTCCACATCCTCTGGAAACAATGATTTATTACTTCAAGTATGTGAAGAAGGAAGGGAAAAGAGGTGGGAGTTGGAGGTTTAGAGATTTTTAAATTTTTTATTTAGTTTATTTAAGTGATATGGCCTTTTCCTCCATGTGTCAAATTGTGCTACAAGGTTTGTGGGTGGATCTCTGCCACACAAGTGTGGTCAGATAGATATAAGCATGTTGTATAATCATAGAATGTTCTCAGTTGGAAGGGACCCACAAGGACCATCGAGTCCAACTCCTGTCCCTGCATAGGACACCCCAATATTCACACCGTGGGGCTGAGGGCATTGGCCAAATGCTTCTGGAATATTGACAGGCTGTGACTGCTTCCCTGGGCAGCTGTTCCAGGGTTCCACCACCTGGTGGGGGAAGAACTTCTTCCTCATATCCAATCCAACTCTCTCCTGGCACATCTTCCTGCCATTCCCTCCAGTCCTATCACAGGTCACCAGAGAGCAGAACTCAGCCCCTGTTTCCCCTCCCTCCATGTGACTGTATCAGCTTGGTGCAGGGTTCCAGAACCATGTTGCTCCAAGCTTTATCACCTTGAGGTGATAAAGTCTTCAAAGTTCTCTCTATGGGAGGTGGCTTCTCTTGGTCAACATTATGAGTGGAAAAGGAACCTGGGACACACAGGGGTCTACTGTGCCAACCACCCTTCATGGTCAGTGGAGAGATGCAAGCACTTCCAGGGCATCTTTAGTTCCTCTAAACTCACTTGGATGAATCCTGCCTGTTTCTTTCTCTTGGGGTTGAAAGGAGTTGAGAGTGACAGCTGAGGACGTCAGCTGTATAATTACTGAATGTGAGGTGACGAGAGCCCCACCAACACAACTGCTCCTCACGTAGAGGCAGGGAGGTTGGATTCCCACCATCCTTGTCATGGAGGAGTGGGCTGTGCTGTGTGTTCACATGGACCTGGAATGTGACCGGACACAGTGCCCGAAGTCAGGCTGTAGGAGAACAAAACACATATGCAAGGCAAAGAATGAGACAAGACTTTATCTTTAGAGAAAGATGATATTTTTAGATTAACTCCTCTTTCCCCTGGAAGACTCGTATTTAGATTGAGCAAAGCATTTTAAATAATACTGTCAAATAAAAAGTCAGTGGATCATCCAGTTAAAAAAAATCACCCAGAATGACATAAAAAAATTGAAGAAGTTACAGTATTTTCTGTTGACATTTGCAGAACACGGAGCTTTGATTTTTCTATTTCTGTTCAAAATACACTCTGAATTTGTTAAAAAAAAAGAGGTATTGAAAAGCTGCAGCTGCAAACAAAACATTTAATTTTGGCCTTTGTGAAATTGAATGCTTCTCTTCCATGTTTTCATGCTGTTGGGTCTTTTTATTTATTTTATTTTCCATACTGAGTATCTCAGAAATATCTGAAAATAGTTTCCCTCGCAAATTGTGTCCCTCCACCCCTGACCAACAATTTTATGTCTGATTTTCTTGTGGGAGAAAAATACAACCCAAAATGAAACAGGTGTTAATCTGGCTTTGTCTGGTAAAAAAATCTTGACCCAATAGGTTATTCAAAATGTGATGCATCTGCAAATTAAACAATTCCTTTCTCATTGAAGAAGCCATCAACAAAACGATTAGGAGTTGTGCAGTGCATGTTCCTCCTTCTGAGCCTCCTTTCTTCCCTACCCTCTTCATTCCTCCTGAAAGCCTTGTGTCACCTACAAGCCGGCAACAAATAAAAGCCATCAGGATTGAGCAGTGGGTTCTGTCAGGTTTTCCTCTGCTCGCTCTGGAAGCTTTGTTTTAAGAGTGGAAGGGCACACCTGGGGATGAGTAGCAATCAAGTTATAGCTCTGAGGAGCATTAGGTACCTGGCAGAGTGGACCTGCTCCTTCCCACAGCAATTATAGGATCACAACACATTTTAGGTTGGAAGGGACAACAAAGCCCATCCAGTCCTATCCCCCTACCATGGGCAGGGACACCTCCCACTGCATCGGGGGGCTCAAAGCTCCATCCAACCTGGCCTTGAACACCTCCAGGGATGGGGCAGCCACCACTGCTCTGGGAAACCTGGGTCAGGGCCTCCCAGAAAACCTCACAAGAAAACATTTCTTCCTCTAAGAGCTCATCTCAATCGCCTTCTTTCATCTGAAAACTCTTTTCCTTGTTCTATCCCTACGCTCCTTGATCAAGAGCCCCTCCCCAGCTTTCCTGGAACCCCTTTCAGTCCTGGGAGGCTGCTTTAAGGTCTCCCTGGTTCCTTCTCTTCTTCAGGCTGAACAACCTCAGCTCTCTCAGCCTCTCATATGAGAGGTGATCCAGCCCTCGGATGGTCTCTGTGACCTCCTCTGGACTTGCTCCAATGGATCTATGTCCTTCCTGCGCTGTGGACTCCAACAGTGGACACAGAGCTCCAGGGGAGGTCTCATCAGAGCAGAGTAGAGGTGAAGAATCCTCTGCCTCTCCCTGTGGCTCACATTTCCTTAGACTCATCCAGGACAACGTTGACTGTATGAGCTGCGAGCACTTGTTGCTGGCTCATGTTGACCTTCTCCTCCCCCAGCACCCCAAGCCCTTCTCTTCAGGGCTGCTCTGAGTGTCTCGTGTCTCTCTGATGTTGCAGTTAAAGGTGTGCAGTTGTGACCCCAGGGGATGAGGCTGCCCTGTCCCTTGCTGACCAGTATTGTTATCTCCTTTCTTTGGGTCCATTGTCTTAGATTCATAACTCTTTTGCTAGGGATGAAAGAGGTTTATCTGTTGCAGTAGGGGCTCTTATCCAGCTGCAGTGCTCCTATTCAGAAATTATAACAGTACTAAGAAACAGGAAGGCTGAGCTAGAGTTTGTTTACTGTTATGTTCACAGCTAATTTTATCTGATTTACAGCACTGCCGTCTCTCCTGAGAAGACTTGGCCCTATTTCTGTTCTCCCTTAGATGTATTGGAACTATTTGGACATTTCTGTTCAAACACAGTAACGCTAAAGTTGTTTTCAACCCTACCAGTGGTCAAATAACAGCCACCGTTGAGCTCAGCCAAGGCTTGTATCTTCAGCTTGCCAAATGTGTTACTCACAAATCTGTTCTTTTCTCATTCCTCCACCTGTGATGCTGCTGGTGATAGAACAGAACTTTTTTAACTCTTGTGCCTCACTGGTTGTTATTGACTTGGCAATGCAGGCAAGTCAGTCTCAAGAAGGTATGAGTTGGCCAACACACCGTCCTCACAAAACCCTGATGCTGAGCTCTTCTCTTTTGCAATCTATGATAGGACTGGAGGGAATGGCAGGAAGATGTGCCAGGGAGGGTCAGATTGGATATTAGGAAGAGATTATTCCCCCAGTGGGTGGTGGACCCCTGGAACAGCTCCCCAGGGAAGCAGTCCCAGCACCCAGTCTGCAGCATTCCAGAAGCATTTGGCCAGTGCCCTCAGTCACACAATGTGAATGTTGGGAGTGTCCTGTGTAGGAACAGGAGCTGGACTCGATGACCCTTTTGGGTCCCTTCCAGCTCGGGTGATTCTACGATTCTGTTGCTTCCCTTCCCTAAGGGCTACAAGGACTGGAATGACCTGAGAAAACTGGTTAGAAACTAAGCCAGGCTCCTGCACACTTGAGAACAGCTCCTTTTTGGTTGTACTGACTCCTACATGAATAACATCATTTAGAGGCTGAAGAAAGACGTGCCCAGAAGACCTCTGAGATGTCCCATTTTTAAACTATTTACCTTAAAATCCTTATTTGGATCAGACATAAATCTATGGAAGTATAAGAATGACTTCTAGCCAGTTCTCAGGCTTCCTGGGGAAGGTGACAAGGCATTAGTTATTTTGCTGCCTCCAGCCCTGGTCAATAGTGCTGTCATCCTGGGTTAGGGGAAGCTGGAGATATCTCCCAAGCAGTGGTTCCTAAACCGTAGTCCTCCAATGAGTAGCTTGAGAAATTCTAAGTGGTTTGCAGATCCACGTTGAATTTTTCACAAAGTATGCTGAAGGGGATGTCCAACAGTCCTCAGACCAATCTGAGGACCAACATGGCTTGAAATAGTGCAAAGAGACATCTCAAATGGCCTTCCTGATTTAGGTTTTCCTTGCCTATGGAAATAGAAGTAGTGCTTGCATATAAACAAATGGTTTCTTAAAATGTTTATGAACTCTCCTGTGGTGTTTGCTCTACTCCAGGATTCAGAAACAAGCCCAAACTGCAAAGCTTGTGTGCATCTGTGTGTATAAAACTGGGCAGGCCCTACAGGCGTCGTAGCACTGTTGTTATTGCTGTCCTACCTTTGCCTACAGAGCTCCTTCACACTATTTTCATTGTGAGAAGAGAAAATCTCGCAGCACACCCATTCTCCCACCTGAAGAAGCTGCTCTTTCTATCTGGCAGCTCTGCAAGGTGATAATCCCAGTGATTTTTCTTATGTTTCCTGCATGTCTGCCCAGTTCCTTGGGTGTACAGAGGCCTATTACATGTGAAAACGTGGCAATAGAGGGCACAGGCTTTTCAGTACAAAGAGATGATCACAGAACCATGGAATGGTTTGGGCTGGAAGGGACCTCAAAACCCATCCAGTTCCAACCCCCCTGCCATGGGCAGGGACACCTCCCACTGGATCAGGGGGCTCAAAGCCCCATCCAGCCTGGCCTTGAACACCTCCAGGGATGTGGCAGCCACCACTGCTCTGGGCAACCTGGGCCAGGGCCTCCCCACCCTCAAAGGAAAACATTGCTTCCTAAGATCTCATCTCAATCTCCCCTCTTTCATCTGAAACCATGATCACTCCCTGATCAAGAGCCCTCCCCAGCTTTCCTGGAGCCCCTTTCAGTACTGGAAGGCTGGTCTAAAGTCTCCCTGGTTCCTTCTCTTCTCCAGGCTGAACAACCCCAACTCTCTCAGCCTGTCCTCAGAGCAGAGGTACTCCAGCCCTCAGATCATCTTCGTACCCTCCTCTGGATCCCTTCCAACAGTTCCATAGCTTTCTTATATTGGGGATTCTGGAGCTGGACACAGGACTCCAGGTGGGGTCTCAGGAGAGTGGAGTAGAAGGGGAGAATCTGATTGGGTGCAACCTAGGATATGACTGGCATTCTGGGCTGTGAGTTCACGTTGTTAGCTCATGTCAGACCTCTCATTCACCAACACTCCAGTTCCTTCTCCTCAGGCACTTGGACTTGTTGAATCTCATGAGGTTCCCACAGCCCCATTTTTCCAGCTTGTCCATCCTTGTGGTGTGACCACTGCCCCACTCAGCTTGGTGTCAACTGCTGAGGGTGCACTCAATCAGGGAGCAGGATCCTATGGTTGGCTGGATGAAGGTGCATTTCTCTGCTGGTCCCAATACCAGAGCAGCCATACTGGTGGGATTGTATTTTAGCTTTCTTCACCCTCAAGCAGTTGAGAATAAAGTTCAAATCTATCTTAAGACCTTCAGGTGCAGGGTTTGGACTTCAAGTTAGTTTGTGACCAATTAACTCAAGATGGATAATAACACATTTGTAAAGGTCACTTTGAGCATGGTCCTCCCCTGAACTTTCCTTCCAGGCAAGTGACATTTGTGTCTCTATGGGGCACTGCATGTGCATTTATAACCTGCTATTAATATGCAGGGAGTGACCAGGTTTGTCAGTTAATTGGCAATCAATTAACGACAGTTTAGAAAAAAGATGAAGCAGAAGAAGAAGCCTTTGCTGTCTGCTGTAGCCTTTCGCTGGGTGACTCTTGCATTTCATAAGGGCTCTTTTGGTAAAGACAAAATAACGTGGGTGATGGAAACTCAGCTTTGCAAAGCACCACATGAGCCTGATGAACCCAACTCCCTCCACCAATAAATCAGAGCCTTGTGTTGCTTTACCAGTGCCACCCAGATGCAAGACCGCTTTTTAATATTAAGCTTACACCACACAATGACACACTCAGTGAACAGACAGAACCTGTGATTTTGTCTACCACATGGAAATTTAGGTTTAATGGCTTCACCCTGTGATGACAGAAGCACAAGAGAGCAAAGGAGAGCCCATGGCTTGTGAGAGGGAGCCAGGGAGCTGATTTCAGAGAGATTCCAAGATGCAGGTTCCAGCTTCTGTAGATTCTGGCACTGAATCCATCCTACAGTCAGCTCCTGCTCCAGAGGACTGAGGCAGCTCAGCCCCAACCCACTCCTTTGATCAGAACTAACTTCTTCACAGCAGGGACAACTTCAGACAGCCTCAAAGAGACGGCTGCCAGGGTTACCGCCAGGGCTACCACTTGGCACAGAGGTCTCGGAGAAGCCTCACTGGCTCTGTAGTCGAGGCAGAGCATCTCAGCTCTTCCTCCTGCAGCATGAAGGATGGAGAATGAAGCAAGAAAAGCTTTGGATGGGAACAGGCTTGTCAGCTCCAGCATTCACTTCTGCCATTTCCATCCTTCAGTTATCTCCCAGTCTTCACTTAGAGAGAAAGCAATCCCCATCCCAGCAGAGCTGGCTCCTTGTTCCAGAAAGACTGCAAAAGAGGGAGGAACACTGCCAGAGCGTGCCCTGGGTCCAGCATAAGGTCTAGATCAGGCCCAGAACTGGCAGCTGGGGAACAGACTTAATGATCCTGTAGTGACTGGGTCACCTGTGAAACCCAAGGCAGGCCCAGAGTGCACCTTGCTGTCTCCAGCAATTTGCAGAACCCTGCCTGCTAAGGACCACGTCATCTCCAGGAGTCAACTATTAAATTCAGGATTGGTTTTGTGTAGAAAACTGTTGCTCTCTCAAATTTTTATTTCCAGATCATCAGCTGGATCAATACAAAACAATTATCTTTAACCTTAATCTCTTTGCTGGCCTGTCTATAATTTGCTTTCTATTACACTCACTTTGGCTCTTGCTGTGTGTGTTGAAATATGTGGTAGTGTCTGGGCAATGGAGCCACTAAAACATCCCTGACCATAGTTTCCCTCTAAAGGATTCAACTCAATCACAGTGCAGCTATTTCCCCCTGGTGCTCAGCTTTATTTCCTGGTCAGCGCTTGTTCGCTCCCAGCCACCACAGAGCAGCTGGTGAAATAATCCTCTTGATTTTGTGTTGCTTTTGAGCTTTTTTCAGTTTAGGTGCCTGGTGCAGATCGCAGACCATCCCCTGATTCACCTGCTGTGGGGAGGAGATCAGCAGCGGGCACGGCAGGATTGCTGGGTGCCAAGGAACATCACCTCTAGATGTCACCATAAATTGGCTGTAAGGTGACACATCTAAAACCAAGAGATAAAGACCCACAGGCTCTCCAGCACCTGATTTGTCTCTTAAAACTCTTAGAAAGAAGAGGTAAGAGTGAATTAAGCTCTTCTGAGGAAGGTCAGATCAACTCAATGAATACAGGAAGGGGAAGTCCAAGGGTGGCAGAGGAACTCCTATAGTTACAGGACAGACTTTGCACAAGAAACCCAAATAGACTAGAAAATGAGAAGGAGGATGTGGAAGAGCTGCCCCACCAAAACAGCAGAGATTAAGAAATATGTATAATTTAAAAATGAATTTTGGTAGACTCATAAAACGGCGCTAATGGTTCTCAGGATGCAGCCGGCTGGAATGTCCTTTCCAGTCCTACATCAATCACGTTTTGTACTGCTCCCCTGAGACAGATGGTCCCTAGAACAGGTGGTTTAGTTATTATTTTTTATTGTGCTAGAATAATGTCACAGTCATGAAAACTCTAGGCTCTGAGCCAAGGAGAAGTCACAAAGGTCTGGACACATCCCACCTAACTCAACGCTTTTAACTGAAGCACCTAAGTGATAAGCCTTGTAAAAATAAGGAACAAGAAATCACTGTGCAACCCAGGGACAGAAGGTGGCTCTCTCTGTCCAGACTGAAATGCCTCTGGAAGGACCATGATCTCTACTCTCTATAAACACAGCTCAGAGACTAAATCTATACAGGGCTCCTAATTTAAACAATTCAGTTGAGCCTAACGCTCTGTGGGATGCATCTAGATCAAAATATCCTTCACCCTTAGAGGTGGAGTGTCCATGTGGTGGTTTCTTTGTGCCTCGTTTTCCTCCAGCACTCATGATTACAGTTTAGCTTCAAAGCAGCTGTGATGCAGAGCACATTTAATTGACTCCAGCTCTTGGTCTGCTGACTGGTGTTTCAAGCTGTTCCTGCTTGCCATGTTAATGCTCTCAGAGGTTTATCGAAGGTGCATGTGCCCAATCTGTTGTTGCAGCCTAATTTACATATGTTTTGCATAGAATAAGCATTTTGCTTTGAGTGTTTAAATCTACTCTCTCATTACTGGAACCAACTGTGAGCCAACTTCATCAAGCTTTCCATGAAGAGATGCCTACATGGCAACAACAGGTCGTGGTGCATGGGGAACATCCACAGAAAGGGTCCTCACGAGTCTTTGGAAAACTGTGAGTGTTCAAAGCCTTGCAGGGAACCTCTAGAGCTTGCACACTTCTTTTTCCTACTCAAGGCAGGACTGGGCTGAATCACTATGTTTGTTTAGTCTGCGCTTATGCCTCTGCTGATGGACTCCAACCACCTCCCTGGGGGATCTATTCCAGTGCTTACTGTTAACACTAAAGCTCTCCTAACACCTAACCTTACATTTATGGCTGCAATTTTTTTGTCCCTTTCATTGGCCACATAGCACACCTTGTTCCCCTCTTCTCTGCAGCAGCTCCCCACGTATTTGCAGACTGTTATTATCTCCACCCTTCTCTTTTTATTATCTTAAAAAAACCACAATCTATTTTTTTTATTTTAGGCTGGTTTGTAAGGTCCTGAGAATTCATGTAATTTCCTTCTGGATCCTTCAGCCATTCCACAGTAGAGCCCAGTACCACACCAAGGACCTTTGTGCTGAGGCAGCAGGACAGACAGATTTCTCTTTGCCTTGTTCTGTTGTTGGTGCCTCCCAGGAGGGTTTCTGCCTTCAGGAGAACAGCACCACATTGCTCATTGATGTTCCCCTAGGGATACACTAAACCATTCGGGTTCTTTTGTGCAGAGTTACTGCCTGACACATTTTACCTAGCACGTTTATGCAGTTGATGTTCCAGTCTAAGCATGAGTAATACCTAAAATAACATCTTTTTGAATGTCATCTTGATTTTTTTTTGAGTTAGCACCTCCAGTTGTTCAAAAACATCCATCTAGAGTGCCTGTATTCCCCTGAAAATACCAGAAATGCCCTTTTGCTTCTGACTGAGGGTCACTCCAGCAAGTATCCTGCTTGCAAAAGTAGCCAGGAGGCGTGAGACACAGAAAAGTGCATGTGAAACTTCCCACAGGTGCCTCCCCAGCCTCTGCCTGCTTGAATATCTCCTGAGCCTGCTGTGATTTGTGTCTACACCTTTGGCCAGAAGCTTCAGAGGCCTAGCACAGACCCACATTGCAACACAGTCAATGCACCCTTTCATTTTCAGGGTTAGTCTTTGAAAACTGTATCACAATAATGAGATCTCAGAATCATGGAATGGTTTGTTTTTGCAGTGACCTCACAGCCCCTCCAGTTCCAACCCCCCTGTCATGGGCATGGATACTTCCCACTGGATCAGGGGGATCAAAGCCCCCTCCAACCTCGCCTTGAATGTTTCCAGGGATGGGACAGCCACCACCTCTCTGGGCAACCTGGGCCAGTGTTTCACCACCCTCAGTGTAAAAAATTTATTTCTAATATCTTGTCTAAACCTCTCCTCTTCTAGTTTAAAGCTTTTGTCCTATTGCTACAGGCCACAGTAAAAAGGTTTTCCTCATCATTCTTATAAGCCCCCATCAGGTACTGGGAGGCTGCTCTAAGGTCTCCACAGAGTCTTCTCTCCTCCATGCTGAACAACCCCAACTCTCCCAGCTTCTCCTCATAGGGCAGGTGTTCCAGATTGTTTTTGTGGCCCTTCTCTGGACATGCTCCAAAAGGTCCATGTCCTTCCTGTGCTGAGGGTTCCAGAACTATATGCAGTATTCCCAGTGTGGTCTCACGAGAGTGGAGTTGGGCACAGAAACACTTCCTTCCCCTGCTACCCACTCTGCTTTGGGTGCAGCCCAGGACACCATTGATTTCTGGGCTGGGAGCGCACGTTGCCGGCTCCTTTGGAGCTTCTCATCCACCAGGACCCCCAGGTCCTTCTCCTCAGGGCTGCTCTCAATCTCTTCACTCCCCAGCCTGTATCAATACTGAGAATTGCCCCATCCCATGTGCAGGACCTTGCACTTCTGGTTGTTGAACCTCATGAGGCATTCACAAGCCCACTTCTCCAGCTTGTCGAGGTCCCTTTGGATGGCTTCTTGTCCCTCAGTGGTGTCGCTTCACTGTGGTTTGTTTGTCACCATTTTCAACAGCTTTCTTATGACATCAGGAAAGGCATTTCAGAAATTAATTCTGGGAAACTTTCTCATTCAGGGTTTTGCTGCACCAAAGTCATTCTTATGCTGAAGGGACATGATCCCTGGGGTCAAATAATACAGCAAAATGTCCTTCAGTTCATCACATGGGCAAATTCACCTCTAGTGTAAAATGCTTTGAAGTCAATGGAGTTACATCAGAAGAGAGTCTAGAAATAGAAGAGAGAAATGATCTTTTATGAGTAATTTCCGAAGTGCTGGGGCTATAACTTTAAAAAGAAATAATGATTAAATTACCTTATGACGCAGAAGTTGGAATGATGCTGCCTTTTTATTTTTTTCTTGTACCATGTTCCAAAGTGGTTAATGTCCCATAGAAGAAAGCCATTAATTCAATCACAAAAGCTCCTGCAACCTCAACTGGACATCCTTGCCAAAGTCTCTGGCAATAATTAGCTCGTTAGAACTCCAAATGAGTAGAACAATCATGAGCTACTATGTAAAGGAGCTTAAACCTGTGGACCTCCAATCCCGTCAGAGAGTATCTGTTCAAAACTTTATTTGAACGCACATATAAAATGTCAAAGGAAGAAAAAGCAACTTTTATGGAATGTGAACTGTCACAGAGCTGAGTTTGGAGTCCCAGCTTTGCTCAGAGGAGAGCTTCCCTGCCAACTACTGGTTCGTAAAAATGTTGGCTCTAAACTGGCTTAACAGAACAAATGATTTTAAAATGGAAGTATTGGCCAATTGATCGTAGTGTCTGGAATGCACAATCACACTTTGCTGCCAGTGAGCCCTCAACAGGGTAACATTTATGCTGATAGTAGTTTAAATTGGATTTCAGACTTAGACAGCTTCTTTCCCTAATTCCCTGAATGACTGGTTGTGCCGGGCAGACATTGAACTTCACCTATGCATTGGTTTTCCTGGTTTTCCTATGCCTATAAAGCCGTGGCTGTGTGGGGACAATACCCAATGACATATTCCTGCTCTTTCCTCATCTGTGCAGTGGGACCAGAGGGGAGGGAGGGGATTCGGCACCTCTACTTTGCTCTTGTGAGACCCCACCTGGAGCCCTGTGTCCAGTTCTGGAGTCCTCAGCATAGGAAAGACATGGATATGTTGGAACGAGTTCCGAGGAGGCCATGAACATGATCAGAGGGGCTGGAGAGTGGGAGTTATTCAGCATAGAGATCAGAAGGCTCTGGGGAGAGCTTAGAGAAGCCTCCCAGTACTTAAGAACCCCAGTACTTAACAACCCAAACTCTCCCACCCTTTCTTCATAAAGGCCTTTGATCATTTTAGTGGCCTTCCTGTAGACACACTCCAGCAGGTCCATACCTTTGCTCTGTTGAGGGCTCCAGAGCTGGATGCAATATTCCAGGTGGGGTCTCACCAGAGTAGGGCAGAGGAGCAGAATCCCCTCCCTCCCCCTGCTGGTCCCACTGCTCTGAATGCAGCCCAAGATGCAGTTGTCCTTCTGAGCTCAAGTACATATTACTGGCTCATGCCCAGCTTCTCATGCACCAGGTTCTTCTTCTCAGGGCTGTTCTCAATCTCTTCATCTCCTGGCCTCTACCTACACTGAGAGTTCCCCTGACCTCACACTTCTCACTGTTGAACCTCATGAGGTTCACATGGACACTCATTGTCCCACAGCAATGTGATGTAAGAGGTGAGCCCTTCAAATAAAGATCCAGTATACCTGAAGTGTATATGCTTTGGCTAGAGCAGGAGCAGAGTGAGGGCAGGCAGAGAACAGAGGCATCATGGAAAAGAAGAGACCAAATCCAAGGAGTATTTCAGCAATGTTGAGCAAAAAGAATGAGGAACAAAGGAAGGCAGCAAAGAGGAGGAAGCCATGACAAGCTTCACTAGAACACTGTGGTAAATATAGCCCTTGGATTTTCTCATTATTAGAAATCGTAGCTGAGCTAATGACAATGAAATCTCATGCTTCAACACCTAAACTGCTGCAGGCATCTGGAATGAACCTCTCTTCTTTTGTGGCACCATACAATTAATCAGAAATGTTAGTAACAAGAAAGAAATTTCCAATAGTCAAATTCAGGAGTCCTGTCTTTATTTCCCAGTCAATCATTGATGCTGTGTGGCCACAGGCAAGTAGTTCTCCTCTTGTATGCCTGAATTTCCCACCCCTGTGGAAGGACACAGGACTACCCACTTGTCTTGAAAAAAACCATCAGGAGCAGAACGTTTGTGAGAACCAGTGATCAATAATAAGGGAGTATACAAATGGTTTTAAGCTGAAAGAGGGTAGATTTAGAATAGATCTTAAGAAGAAATATTTTCCTCTGAGGGTGAGAGGTCCTGGCATAGGTTGCCCAGGGAAGTGGTGCTTGCCCCATCCCTGGAAGTGTTCAAGGCCAGGTTGGATGGGGCTTTGAGCACCCTGATCCAGTGGGAGGTGTCCCTGCCCATGGCAGTGGGTTGAAACTTGGTGGGCTTTAAGGTCCCTTCCATTCCAAACCACTCTATGATTCCATGATTCCTTTATAAATGGTTAGGATTTGCTTCCCATGAAGCCTATCAAATATTGCTGGGCCCTGGGACGATGTAGGAGCCTGGCATTACATGATCCAAATTCCCCTTCTTGTGTGGAAGGAAGTATTCACCTGGAGCAGCTGCTTCTCTGCAGATCTGCCCTTATCTCCATGCCTTTAATCAAATCCATTCAAACAAATTAGTTTTAAATTAGAAAAAGGGAGGTAAACCCACGCTGCATAAATTGTATCAGTTTAGTGAAGGGATAATTGCATTCTTCATCTGTTAGGAAATGCTGACTCTGTGATTTACACTCAGTAACTCCAGTCTCACCCCTTAATGGGTGCAGAGTTGTATAGTTCACCATGCTTGGCTTCCCAGTAGCTCTTTCTCTAGCTGTCTCTTCCTCCCTCAAATTATGAATCGTGCCTGATGTGATTGTATCATTAGTCCAGAACACAGGCTGGAGACAGCAATTTGCTTCTCATTAAGAACAAAACTTCAAATTCTTTCCCACTGTTTGCCCTAAGAGATGTCAGGTGACATTACTATATTTCTGAGGGAATTTAATACAATCAACAGAGCCTGGAAGGCTCAAGGCAAGGGTATTGGTAGGGGAGGGCTTTTCTTCAGCTTACTGGTTTGAAGGTGACTTGCTGGGATAAACGACTGTTAGTTATTTCTAACACACTCTGGAGAACCAGCTGGAGAGAGCAGTGGCCCCGCTGTAGCTCCTGATAAGCTGCCCCCACGTTTTAAGAGGCACAGCAGACAGAACGGGGAGAACCCTGGAGAGCAAGCTCTTCTTCCATGCTGCCAGAAAACCCTGGCAGTGCTTGGGTGGGTTTTTGGAGGAGTCGCTGGCCACTGGTGCTCTTGTGGGACCTCTGGTCTCCCAACGATTGCCTGTAAGCACAGGGTGCTGACTGCATGGGATATTAGTGAGCAGGCATCCAGAAGCAGAGATCCAGGGCTCACAAATGTCAAAAGGAATCTCCATTAATGAGCTGAGCACTAGACAAGGCTGCAGATCCTTTAGTCCATGTGCTTAACAGGAGTTGGGTTATAGGTTTCCCAATTGCCCTCCTGCAGAAACAGGCTGGGAGAGGAATTCATAGGCTGACAGAAAGATATGCAGAAGGTAATTGAGTTCCTTTCTCAATAGGTGGGTGAATTTATTACAGAAAATCTTCTGAGAGCGATTATAAGTGGCTGATAGAGTTTGAATGAGACTGATAGCCCTGCTATGGAGTGTGTGGGAATAACAGTCTCATTATGTTTCACAGGGCATCCCTTATATTCAAAGGATGATCTACTGAGTACAGAGGGGTTGGAGGAGTCACTGATTGAAGTGAGACAAGAAAGAGTAACAGGAGAAACTTTGTGGAGTATAATTGCAAGGAAAATAATTTTACTGGGAGGGTAATTACACCGTGTGTTAGTCTAACAGAGAAAATGCAGCATCTGTATTTCTCCACATTGGACTTGGAGCCTGGAGAACAAGCTTTGAGAAACAATCATGCAGCAGGTTGTGGAAGGACTGTTTTTCCTGCCTTTCCTGCAGAGAAGGCAGTAGAGAAAGCCCTTTTGGCCAACAGCCTAGAGAGATGAAGCCATGATCAGAGCAAAGTTAGTTGAGTTACTTTACAAAATGTGTTTCATTGTGGCTTTGTCCAGGCATGGAATCTCTGGGCAACCTGTGCCAGGGCCTCCTCACCCTCATCCTGAAGAATTTATTCCTACAGTTTAATCTAAATCTTCCCCCCTCCAATTTAAAGCCGTTCCCCCTCATCCTATCAATCCTTGTAAAAGTCTTCCCAGCTTTCCTGGAGCCCCTTTCAGTACTGGGAGGCTGCTCTAAAGTCTCTCTGCAGCCTTCTCTTCTCCAGGTTGAACAACCCCAACTCTCTTAGCCTGTCCTCACAGCAGAGGTGCTCCAGAATTCCTGTATTATATTACATCAAGAACAGATGGACAAAGCAGAGAAGCTTTCAGGCACACTTGCCATTATTCATGTCTGGAATAGAAGCATCAGATTTGAAAGCTAAATATGAGTTCAGGAAGATCACTCGGAGTTTAATTAGAGATGTATCAGTTAGTTCAAGAAAAGGTAGGTGGTAAGTATGCAGCAGAGTGGATGTTGGTGTTAGGGAGAGATGTGACAGCATGCTTATCTCCTGGGAAGAAACACAGAGATAGCTTGTAGCCCACATAGCTCAGAAATTTTATTTGTGACTATTGCCTTGCTGCAAATGAATATTTCCATTTGTTCCTTGTTTAGTCAGATTTCCGACTGCTATTAGGGGTTGCAAACTTGATTTCCCATTCTTCAAATGCTTTGGAGAAGGGGGAAACCCAATTTCTGCACAGTGTATCATTGGGTAATTCACATGCTGGTGTCCTGTTTTATTTCACTTTGCTGCTTTGCAGGAAACAATTTCACCGCTGTCTTGATGCTGCCTTAAGTACTGTTTTATCTGTGCAGAGTTTCACAGCCTCGCCTCTTCGTTTATCAGCTTGCCAGTGAAGACAATACCCTTCCCACTGCCTGTGTTTCTGAAGTGATTATTTTGGGAATATGTACCCACAGAACAGAGCAGGAAATGATGGAGTGCCTGTAGAAAGAGTGACATAGCCTTGATTCCTCCAAAATGTTTCATAAGAATTCCCAAATGTTCTGTTCGGACTACCACATGGTGACTGGTAATTATGCAGACAACAGTGGGCTGGGATAGGCTGGAAAGCAGCCCTGGGGAGAGGGATCTGGGGGTTCTGGGTGATGGCAAGTTGGACCTGAGCCAGCAGTGCCCTGGCAGCCAAGAGGGCAACTGTGTCCTGGGGGGCATCCAGCACGGCATCAGCAGCCAGGAGAGGGAGGGGATTGTCCCGCTCTGCTCTGCACTGGGGAGGCCCCACCTCGAGCACTGGGGGCACTTTGGGGCACTACAGGGTAAAAAGGATCTAAAGCTGCTGGAGAGTGTCCAGAGGAGGGCACAGAGCTGGAGAAAGGTTCACAGGGGAAATCATATGAGGAGGCTCTGTTCAACCTGGAGAAGAGGAGACTGAGGGGAGACCTCATCACAGTTTGCAGCTTCCTCACACGGGGAGGAGGAGGAGCAGGTGCTGAGCTCTTCTCTCTGGTGACCAATGACAGGACCGGAGGAAATGGCAGGAGATGTGCCAGGGGAGGGTTAGGTTGGACATGAGGAGAAGGTTCTACCTGCAGAGGGTGGTGGAGCACTGGAACGGCTCCCCAGGGAAGCAGTCACAGCACCCAGTCTGCAGCGTTCCAGAAGCCTTTGATCAATGCCCTCAGTCACACGGGGTGAATGTTGGGATTGTCCTATGTAGGGACAGGAGCTGGAGTCGATGATCATTTTGGGTCCCTTCCAGCTCAGGTCATTCTATGCTTCTACGATTCTGTTCCTCAGTAAGAAAAAAAATAAAGAGAAGCTGATATGTGTTTGCCATTTTATGATTTATGTAGAAAGTTTTTTTCTTTAGACAGAAAAGAGCCATTTTGCACAAATCCCACAAAATTCAGTTTTCAATCTAAAAAAAAAAAACAAAGAGAAATGTTCAGTCTGAACTCTTCAGCAAGACCTGCTGAGTTGGTGTTCACACATACTGCTGCTCTCAGGACAGCTGGGTGATGTCGTGCCTTAGTCTCTCCCATCTCAGACAGCACTGCTTTGGGTAAATTTCCAATCCCTTTCCTGCAAATTATCAGCCCAAATCCACTGACTCCCATGAGTAATAATGAGGAAAGAACCCCATGTGCATTTGAAGCCTGGGTCTTGCACCTAAAGAATTTCTGGCTGAATAAGACCCAGCATTTACTGGTCATTAGCTATTTCCTTCAGATCAGACTTTCTTCCTTATTTTCTGCACAAAGCTTCTGGATCTGCTGTGAAAAATCAAAGAATTCTGATGCATTTCTTAGCACAATTTAGTATCTTGTGCTAAATTAAAAGTGACTCCTAGGTTACTGGTTCCCCTCCTGCCTAGCACATAATAAGAATACCATGTATTTTACTAATGTTTTCTTATTCATCATTTTGTCCCTGATTTTTAGCAAGCTGCCTCACCTTTTGTTCCCTGATTTCTCTGCCTCTGCGGCAGATAATCTACCGCCTTGGGAGCTGAGCTCCCTGATGAATTCCTCTCTGCATCACCTCTTGATCTGCCCTGAACCTAAAAATCTGATTCTGGGTTTATCCCTGGAAGACAAAGTACAACTCCACTTCACCAGCTCTTCATTGGGGCAGGTTCTGGGGAAAATGTCTCATTATTAGTTTGCATTTGTGCTCATCCTTTCATTACCTTAAGAGCACTTTCCCCAGCTTGACTCTCTTTAATGTTTATTTTCAGACTATTTCTGGTATTCAACTTTATCTCTGATCATAAAGACTTTTTCTCCTTCTACATCTTTTATTTTTTTCCTCCCAAACTTAAACTAAGTTGATGTGTCTTCAAAGTAGTAGCACTTTGGGTACATCTACTATCTTATGTTCATATCTTCATATCAGTACTCTTTAACATCTTTTTAACAGACCCGGATGCAGGGCTTGAAGGTTTAATAACTCGCTTTGTGGATGACACAAAACTGGGAGAGCTGTTGACACTCTTGAGGGCAGAGAGGCCCTGCAGAGGGATCTGGACAGAGCATAGAGCTGGGCAATCGCCAACCATACAGAGTTTAACAAGGGCAAGGGCTGGGTTTTGCACCTGGGACACAGTAACCCTGGACACACGGACAGCCTGGAGAGGGAGAGGCTGGAGAACAACCCTGGGGAGAGGGACCTGGGGGTTCTGGGCAAGTTGGACCTGAGCCAGCAGTGCCCTGGCAGCCAAGAGGGCAACCGTGTCCTGGGGGACATCCAGCAGGGCATCGGCAGTTGGGAGAGGGAGGGGATTGTCCCGCTCTGTTATGCACTGGGGAGGCTCCACCTCGAGCACTGGGGGCAGTTTTGGGTGCCACAGGATGAAAAGGATCTAAAGCTGCTGAAAAGTGTCCAGTGGAGGGCACAAAGCTGGAGAAGGGTCTGGAGGGGAAGTTGTATGAGGAGAGGCTGAAGTCCCTTGGTCTGTTCAGCCTGGAGAGGAAGAGATTGAGGGGAGACCTCATCACAGTTTGCAGCTTCCTCACAAGGGGAGGGGAAGGAGCAGGTGCTGAGCTCTTCTCTCTGGTAACCAAGAACAGGACCCGAGGGAATGACAGGAGATGTGCCAGGGGAGGGTCAGGTTGAACATGAGGAGAAGGTTCTTCTTGCAGAGAGTAGTGGAGCCCTGGAACAGCTCCCCAGGGAAGCAATCACAGCCTGACAATATTCGAGAAACCTTTGGCCAATGCCTTCAGCCCCATGGGGTGAATGTTGGGATTGTCCTGCGCAGAGGCAGGAGTTGGACTCCATGATTATAGAATCATAGAATCTTCCAGTCAGAAGACCTCTGAGATCACCGAGTCCAACCGTAGGCATCATCCGTTAAACCATGTCCCTCAAAATTTCATCTCCCTGTTTTTTAAACCCCTCCAGGGATGGTGACTCAATCCCCTCCCTGGGCAGCTGTGCCAGGGCCTGACCAGCCTTTCTGTAAAGAAATTCTTCCCAATATCCAGTCTGAACCTCCCCTGGCACAACTCATGGCCATTTCCCCTTGTCCCATCCCCTGTCACTTGAGAGAAGAGATCAACACTTGCTGTCCCACAGCCTCCTTTCAGGCAATACCTTGTAGTTCCTTCCAGATCAGGACATTCTTTACTCAATTTGTATATTGCAAGCTGACATGATCCATGGTGCCAACCACAACATCAAGCCAGAGAGCTGACGTGCCCTGCCTCTCCATGCAGCCTGATGGGTCCAAGACAGCAGCCGCAGGGCTGGGTGCAGGGCAGCAAGTGTGCTGAGTTCTTCTGTCCTGTTTCAGCAAAAAGAAGGACTGAATTGCTTTGGTCAAGCCTCAAGGTGACAGATAGATCAGGGTAAAATCATTAAGATGAGGAACATGGTGCACCTTGTTGTCATCAATTAGTTTATCTAACTCATTTAATCATAATATAAATAGTACCCAGCATGTGCACAGAGGCTGGGATTCAAGAAGAGATAAGCAGGGCTAATTTACAGACCAAAAAAACCCCTAAATTAAGAATTAACTTATAGTCTGTCTTGCTTCAAGTTTAAATTTCAGTCTTTTCTCTTGACTCTAGCATTTTAAACATTTATTATGGGTTGATGATGGTTTGCATTTTTCATTTGTGCTTTATTTCCCCAAGGATCACTCAAATGCAAGCACAGCACGTGGCTCGCTGTAACTTGCCTGCTGGATGGTTTTGTGTGAAGTTTTCCAGCTGGGTTCACAAACACATAAGAAGTTAAATGATTTGTTTAAGGCCACCCAATGAAGCAGGGGCCTTTATGGTAATAAAACACACTGGTCCTTGACTGGATGAATATCATTTCAGCCCCACAAGGTGAAACTTTGCAACACTTAGAGTTACCTGCTACCTGCTCAGAACTGAAGAGATGCCTTCACTGGAGACTAATGGTATGAGTAGATGAGATATTTGCACATACAGCGTTGTAAATCTTCATTTGATATGGATTAACTTCAAGAGATGAAGAGAAATGGCCTAAGTAATGACTGCATTGTCATTAAAAAACACACTTATTTGGTCTTGCAGTCAGCATTTCCAAATTCTCCCTCTAAATGATTTGGTGGGCAAGAAAAGAAACAAGGGGTCCTTCTGCTTTCAAAGGGCAAAATTAAATAGGAGCATTCATGTGTGAAGCCAATCAATATCATAGAACCATAGAATCGTGGAATGGTTTGCGTCAGAAGTGGTCCAGTTCCACCCCTCTGCCATGGGCAGGGACACCTCCCACTGGATCAGGGGGCTCCAAGCCCCATCCAACCTGGCCTGGAACACCTCCAGCGATGGGGCAGCCACCACTGCTCTGGGCAACCTGGGCCAGGGCCTCCCCACCCTCATCGTGAAGAATTTCTTCTTAATGTCTAATATAAATCTTCCCCCTTCCAATTTAAAGTCATTCCCCCTCATCCTGTCCCTGCACTCCCTGATCAAGAGCCCTCCCCAGCTTTCCTGTAGCCCTTTTCAGTCATGGGAGGCTGCTCGAAGGTCTCCCTGGAGCCTCCTGTTCTCCAGGCAATGGGAACCTGATGCTTTTACAGTAAGATTGCTGTAGGATAAGCAAAGAGGTCTGGATTCCAGGCATCATGCAGTGGGGAGCTGATGTTTATCTGTTTCATATCATTCCTTCAGGAAGTTCAGGATGGTAATATGTCTCGAGGAGAAACTCTTCATCTACAAGTACAAACAACTTCGAAATTCAACAGAGATCAGGGAAAAATGAAGGCAAAGAACAAAGAGGAATGCATAGCTCAAGTGCTTGGTTTGGTAACAATACAGGCGTTGGGATGGTTAAATACATTTGCACATTTATTTTCAATTCCTTTGACGATTTCAACGAAAAAGAAAGTTTGAAGTTGAAACTTCCCATTTTGGCCTATTCTGAACAATATTTTGAGTGGGCAGGAGCCAAGATCCTCCCGCTCATACATGAGAAAACAAAAAGCAAGCAATGAAGTAATTTGAAAGCCAAATGAAATAATTCATTGCACACAATGCAGACTATTTCATTTTACCTGGAAGAAATTTTGTTGAAGGCCTTATCATAACAGAAAAAAAAAAAAATAAATGGAAGGAAGAAAGAAAGGCTTTCCCCCCCCCCCTTCCTTTTGGGGGGTTTTGGTCAGTGAACTGAAATATCAGTTATTTATGCAGCTCTAATCACAAAACTTCAGACATCTGGTTCTCTCAGTCACGCTGATTCTCTCTTGTTTGCAGGTGATGTTACTCCCTTGTATGAAAGAGTGATCCACTCAACAGCCTAAATGTGTTGAGCAGCTGTAGTTAAAACCTTGATGCCAAGTGGAAATAATGAGAACACTCCCAAATGCATTAGCTGCTCCTTCTCTCTGAAGTCAAATGGGTCATTTTGACTCATATTTGCTGCTTCAAATTATTGCCCAATTACTGTAATCTCAACTCAGCTTTTGAAGGTCATCTCTGCCTTTTCTTTCCGTTTGGAGGGCAGGGACTGAAGAGGGTTTATCCATAGGTAATCAAGCCAGTGTAATGGTCACTGATGAGAAACCATCCTGGCTCTTTCCCCATTCAGGTGGTTTAAGCCCTGTGAAAGGCACTACTCTCATCTCAGCACTGCCTCAGGGTCTATTTAATACATAACAGAAGCATCCAGATCAGGCTCTAATTGGGTCAATTCAGGAAGCAGAGGGAAATCACCTCCTTTCTTCCCATTCCTTTGCTCAGAAAATCCCATGCAAAGTGGCAATCAATGCAACTCAATAGTGTGGTAGAAGGTCAAGTGTCCCCCAGTGTGGGATGGTGTTGGAGGTGTCCCCCCCAGTGTGGGAGGTGTCCCGAGTAAGGGAATGGCTCTGGAGCTGGGGATCCAAGGAGCTGGTGTGATTTGCTGATCGAGTCCATCTTTCCTCCACTATCTGTGTATTGAGTATGTGGATGCTGAGATCCTTCTTCATCCTTCAAAAGCCCTGATGTACTTAGGCTCCTTGGGAAGGAAGACAGTAGGAAACTTTTTTTTTTTTCTGAAACCAGATCATTTTGCAGCACTTTCTGAATGGATTTATAGAATAATAGAACCATTAAGACTGGAAAAGTCCTCCAAGATCATCCAGTCTGACCCCACCATGCCTATTAAACCACGTCATGAAATGCCACATCTACACAGTTTTTGAACCCCTCCCGGGAAGGAGACTCCACCTCTTCCCTGGGCAGCCTCTGCCAGGGCTTCACCTCTCTTTTAGTACAAAGATTGTTCCCAGTTTCCAATCTAAACCTCCCCAGGTCAGCTTGAGGTCATTTCCTCTCATCCTACCACTTGTTTCTTGGGAGAGCAGCACCCACCTTGCTACAACCTCCTATCTGCTGTCTCAAGAAAGAGAATTAATAAAGAAAATGCAGTGGAGAAATTTGAGGAATTTTGCACTCTAGGTAGAATGAAACACATGGCTCAAACTGGGGGTAAAAAGACAGTGTTATTTCTCTCCTAGTAGGAAAATCAGCTTTCTGTCCTTCTCTTAGCTTTGTTCCTCAGGCATCCAAATTCCACAAGAAGCTAATAGTGGTTGAACTCCCTTATAAACAGAACCTGGGTAATAACCCAAACTGTAATTTACGACAGCTTCATCAGCATGAGGTTGGTTTGAAAGACATTGTACAACGCTGAATGTGCCACTGGAACAGAAATGATTCAGCTAAAATGTTGCAGTGTGCACAGGACGATGCATTTATCTCATAAAACAGCCAGCAAAGAACCGTCATAACTCAAAAAAGTCATGGGTTTTAACAATAGAAAGAAAGGCTTTGCAATAAGAAAAGGATAAAGAATATCACTCAGAAATTATTGTAGAAATATATCTCTTTAAAGCAGTTGACAATAATATTGGTTTGATTATTTCTGAAGGGGCTTAACTGGCCTTTTTATCCAGATTCCATTCAAAATGGATAATTTTCCATTTAAAAAAATATTCCCCCCCAGTCAGTAGCAAACAAAACTAGATAACTTTATATCTTTAAAAAATGTATTATTCAGATTATCTTTGGGGAGATTTAAAGAGAGAAACCAATCTCTTTGCAGCAGAGAATTTTCAAAGCCTGCTAATTTTACTGTGATGCTTTAAAATAAAGAGACAATTTAATTCTTCTTCTGGTGTAGCGGTGTTGTTTGGTCCTTGCTTCATTGCAGGTGCTTCTGAAAGGCACTGGAAAATAATAATCATGTTCCCTTCTAGACATATAAATCAGACTCTTGTTGGCAACATGATTTTAGATTACAAACAAAAGTTGAGGAAGAATTTCATGTTTTTCAGGTTAGCTATTTGCAGTGAAGCTCTCCCTCAAGTGATGAAACAATAAGAAAAGGCTTTGGGAAGACCTTAGAGCAGCTTCCCAGTACAAAAAGGGGGCTCCAGGAAAGTTGGGGAGGGACTCTTGATCAAGGAGTGCAGGGATAGGATGAGGAGCAATGGTTTTCAGCTGAAAGAGGGGAGATTGAGATGAGATGTTAGGAAGAAATGTTTTGCTGTGAGGGTGGGGAGGCCCTGGCCCAGGTTGCCCAGAGAAGTGGTGGCTGCCCCATCCCTGGAGGTGTTCAAGGCCAGGTTGGATGGGGCTTGGAGCCCCCTGATCCAGTGGGAGGTGTCCCTGCCCATGGCAGGGGGTGGAACTGGATGGGCTTTGAGGTCCCTTCCAACCTAAATCATTCAATGATTCTGTGATGTTTTAGCTACCAATAAGCTTGCAGCTTATTCCTCTGCCTTGTGTCTTCCGGGCCTGACTCTGGGCTAAAGCACTTCAATGAGGAAATGGATCATAAAATACTACATGCAGGAGGCTTTCTCAGCAGGGGAAAATGAACAGCACCCCTCTCTTTCTAATCTCTTATCCTCCAAGGTAATTAAGAATACCAAGGAGAGATCTGTAGGTTTATGCCTTACAAAACAGGTCAAGTAAGGACGAGACCTGTTTCCTGCCTCTTGCCCAGGCTGAATCAATGCGGTGCTTCTGTTGAGATGAACAGGAGTTCAGCCTCCATCTCAGCCATTCTCTAACTCCCACAGAAAGAGCTAATAAGCAGAGATAATAAAATAACAATGTGAAGCGGAAATAGAAGCAGAAAACTTGCAACTGTTTTCCATGAAATCTGCATTCCTTTCTGCTTTGTGACTCACAAATTCCTACTTTTGCATGCTTCATTTGTTATTTATATCTATGTGTGTTAATATACAGATAGTCACCTCTCGTCTCAAAGGGAATCATAGAATGTTAAATGAATATTATTCACAGATCATCCAGTCCAAGGCCCCTGTGGGAGCAGGGACATCTTTCACCAAATCAGGTTGCTCAGAGCCCCATCCATTTCCTTGAACAATTCCAGGGATGGCCCCACCCTGGGCCACAAAACAACTTCCCTGGTCACATTAGAAGTTGTGGGAGCCTCCCGTGCTGATACTAGTAAAGTCCTCGTGAGAGGAATATGGACACCTTGTTTACTTTAGGCATCCATCATTAACTTTGAGGGAGGAAAGCTACCACTGTAGAACTCGGTGAATGTCCTTTGTAGAGGTGAGATGCTCAGTTAGTTTTGAATTTTTGGAGTGCAGGGGAATTATTGATTCCCATCATTTCTCACACACACAGGACCAAGTAGCAGTCTTAGTGGGATGAATCCTGTTTCCTGTTTATGCTGTCCATTTCGACTAATTCTGTTAAAATGTATGGCATTTGAAGAGCTTGGGCACTTCTCAGAAGACTGGCTCCAGTGGAGATACCTATATGCCTACAATTTTCCCTCCAGTATCTATTTGTCTACAATTTCCATCTGCTTTGTAACAGTTTCTAATCAAAGTCCAGGGACCATGGAAAATAGAGGTGATGTGGTCTGGCCCAGTGCTACAATCCCTCTAAACAACACATGGACTTAGGTGACCTATCTGCCCATTGCAGCATCTGCTCTCTCTCTGTCTGGGGTCCAGGGACTGCTCCTTGCAGAAGGGTCACCCTTCTATCATCAGTTCTAATCATCTTTGACCTCACTCTGCTCCTGTGGTTAATGATTAGCTACAGGGGACTTCATCAGGTCAGATCAGATCCTACTTACCTTGTGCCTGAGAGAACATGGGGAAATCAGGACTGTGTGGAGGAAATAGCACCATATAGGCCAGTATATACTCGGTTTAAAAATTTATTGTTCTTTAGTTATGGTCAAATTGGCAATAAAATCAGTTGTAGGGAATCATAGAATGGTTTGGGTTGGAAGAGACCTTAAAGATCATCCAATTTCAAACCTCCTGCATCAGGGAAGACGTTTTGAATCAGAGTCATAGTGGCTGTGTGGGAGCGTATGGTGCCAGGTTTGAGACCAGTGGCCTTGGAGTCTCAGATTGGATGGGTCCAGATGGATTTTTTTTGCTTAGAGAAGCACCTTTCCAGTGATTCAGAGCAGCAAGACAACTTTCCAGTGTTTTATCTTTCACCTGCAATGACAGAGTTTAGTTCAAGTCCTTATTCTCCCCAGGTCAGAGCAATGATTTACTTTAGAGCTTTCATGTCCTAATCCTATGCTCTATTCACAGAGCTATTGGAAAAACCTCGAGGAAGAAAAATCATTGCATCTCATAGGTCTGCTCTGCCCAGAGATCCTCCTTCACATTCTTCGGATTTCAGAAGCACAGCCATTTATTCAATGTGCCTCTTTTACAGTTTATAACCAAGCACAATACTCTGCAGTCAGAGAATCGCAGCTCAGTTCTAGTTGGAATTTTGCTCACACAAAGAATTTAATAAGTAATCCCAAGTAATATAAAAAAACCTCAGAGCACAGCTGAAGATCAAGCAGAAACTGTAAAAAAAAAAAAAGCTTTAAACTGGCAGGCTGTACGAAGAGAAAACTTAACTTTGGGTCTAATGCTTTAAAGTTTATAGTGATCTTAGATCTATCACAGTCTCAGAGTGCAGATGCAAAATTTCTCACCACAAGTTGTAGCTTGAGGCCGTAGTTTACATTTGTTTGCCTTTGTTTATGGTATCTTGAAAACAGCTCATTAGCTAAAGCTGAATGTTTCCCAGGCATGGATAGAGATTTTGAGTTTGAGCCACAATCTGGCTCATATTTAATGTTACTTGCCCTGGGAGCACAGTTTATTCTATTGTTGCCCTTTATGGGCTTTCTTTTCCAGAGAATGGAGGAATGGTTGTTATGAAGCAATGCAAGACACCTTATCCACATCCAAGTGTGATTTTAGAGAGGAACAGGATCAGTGCTTTCTCCATACACTTGGCTGCAGGTTTCTTCTCACTAATGGTGACACATATCTGACTGTGTTCAAGTTTCAGGGTGTTCTCTGACCTCTCCCAGCCTTGGACACATGGAATCTCATAGAATCATAGAATCTTCTGGTTGGAAAAGACCTTTGAAATCATCGAGTCCAACCGCACCCATCCTCTGCTAAACCCTGTCCCTCAAAATCTCATCTCCCTGTTTTTCAAACCCCTCCAGGGATGGTGACTCCACCCCCTCCCTGGGCAGCTGTTCCAGTGCCTGACCAGCCTTTCTGTAAAGAAATTTTTCCCAATATCCCAGTCTGAACCTCCCCTGGCACAACTTGTAGCGATTTCCCCTTGTTCTATCACCTGCCACTTGAGGAGATGGAGAAGGGAATGGGTCCCCATCTAGGAGAGTGTTGAACTCGAGAGCTGGATTCAGGGATGCACACACCTGGAGTCAGGAACCATAGACAAAAGAGGTCCTCACTGGACGTCGGCCATCGCTGAAGAGAGCGAGACCCTCGTGATCTCTCGATTTTACACCAAGTGTGACGTGTTCAGCCTGGAGAAGAGGAGGCTGAGGGGAGACCTCATCACTGTTTCTAACTGCCTGAAAGGAGGTTGTAGTGAAGTGGGGGTTGGTCTCTTCTCCCAAGTGACAGGTGATGGGATGAAAGGAAATGGCCTCAAGTTGCACCAGGGCAGGTTCAGATTGAACGTCAGGAAAAATTTCTCCACTGGAAAGGTTCTCAGGCCCTGGCAGAGGCTGCCCAGGGAGGTGGTGGAGTCACCAACCCTGGAGGGGTTTAAAAGGCAGATGGATGAGTTTCTTAGGGACAGGGTTTAGTAAGGGGGCAAGTACAGTTGGATTTGATGATCTCAGAGATCTTTTCCAACCAGATGTTTCTATGATTCTATGATGTATGGGATGGAATCCTCTGTTGGTCAGTTTGGGGCCACCTATCGCTGCTGGTTTTCACCAGCTCATGGATGGCCTTGATTACCAGAGGAATAAGTACAAAAATGGGCCTCTCTGCATCCCAGTGTTCCATGTTATCACTGCTGGAGAGAAACTGTCTGAAAAATATGCAGTTAGCTTTCAGAAAATGCAGTTACTTTAGACTAAGGCCAAGCCAGAGAAAGAAGCTTCCCAATTAACTCAAACCAGGACACCATGGAAGATGGTTGTGTTTCTTCCCCTGAATGGGGTATCTAGTGAGCTGGAAGAACTCTATTCAAACAAATCTCCATGCAGGTGGAGGCATCTTTGCTTCTCTGCCTTGATATTCACATGTTCAACAATGTTCCTCTCCTTCTCCCTTCTTCTCTGATGAGTGTCTTTGCTTTACTGCTGTCCTTTTAAAGCTCAGTTGAGGAACCTTCTTTCCAGTGCTTCTACATTCTAAACAGCTTTAATGTTAAAAATCCCTGTAAGGGTAAAATCATCCTTTGAGGTTTCCAGCATCTTGGTTAACCGTGATGCTATCAGGACAATTTGCATTGCCAGCGTTGCTTAAACAAAATAGAAGCTACTTCGTCTTCAAAATGCATTAAAGCATTGGCTGCTACCCAACAGTGGAGCAATTGAATTAAAATTAATAGCCTCTCCAGCACCAGCCTTAGAACGTCATGATTGGGCTAATACTTAACTTTCAAAGTTTCCTCTCCTTCTTTATGAGGAATTAACTGAACTGACTCTTTTCCTTTTAATTGATCAATCCATACATTTTAGATTGATGCATTTGTCCAGTTCCTTTCAAAAAGAAACTCTTATCTTTACCGAGACAATGAGAAAATCTGAATGAAAAGAAACATGGAAGGTTAAAACAGCTTACACTGAGCTGACAAGTATGATTCCATTGTGGCTTTGATCCTTTCCGTCCTTCTGTCTGAATCTGATTCGTCTCAGGGACTGAATTTATTTCCAGAGTGTTTCCAAATGAACAAGTTGTCCTCCTGTTCCCTGCTGGTCACTGAATTCAGGCAAAGGATGACAGAACACAATACATCTATATATAGGGGTCATTTTTAGAAAGAGATGAAATGCACTCTTCTGTGTTGGATATTTATTGAGATAATCCCATCCCAAAATCTGGATGAGAAGAATTGAAAATTTGTGTATCTACTTTTGTGTATCTTGTTGGGTTCAGCCCCTAAAGAGGACACCCAAATGTATGTTGGCCACATGTAGAAGTCAAGAGGCATATTTGCTGTCTAAGGTAATAACACAACCAAAGGCAACCCAGGGCTTGATTGAGTGGCCCAAACAGTGCTATTTGAGATAGAGATATGTGCACAAGGCAGGCAGTCATGACCCAAGACCACATGGCTGCTGGAAGTTCAGAGTCATACAGGCCATTTCCAACAGCAAGATGCTCAGGTTCAGCAGTTCAGCCAAGCCCTCAGCATACATTTGCACTTAAATGTTTTAATATTGAACAACAATACACCTCAAACACACTTTGTATGTTGTAGCTCCTCAGTGCCTGATGCCACAGAGCTGTGCTCTGTGCCAGGGACGTGTAGGTGGTGCTGTGATACAAGTAGGAAACAGCCTTGATTGTCTTCTGGAGAGCCATTTAGCTGCCATTTATTAGTAATTTACCTCCTGCATCACGGTTCCTGTCGTCAGCACAGTCCTGCGCTAGGCTGGAGAATTAGTGTTCATCACACTCAGCAAAATTTACTTTAGGCCATAAGGACCTCAAAGCCCATCCAGTTCCAACACTCTGCCTTGGGCATGGACACCTCCCACTGGATGAGGGGTCTCAAAGCCCCATCCAGCCTGGCCTTGAACATCTCCAGGGATGGGGCAGCCACAACCTCCCTGGGCAACCTGGGCCAGAGCCTCTCCACCCTCACAGGAACATATTTCTTCCTAAGATCTCATTTCAATCTCCCCTCTTTCAGCTGAAAACTATTCCCCCTCATCCTGTCCCTGCACTTCCTGATCAAGAGCCCCTCCCCAGCTTTCCTGCAGCCCCTTTCAGTATTGGGAGGCTGCTCTAATTCTCTGTGCTTTTACCTCACTGATGCATTCCTGCCTCTGTCCAGATTGTTTTATATTCCTACATTCTGGTAAATTAGTTCTATGTGGAAATAAATTACCTAGAATTTGAGGATATTTTCTGGGATTTTGGGGTTTCTTTTGCCTATCTGTTCTCTCTACCTGACACCTTTGCTATGATGGGGAACTGGAGTTTTCTTATCATTTTTTTTTCTGTTATGGTTTATTCACTGAAAATATTGATTCATCATCAAAAATTCAAAAGCTTTTTGGCTCAGAACCAATACTTTTCAGCAAAGAAATAGCTTTTCATTTTCAGAAAAAAACCCTTTGTTTGGGTACAACTCATATTTTGTGAACTTTCTTGGTAACGTAAAAAGCCCCACTTGTAGGCAAAAAAACTCCACCCTACAAAGAGTTAAAATACAGCCATTCAGACTGTTGTTCCCATCAACTGCAACTCAGCTAAAAGAGCCTTTGAAGTGGGATTATACAGTTTATCTTGGTTCCTCTTTTCTTCTGTGTTCAGGCAGAGGGGGGGGAAGCCTTTTCTCCGGTTTGCACCAGGCTGCTTTACAGTAGCACAGCATCAGTCCTATTGTCCAAGGAAGGGTTGGAAAGAGGGTTGTTGATCTAATAAAGGATATTAGCTCTCCCCAGGATCCCTCCTTTCAAAAGAGAACAAACCAACATAGCCTGAAGGTGAACTTCAACCTTTAGTCAGTATTCCCTTCTCCTGAGAAGTTTATCTCTGCCTGGAGTAACAAAGTGATAGCTTTAGGGTACTGAACACATCTACAACTCTCCGCAGCTGCCTTCTGTCATTCCAGAGTGAATGAGAAATAAAAGGTTTCCCTCAAAAAAATCCCTTTGCTTCTACTGCACCAGGAATCTTGGCCAGGGAAGCTCCAGTTCTGAGTGTGACGCTCAGAAACACATCAGGTCCAAAAATTGTGCCAGTCAACATATTTCAGGTGTTTTTTCTGAGCTTCTTGTGAAACCAGCACAGATCATCTGGCTGACCAGGTTAGAGCTGCAGGCATGGGTAGGGATACAGGTGAGGACACCACTGTGAGGATACAGGTGAGGACACCATCTCGTGGTGTCCTCACCTGTACCCCATCAGCACAACTCTGCTGTTCTGCAATAAAGTTCAGCTGCCAGACACTGCTGGCCAGGCTGTCCTTGGACATTGTGCCAGTGATCTACAGGTGTCTGCCAGGCCCTAACGTGCTGTGCTCCCACCTGCTCCCAAAATCCTGCCTTATAAGTTATATAAATATCCCTTTGGTCTCAAGCAGTAAGGACCATTGTAAAGCTCTACCTCCAACTGTCCCAAGTGCAAGCAGTGCTGCTCCATACTGAGAAATACCAAGCAACAAAAGGACATTTGCTGTCAGATACTGCTTTTCCCTCCAACTATAAGAAAAATGTCACATGAAAAATGGTAAACTCGTGGTTTAATACACTGCTGAGAGGTGCTGGGATCCTGCAGGGAGATTGGGCTGGGTCATTAGAAAATCCCAGATCGTTTGATTACCCCAACCAGACCGTGCAAAAGAAACAAACCAGGAGGAAATTGGCCCACAGGAGCATTGAGATTCTTCTAGTGATGTTCCTGGTTTTATTATTTAGTGTGTTGTGCTTAGTGGAAGGATTAAAAGCAGCCAAGTGGGAAACAGTGGTTTCAGCAGCAGGCCTGGATCCAGCAGCATTAAATACACGTGTCCTTAATATGATATCTGATAAGAAAGAACTAGATCTAATAGGGAATAGGGGGAGATGGAAGAAATAGTGAATCAGATCCTTCCCTACTCCCTCGGAGAGCTATGAATGTCTCTTCCTAAGGAGGCACCACACACTGTGACAACTCTGCGACCACCTGAACACTGTGCTTCAGCTGGTATTTGAACACCTCCTTTGGCAAACTTCTCCCCCATGCTCTCCCCCATGCAGCCTACAGGTGCTCAGCTTGGATTCCAGGCTATCCCCTCCTGCTCTGTGGCCACCCCACTGCTCAGTTCCTGATCTGGTTCCATAGCTGCAATTTTGGTTGGTGTTTTCTACCAGAGGATGGAACTTTCTATGGTGCCAGACGAATCCTGGTCATCTCTGAAGGCAATTCCTCTGCAACACGAGCTTGCTGTGTTCTGAGCTCCATCTCTGTTCTATCTTCCGGCTCTAAGATCTGTTTCCCAAGGCAGCTTCTTGCAGGAACATCTAAGATAAGGTCCAGACTGACATCCTTGAGGAGAAAGAAACTCTCATCTTACTATTTTAGGCAGCAAATATGTTTCAATTTTGCTCTTGCGCCTAAGCTGGCGTTGCCACTAAATTGTTCACTGGGGCAAGATATCTAACTGTGATATATTGGGACTTTGCTCTGGCTTTCAGAAGATGCTGACACAGAGGAGTAGCATAAAACAAATTACACTTCTCTCTTCAGAGAGCTTATTAGCATTTTCTAAGTCTATTCTGGTCCAGAACCAACATAATTCTAATCCAGCACTTGCCCAGGTGTTTTCTGGCTGGAGTCAGTGCAACTGGTTTCATATCATGGTTATCAGATATCAGGGACAAAAAATCATACAATTACCCGAGTTGGAAGGGCCTCAAAAGGGGCCCTCATGTCCAATCTGAACCTGCCCTGGAGCAATTTGAGGCTCTTTCCTCTTGTCCCGTCACCTGTCACTTGGGAGAAGAGCCCAGCACCCACCTCACCACAGCCTCCTTTCAGGCAGGAGTAGACAGTGATGAGGGCTCCCCTCAGCCTCCTCTTCTCCAGGATAAACAGCCCGAGGCCCTTCAGCCGCTCCTCATAGGACTTGTTCTCCAGCCCCTTCCCCAGCAGCAAAGAATAACCAGGTTTTCAATAAAGATGGATCATTGGAAACCAAAAGCAATTACGTTGCATCCATGCCTTCGATCCTCTTGCACTAGAAACGAGAAATGGAAAAGGTAATTTTGATTTGGACAGTACCATTGTATAGGGTTGGTTTTGTGTTAACGTAAGAACAATTGAGGGGTTTATTTTGCTGTTCTACAATGAGAACTATTATCCTTTTGTAAAGGAACCGAGTTTAATCACATCTGGCAGACCTGCTGGGTATAATATTTCCCGATATCCCATTACATTTTCAATTTACATGTATTACCTTTCCCTGGGAAAGTTCCCTGCACTTCTGCCTATCAAATTAAATGGCTGGTATGAAAACAGAGCAGGACATTTTAGTGATCTGGATGTTTGATTTTACCCTGGGAGGCAATTAGTGCTAATAAGTCCTGTACCTAATGCCTCTCTCATATTTGTCTCAAAAGTAGAGCATAAAATAGGCCTCAAGTGGAGAAGTGAGACAAAAGTTTCATAGGCCAATTCCATTTCCCCCAAAACTGCCGATAATGAAGAACTTAAGATCTGTGTCTACATAAAGAGAACAAGTCCTATGAGGAACCTGGGGTTGTTTATCCTGGAGAAGAGGAGGCTGAAGGGAGACCTCATCACTGTCTACGGCTGCCTGACAGGAGGCTGTGGCAGAGCGAATGTTGATCTCTTCTGTCAAGTGACAGGAGATGGGACAAGGGGAAATGGCCATGAGTTGTGCCAGGGGAGGTTCAAATTGGATATTGGGAAGAATTTCTTTACTGAAAAGGTGGTCAGGGACTGGAAGAGCTGCCCAGGGAGGGGGTGAAGTCACCATCCCTGGAGGGGTTTAAAAAAAGGGGGAGATGAGATTTGAGGGACAGGGTTTAGCAGAGGTGCTGTTGGACTCGGTGATCTCCAAGGTCTTTTCCAACCGGAAGATTCTATGATTCTATGATCCTATGATTCTAAAGAATATTAGCGTCAAATTCTGTATCTTTTAGACCATATAACTTGTTTACGGTTACTTCCAAGTGAAGAAGTAGCGTTCAAAATCAATGCTAGTTTGGTCTGTGTCTTGCAACACAAATGCCATCCAAAACATACTTGGGAGATAACAATATTAGTGAGAGAAATAATTAAAGCAGAACGAAAAAGGCAGGCACTGAAGGCTCAACAAAAGCAGGGGAAACACATAATAATCCAGATTTGAAAGGAGATGAAGACTTGATCCTTGTAATCTATATTGATCAAGGCATTTCCAATATGCTCGTCACTAGAAGAGAGAGGAGAGGAGGAGGGTGTCATTAATCACTCTGTAGTTCTGCCTAAGGGCTCAGTCAATCATGGTCTTGTACTTCCGAGGCACAGTGTTTGTATCCACACAGACACAGGTGTTTTACAGGCAGGATCACAAGTCCTTTGATTTTAGGAATTAGGATTTAACAGCTGAGGCTTTCTGAGTCTGAAGCTTGGCAGAAAGGTAAGATAAGCCAAGATGAAAAGAGCGCACACAGAGAGCTGCAACGGAGGGTCTTGCCGTGAGGATAGGTGGGTGAAGCAGGAGGCTGATGGTGAGCAGAGTGAGGGAGGCAAAGTGGCAGAGCTGGAGCTGGACCGAGTCCATGGTGCTTGAAGAAGAAACCCTCACACACAGCGCTCAGAGAAATACAGAATGACCTCAGTGAGAAGAGACCCACAAGAATCACAGAGTCCATCTCCTGTCCCTGCACAGGACAACCCCAACATTCACCCCGTGGGGCTGAGGATGTTGGCCAAAGGCTTCTGGAATATTGTCAGGCTGTGACTGCTTCCCTGGGGAGCTGTTCCAATGTTCCACCACCCTCTGGGAGAAGAACCTTCTCCTCATGTCCAAACTGACCCTTCCCTGGCACATCTTCCTGCCATTCCCTTGGCTGCTGTCGTTGGTCACCAGACAGAAGATCTCAGTGCCTGCTCCTCCCCCTCCTCTTGTGAGGAAGCTGCAAACAGTGATGAGATCTCCCCTAAGTCTCCTGTTGTCCAGGCTGAACTTCCTGTGCCAAATGAGAAATAGCTACCGAGCTCCTGAGAAGTCGATGTGGCACAGAGGGATCTGCAATCAGAGGATCTGGGTCTGCCACCTTCAAGCCAGAGTGGTTTTCCTTCCATGAGGAACTACAGCCCTATGAGACACATGATCACGGAGTCATAGAATGGTTTGGGTCAGAAGGGACCTTAAAGATCATCCAGTTCCACCCCCTTGCCGTGGGCCGGGACACCTCCCACTGGATCAGTGGGCTCAAAGCAGTTCACAGGGAAGGTTCTGCTTAGAAACAGTGCTGTCCATTGCATTGTATTTAACAGATGAAAATATTCCCACATTTTTAATTACTATGGACATCTGTTCCAGTGTTTTATTCATCACCTGTAGTTTCGATAATATTTGTAGCTTCTAAATACAATAGCACCCCAGGGCCATGAGCAATAAAGTCCTTATTTTCATGCAAATACAGCCAGCAAGAAGAAGGGCAATCAGGAGGAAGAAAAATAGAAGGAATAGGTGAATATTTATCAGTGCAATATTGCACAAAGCTCCCTGCAGGATCTTGTTTGGTGTTTAGTGTTAGGGAAAGGAAGAAATGAAAGATAGAAGGTGGTTATGCCTGGAGTTTTAGACCCAGTTACACAAATACAGACGCTGAAGCACAGAGCTGTAAAATGCTGTGTCCAAAGGAGCTTGTTTACCATTTCAGAACAAGTCTACTGGTACAGGAATACAGCACTAGAGAAGCTGCACGTGGAGTAAGAGCACAGGCCCTTTCTGAAGGCTCTTCTTCAATGTATTTATTGGCTTTTGTAAGGACTCCTTTAGGGACCGTGCCTTGAGATTCATTTGAAATGTGCTCTAATACCCACAGGATTTTGCTTTTCAAGTATTTACCAATGATTGCACTTCTCAGAGGGGAGAGCTCAAAGGTGACAGCAAGCAGTTGGGATGACAATAACAGCTGGGCTTTTCTCCCTTTCACGGAACAGTGGCACTGAATGCAGCCCAGGGAAAATGGGCATGAACGGATACAGAGGGGAGTAGAGCCACTCCTTCTCCTTGCCTACAAACTCTACCTACTCTCCTCATCTCAGGAAAGGTGTGAAGACTTTTCAATCTCTTGGAAACTGCTGCAGAAAGCAAGTGTAGATTCAGTGAATCTGATGATGCAGATAAACATTAAAGGCAGCAGAGATAGAATTTCCATGCGACTTAACACAAATCACCTCCCTCCTTCCCTTTCTGAAGAGTGTGAGCAAATTCTCCTGGAAGAAAGAGAAAGCAAGGGAAGTAGAATAAATCATTCCTTGATAATAAATTTGATATTATGATATTATGAACAATATTATCATTCCTTGATAATAAACCCTGCCTTGTAGAAAGCAAGCAGCTTCCTCCAGTCAGCTTTCCAGGTACTGGCCTAAAATGTCAGGGGTGGGTCCGTGTGTTCATCTCATTTCTGATTCCATCCCAGGCAGCAGCAACTGGGATGCTCTTGGTCAAGCCTTGGGTGGTTCTGCTTTCCCGTGGTCATCTCACCAGGACTTGGTAGAGTAGGGCTACGTGAGAGAACCACCCATGTCCACATGAAGATACCAGAAAGAGAGGAGGAAGGAAGTCTTCATGGCAAGACCACAGATGGCCAGAGTGGGATTCACACCTTCTGACCTCAGATATCTATGTTCCAGTTCTGTACGAACACTGATCTTAGGATGTGAAATATTACAACTTAATTGTCTCACAAAAATACACTTTCCCATACTCTTACCCCCTCCACAAACTCTGTCCAGCCCCAAGGCAGGGTCTGACACACGTTCACCAACCGCACTGCCAGGCAAGAATTGCCAGATTTTTTCTTCGTCTCAATATTCTGCTGCCAGTATTTCTACAAAATCTGCTTATGTATGCCCAGAATTTATTTATTTATTGCCTTCTGCTCTGTATATCAGCAAAGTGATATCTTTGAAGGCTGTATAGATTTTCCCTTGTGCTCTGTTTTTTGTCTGTACTGAACTTGACTGTTTTGGGAGGGAGAAGAGTGAAAAATATCTTAGATTTTTTAAAAGAAATTGCCTGAGATATTTATGTATTAATAAATCTGTACCGAAAGACAGACATCCCCACAGGTTTTCAACTCTAGTTGAATAAAGTCATCTACAAATAAAGGCAGCATGAGGAAGGTAAGTGGGAATGTTGGTATAGAGAGAAGACAATGTCCTGTTCTGTTCTAGCCCTTTGAGTTTTGGATGTAGATTTTCAGCAAAATTGACCTCCAGGTTTATTCAGCCATAGCCTTCTAAAGGAGTCTTAATTCCGTTCCAATCTGGTGATACTGTGATACTGTGATACTTCCCTGCAAACTTCTCTTTGTGCCAGAGCTGTGTTTTGCAGCAGGATGGTTTCAGGCAGAGGTGCTTTAAACTCTCGGAGAGCTCATGTCTGAAAGGAGGTTGTAGCCAGATGGGTGCTGATCCCTTCTCCCAAGTAACAAGTGATAGGACGAAAGGAAATGGTTTCAAGTTGTGCCAGGGGATGTTTAAACTGGATATTAGGAAAAACATCTTTGCTGAAAGATTGGTCAAGCATTGTAACAGGCTTCTCAGGGAAGTGGTAGGGTCACCACCCCTCGAGGTGTTGAAAAAGTGCGTAGAGATGGCACTTCAGGACATGGCTTGGTAGGCACAGTGGTGTTGGGCTGATGGTTGGATTTGATGATCTTAGAGGTCTTTTCCAACTCTAATGATTCCATGATTCTGCGATTCTCTGTATGTACTGGCTTCTCCTCTCTTGTATGAAACACAAGTTATTTGTATTGGCTTTATAGACTTACAAGACCTATCAGGGGAACTTTCCCATTATCTCTTATTTTCTTTAGGCAACTTCAATGCCCTCTGGAGACCTGTCCACAAAACCCAATCACCCACCCATTAGATTTTTAGCCAGGAGTGTGTGTGCTGCCTCCCATGCTGTTCATTACACACGATAGGAACTCTACACAAGCTCAGTACCCCAAGATCCTTCAGAGTCTTCCCAAGCCCCTCATTTCCTGAAATCCTTCTCCTGGCATCTATGAAATGACTCGACAGCAGCTACTGATGAGCAGAGAGCAGCTGCTGCTGTGCTGAACAGCTCTGCTCTCTCGCTGTTCTCCCCTCGCCATAACCTGCTGTTGGCCTTCATGCAAAGCCTTTCTATCTTTTCGTCTTTTTTCAGTGTTTTGTACAGCACCTGGAACAATTCGGCCATAGACTCACAGACCTTGATCTTATAAAGAACTGGTAGCTATAACTACAAGTACAAGCTGTTTTTCCTGGCTCTCTCCACACTCAGAGTCCCACTGCTCTGGGCCTCGTTCTTTTTGAGCTCAGGTATTGATCACAAGTCTCTTCTCTATTGAATTTCTCTCCAAGCAAATGAATAAATTAGATTGTCTACAAAAACAGGGCAGCCCAGAAGCAAACAGAGTGTGTCTGGGCAAAGATCTTTCTCTGTTGTTTTGCAGCAAGCAAATAAAACTGATTTTTTTGTGCTTATTTAAGGAAAAAAAAAAGTCCTGGATTAGTTTTCAAAATAGTGGTTTATTTATTCATGTTGTATTTAACTCTTTTCATTGAAGCTGCTAAACTTGTGTTCAGCAGTCACAGAGGTGACAGGTTTTACAGAGGAAAGCTGCTCTCCTGGAGTGGCTATTTTACCATGCTCAAAGCTGAATGTCATGTTCAAACACAAAGTTCCCAGTCACAGACTGGTTTCACACTGTGAACTCACTCTCAGACTGGAATCTAGAAGTTTCCCACATTGGGAAACCGAGGCATGGGAGATGCCTTCTCTAGCACAGGGACACTCCACCTCATCCTGTATCACACGTGTGAAAGTTATTTTTGCACATTGGGCAAAGGAGTCCGGGTCATTTTTGCTCCAGAACAGTGAAGTAGAAGATCTACTGATTGTGGATGTTCAGGGAACATGTAAAATGTACAGCTCAATCCTGACACAGCATTGACTCTCAAGATGATCTTCAGCAGAAGGCAGCAAATACAAAGGAAAACAGTTGGTGTAACCATCATAACAAGTCTTTCTCGTGGCTCTCATTGGTGAGACCACACCTCAGATCCTGGGATCAGTTTTGGGCCCCTGAAATCCTGGACCTAGTTAATGAATCGTCAACATAAGAAGGAGATGGAACTGTTGGAGGAAATCCAGAGGAGGCCACGGAGATAATCCAAGGGCTAGAGCACCTCTGCTCTGAGGACAGGCTGAGAGAGTTGGAGTTGTTCAGCCTGGAGAAGAGAAGGCTCTGGGGAGATCTTAGAGCAGCCTCCCAGTACTGAAAGGGGCTCCAGGAAAGCCGGGGATGAACTTTCTGCAAGGGTCTGGAATGATAAGGTGAGGGGGAACAGCTTTAATTTGGAAGGGGAGAAGATTTTGATTGGACATTAAGAAGAAATTCTTCCTGGTGAGGGTGGGGAGGCCCTGGCCCAGGTTACCCAGAGAAGTGATGGCTGCCCCATCCCTGGAGGTGTTCAAGGTCAGGTTGGATGGGGCTTTGAGACCCCTGATCCAGTGGGAGGTGTCCCTTCCTATGGCAGCGAAGTGGAACTGGATGGGCTTTGGTGTTGGCGTCCCATTCAATCCAAACCATTCTGTGATTTAGTAACCATAAAGGAGCTGTGCTCTCAGATATCAGTCTGAATTCTCCCTTCTTAGAGGGGAGAAATAAGTGTCTTTGTGGCAGAATTAGAGAAGAATGGGCAGAATGAAAGGGGAAAAAGGAAATGAAAGACATTACTTGGTAAGACCTCACTGTGTAAAGGAAAATTCCTCCATCACTGAAAGCTCCTAGCAATATAGGCAAGGGACTGACTCCAGGTTGTGCTGTGTGTCTTGTTCCCATTGCTGTGGTAAATTGAGCAGAAACTTGGAAGTCTTAGATGTATTTTTATCATGGCAGGTGTTTTTGCCTCAGTCTTTCAGCTGCCTCTTCAGGGAACTTGTCTACACATACAGGGCTGCAGAGAGGAAACGGCAATTTGTTAAGAGGGCCTGGGAAATGTCCCATCTGCCCTTTGACCACCCCACAGATAGGAGAGACTCTTGTTCTCCAGACAGCACTACTTGACACATTCTTCTGGAGAGGCTGCATCTCCTTAGCAATGTTCTTTGGAAAAGGCTTTGTAAAAATGTTGTCTCCCAGGAAATGCTCTTTGGAGAGGAGAAGCCCATGATTTACTTGGAAAAAAGAAGTCCAGAGCATGAGAAAGGGATGGCAGTGCTGACCCTGGGCACTGAGAGAATATTGTTGTGACGCTGAGTCCTCCAGAGCAGCCCTGGGGAGAGAGACCAGGGGGTTCTGGGCGAAGGCAAGTTGGACCTGAGCCAGCAGTGCCCTGGCAGCCAAGAGGGCAACCGTGTCCTGGGGGGCATCCAGCACGACATCGTCAGCCGGGAGAGGGAGGGGATTGTCCCGCTCTGCTCTGCATTGGGGAGGCCCCACCTCAAGCACTGGGGGCAGTTTGGGCACCACAGGATAAAAAGGATCTAGAGATGCTGGAGAATGTCCAGAGGAGGGCATGGATTGGATGTTGGGAAGAGGTTCTTCCCCCAGCAGGTGGTGGAGCCCTGGAACATCTCCCCAGGTAAGCAGTCCCAGCACCCGGTCTGCAGCATTCCAGAAGCATTTGGCCAATGCCCTCAGCCCCACAGTGTGAATGTTGGAGTGTCCTGTGTAGGGACAGGAGTTGGACTCGATGGTCCTTTCCTTTTTGGTCCCTTCCAACTCGGGTAATTCTATCATTCTATCATTCTATGAGTTCTCCCTGTCCATCACTCAGTCCTGCATCTTCCGTGGCTTATGGAAAACTGTAAGGAGGAAAATTGTGACCTGGAGATAGCAAAAGAACCTCACAGACCCATGAAACACCTATAGACATACATGTACGACCTGGATACATGCACACAGGAAGACCAGGACTTAGAGGAAGCAGAGCACAATTTACAGGGCATATGCTTTCCCCAGGGACGCTGTTGTGCTTTCCCCACACTGACATTCACTGAATCATGGGTGATCGGGGTGGCAGAGACATTGGCTGGACTTGTGTAGGTGATCTCATAGAATCATACAATTGCTTGGTTGGAAAAGACATTTGAGATCATCAGGTTCAACTATACCTCTCCATTATTAAGCATCCCTGAGCACCTCATCTTTTCAACCCCTCCAGGGATGGCGACTCCACCAGCTCCCTGGGTAGTCTCTGCCAGGGCCTGAGAACCCTTTCAGTGAAGAAATTCTTCCTAAACCAATCTGAATCTCCCCTGGAGTGATTTAAGGCCATTTCTTCACTTTTTATCACTTGTTACTTGAGAGAAGACCCCAACCCCCACCTCACTACAACCTCCTTTCAGGGAGTTGTAAACAGTGATGAGGTCTCCCCTCAACCTCATTTTCTCCAGCCTGAAGAACCCCAGTTCCCTGAGCCATTTCTCATAAAGTTTGTTCTCCAGCTCCTTCACCAGCTTCATTGCCCATTTGTGTAGGCTCAGAGCTTTTAGGAGACTTGTTGAGAGCATTTATTTAGCTTTGATTCTTTCCTTCTTCAGTAACACTGACGTTTCTTTCTGCAGAGACACGAATATTTTGAAACTAAGGATTTGGTCCTTCTGATAAGGCAGGGCTCTTGAAAGTAACCCTGCAACGCCACATTTCTCAGTGGGCCACCTCTGAATGATGGTTATCCTTTCTTATTTGTGCTTTGTTTTGCCCTAAACAAAAATTCAGATGGAATTTGTGCTGCATAGGAACAGCCTTTTCATCTTGAAAGAAGTTTTTAATAATTTTCCTGTTTTGAACTGGAAGAAGAAATAAAAATCTCAGTTTTTTCTAAGGAAAAAACTTTTGTCACATTCAAGAAATTTACTTTCTTTTTCTTCCAACAGCATGTTTTATCTCATCACCTCGGTTTTCTGACTGCTCCCAGACCTTTGCATGAGATCCAGCTGCTGATCCGTATTTGCAAGCGGATTTTTGAGCAGAATGTGGGTTTTCAGTGCACTGTGTGCAGGAAAGCAAGCTCACTGCATGAGAAAACCATGTGTTAACCAAACTCTCCTTTCCTAGAGGAGATGTGGACAGAAATCCTGCTCCTAAACATTGAACACAGCTGAGTGAAGCAGAAAAGGCAGCTTTAGGGTTCAGGACAGTAAAGCACAAGCAGCCAGAGCAGGCAGAAGTGGGGAGGGAGTTAGAGAGGAGGGGGGATGAGGCTAGGCAGTGATTTATTTGTGGGCTGCAATAAAGGAGCTTTGGGTTCAGACCTGAAAATGTGTCTCAAGCCTGACAAATGGGATGACAGCCTTTTCAGACCATTGCTTTATTGCTGCTATTAGTTATTTTAGAAAAAAGTGGTGTAATCTCCCATTTTTGTGATGCATTATTCGTTTTCTCTCCCATATATTCGCACCCTCAAATACACTTAAATGTATAAACACACACATATAAACGGACCTCTAGAGTGATTTTGGGAGCAGGCTGAGAGCCAGCAGGCTCCAGTTGTGTATTATAGCCCCCTGTTTCCACTCCAATTTGCTGGTGTTCAGTTATTTAGCAGGTCTATAACGCACAGAGGCTGTGGTGCAGAGATTTACTCTGATGTTGTCACCCTTGTGGAGCAGTGGAAACAACAGAACCAGAGCAATAAGGTGGCTGATTTAGGACGCTGTCTCCAAGAGTGGGCAGCAACAAACAATTTGGAGCGAGGGTACTCAACCTACACCTTACAGACCTCCCATGCCTAGCAGAGCATCATGCCTGGCCTGTTAGCAATTTTCTCTCATCCTCTTTTCATGGTTGTTCACCTCCCTTCCTGTGTCATTCTTTGACCTGGAGGACAGTGTTCTGAAGGCAAAAACTGCACACAGCTCCCATCAAGTGATGGAGCACACTTCTAGTGTGAGACAGACATGTATGTGGATGACAGGACTAGATAGGTATGATAGGACTGGAGGGAATGGCAGGAAGATGTACCAGGGGAGGGTTAGGTTGGATATCAGGAAGAGGTTCTTCCCCCAGCGGGTGGTGGAGCCCTGGAACATCTCCCCAGGGAAGCAGTCACAGCCTGACAATATTCCAGTAGCATTTGGACAATGCCCTCAACCCCACAGGGTCAATGTTGGGAGTGTCCTATGTAGGGACAGGAGTTGGACTCGATGGTCCTTTTGGGTCCCTTCCAACTCGTGCAATTCTGTGTCAGGTCACATAGCAGGAAAGCTGGGGAGGGCGAGGGGAACGGTCAGGAGAGGAGCACAGGTGCATCTGATGTACAGGAGAGCAGCCTGATGAGAAATTTTGGTCTCTCCTAGTCCTTAGGAGTGGATGCTGTGGGAGCCAGGTTTAACTTCAACAGTCCCTTTGACAGAGGCAGACAGAGAGAGGGAAATATAATATAGAATCATCTGGTTGGAAGGGACCTTTAAAGATCATTGAGTCCAACTGGACCTGTCCAATACTAAACCATGTCCCTAAGAAGCTCATCAACACATCTTTTAAACACCTCCAGGGATGGAGACTCAACCACATCCCTGGGCTGCCAGTGCCTGAGAGCCCTTTCAGTGAAGAAGTTTTTCCCAATATCCAATCTGAACCTGCCCTGCTGCAACTTGAGGCCATTTCCTCTCGTCCCATCACCTGTCTCTTGCGAGAAGAGAGCAACACCCACCCTGCCAGAACTTCCTTTCAGGTAGTTGAAGACAGTGATGAGACAGATCTCCCCTCAGCCTCCTTTTCTCTGAGATAAACCACCTCAGGTCCCTCAGCTGCTCCTCACAGGACTTGTTCTCCAGCCTTTTGCCCCTGCCCTCTGTGCCATGCTGTCCTAGGTGATCTGAACCCTTTACCAAAAAATAGAAGGACAAAGGTCAGTGGTAACAGGCAAAGCCTCTCCTCTCCTCCTCCTCCATTGGTGATGTGTGATGGATGCTCTGCAGTTCCTGCCAGCGAGGATGGGTCTCCCAGGGGAAAATGGGTTCTTGTTCACTGTGTGATACCAGAACAAGTGTTTCTGCTACAAGCAAAACTGAATAGATTGGAGATGGGCTGACAGCAGTGACAGCTGAGCTGAAGAGCAGGAGCGAGAATGAACAGCTTCGGAAATGGGAGCTGCTAGAGAAATAATCAGAACTGAGGATAAAAGCTTGGAAATACCTTAGAGGCAAGGAAAGATGAAGCAAAGTCATATTCAGTGTTACAAATCGGTGTCTTTCTGTACAGACACAGCTCTGCAGCAGAAAGTCACTGAGGAGAAAGCACATTGTGTGAAAGTGGGACGGGCAGCAGGATGGGCTCCCGGAGGTATGTGCCAGGGTTGTGAACCTGTCCTGGGCAAGGCAGCTTGTTCCATAGAATCACGTAATGCCAAGTTGGAAAGGACCTCAAGGATAGTCTGGTCCAATATTTTAGGTGATCTTTACTTTAAGATGGCCCTGAGCTCTGTCAAGCTGAGCTTTAAAAGTGTCCAGTGTAAAGGAATCCACCACTTCCACTGGGAGGATTATTCCAACGCTTAACTGTTCTCATGGGGAAACATTTTCTTCTGGAATCCAATCGGAATCTCCCCAGGAACAACTTATTCCCATTACCCTTGTCTTTTCCATGTGACTCCTTATAAAAAGGAAGTCTCCATCCTCTTGGCAGAACACACTTTATGTACTGGTACATGGTGAAAAGGTCTTCCCTAAGCCTTCTCTTCTCAAGGCTGAAGATTTCTTGGCATGGCTTCATTAACCAGCCAGTGTCACACCGTCTGCAGGCATCCAGCTGAGCAGCTGGGGAGAACATTTTAGAGAAAGCGGGCCAGAAGCAGTCACAGAACAAAGCCAAGCTCTTGAAAGCACTGCAGGCGCTGAGAGGTACTTCATGGCCATATGGCTGAAGGAATAAATTGGACCTCAGAAAATACCCCAAGGAGAACAACAGACTTCTTCTGCCAGCCTTAAAGCTCCGCAAGTATATTGAAGATCACTGGCAGACATTGTAAACGGCTCCTCTTTCATTCTCTGTGAACATTGGATGTCAACAAAAAGGCAGGCAGACAGGTAGGCAGGAGCCTTGTTTCTGCTTCTAAAGCACTTGCCCTGCTTCATACTTTCCTACTCAGTCAGGTAAGGAAAGTTGAACTACAAAGTTACCTTGAAAGGCTTTGATGAGTGTTGCACTCCACCAAAAACAAGACATTTCCGAGCTCTCTACTGGGACAATTCTCAGCAGAGTTTGTTCCTTACAATCTATCTGTCCTTGCCAACAATTACAAGTTTCCCATTCAAGCTGGAAATCATTAGTATTGGTGATTTAAAGCAGCCATTGTCATCATGATCCCTTCCAACAGCTGAAAAATTACTTGGGTAGCATTTGGAGAAAGGGAGAGGAATTCATCAGAGGAACTTCTTGTCATCTTCTTTTTCATTTGCTTTCATGAGCCTGGCTGTGCTTGGCAGAGAGGTTTGCCTACAAGAGAATGGGGATGAGGAGTACATGGCAGCCTGTCTGACTAATTGCCCTTGTTTGTAATTCCCTCGCTTGTGCCAACTCACTGTGCGATGAGAAAGAGCTGGGGCAGTGTGAGTGCTGGTGAGCCAGCCCCAGCTGCATGGATCATATCTGCAGCTCTCCAAAGGCTGTTGCAGCCTGTTTTCCATCCTTTAGTGAAAAGCTGACTGGTTTCCCAAATGGAAGTGCCCACAAGTGCCAAACGGAAGTCACTTCCATCGACGTTTGGTCAACTTTGCTAAGCCCCAGGCACCAGGCTGAGGGGCACCCTTTGGCCAAGACTTTCCACAGGACTCTACCAGAAACTTTGCCTGCTTTTAATACCCTGCTGCAGAGGGTTAATCATCTCCCAGGAGCTTTTAGGCTTTGGATGTGCTTGTCCCCTCCCTTCCTCTGGCAACCAAATCCTCCAGAAAGAACTGAAGGTTGAGATAATTGGTATTGACCCCATTATGGATCTTCCCCCTCAGCTGGGGAGACGTAAGTCATGAGCTGAAACCACAGCTCTGCATAATGCTGAGCGAGTTAGGCTGTAGCTGAAGGATGAGGGGTGTTTTATAGCTGACAGGGGCTTCTTCTGTCTCTGAGGAAGTGATGATGCATCTTGCACATAACAGGCAGTCTGCCAGCAAGCACAGAGACAGCGCCGAGTAGGCTTTTCCCTTCAAGGCTTCATCTCTGTTGTTCTTCACTGGTCTTTTCTTGCCTCATGCTGACCCTGTGTGCAAAACAACAAGCCTGAGTCCCCTCATATGGTGTTTGTCACCACGAGAGGAGCCAGGCAGCCCACCAAAGGCTGCAAGAGTCTCTCCCAGTTCAATCTCACCTTCCAGCTCCAAAGCTATACCCTTTGTTGCATTTTTCTGGTTACTAGAATATTCTCCTGGAATAAGCACAAATATGCAGCTACTTCCAGTGCATTTCAAATTCCATTGGCAATTTGAGGCATGTAAATAATCTGTTTTCAGACTTTCCCCTAGCTCTGAGGTTGCAGAGGTGCAAAAACTGAAGTATGTCAGAGAAAATCACATATGGTTTATCAGAAAAACTTCTTACTGCCCCTCCAGCCTGAATAGGGCTATCAATATCCAGCAGTGTCACCTCCTAAAGGAAAAAGCAAAGGGTTCCTTTGCTCCCTGACACTTCCTGCACCCAGAGGGTCCACAGAAAAGCTGGGGAGAGGCCCTTGATCAGGGAGTGCAGGGATGGGGACAAGGGGGAACAGTTTTAAACTGGAAGAGGGGAGATTAAGATGAGACCATAGGAAGAAATATTTCCCTGGGAATCAGGGGGGAAGCCCTGGCACAAGTTGCCCAGAGAAGTCATGGATGCCTCATCCCTGGAAGTGCTCAAGGCCAGGTTGGATGGGGCTTTGAGCCCCCTGATCCAGTGGGAGGTGTCCCTGCCCGTGGCAGGGGGTGGAACTGCATGGGCTTTGAAGTCCCTTCCAACCCAAACTACTCCATGATTCTATGATTCTCTCCATCAAAAGGTGCAACTGCCATTCCAGAAGAGCTCATTATTGATGCACACAAAGAGGAGGAGGAACAGGAAGCTACACAATGTCCTGAAGGATATGTAGCACCATCCAACCTGTTGCATGTCAATAAGAAACTAATAAGTACCCTTCACAAGGAATTATTGTCTGAAAGTTCTCTAAAGATCAAGAAGCTCTTCAGCTCTGACTTACGCAACTCTCCAGATGGCTGTGCCTCAGTTTCCTTGTTCGTTAATTGGATAAGGAAAGCTGGATGAAAGCAGGTGCCATGGGGTAATTAGCTGAGCTTACAGGAGTGTCCGAAAATCCAACTCACTGCATGAATTATTTATCCACGTTAACATTTCCAGCACAAGGAGAAAAAATATTTGTAAATACCTTGGTGGCTCCTGGGCTACCTTTTGCCAAGCTGCCTCTTCAGATATTTTCATTCACATTTTTTCAAAAACCTTGACATCAGCTGATGTTTTTTCAGGTTGGTAGTTTTTGCAGGATGTGACCTGTGCCTTGTGAGACAAGCTTCATTGAATCACAAGATGAGGTTTGTTTTAGCTGGAAATAAAATCAGGTTGACAGTCTTCTGAAATCCTCACCCAAATCAAGAACACAATCGTTCAGTTGGGGGTAGGGTTGGGGGTGAAATGCAATAAAATAGTCAAAAATGTTTTGGGAAGAGGCTGCAGGAATGATTTGAGCTAAGAGGAAATTCAGGCTTTGGTTAGATTTACAAGAAAACGAACAATCTGAGAGAATGGAAAAAAATTTAAGACCTCCTACAGCCTTATTTCTGCCCTTGTAAATCTGACAGTCTCTACACTTTCTGTATTTGTTTTTTTAGTGCAATAACATTCAGATTTCCATATATTTTGAAGTCTGGTGAGACCACACAAGATGAGAGAAAAATAACAGCAGATGACTACAGAGACATACGGTCTCATGAATACAGAGAACTCAGAGTGCCCAGTTCAAGAGTCACGCTTAAATAGAAATATTTGTTGAGCAACACTGGTTTTGAGCAACGAATTCAGAATGTTATCCTTTTTCCTTTTTTTTAATGGGCATTTGCTTCCAAGGAAAAAATATAATAGGCAGATTCCACAGCTGGTTGTGATCTGTCTCACTGGTTTTATTTGTCATTAATTGGAATCATTGCAAAAATGTGTGCTATGAGTTGCAAATTGTGGCCTTACAGAGAAAATAATGAAGAAAAGAATCCCAGATAAAGCTGCCACATAAGCTCAGAATGTGATAGAAGATGCTGTTAATAAGCACAAAGTCTCTTTGTTTGTGCCAAGACGTGACACAGCAGAGGCGTGGACATGTATACTGTGCATATATTAACACATAAAACTTCCACCAGACACCAGAGACCCAGACTTTTACAGATGGTAGCGTGAATATTAAGAGCTTCTTTTGACTCTTTCATGAGTTTTCTCCACTCTTCAGTAGATTTTGGTGAGGGGTCGTTTTGTCTGTAACTTGGTTTCCAAAGGACTATGTTTTTTGCGTAACGGTGGTACCTGTGGCTGTTTGGCACATAATCATGGAATGGTTTGGGTTGGAAGTACCTTCAGGTTCATCCAGTTTCATCTCCTGCCATGGGCAGGGACACCTCCCACTGGATCAAGGGTCTTCAAGCTCCACCTAACCTGGCCTTGAACACCTCCAGTGACGGAGAAGTCCTCATTCACTTCTGAATGCAATGGACAAATTCTGTAAAGTTTGACCTGAATGCAATGGACAAATTCTGTAAAGTTATTATGGTTTAAGGGAAACAACATTCAAGAAAAGGGGTTGTTTTATTCAGTTGTAGAAGAACAAAATATCCTTAGCTCACCTCCTGAGGGTCTGTTCAGCCTGGAGAAGAGGAGACTGAGAGGGGGTCTCAGAGCTGTTCGCTGCCTTCTCACAAGGAAGGGAGGGGAAAGAGGGGTTGAGCTCTTCTCTCTGGTGACCTGTGATAGGACTGGAGGGAATGGCAGGAAGATGTGCCAGGGGAGGGTTGTGTTGGATATTAAGAGGAGGTTCTTCCCCCAGAGGGTGGTGGAGCCCTGGAACAGCTCCCCAGGGAAGCAGTCACAGCACCCAGTCTGCAGCATTCCAGAAGCATTTGGCCAATGCCCTCAGTCACACGGGGTGAGTGTTGGGGTGTCCTATGTAGGGACAGGAGTTGGACTCGGTGGTCCTTTTGGGTTCCTTGCAACTCAGGTGATTCTATGATTCTGTGATTTTCATAGACACCACAGAGTCCACACAAGAAACAACTCTGAAAACCAGGATTTATTCTGCTGTTCTAGGAACTATTTACTTTCTAAACCAAATCAAGACACACCTTCAAATCTGAATCGTGGTGCAAAGGCTTGAAGAGTATTAGCAACTTCCTAGAAACCACTGGCAGAGCAAACAAAATTGCCTTCTTATATTAACAGATTACATTTTTAGCTTAAGAATTAACTGTTCTGCTCAGTGAACATCCACTCCTGCAGTGTGTGATATTATTTATCCTCAGGACTAAAGCTGTAAAATACACATAAGAGACAAAGAGAAGCTTTTCTCAGAGGATTTCTCCATCCAAAGTGCCTGTTGAAGGACTGGCCAAACATTTTCTTTCATGAAAATTTTCCTAGGTTTTTAGATAAAATTTGAGGGAAATGTCTGCTTGCCCCAAACACACTCAATTTTTCTTCACGGAACCAAACCCACAACATTTCTTTTTACACATGGATCTCTTATTTTTTCCCATTTTTTAATAATTTCATTTCCAACATCAGATTGCAGCCAAAACCCGTTGGCCTTCAATTACGGAGATTCAATTTAGTCTCTTGCTGAGCACTTGGCTTAATCCAGTGCAGAAAGGTGCATTAATGAACTCTCTCAAAAATGAAAACAGGCAGCAATATTTTGCATCTCATTAGCTCATAAAAGAAAGCTGACCAAGTTAAACAGGGGGCAACAATATTTTAATTAGCCTTCCAAAGACTATCTTCTGCAAAAATAGTGCCTTTTAATCCCGTTTGTTAAAATGTCCTGTGGCAGGTTGGCTCCCTACTTAAAGATCTCTCCGTAATGTGGTTTCTGCGTCGTAGTCATGCAAATAAATCATAGAGTCACAGAATCATAGAATGTTTTGAGTTGAAAGAGACCCACACCCAGTCCAGGTCCTGTCCCTGCACAGGACACTCCCAACATTCACACTGTGGGGCTGAGAACATTGGCCAAAGCTTCTGGAATATTGTCAGGCTGTGACTGCTTCCCTGGGGAGCTGTTCCAGGGCTCCAGCACCTGTTGGGGGAACAACCTTCTCCTGATGTCCAACCTGACCCTCCCCTGGCACATCTTCCTGCCATTCCCTCGGGTCCTGTCATTGATCACCAGAGAGAAGAGCTCAGCACCTGCTCCTCCTCCTCCCCTTGTGAGGAAGCTGCAGAGCCCAGTGGGGTCTGCCCTCAGTCTCCTCTTCCCTAAGTTGAACAGACAAGAGACTTCACTTTGCTCCTCCTTCTCCTGCTCCATGCCCTCTTTTGGACACTCTCCTGGAGCTTTAGATCCTTTTTACCCTGTAGCGCCCCCAACTGCCCCCAGTGCTCGAGGTGGAGCCTCCCCAGTGCAGAGCAGAGCGGGACAATCCCCTCCCTCTCCCGGCTGCCGATGCCCTGCTGGATGCCCCGCAGGACATGGTTGCCCTCTTGGCTGCCAGGGCACTGCTGGCTCAGGTCCAACTTGCCATCACCCAGAACCCCCAGGTCCCTCTCCCCAGGGCTGCTCTCCAGCGTCTCCCTCTCCAGGCTGTCCGTGTGTCCACGGTTGCTGTGTCCCAGGTGCAAAACCCAGCCCTTGCCCTTGTTAAACTCCGTGTGGTTGGCGATTGCCCAGCTCTATGCTCTGTCCAGATCCTTCTGCAGGGTCTCTCTGCCCTCAAGAGTGTCAACAGCTCTCCCAGTTTTGTGTCATCCACAAAGCGAGTCCTCGCTCTCATGACGGTACTATCGTCAGTCACGACATCAATCACCAAGTGTCTCGGGGTGCATTGGCTTTGTTGTCCTTTTGCTGCAGCCAGTCTGCTAGCTTTTCCCACCTCTGCGCTAATTATCCTGCCCTCTCTTAGAGTAATTTGTCACTTGTCAAGCTTTTGTCTGGGGATCTGGAGGAGAGATCAGCTGGCAGGAGCTGCACTGGTATCCAGGAGAGGCGGTGTTGGTGTCTGCTGGAGGATGGACCCACATCCACTCTTCAGCTGTGTCTGAATGACACTGAAGAAGAGCAAAGGTCCATCTAGACCTTGAAGGGCAGTAAGTTATTGAGGGCCAAGGATTATCTTCTTTTTCCTCTCCTCTTGCAGGGAACAGTCAGATTTGATGAACTGCTTTTCTCTTAAAGCTATTTCCTCAGTCCACAAAAGAATTGCAGATAAGATGCCACGTTCATCCCCTGTTTTCCCTTTACGTCTTGCATCTCCCGTGGTAAGCGACTGCCTCCTCCCATAATGGAGATCAGGGGATTTCCTTGTCTTGCTGCACGATGGCAAAAACAATGTAGGCTGGGAACCTCCCTGTAGCAAAAGGAGGGGCATAGGAGGTGCTCCAGCCTTTGGTTCATCTCCATGACCTCCTCTGGATTCGCTCTAATAGATCCAGGTCCTTCCTGTGCTGAGGACTCCAGAGATGAATGCTGGGCTCCCAGTAGGGCCTCACCAGAGTGGAGCAGAGGGGCAGTATCCCCTCCCTTGCCCTGCTGCTCGCGCTGCTTTTGATCACTGGCATTGCACCGTTCTGCAACAAACAATAAACTTCATGTTTTCTTGAGAAACTGCCCGCTTCCCCCAGCAAGATTTAATCATGAGCCCAATTTTCTGCCAAAAAAAATGTCATTAGGAAAATTCAATTAGTGTTGGCGGTGCCAGTCGGATTTCCATGCTGCCTCTAGCTTGCTGCCTGCTCCCAGCCCTGCTGCAATGTCAGCAGGTCCTGTTTACAGAGCTCCCCACAGACCCTGGCGTGCTGGGGGATGCACTGCATTGGGAAACTTCAGCATTTCCAGCTGAGTGAAGCAGCTGCTTTACACACACAGAGCCAGCCAAGCCCCTGCAGTGGGTGTGAACTGAGATGTGCCAGGGCCATCCTCTACCACCCAGGAGGTGGGAACTCCCTTAGGTTATGCTTTCCTCTGCATGAATGCAGCAAACCAAGCAGGTACAGCTAATTTTGGACCTTTATTTTCCAAATCAAACCTTTTACAAGTCTTTGTGTCTCCTCTTATTTCGTCTTGGAAACTCGTCTGGACTATAAGTTTTACTCAACATATTTTTAGAACACATGAAGGAAATTTATTAATGTGTCCTTGAGGAAGGATATCATTAAAAATTACGCCACTGAAATGCTGGGGTTTTGTCTGTTTTTTCTCCTTCCAACTTGGAAACAATTTTCTCCTGTTTTCCAGAATCTTTCCCCAGACTTATATCTCCTTGAAAACTCCTCCAAGAAATGTCTATGAGAAATGCCAATTGCCTAAAATGTGCACTTTCCACTAGAAAAACCATCCAGCAGAATATTCTTGCTCCATCCTACACCATTGGCCTGATTCTGCGAGAATTCATAGAGAAAGTTTTGGATTAGAAGGGACCTTAAAGGACCGAATGCAGGGCTCCAGGTGAGGTCTCACAAGAGCAGCGTAGAGGGGTAGAATCCCCCTCAGTACAACCCCTGCTGGTTGTACTTCAACAAGTGAACAGATTTTCCTGCAACGAAGGCTGTGGCCTTTTGAGGATGCATTTGGCCCTCTCGTATATAAAAAGAAGAAGAAAATTAAGAGCTGTTCTAGTTGGCTTTGACCTCAACGTGAGTCTGAGAAAGGTACAGTTTCCAAGGGCGAGAACAGCTTAAGATATGAAGAAATTTCCCCAAAGGCATTATGTCCTGTTACAGACTATTTGTTAGAAGTAAAGGTATGAATGCAACCTTCATTTTCAATCTGGTTCAGCTGAAGGGAAGGAAGCAAAAATATCACATTTTGCAGTGTGTGTGCAGACAGAGGTGGATCGGGATTCCTGAGCTGTTCTCATTTCTCCCATGCATTCAGAAGCTCAGGAAACTTTCTTCGTCTGGGATTTTCCACCTCACCAGGTCCTCTGCTCTCTAGTGACCAGCTTATGTGTTTTTTTTCTCTCCCATTCAGATCCTGGAGGTTTTAAGACTTTGGTCTTTCCACCAAAGGCCTTGGTAGTGCAGAACAGTGTGAGATAAGTGGCTATTTTGGGACATTTGTGACATGAGGTTTCCTTGAGGGTGTTTTGTAGGGAGATTGGAGAGTAAATGGTGCTCTTTCAGATTCAGCAGATACGCTCAAAGTCTTTTCTGTTGGGGTCTTGAAAGCCTGGTCTTGGAGTTTTGAGCAGCCTGATCCAGTGGGAGGTGTCCCTGCCCATTGCAGAGGGGCTTAGAAGTGGGTGATCTCTAAGGTCCCTTCCAAACCAAACCATTCCATGATTCTATGGTTCCCTTATTGGGCCAGATCAAAGATTTTTCTTTAATTGCCTTTTAAAGAAAAGGATTTCAATACAAATCCCACTCTATCTGATGCCCTGTGTCTTCTCTCAGTGGCACAAGGCACTGCATGATTACAACCAGGTGCTCCTGGTTTGCACAATTCCCAGTAAGCTGCATTATTTATTCAGAAACAGCACTTTGTAAAAAGTCTTACTCAACTAATGCTTTCTAATGAGAAATTCAGACTGCTCCCAGAACCACCCTTGAGCCTGGCAGGGTAGGAATTTCTGCATTTGCTTTTAGCTTCTTAACTACCACTGCTGAAAAACCCAGGAGGTTACAGGGAGATCCCCAGTAACTCTGCTAATGAAGAAGGAACGCGTGAGGACTCTGTATATTTGTTGCCTGATTACTGTAGAAATAAATGAATCAGGGAAGCACACTGAAGAGTCAATTCTCTCTTATTCAGAAACCAGTGCAATTTAATTAAGTCTAAATAGCACTTAGAATGGTGAATGCTGAATCGATTGATGGGCCGAATACTCTGGAGAGTGTTTTATCGGAAGTTCTGTCTGATTCCCTGGATGCTTGAGCAAAAATTAAGAAAGAGGTCCTTTCAAAAACCTATTCCACTCAAAACTAGAGGCTGTTTGGTTTGTTTCCAAAACAGATTTTCTTTGCAACAGTTAATTGGTCCCTAGTCTTTCCAGAGAAATGAATATTTATCGAGCCTTGTCTGGAATATTTTTTTTCAGCCCACAATGGTGTAAATTGGTAGTGACAGCACTGAAGTCACTGGGACAACACTGGAAAAGGAATTGGCACCTCAGTGCCACAGGCTTGGGGATGGTGCCATGTCTTGTAGTGCTCATGTGGTTCAAATAAATAACTGTGTCCACACTGCATCTGCAGAGAGGAGCCTGGATTCAAGGGCCTATCTCATCCAACAAGTCCTGAACATAATATGTGTCGACTAAATCAGAAAAACCCTGTGGTGGTGGCAGTTGAATCTGGCACTGAAACACAGGTTGTTTTCTTAGTTATGCTCTGGAGTAGCTCTGTGCTTAGGGGAGACCTTTTCACCATGTACCAGTACATAAAGGGTGTCTGCCAAGAGGATGGAGACTCCCTTTTTACATGGAGTCACATAGAAAAGACAAGGAGTAAAGGGGATAAATTGTTTCTGGGGAGATTCCGATTGGATTCCAGAAGAAAATATTTCCCTATGAGAACAGTTAAACATTGGAATGATCTTCCCAGGGAAGTGGTGGATTCCTCTACACTGGACACTTTTAAAGCTCAGCTTGACAGAGCTCAGGGCCATCTCATTTAAACTTTAGATGCCCTAAAAATGTTGGACCAGATGATCCCTGAGGTCCCTTCCAACCTGGCATTCCATGAGTCTATGAATAGGGAATCCATTTCTTATCAGGCTTCGACTGTGCATCACACCCCTCTGAGGAGCACTAAAGCCATCTCCCCATCCACTTGTGGCTTCAGAACAACCGTGTTTCAAGCTGACAAAGCATCTGATGCTCTCTGGTGCAACTGCTGAATTGTCCTGTTACCCAATCTGCTTCCCTTCTCACAAAATACCTTCTGTTCCTCCTGGCATTTCTAAATAGTCCTGACCACAGGAAAGAACATAGAAACCCAGCTTAACAGATTTCAGCAAAAATCCCAAAGCAAAGAAGTTCTTTGCAAAGGATTATAGCAAGATAAGTGTGACATCCTTCAAAGAAATTCTAATAAGCAAGCAAGTGCCTGGTTCTGGTGCATCACCTAAGCCCAGCACAAGAGCAGTCTCCCTCCCCTGAGTGAGCTATTGCTTGTGTCCTCTGGTGACCTGCTCTCATTTTGCTGCTGTAGGAATGCAAGGCTTGATAGATAGAGTGAAAGTGGACATCAAAAACTGTAATTAAATCTAGTTCAGGCCCAGAGGGGGAATAACTCAGTTAAGTCCAAGCCCAGGTGCCTTTTGGTCACTCTGGTTGGACATTGCAGTCAGCAACTGCTCTGTGCTAAGAGCTGAACTCTGAGTATATCTGAGGTGGTGGGAGCCAGACTGCCACAAGGTCATCCACACACCACAGGAAATGTGGAGCCTCGAGGATATTCACACAATCACAGAGTCATGGAACAGTTTGGGTTGGAAAGGACCTCAAAGCCCATCCAGTTCCACCCCCTTGCCATGGGCAGGGACACCTCTGACTGGATCAGGGGGCTCAAAGCCCCATCCAGCCTGGCCTTGAACACCTCCAGGGATGGGGCAGCCACCACTGCTCTGGGCAACCTCTGGGCCAGGGCCTCCCCACCCTCACAGGAAAATCTCTCTTTCTAAGATCTCATCTCTATATCCCCTCTCTCAGCTGAAAACCATTGCCTCTCATCCTATCCCTGCACTCCCTGATTAAGAGCCCCTCCCCAACTTTCCTGGAGCCCCTTTCAGTACTGGAATCTGCTCTAAGGTCTCCCTGGAGCCTTCTCTTCTCCAGGCTGAACAACCCCAACGCTCTCAGCCTGTCCCCATGTGGGAGGTGCTCCAGCCTTTGCATCATTTTTGTGGCCTCCTCCGGATTTGTTCCAACAGCTCCATCTCCTTCCTGTGCTGAGGACTCCAGAACTGGCCACAGGGCTCCAGGTTGGGGCTCACAAGAGAGGAACAGAGGGGCAGAACTCCCTCCCTTGCCCTGCTGATTCTGCTGCTGAGGAACTACCTGCATTTTAGTTTGGATCCAGACATACACGGAGCTGAGACACCTTAAGGAGATGTATTGGCCTCACCTCAGGCAGTTTTAGGACAATCTTACACCACAGACTTCCGGCTCTCTTAGTGTCTTTTCACAAAATTCTCATGGACTTCTTGCATTTCCCAGCTGCTTTTATTTATTTTACAATAATCAGATCTTTGTTTCCCTGTTGGTCTCTTTTAATTTTGGCCATAGCGATAGTAACCAACACTACCAATGACAATTGATTGAGAGGGAGCTCCTGAGATAGCAATTTGTTTTTTAATTAAAGGATTCGATAGATCACATTGCAAGGAAGTCTGTTAATCAGGTTTGAAATTGTGCAGTGGGGAGTTACAGCAAAACCAGACATGTAATAAGGATGCTGGGTTTCTGAAGGGCAAGGTTCATCTCAATGTAGGAGCAAGTGCTGTAGCTGGAGCCTGCACAGATGTTTTCTGACCATGATGGGAAGTCATAAAACAATGAGCAGTTCAAACAAGATCAGGACTTTTTATTTTAAAGCTTAAAAATAACAGAAGTGTTTCTAAGTCTATTTTTTTTTCTTTATCTCCAGGGAAATTAAGTTGCATAATAAGCCACTGTCTTATTCTTAACAGAAGGAAATGAATTGTTTGAAGTAATACTTTTCTCAAATCTTTTTTGAAATCCCAGCATCAAATCCTCTTTGTCCTCTCTTCTCAGGTGCAGAATTGGTAAAAATATCAGATTTTAATAAACAACATACAGTCTCCTATCCAGTAATTATGCTCATTTTGCACAGTTTCCCCTTCCTATTGTTCATTCAGTGTTTAGCTGCCACTTCTTTCTGATCCTGGATCGATTTTGTTCTTCATAACAAAAGAAATCACCATATTACTTTGCAGTTCTTTGTACTGCTCCAAGCCAGTGCTCAACAACCACAAGTTGATTTTTATGGGATTTTAGAAAAAATCCCAATTATAAACCTACTCTTGTAAGTTTGGAATTAAGTGAGTGCAAACATTCTTGTAAGCTTAACATTACAAGTGGGGAAATTAAGGCACTGAGCACACATCACCCAGATCCCTCCACTAGAGGAGGGACTCATAGAGTCACAGAAAGATAGAAAGGTTGGTTTGGAAGGGACCATGAAGGGCATCCAGTCCATAAACCAGGACATCTTCAACTCAGTCATGTTGCTCAGAGCCCCATCCAACCTGACCTGGAATGCTTCCAAGGATGGGGCATCTACCACCTCCCTGGGCAACATGTGCTTCTTTCACCACCCTCAGTGCAAAAAAGTTTCTTCCCGAGATCCAGTTTAAACCTCTTAAACCTGCTTTAAAACCTTCACCCCTTGTCCAGGCAGATTTATTGAAATCTCAAGCTGACACATGGTCGTGGAGATCTCTGTCTCTCTCTTTCTCCTCAAATATCCCAGGAGCTCACATAATTAATGAGTTTAATGCAGAGCTTTTAAATATGATTCTAATGAACAGTTCGTTTTAATAATGAATGTGTTCCTGCCTGTGTGAGATATGGTTTTATAAACAAGAAGGTGAAGCTGTAGTAGGAGCAACAATTTGAAAAAAAAAACACATGAGCAACAGTTTCTTCTGTTTCCAGCCAGGGAAAAAGCAAAGAGGATGACAAAGGATCACTTAAGCTGTCCATTAATTAAATTTTGGAGAAGCTTATTAACTGCTTAGTGACCCACTTACTGGAGGTTAAAGCAGAGACAAAGAACTTTCATTATAATATAATGAGAGTCAACGTGGATGGTAAAGTCATATCGAACATTTGTTAGCTGTGACTCCAAGCAACTGCCCAGGGTCTCAGGGAGGCAGCAACTTCTCCCAAACAGAGAATGATGCAGTGGAAAAATTCACAAGGTGTTACAGCATATTTTTCCAAACTTTCTGGAGATTTCCCTTGAGAACATAAGAACTAGATTAGACCTCAGACCCATCTAGACTGTTATCACATCTCAGAGAGGCTATGTTTTATCATCAACAACCAGATGAGAAATAATCTGGTTTTCACTTCCTCATCCTTTACAACAAACAACTGATTTGAGATGTGGAGTTTACTCTGACTTCTGATATCTTGTTTATCATTAAGTATCATAAATCAAGTTATTCTCACTGTTCACGTAAAGATTAATTCCTCTCTGGCTTCATACAGCTTCCCAAGGCCATGTGGTCCACTGCCAAATCCATGTTGCATATTCCTCAGTGTGCAAGTGTGCTCACACACACATGGAGTCAGGTGGAATGGTTTGTTCACCTGATTCTGAGATCCCTTCTTCCTCGCAACAGCTAAAGCCACAGTAATGCTGGCTAAAAATCATTTCCTAGTAAGGGATAACGGACTCTCCCCGGCTCATAACTTATTTACATTACATATTCTCCTGAGGTAATGTAGGAAATGCATCACATTTTTGAGGGTTATTGGGAGTTTTGGGCTTATTCTTTTTAATACGAGTACTTTTTCTTCCTTCCTGCAAGCTAAGCAAAAGTTCCCAGAGCTGAGTGCAATTCTGTGGGTCTGGAGAGGAGAGAAAATACTGGAACTGAAAAATGCTGGGAATTAAAAGTGATCTAAAGTTGCTGTCACATTATAATGCAATTTTCAGGTCCAATATCTCATGTTCGGCAAGATTTGGATGTAGATTGCATGCACCATTGGAAAGGGAGTACTCACCCCTGATCCCACGCACATAAAGCACAGGCTCTGCATGGGGAATGTTTGCGAGGTCCAATAATAAATAATAATAATAGGACCTTAAATATGTCATTAAGCAGAGCTGAATAATGCCTATCATATATTGCAGACCTGTGCTCCTGGAGACCGTCCTCCTGGGGTGAGGAAGGCAAGAATTTTGTAGCACAACTGAGCAAAAGAAGAAGAAAATTGTCTGCAGTGCTGGAAGAGGGGAGGGCAGAGGCTGGCAAGGCTGATGTGAGGTCATAGAATTATAGACTCATAGGAACCATAGAATGATTTGGGACAGAAGGAACCATAAATATCATCCAGTTACACCCCCTGCCATGGGCAGGGACACCTCCCACTGGATCAGGGGGCTCAAAGCCCCATCCAACCTGGCCTCAAACACCTCCAGGGATGGGGCAACCACAGCTTCTCCGGGCAACCTGGGCCAGGGTCTCCCCACCCTCACAGGAAAGTGTTTCTTCCTAAGATATGAATATGAACATGAGCCAACAGTGGCCCAGGTGGCCAAGAAGGACAATGGCATCTTGGCTGTGTCAGACACAGCGTGGGCAGCAGGAGCAGGGCAGGGATTGTGCACTCAGCACTGGTGAGAACTGGGGTCAGTTCTGGATCCTTCACTCCAAGAAGGATATTGAGGGGCTGGAGCACGTCCAGAGAAGGGCAACAAGGCTGGGGAAGGGGCTGGAGAACAAGTCCTACGAGGAACAGCTGAGGGACCTGGGGTTGTTTATCCTGGAGAAGAGGAGGCTGAGAGGAGACCTCGTCACTGTCTATGGCTGCCTGAAAGGAGGCTGTGGCAGAGCCAGTGTTGATCTCTTCTCTCAAGTGACAGGGAATGGGTCAAGGGGAAATGGCCATGAGTTGTGCCAGGGGAGGGTCAGACTGGATATTGGGAAGAATTTCTTTACCAAAAAGGTGGTCAGGCCCTGGTTCCTGCACTTCCTGATAAAGACACACCCCCCCAGCTTTTCTGGAGCCCCTTTCAGTCCTGGGAGGCTGCTCTAAGGTCTCCCCAGAGCCTTCTCTTCTCTAGGTTGAACAACCCCAACTCTCTCAGCCTGTCCTCATAGCAGAGGGGCTCCAGACCTCGGATCATCTTTGTGGCCTCCTCTGGACCTGTTCCAACAGTTCCATCTCCTTCTTAAGTTGGGGATGCCAGAACTGGACAGAGGACTCCAGGTGGGGTCTCACAAGAGGTGCCAGTTCATCCAACCATACCTCAAAAGGTCTGAGCACAGAGGGGTAAAGATGGACAATGAAAGGCTTGGGCTGAGATTTTTATTATTTCTATAGTAACATCTATGGCATTTAGGATGAGAAAGCAGCTTGGGCTCTGGCAAAGGAGCCAAACCTTTGACTTCAGCATCAATCCTTACTTCATATATTCGCTATACCTACTTCTTTCCTAAGGAAGCAGCATGGTTTGGGCATGGAAAATTGGCTCCTGGCACTGCTCTCCCTGATCACTCAAGCTAACGATCGCTCTGCGGCCTGTAATATTTTTTCAATCTGATTTAAGGGGAAATGCAATTGATCATAAGTTTCTGCCCAGATTTCTTAGTTCTCAGGGCTGCTTTGCATTCCGGACATGCTTGTACGGCATCGAGCCAGCCCACGAGAAATTAATTCAGTACAATTTTTAAAGTGCACTAGGTGAGGGCCTGACATGCCTTTCATTGTGTAGGACACTGTGCAGTGTCTTACACTTCACCCTTCTGGAGGCAAAAAGGGGATGAGACAAAGTATGGTTGGAAAAATAAAATAATTATTAACAGGTTTCAGGTCTATTATTCCAGTTCTCATTAATGACGGGTTTTGGAGCTATTGAGATATGCACATGGATATGTTGGCTGAAGATAAGAGAATATGACTGGTCTTGCTGACAGTTTGCTGAGGAGCTGATGACATTCAGGAAAGCTCAGCCTGGCTGTAGTTTTAGACTAGTCATCAGGAAGAATTTCTTCACAAAAAGGGTTCTCAGGCACTGGCGGTGGCTGCCCAGGGAGGCGGTGGAGTCACCATCCCTGAAGGGGGTTAAAAAATGGGGAGATGGGTTTTTGAGGGACAGGGATAAGTAGTGGACAGGTGTAGTTGGACTCAATGATCTCAGAGGTCTTTTCCAACCAGATGATTCTATGATTCTACGATTATTGCTGTGTCACACAGAAAGCAACAGTCAGATGAGCTGTGCAAGGGGGACAATGCCAATGGGAGGAAGATGAAGTACCTGGGAAGGGAACAGTGCTCAGGTGAGGGAAAGAGGCAGCCACAAAAGCTTATTGAAAAAGGTTTTACCACCACCCTGCCCATTGCCTGCAGAAAATGCAACACCTGCCTGGTGGCTGCCTGTATTCGACAGTGATCAGAGAAATATTGTCCTGGAGTCCACCCCACCTCTCCTTCCTTCTCTCCTGTCTCTTCTTATCGATCTTATCCATACTTACAAATATCTATGGGGGATGTTACCAATGCTTATCAGTATCTAAAGGGTGGGGGACAGGAGGAGGGGGGCAGACTCTGATCACTGGTGCACAGTGACAGGACAAAGGGCAGTGGGTACAAACTGGAGTCCAGGAAGTTCCACCTGAACATGAGGAGAAACTTCTTGCAATCTATGATAGGACTCGAGGGAATGGCAGGAAGATGTGCCAGGGAGGGTTAGATTGGATATTAGGAAGAGGTTCTTCCCCCAGAGGGTGGTGGAGCACTGAAACAGCTCCCAGGGAAGCAGTCCCAGCACCCAGTCTGCAGCATTCCAGAAGCATTTGGCTGATACCCTCAGTCACATGGGGCGAGTGTTGGGAGTGTCCTGTGTAGGGACAGGAGTTGGACTCGATGGTCCTTTTGGATCCCTTCCAACTCGAGTAATTCTATGATTCTTTCCTGTGAGGGCGACGGAGCACTGGAAGTGGCTGCCCAGGGAGGGTGTGGAGATACCCAAACCCACCTGAACTTGCTCATCTTCAGCCTACTAGAGGTGACTCAGCTTTAGCAGGGGATTGGACTGGATGAGCTCCACAGGACCCTTCCAGCCCCACCATTCTGGGATTCTCGATAAACCCTGCTGTGCCTTTGAGCCAGGTCCCTGCAAATTCTGCGTTGCTCCAACCCCTGCTTAGCTCGCTCGCTGTTCACTACCATCCCTGGGATTCTGCTTTCCTCATCTTCAGAACACAATGCAGAGAGGCTCAATGGTGAGTGGGGAGGAGTGATGACCTTTCTAGAGGGCTGCAGAGGTAATGAATGCTCCAAGGTACTGCAGACTCAAAACTCAAAGTCTTTATTCAAGTAAAATTTCCCAGCGGAATGTGAATCTTGAGACTGTGAGAAGAAGGGACTTGCCTGGGACTAAATAAGTGGGTAAAACACAGAGACCTCTTTTCAAAAGAGAATTTAACCTATGCTGTCAAGCTAGGAAAATCAATACAATGGTGGCAACATGTGGCTGAAAACTTGCTGCACTGGGGCCAGTCCATTACACTCAGTGCCAAGGTGGATTCTACCACTTGGAATTCTGTTAGGGAGGAGCTTAAGAACTAAAGAAGATCTGAGTGTGCCAAAGTATTACAGTAGCCTGGAATTTTTTGTGGCCTCTGTGGAAAACAAGCCCCCAAATCCTTCCTACTATGGCCTTCATAATATTTCTTGGGACATTTGCAGCTGAATTCTTGTCAAAATCCAGTCTTATTTCAAAAAAGAACCAAAAAAACCCACCCAACCCAGGTATGCATTTGGTTGAAAATGAATGATTTTTGATGAGCTGTGGGAGTGGAGAAGTCAATTTTCCAACAGAAAGAAATTCCCACTGGTCTGAAGGAAGACTAACTCACTCTGTCAAAACTTATTTGTTCTTTCCTTCAATTCCACCACAAAAAACCCTCCTAAATTATACTGAAAACTCTCCCTGTGCAATGCAAAAACATATTTCTTATTAAAGTGGCAGCTAAACTCTGTGCTGGCTTGAAGGTCAAGATAGGGGAGGATTTGCCAAAGTGATAAGGAGGGAGTGCAGCTGTGTGTGCGCCAGGACTATGGAGTTACAGATGTATGAGGATGATCTAAAGTCAAAGGTTTGGCTCCTCTGCCAAAGCCCAAGCTGCTTTCTCATCCCAGATGCTGTAGATGTTGCAGAAATAATACAAAGCTCAGCCAAGACTTGCATTTTCCACATTTCCCTCTGTGCTCAGAGCTTTTGGGCATGGTGGGATGAACTGGCACCTCTCGTGAGACCCCACTTGGAGTCCTGTGTCCAGTTCTGGAATTCCCAACTTAAGGAGATGAAACTGTTGGAACAGGTCCAGAGGAGGCCATGGAGATGGTCCAAGGGCTGGAGCCCCTCTGCTGTGAGGACAGGCTGAAAGAGTTGCGGTTGTTCAGCCTGGAGAAGAGAAGGCTCTGGGGAGATCTTGGAGCAGCCTCCCAGGACTGAAAGGGGCTCCAGAAAAACTGGGGAGAGGCTTTTTCCAAGGGTCTGGAGTGACAGGATGAGGGGGAACAGCTTTAAATTGGAAGGGGAAAGATTTAGATTGGACATTGGGGAAGAAATTCTTCCAAATGAGGGTGGTGAGGCACTGGCACATGTTTCCCAGTGGTGGCTGCCCCATCCCTGGAGGTGTTCAAGGCCAGGTTGGATGGTGCTTTGATCCCCGTGATCCAATGGGAGATGTCCCTGCCCATGGCAGGGGGGTGGAACTGGATGGACTTTAAGGATCCTTCCAACCCAAACCACTCCAGGTTTCTATTATTCTATGTTTACCTCTGTACTGCTTCTCTACGCTCTTCTTCTAGTCTGTGGTATTCATGTAACCCATTAAGTCCTTTTCTTGCAACAATTCACCTGGCAGGTGACAAAAACAGGAAGGAAAAACCAAATGTTCCAAATGCACAGGAGAAATGCAGGTTGAGTACTTTCTTCCCAGCCAGCACAGACCACTCAGGGCTCTGTCAGTCTGTCAGCCCTGAGGATGGTGCATAACTCACAACAATAATTTCTCTGGTAGCTGAAATTTGCTCTGGACTGCAATTTCTTCCAGTTCATTCCTTCCTTGTCTTTGAAACATGTTTGTAGTCTGCAGTATTCAAAACCTGAGCTCTGCTGCTGAGCTATGATTACTCTGATAAGCCTGAGGTATCATTTCTGATCCGTGGCTGGGAGTGCACATTATCCATTTCCAGAGTGACTATGTCCCTGCAAAAATTTGCAACGCATCTTTCACACACTTGGATTTCCATCAGAACCAGCTGCTTCAGCAAAGAATTTTAGTCCCCAACCAAAGCAAAAGCAGCTTTGCTTTAGAGCAAATCTTACCAAGATATGTTTTTCATAACGGGCTTAGCTCTGGCCAGCCCCTCACCCTCCTCCAAGAGGAACCAGGGTCACCAAGCCTTGGTTTACAATTGGGAAACCGAGGTGTGGAGTGCTGTGCTGGAAATCGAGCAGATTTATGGAGAACTGGGGACACTGGAGTTGCTACACAGTTATCCCAGTGTGTTCTGTGTGAGACAGCCCTGACTACTCGCTGGGGTCCCAGAAGAACCACATCGCTCGCCGGGAGAGGGAAGGGATTGTCCCGCCCTGCTCTGCACTGGGGAGGCCCCACCTCGAGCACTGGGGACACTTTGGGGCACCACAGGGTAAAAAGGATCTAAAGCGTCAGGAGAGTGTCCAGAGGAGGGCACGGAGCTGGAGAAGGGACTGGAGGGGAAGTCGTGTGAGGAGAGGCTGAAGTCCCTTGGTCTGTTCAGCCTGAAGAAGAGGGGACTGAGAGGGGACCTCATTGTGGTCTCCAGGTTCCTCACAAGGGGAGGAGGAGAAGCAGGTGCTGAGCTCTTCTCTCTGGTGACCAATGACAGGACCCGAGGGAATGGCAGGAAGATGTGCCAGGGGAGGGCTAGGTTGGATATTAGGAAAAGGTTCTTCCCCCAGCAGGTGGTGGAGCACTGGAAGAGCTCCCCGGAAAAGCAGTCCCAGCCTGACAATATTCCAGAAGCCTTTGGCCAATGCCCTCAGCCCACGGTGTGAATGTTGGGAGTGACCTGTGTAGGGACAGGAGTTGGACTCTATGGTCCTTGTGGGCCCCTTCCAACTCAGGTCATTCTATGGTTCTATGAGTCTCTGGGAGCAGAAGACTCTCACTTTCAGGCTCTCACCAGCCCACAGACACAACCTGTCAAGCTGAGAAACTGAGGCCCTGAAGGCCTTTCCTCCCTGAAGGCTTTGAACCTCCACAGCAGTTACAAGAAAAGGCTTTGTGAAGGCTTTTTTTCTTTCCACTTTTTTTCTACTTGTAAAATTAGCCTTTCATGAAAGAAGGCAGCATCTCCTTGCCGCCCAGTAAGGTATCCATAGGTAATGGCAGAGCCAGTGCTGGGCGACGGAGGCGATGAGCGAGATCTTCCCCCACCGCCCCATCAGAGGCATGAAAGCATTAATTTGTCAACACAGAAATTCCATGCAGGACCCTGCAGTGACAAATCATTGTCACCCGGATCATCAAGCTGCAGAGACAGAGTCATTTATCATGGTTCTTTGCTAAACAAAGCACTTTCCTCCCTGCTTCATGGCCCTTGTAAGGCTAAGGGTGCTGTGCTGCCAGGTCACATATCAGCAGAGGTCCCCATGTCCCCAGTTCTATCAGTAAAAGCCTAAATTGCCCAGGGGTGTCAGAGGTGAGAAGTGTACAGAAGTCTACAGCATCCTCCTGGGCACCCTTTGCCAGGGAAATCAAAAAGCCATCCAGCCAGCACAAAGACACCTGTTGGTCTTCATTTCTCCTGAATCCTAAGCCAGGTTTGCAGCATTCTCCAAACATGCATTTGTGAGGTGTGGACCTCATCTTCCTGGCCCTTTTGTGCTTAAAATGGGAAACACATTTGATTGGAACTGACTGCAGAACAGTCAGATTCCTAGGTTAGAATTCAGGACTTGTTTGCCCAGTGGAAGCCATCAACTTGCATCCCTTCAGGCTTCAACCCTTACACTTGTGTTCTCAGTGAAGCCATTCATATGAGCCCCACCAACCACAACAACTCAACTGGACCTGGTAACTCATTAAGATCCAATAATTGCTCATAACCTTCTGCAGCAGAAGCCCTGGGTTGAAACGCTGGTTTGAATTTGTCTTCTTCACTGAAAGGGTGGTCAGGCACTGGCAGAGGCTGCCCAGGGAGGTGGTGGAGTCAGCATACCTGGAGGGATTTCAAAGATGGGTGGATGACTTTCTTAGGGAGATGGTTTACCAGGGGACATATGCGGATGGACTCAATGATCTCAGAGGTCTTTTCCAGCCAAATGATTCTCAGACTTCTTGGGGGGGCTTTGCAACAGTCAGAGGTGGTTGTGGGCACCTGATACAGAGGCTGTGGTCAAACCAGGCCATGTTGACCAGTGCTCAGTCATTCATGAGGGTCTTGCATGTAGGACAAGAGAAGTCAGCTTTGCTCTGCCTCTGCCTGCGGAAGCAGGAGGCTGAGGGTGCAGAGTGAGACTTTATATTCTTTTCTCACTCTAATAGAGTGAGGTGAGGTTTCTGAAGCAAAGCACTCGCTGAGTCCCTTCTGCCACTTTCTCTGATCATGGCAAATGATTTCTCCTTTTCCCTGACAAGCTCACAAGCTTCTGTTATTTTGAAGTGTGGCTGGTGGGAGCACACTTCAGGCTGTGGATTCACTCACAACTCTTTTCCTGGGGATTCCAGTTCTCCCTTTTCATCTCTCCGCTATTCTCACAGTGTGATTGATCTCTTAAGTTGATGTGATATTCTTTCTTTTTGGTGACTGGCATGTGCCTATACAAAAGTACATAGACTGAATAGATTAGCTACTGAGCCGGGAAAGAAATAACAATTTTGATTTGAGTCATGATTTTCTCTATTTAAGTAATTTCTAAATTTAAGGCAGATGTTTATTTACAAGTTACCTGCTCTTTATTTTCACTTTTTTTAGTTGAAAATTGCTAGTGTGAGAGTGTAGTTTTCCATCAGATCATAAATCCTAGAAAGAGTTGAGAAGGCAGTTAAAGAAACAAGTATATTTTCCTGCTGAGAGATTCTGGCTACCTACGTGCTAATATTTTACATATGAAACACCACTCGCAGCAGCGAAATTGCCAACTGATGCCTTGGGCTCATAAATTTTATAGAACCTTGTCCTGATTTCAGTTCCCCCTCAAAGCTGTGGGTGCCAACTCCCAGCCGCGGGTGTGCACGGCTTCTACGTCACACTCTGCCCTATTCTCATGCTTGGAAATTAGAAGAGGTGGAGCCCATTCCCTAAGTTTCTATGTCACTAATTAATTTATTTCTTTTTGGAACATAGCCTTGAAAACACCTCGTGTGTACCTGGTGTCAGGGACAAAACATCAGCCCCAAGGATGTTCTCCCTTTTGAGGGTCTCACCCCGAAGAAACTTGATGTAAAATAAGGTTGAATCCCTTCTCCAAACCCTCCGTTACTGCCTAGAGCTGGAGAGAGGGTTTTCCTTTGCAGCCAGGCCTTGGATCTGAGCCAGCCCAGCCATTCCAAACTCCTGTAATGAGTCAAAATATGAAGGTGAATTATTTTCTGACGTAAGATGTAGGCAGAGAGGATTTGTAAGGCTCCATTAGTCCAGACCCTGGCAGGGCTGGTCTTCTCACCTCAGCAGCCTGGGCAAGTGATGGAGAGCAGTTTCTGATATCTATAATGAACAAGCACTGAATAATTTGACAGATTGGAAAACCATTTTAATGTGTGTTCTAACAGGGGAGGTGATTGGCATTTCTGTGTTACTTCCCTACTAAGAAACTTTCCAAAAGAGAAGTCAGTGCTATCGAGCCCGAGGTGATCTTGGGGCCCTTGCAAAATGTGACGTACACCTCCACCCTGGCCAAGGTATAGACGAGGCCAAACCCCCCTCCAGGTTTAAGAACATTGCTTAAGGTTGGCATGGTGCTGGGTTCACCTGACTCTTTTCCCACAGTCCCTGTGGAGTTTGAGATGAGGAATTGTCTGTGGCTCTCTGTAAGACCTTGAGAAAACCTCTGACTCACGCTATGCCTCAGTTTACTCCTTTACTAAATGATGAGCTGAGCAGTGGTGGACAGCAGCTGTGCTCTGCACCTTCCAGACTGAATTCACTGCACACGTGGAATCACAGAATCATGGAATGGTTTGGGTTGGAAGGAAACTCAAAGCCCACACAGTTCCAACCCCTGTCAAGGGCACAGGCACCTCCCACTGGATCAGGGCACTCGAAGCCTCATCCAGCTTGGCCTTCAACACATCCAGGGATGGGGCAGCCACCACTTCTCTGGACAACTTGGGCCAGGGCATCCCCACCCTGATGATCAAGAATTTCTTCCTAATATTCCAATCTAAATCTTCCCCCTTCCAATTTAAAGTTGTTCCCCCTCTAGGCCCTTGTAAAAAGTCCCTCCCCAGCTTTCCTGTAGGCCCTAAATAGAATCATAGAATCATAGAATCTTCTAGTTGGATAAGAACTTTGAGATCATTGAGTCCAACCACACCCATCATCCACTAAACCATGTCCCTTAAAAACTCATCTATCCTTTTTTTTTAATACCTCCAGGGATGAAACAGCACTTCTTTGCTCTGTGTGGATATTGGCAACTTCTGAATGAGAAAGAAGCAAGAGATTGCCAACAGCCCTGTATGAGGAAGAGTTCTGGGGTGCAGCTCTGAGCAGTGATGCAGAACTGAAGGGTTATTTTTTTGTTCAGTGACGAACTCACACTGTCGCCTTGTGCAAGAGATTTGTGCTTCTCCCTGACTTTCAAGCCATGGGTAGAAAAGGATTGTGATGGGGTCCGTGGTAAGAGAAGGAGGGAATCTCTGCTTTGGGCTTATCTAAAAAAACAAGCTGCAAATATTCTCCCCAAATCCTGTATTATCTGATCGGTAAAGTACTTCCACTGACTCCCTACAGCCTGCTCAACCTGTAAGAGATGCCCCACTCACTTTGGATGCACACAGAATATATGTTTTTATTTCTCATTTGCCTCCAGAAACCCATCTGTTGCCTCTGCTGAAGAGTTATCCAGGAGGACATGCTCTGTGCTACCCAACCCAGTGGATTTCCCAGTGCTATTTTGATTTTCCACCGCAGGGATGGCTGCCCTGACAGCCTGTTTGATTTAAAGGCTGAGATTATTTTGCACCTAACCCTGGTGATTACCTCGCTCTGCCATGACAGCTCCTGCCTAATCACCCCTCTGCTCTATTGCAGTTCAGACAAACTCTTCCCCGCTCATTGGTTGCGTAAGTGACTGTTGCAGTTTAGTGAGCATCCCCAAGAAAACGCATTCCCTGCCAGACCATCCTGGCAGAAACTTTCTAAGCAATCACTCCTAGAGCTTGTTGGCAACTTTTTAGTCAACTTTTTCTTTTTTAAACAGCAATAAATGACATTTTGATGAGAGAGACCGTTTTAAAAACAATAGAAATAAGTCTTTTTCATTGAAGCCTTTGGGATTTGGGTCGAACTTGTGGAAAGGTAACTATGGACCTATTATGGTCAGGGGATGACCTGAGTGACCATTGGAGTATTTGTTTAAAGACTTGCTGCTGTAGAGGCAGGGAATGAACCTGAATCGAGGCTCTTCTGTGTCCTGACAAAACAATCTGACTGTTGGGTTCTCCTCAGGCAGGTGAACAGCTTCTTTCTTTGGACCTTTTTGATCCAAGTATTTCTGGATCCTGTTTTCACATCAGTGAGGAGAGAAAATGAATATGTAGATTCTCATTATATTTTGCAAAAGGCAATTCTTGTTCCCCAGCCATTCCCTGCTGCAGTAGATCAGAGGTTCTTCCCATCATGAGGAGAATGGCTGTGTTTCTGTGTGGTGGAGCCATCGCCACCACCCTGACCCCCTCCCCATGCCACCATGGGTGGGCAGGGCTGCAGGGTGAATGCTTTGTAGGGATCATGGTAGGAAGTGATTTATGATGAATAAAGGCTTGCAGGTACTGAAAAAAAAAGAGAATAAGGAGAACCTGATGGAAGAAGTTGGCCAGAAGTAAGTGAATAGCTACCAATCAGAAGTGGTTTGAAGCAGTCATCTCAAGTGACATGGGGAGTGTCAGCCCACAACCCTGAGTGCAGTATAGAATCATAGAATCATAGATGATAGAATCATAGAATCATAGAACTGTTTGCTTGGAAAAGACCTTTGAGATCATTGAGTCCAACCATACCTGTCCACTACTCCTGAGCACTTCATCTACCCCTCTGGGGATGGAGACACCACCACCTACCTGGGCAGCCTCTGCCAGTGCCTGAGAACCCCTTCAGCAAAGAAATTATTCCTGATGTCTGATCTGAACCTTCCCTTGAGGCCATTTCCTCTCATCCTATCGCCTGTTATTTGGGAGAAGAGACCGACCCCCACCTCACCACAGCCTCCTTTCAGGCAGTTGTAGACAGTGATGAGGTCTCCCCTCAGCCTCCTCTTCTCCAGGATAAACAACCCCAGGTCTCTCAGTTGCTCCCAGAGCCCCTGTTCTCCAGCCCCTTCCCCAGATCTCTTCTCTTTCTCTGCATGCCCTCCAGCATCTTGATGTCCTTCTTGTAGTGCCAGTGCCAAAACTGAAGACAGTAAAATAAAAACAAGTGTGTCTCTAAATCAAGGGAGCAGATGCTCTTCATGTAAAGAAAATCTGTGTAAAGACTGTGGTTAAAGAACAAAGTTACTTTTGAAAACCAGGACAATTATCTTCAATTGATTATTACTTACCACTAATGATCCATCCTTATCCAGTTAAAGAAGAGTTTGTTGAGAAGAGGAAATAACGCCACTAGAATGAGAAATTGGATGAGAAATTGTAGTGAAGATTAATGATTCCTAAATAAATTAATAGCACCTTGAGTCCTGCTTAACAAGTATGAGTAACGCTTAAACTTGCAAAAATCAAACTGTGGGTTGTTTTGTGACACAATAATTAAAAAAAAAAGAGTCAAACAGTTGGTTATTTTATATGCAATGAATACATGAATCAGTTCTATTTTCTCCACTGAAATAAAAGCAAACAAGAGAAAGATGTTCTATCTGTGCACAAAGCATTGTTTTCAAACCTCAGCTGTTACAAACCAGAAAATATTTGCAATGGGGAGAATGATTTGAGAAATTAAATTGGAGTGGGAGGGAGGGAGAGTCTGCAGTGCTGCCATTTCCTTGATATTAGCAAAACCCATCAGTATTTGGTGTCAGTCATGGGGAGAGGTGCTCTGAACAGGAGGGGAATGAGAACGCCAAAGGAGGACAGCACCTGGAGAAAAAAATATTGCTTCATCAGGAGATACTTTCAACATGGCCAGTGGAAAAGGAGAATATGAGCTGTAAAATTAACCATCATAACAAGGAATGGGTGGAGGCATTATTATCTGTCATTCCAATTTGAGTTAAATATTGGAATGGCTCGGGAAACATGGTCTTGGCTGAGGGGAGACCTTATTGCTCTGCAGCTCCCTGGAAGGAGGCTGGAGTGAGGTGGGTGTTGGTCTCTTCTCCTAAGTAACAAAGGATAGGATGAGAGGAAACTGTCTCAAGTTGCACCAGGGAAGGTTTAGATTGGATATTTGGAAACATTTCTTTACTGAAAGAGTGGTGAAGCCCTGGCAGGGCAATGGTGGAGTCCCCGTTCCTGGAGGGGTTCAAAAAGCCTGTGGCCTTGGCCCTTTGGATCATGGTTTAGTCAGCACAGTGGGGTTGGACAGGATGATCTTAGAGGTCTTTTCCAACCTCAATGATTCTATGATCCGTCCATCCTGCTCCAGTGATGTTGTGGCTGCTGCTGCTGGCTGTCTCCCTGCAGATATGGATGGCTCAGGAGCCTTCCAGCCCAGAAAGACATTGCTCAGATACAGGAGCTTTGAAAGAGGTGCCAGCTTTGTAACAGTTTTTGTGGCACTGGCACCGGCACCGGCACCTTCGAGTCTAGAAGTCCTTGTTTATAGGGGGAGTATTTAGACTTAAGACCCTACACTGGTGCAATCCTCATCAACTGAAAGCAAGGATTTAAGTCCTAGTTCAAAAGGATTAGAGAGTCTTTTAGGCTGAAGTCCCAGCCTGTACTACCCAGCTTCCTCCCACTGGATCAGGGGGCTCAAAGCCCCATCCAACCTGGCCTTGAACATCTCCAGGGATGGGGCAGTGTGAAATGCAATGAGAGAAGGAGGGCAAATTCCAGACTGTGGAACATCTCTCTCAGGCAGCCACAGAGAGCTTTTTTTTTGTCTCTTCCTTGAGCAGCACTGAGCTACATAAAGAATAATCCAATATCATAGGTGTCAGAGCATCCTTTTGCCATGTTCTCTGTTCTGGCCCGTGCGTCCTCCCTTTCAGTACTCACATGAATTTGTTGCAGCAGCGCTGTTACACGCAGAGTATTGAGATGTTCCTGGTTACTCTTGTCCTGTCTGGCTGTGCTGTCCAGTTTGGCAAATTTTTTCTTCTCCCTGCTATGTATTTTTGCTGTGGAGAGGGAGCAGATTGTAATAACAACAGACAGCAACCCTGACAGCTATCTCAGCGCTAGCTTTGTCCACTAAAAAGAGCAGTAATTGCTCAGCTCACAGCCTGACAAACCTGAATGCTTTCTTGTCTTAAAAACTCTGTCATGAAAGGGAGAGACTTCATAATGAAGTCTTAGTGCTCTACTTCTTCAGGTTTGCACGTTTCTGTTCTCCTCTGTCTTTAATCACCGATTATGGTCTGTAATAGTAGATTTTGCTTCAGAACTAAATGGATCAAAGCCTTTGAATGCAACATGTTTGGACCTTGGTTGTTTGGGGTCAGGCTCCTCAGACAAGTCCCCCCACGCTCAAATCTGTGTTGCTCAATGCAGAGGGGACAGCCATGAAGCTGGGGACCCATGGAGGGTGCAAAGGCAAACTGGAGCCTTCAACCTCCATCATGGGGAGGTTCCCTGAACCCCACAAGAGCTGCCCAGTTTGCTCCCCTCTGATGCTGACTCCCACCCTGATGCTACAGCTCCTCTTCCCATCCATCCCATTCCCAGTTAAGATAGAACTGTGGGATAAAGATGCAGTTTCTACAGAGCATTGTTTTCCAAATAAAACCCTTTTGTCAAAACCATCCCACAGATCCCTTGGATTTGCTCATCCCCTTTGCTCCCTCGCTGCAGCAAGACACCTCTTGGTGTCCAGATGTGGAGCTCCCATTTTTTCCTTTCCTTAGTTGCAGCAGACACACCTGAGAACCCTCTTTTTGCAACTACAGGTGCAGCCACTACAGGTGAGCAGTTTTACTTTCAATGGCAGAAAAAGTCTTCTGTCTTTTTTGTGCTGCTTATATTTCCCACACCTCAAATTCCCATTCTTGCCTCTTGCAAAGGGGCAGCAGGAAGGAGCTGTGGGGATGATTGAGGCAGGAGGAGGTAAAGGACTGTTCAAGGGACCCAGCAAAGCAGAAGACACTCCAGGCATGAAAAAATGAAGACTAATTAAAATGACTGAAAATTATTTTTATCTCTTTAAACAATTGTACAATCACATTTTAATTAAAATAATTGTAAATTGTTCTCTTTTTTTGTGTAATTTTCCTAATGTATAAACTCATGCAGTTATCAAAACCAGACAAAGAGCCTGGAATGACTTTTCTTTTTCCTAAAAGGCTTTTAGTTGCAGTAAATTAATATATATGTATATATGTAAAGACTATAGGCATAAAGTCAGCACTGAGTTCTAGCAGGCTCTGTCTGGGTGAGGGATTTTTTCTTCTCTCAGCATTTAACTTGATTTTGATGTTGTAAAGACATCCTTCCATGTAAAGCTCTTTACAGCTCATAGGAAGCCTTGAATGACTGAGGGAGAGCAGTGGGTTTCATGGATGCTCTTTGCATGGGTCTTGGCTCTTTCTGAGAGTTTCTGTGCCCTGTGAGGAAACTGAGTTACTGTTATTATTCCTTCTCTGTTGCTTGGGTAGATGCAGGTGCCTGTAGCAGGTCTGGAGTTTAGGGAAGGTGGAGTAGTTCAGGAATGATGACTGGAGTAGAGAGAAAGGGGAAAATAATGGAGAAATAAGAGTGGGGGAAACTGAATTTCCATCTGGCAATGGATAACAGATCATATATCATATATCATTCAGGCTGAGAAGACAGAAGATGCCTTCATCTGTTCAGCTATGGAGGAGTCAAAAGTCCAGGGAAGCTTTTTCCATGCCAGCAATGCCTGTTGTGTTCTTTGATGCACTTTTCAGTGCTCTTCTGAGTGCTGAAATTGAATCCACTGACCTGCCCTTCCATGCCAGGGCCTTGCTGGGTGCCAGGACCACTCACTCACAGGGCAGAGACTTTCAAAAATGGGTGACAGACAAGGACAAACCTGCCTCTTCCTGGAGCTGCTTGGCTGTTAAGGCCGGGTGGTAAATGTACCAGTGGATTCCATGGAATCATTAAGGTTGGAAAAGACCTCTAAGATCGTCCAGTCAGACCTAAACTACTGTGCCTACTAAACCATGACCCAAAGTGCCGTGGCCACATGTGGTTTGAACCCCTCCAGGGATGGAGACTCCACCCCTGCCCTGGGCAGCCTGTGCCAGTGCTTCACCACTCTGTCAGTAAAGAAACTTTCCCAATATCCAATCTAAACCTCCCCTGGTGCCACTTGAGGCCATTTCCTCTCATCTTATCACTTGTTACTTGGGAGAAGAGATCAGCATCCACCTCTCTACAACCTCCTTTTTGGGAGCTGCAGAGAGTGATGAAGTCTCCCTTCAGCATTTCATTTCATCTCATCTCATGCAATGCAATGCTTGCTCCAATGTCATTAGCTTTATCTTGATGTGTCCAAGCTGAGTAAAACAAACATGCATGTTTTGATGCTGGTGGCTGATAATGCTTTTAAAAAACTCAAGAAATACTAGAAAATGTGATCTGATGCCTGTATAGCTTATCCCTAGCATGCATAGGCTGGGCAGACTGGATTCATGGGCTGAGACCAATGGGATGAGGTCCAACCAGGCCAAACACTGAGTCCTGCACCCGGTGCACAACAACCCCAGGTGGCTGGAGAGCTGCCTGGTGGAAAAGGACCTTGGGGATGCTGGTTGACAGGGGCTGAACATGAGCCAGCAGTGGCCCAGGAGGCCAAGAAGGCAACAGCATCCTGGATTGGATCAGGCATGGTATGGTCAGCAGGAGCAGGGAAGAGATTGTGCCCCTGGACTGGGTGCTGGTGAGGCCACATCTCGAATCCTGGGTTCAGTTTTGGACCCCTCACTCCAAGAAGGACATTGAGGGGCTGGAGAGTGTCCAGAGAAGGGAACGGAGCTGGGGAAGGGGCTGGAGAACAGGGGTTATGGGAGCAGCTGAGGGACCTGGGCTTGTTTATCCTGAAGAAGAGGGGGCTGAGGGGAGACCTCATCACTGTCTCCAACTGAATGAAGGAGGTTGTGGTGAGGTGGGTGCTGGACTCTTCTCCCAAGTGACAGGTGATGGGATGAGAGGAAATGACCTCAAGTTGCACCAGGGCAGGTTCAGATTGGACATCAAGAAAAATATCTTCCCTGAAAGGGTTCTCAGGCCCTGGCAGAGGCTGCCCAGGGAGGTGTTGGAGTCACCATCCCTCGAGGTGTTTAAAAGGCAGATGGATGAGTTTCTGAGGGACAGGGTTTAGTAAGGGGACAGGGACAGCTGGACTTGATGATCACAGAGAGCTTTTCCAGCCAGATGATTATATGATTCTATAATAGTTTGGCACAATTATTTTGCTCATTACTCATTCAATTAAATCAGTTTGAAATCATGTCACTTAAAATAAATAAGCCCTACCAGAGAGAGCAGGATGTGATTGCCTTTATGAAGCTGATCAGATTTAGAAATCCAGAATTATTGTGCTGAAAAGGAGCTAGAAGTTTAAGCCAGAGAAGAATCAAGAAATACTTTAAGAGGTTTGAAGCAGAAAATTCCAATGCTCTGTTTTTTATGAAGATTGGAATGAAAACTCTGTGATTTACTTTTTTTTTTACTTATTTTGCAGTTGTTGTTGCTTAAAAAATAGAAACATTTCCTTTTTTTTTTTTTCCTTACCCCGAAGTAAACTCAGGGCTTGAAATAAGATCATTTCTGTAAATAAAGCTGTAGGACTTCAGCCGGTCACACATGTGACATCACGTATTTATATCAAACCTAGTGATAATTGCAATGATGCCTCTGTCCAGGAAGGAAAACCACTAAATTTTCTTCCAGCAGCTGAAATTGTCATCCACTTTCTGCTGGTTGTGCTGCTCCAGGATGAAACAGAACCATTTGTCTCTCCTGTGACACATTCCCCAGCACCTCCATGTAATCTGCAGATCCATACGTGTCATAAAAAAAGTGGGAAAAAAGGAGAAATACTAAGCAGAGAAGATAAATGACACAAGAGGAAGAATTTCTCCAGGTGGTGGTGGTTTCAGACCAACATAGATACTGGTTTGGAGCTGATTGGAAGAAATAAATATTCAGAATATTTAAGAGTGAAGACTGATTCCAGGCCACTTGGAGATGGGGGTGGTGAATCAGGTGTTTACCAGAACAACTTTCTCCTTCGCTGAAAATAGGATGAGATAAGGAATGGCCTCAATTTGTACCATGGGAGGTTTAGATTGGATATTAGGAAAAATGTCTTTACTGACAGAGAGGTGAAGCCCTGGCAGAGGCTGCCCAGGGCAGTGCTGGAGGCTCCATCCCTGGAGGGGTTCAAAAAACATGTGGTTGTGGCACTTCTGAACATGTTTTTTTTGACACAGTGGGGTTAGGCTGACGGTTGGACTGGATGATCTTAGAGGTCTTTTCCAGCCTTAATGATTCCATGATGTGTGCTTTTCCTAAAAACTTACAAAAGAGAGAAAAGGCACACCTTAAAATTAAGATGACTTGGTGTGCTTTGGCCATATTTATCACAAAAGAATGGTGATGCCATTGGGCTTCTTGGCTGTGGTCGGATCTCCTGGGCTCCCACTGACAGTCTCAACTAAGCCCAAGGATCATCCTCTGCTCAGAAATTGCCTTCCTGGGAGAGGAGCTCTCCTCCTGGGTACATTCACCGTGTGACCCCTTCCTCTCTGCAATATAAAGACCTGTGCTATTAAAATATAACACCTAAAATTCAGTTCTGGAGAAATCTTATTTTGGGCAATGAAAGAAGGATGATAACACAGGAGATGTTTGAGGATTTTAATAGCACTATAAAACCCCTTTAAAGCCTTATCTCCAGACAGGTTTTCCTATCACACACCCCTGTGTTCACCCTTGTCCTCTCTGTTGTTTGCTGCCAGTGGTGGATGCGGCTCAGCAGAGGGTGATGCTGTGCCCTGTCTCCCAGGACATGTCAGAAGGACATTTTAGACAAGATGTTCAAACCTCAGACACGCAGTGTGGGTGTTGGGGTTGTGTTATGCAAGGACAGAGATGATCCAAGGGCTGGAGCACCTCTGCTCTGAGGACAGGCTGAGAGAGTTGGGGTTGTTCAGCCTGGAGAAGAGAAGGCTCTGGGGAGACCTTAGAGCAGCCTCCCAGGACTGAAAGGGGCTCCAGGAAAGTTGGGGAGGGGCTTTTTCCAAGGGCATGGAGTGACAGGAGGAGGGGGAACAGGTTTAAATTGGAAGAGGGAAGATTTAGATTGGACATTGGGAAGAAATTCTTCATGATGAGGGCGGTGAGGCCCTGGCCCAGGTTGCCCAGAGAAGTGGTGGCTGCCCCATCCCTGGAGGTGTTCAAGCCCAGATTGGATGAGGTTTTGAGCTCCCTAAGCCAGTGGAAGGTGTACCTGCCCGTGGCAGGGGGATGGAACTGGATGAGCTTTAAGATTCCTTCCAACACAAACCATTCCATGATTCTGTGATCCTATGACAGGAGCTGGACTTGATGATCCCTTCCACTTTAGGACATTCTATCATTCTATGAAATGAACTCACCAGACACAGAAATGAAATTACTCTGCATTTAAACCTCCTTTCTCTGGGCTTAGCGGGTGTCTCCCCTGTATCAGTGATTTTCCTGGAACTGGGCTAGATCAGCAAAAACTCTGAGATTCCCCTCACAAGTCTCACCACCCAGGTGCAGTGTTGCACCTGAGAGCATCCAACAGTGAGAGAGAGGCAGGGAGAGAGGAAGAAGGTGGCAGAGCGTGAATTATGAAATATTATTAGATTGCTGTTACTTGTATCACTGCAGCTGGAGGCTTTAATTACAGAGATTAAAGAGGAAAAAATCCTCATAGCCACTCATCAAATCAGACATAAAGTAAGCAAACTGGCACTGTGCCTGGGAAGCCATAGGAGCTGGGCTGCACCAGCAAACAGGAACAGGGAATGCTAAAGCCAGGAACCCTTCTGATGAGGAAGACCATGGTATCAACTTGAGCTTTAGCAGCTGATAAAAAGCAAAGAGAGGGGATAGTCAAGCCCGAAAGTGAGGGGCAGGGTGAGCCAAGCTCAGGCTGAGCGCAGCACCCGGATCCTCCCACTGCAGCCGGCGTGAGAGCTGGAGGATGGAGAAAGAATCATAGAATGGTTTGGTTGGAAAAGGCCTTTGAGATCATCGAGTCCAACCATACCTGTCCACTACTGAACCATCCCTGAGCAACTCATCTGCCCACCTTTTAAAATCCTCCAGGGATGGGGACTCCACCACCTCCATGGGCAGACTCTGCCAGGACCTGAGAACCCTTTCAGTGAAGAAATTTTTCCTGGTGTCCGATCTGAATCTGCCCTGGTGCAACCTGAGGCTGTTTCCTCTTGTCCTGTCACTTGGGAGAAGTCAGAGTGAAATAGTTGCAGGAAAAGGCTGGGAGATACAAGGGGCAGTCGATGTGCATTCAGCTGGCAGGAGTCCCTTCCTCAGCTCTTCATCAAGTGGTAGAGCTGTTAATGAAGAGCCCATTTACTTTGTTCTAACTGGAGTGCTTTCTTCCCACCACTGCTGCTGAGGCACATTTGCTGTACGCAGCTCCTATTGAGCTTCCAGGGACCTTTTTGGGCAGCACCAGTCAGGGCCAGGGGGTGGCCAGACCTCTGGGGCACATCTCATACTCTGACAGGAGCTCATTTCTCCCGTTCTGAGAAGAAACGGAGGACAAAGAAGGAATCAATTTGTCCAAAACCTCTTAATGAGCTGTTGAAGACAGCTCAGCCGAGGTACTGATGACCTCCCAGGTTAATTAACCTGCAGCAAAACCTGATGTCTTCTTTCCATTCTCCGTGTCTAATTTTCTTCCTACAGGCAGCCAAGCTTTCCTTTAGTCTGGGTGCTGAGCTGCTCAGTGTGTGACACCTTCAGGTGCTTTTATGCCTTCCTCATCCTCTGCTGATGGATCTGGCACTGGACAGGAGTCCCAGAAGCCATCATCCCTCCCAGTTAGCTTCGGTTTTCCTTACAACAGAAGTGCATCTGACAGGAGCCCTCAGCCTCACCTCCTGCTACTGTCCTGTCTTGTGAAACTGCCATCCCAGCCCCTGATGCTTCCAGAAAGGAACCTTCATGGGCCAAACCAGCCCAGGCTCTTTCACAGGGCATTGCCATGTGGAATGGTGACAGAAAGGAGCACACAGACCCCCAGGATGCAAAAATTGATGCCAGCAAGAAGGGGGGACTCTTGCAAGCACTTAGAATTGTCTTGGTGGTCCGGTGGCATTCCAGCTCCCTACGGGAAGCAGAGTAAGGGCTCAAACACTGCATCTAAAGGTGTATCATCCCTGTTATGGACAGGTTTAGAACCCTTTCATCCTTCCTTTAAGAAAGTAGGCATGGTAGCAGAAAGCAGAGCCATGGAATTGAGCAAGGGTGGAAGAGTCAGGTTTCTGAAGGACCTCTGGAGCCAGGCAGTGGGGTTTGAGCCTCCCTGGAGCATCCTCTAGTTCAGATAGACTCCTTGGGAGAGCTCATCATTTCCAAACACACCAAAAGGACTTTTCCCACAGGAAGAGGCTGCATTATCTGAGTGAATCTAACACCTGAGGGTGACACCTCTCTGCCACAGACTCTGTTATTTTTAAGCTACAAGTGTGAATGGAAATGGAGAATACTTACTACAAAGAGGTGCAGACTATCACAAACTACTTACTGTTGACAATTCATATAGGAGCTTCCTCCTCCATCTCCTCTGTTACATTGACTGAAAGCTTTCCAGTGCCAGGGAATGTGTTTCTCCTTCATGCCTAGTTGATGTACTCCAGCTGATATCTTAGGTTTGCACAGATAGATGTGCTTAATAAGCTCTTTTTTTTTTCCCCAGTCAGGGAGAAAGAACAAGTTAAATGACCAGAAACAAGGTGGATTAATTGTTTGGAGCAGGCGCCACATCCTTTTTTCTGTAATGGCAATCACATTCACATCCTTTTTAGTAAGAGGACAGGGTTAGGTAGTAAAAGAAGTCCTGTTCCTTAAATGGAATGGGGTTGTTAATACTTCATCTGGAAAGGGTCACCAGGCTGTGAGCAGAGCCATGTGACAAATTTTGGGTGCTGGGTACTGTCTTCACATTGAGGTCTCACTGGATGCCCTGTCACGGGGCAACCATGTCTGGAGCCCCCCTGGCAGCGCTGGCTGCAGCACAGAGGAAGCAGAGCTCAGCCTCATCCTTGCATCCAGCAGCTGCTGGGACCAGAGCTTCACAGTGCAGAAGCCTGAGGGCTTCTCTGGAAGAGATAATAGTGCAGCTGGTTCAGGCCAACCCCTTCAGATAAAACAGGAGAAAAACCAGCCCCAGCCGTGCCCCTTCAGCCTCACTGAGTCCAGGGGGCTGATCCCTTCCCTGCTCCTGCTGGCCACACCATGGCTGATCCAAGCCAGGATGCTGGTGGGCTTCTTGCCCGCCTGGGCCGCTGCTGGCTTATGTTCAGCCACTGCCAACCAACAACCCCAGGTCCTTTTCCACCAGGCAGCTCTCCAGGCACTCTTCCCCAAGGCTGGAGCACTGTGTGAGGCTGTTATGACTAAAGTGCAAGACCTAACTCAGGATGGGTGCAAACCCATGGACTGGCAGAACCTACCTGACCAGGAAATTCATATTGCACAGCAGGGGTGAGCACAGTGGAATGATGTTTATGAAGGTTGCTACAGCAGGTGCTTCCAAGAGAGGTACAGAAGGCTTGTGTGGCACTGAGAAACCAGAATGTCCCTTTCTCCAAGCTGAACGAGCTATTTCCACCAAGGATCTTCCTTTCTTCCAAGATCCAGAATTGGACCTGAAATCTTAGATGTCCTTCTTATGATCTTCTGAGGAGTTTGATGCTCTACATCCTTGAACAACAGGGAGTAGAAGAGCTATCCAAACACCAGGGAGCAGGGGGTCATGGCCAAGCTGAAGGGAGAAATGATGTAATAATGTTGCTTTTTCTTCCCTATGATCAAGTCCAAACATCCATAATTCCTCATTCATCTCCACTCTCATCACGCAACAGTTTTCTAGGAGTGCCACCCTACACCATCCTGGATTCCTGGAAAAAACATTGCCCCTGTGCTGGCCTCTGCTCAGGGGGAAACAGAGCCTGAAACTGCTCATCCGAGAACCACCTGCAAAGTACGGCAACATCCAAAACTTCAGAAGTCACTTTCTGAGAAATTTGGAGGTTGTTTTTTGGAAGCAGGTGACTTTTTAAGTGGAAAATTGTCAGATTCTCATTTTTTTAACATATTTTGTGAGATTCGAAGCTGGAGGGGGAGATGTTATTTTTAAATTGCCAGGTTTTATCAGCAGTGTTGGAAATTACTGAACTGAAAGCTGGATCTCATCACATGCCTTTAAGTCTTGAAACTTTAATAAAGTCACAGCTATTCCACACCTCCCAGTGAAACTTGGAGAGGTGATCTCTGGCTGCATGAATTAGCTCATAAAGGTTATTTTTTTCTGCTATCTTTAAGTTTATCTGGACTTTAGAGACAACGTTATTAAATTGTATTGATACATGAGGTTTGTTTATTGGTCATGTAGTGCATTTCTTTTATAAGGAATTTAGAGAGTATAAGGAGTATGAGGACTGTAACATAGTGTTGTCTTTCTATAATTCTATGTTTCTATGATTCTGTGATCAGAGGAGGTGAGGGCAGACATAGGACTTCAAAAATTCTTGCTCGGTGGATAAAGTAGATTACGAAGGGAGATGCTCTCATTTTCATTTTACTGTAGGGAAAATGAGGCACGTGGCTTCCCCTGTTTTCCCATGGCCTTCCTCTCTCTTCCATGGACACAGACATCCCAGAGTCCTGTTCAGAAGTCCTTAGGCACAAGTCACAAAGCTGACTGAGTGGCAGCGCTGGATGCGTTTCCATGTGCAGCGTTGCCGGAGCGCGGCCCTCTAATTTGCATGTTTAGTGCTGGTTGCTGAAACACCTCATCAAAATAATGCTTTGGTCCTTTCATCTGAGGGTTTCAAAGCACATTGCAGACATCAAACACTCCTTTCCAGCCCACTCTGTGGTTGGTGAGCACGTCTGCTCAAGGGGATGATCTCAGCTAAGTAGAGACAGGTTTTTGCTTTCTCCACTCTTAAGGCAATGGGTTGACTTGAACGACTCCTCATGGCATGTTCATCTCTGCAGGACCTTCTGGTAGGGAAAAGCCTCTCTAGTTCCCCTCTCTCACCTCTCAGAGATTGAAACTGGGTCTTGTCCATGGTTTTTGACTATCATTAATAAGCTGAACTTCTTCTGAGCCTGGACAAACCACTGAATGGGCTCTCAAGGGCAGCCATGGTTGTCATCCCAGGTATCTTCTGAGACAGACACAGACTAGATCAGCCCTGCTCGTGGCCTGATGTGCCCTTTGCAACTCAGGCCTGGATGGCCACGTGTCGCCTCCATTCCTTTGGGACACATCACAGCCAAGCTGAAACTCGCATGGCTGTTCCTAATTCTTCAGAAACTCAGAGGAAAGGAGGGCAAGGAAATACCACGAAGAGAAAGAGAGAAAGAAGATGAAAGATGGCATTTCTTTCTCGAGGCAGTGCAAGAAATAAAACAGAGTCGTCCTCCTCCCAGAGCCGTCGTCCTCTCCCCCTTCCCTTTTCTTTTTTGTATTAACATATTTTCTCCTTTCATGGCCTAGAATATGTTTTTTTACCCCAAAATATATGATAGACTCTTTCATTACTGTTTGACAGCTTGTGAAGTTTGCAGGGGGGCTCTTCTTTTCACCTCCTACACTTTGGCTTTGAAGCATAGGCTGAGGAAGGGCTTTTGTACTGCAGTCCCAAGCATTTCCTCCAGCTGCTTTGGGCAGTTTAACTTGAAAATAAGGCTGGGAAAAAGACAGTGGCTGCTTTAGAGATGGGCATTTAGGACTTACCCAGCTCTTAAAACAACAGATTTGGAGTTCTTTCTATAAAAGGGATGGTTCTCTATTTTTTTCAAGTGCTTCAAGGAAAGTGGTGGCAAAGAGCCTGCATGAGCCAGGGAAGCTTGGGGCATACCTGATAGACAAAGGTTGCCCAGGACAGCTTTGAGAATGACACTGCTTTTCTCTTCTGCTTAAGCTCTCTGCCCAAGCCTCGCTTCAATTTTGTCAGTATTTCTTCAGATCTGATGTTGAAAAAATGAGTAATTTACTAAATTAGGGGGAAAAGTGGGGAAAAAGTAATGGGATCTTGGAAAGAAACTGATTTAAATATACAAGCTGTCGGTGCTGGTGCAGCTACTGAAGTACCTATTTAATTTCTTGACTGTAAACATAGCTGCTTAAATTTTAGAGCCTCCATTTCCTTTGTAGAGTCAAAATAAAGCATGAACTTGTGCCTGCCACTTGATTTGGAAGGCTAGAGTAAAGCTGTCCAGGCATCATAGAATCATGGAATGGTTTGGGTTGGAAGGGACCTCAAAACCCATCCAGTTCCAACCCCCTGCCATGGGCAGGGACACCTCCCACTGGATCAGGGGGATCAAAGCCCCCTCCAACCTGGCCTTGAACACCTCCAGGGATGGGGCAGCCACAACTTCTCTGGGCAACCTGTGCCAGGGCCTCCCCACCCTCATTGTGAAGAATTTCTTCCTAATGTCTAATCTAAATCTTCCCCCTTCCAATTTGAAGTCGTTCCCCCTCATCCTGTCACTCCAGGCCCTTGGAAAAAGTTCCTCTCCAGCTTTCCTTGAGCCCCTTTCAGTCCTGGGAGGCTGCTTTAAGGTCTCCCCAGAGCAGGGGAGACCTGCTTCTTCAGGCTGGTCTGCCCCAACTCTCCCAGCCTGTCTTCATATGGGAGGTGCTCCAACCCTTGGATCATCTTAATGGCCATTCTCCAAAGCCAAAACTTAGGAAGATCCCAGTATCATGAGTATTACATTTCCTCCATGGAGTACATACCTAAAGCCAAGTGAAACTGCACTGAAACCTTTAAAATAACCATCCATTTTCTGAAACAGCCCCTGCTCGGTTTTGAGCCAACTGGCTAAATCTATATTCACTGGCAGCTGTGGCAGCAAACTCCAAAGTATGGGACTAAATATATCTCAGCCCTGCAGCCTCCTTCCAGAGAAGGGAGAAAAAAATAAAGAACATGGAATGAATGAAGGGTCCGAGCCTTCCCGAAAGACATTGCTTCTCACACTCTGAAATATAGACAACATTTATGAGTCTAATACCAATATTGATGTTTGCTGAGACATTTGTTCAGTGCTTGAAGTAAATACCTTCTTGATCGATACAAATAAATACACCTGAGTTTTTCTTGTGTTTAGGTTTTACATTTGGAGAAGAATAGGAAATGCCTTTTCTTTTTTATTTCTTTCTCCTTAAAAGCTTTAATATATTGAAACATGTACAGACCATGGAAGGGGCAGATGAGACGTGAGACAAAACCAGCAACCATTATTTGCAAAGATTTTTATTGGACATGCTGTGATTTATATTTTCTGTAGCCCCCCCACAGATTATGTCCATAAATCAATAAAGTTAAGCTCATGATAGAGAAAATACGGGTTGGGTCTTGAGTATAGAAAAATTAAATTGTGAAATTCCCAGATCTAGGCTGAAAACAGCTACCACAGGTACCACCTCGTTGTTGCACAAAGAAATAGTCCTGGTCCTACAACCTCTTATTCACAGAATCACAGAATGCCCTGAGTTGGAAGGGACCCACAAGGATGGTCGAGTCCAACTCCTGTCCCTGCACAGGACAACCCCAACATTCACACCGTGGGGCTGAGGGCATCGGCCAAAGGCTTCTGGAATATTGTCAGGCCGGGAGTGCTTCCCTGGGGAGCTGTTCCAGGGCTCCACCACCCTCTGGGGGAACAACCTTCTCCTGATGTCCAACCTGACCCTCCCCTGGCACACCTTCCTGCCATTCCTTGGGTCCAGAGAGAAGAGCTCAGTTCCTGCTCCTCCTCCTCCCCTTGCGATGAAGCTGCAGAGCACGATGAGGTCTCCCCTCAGTCTCCTCTTCTCCAGGCTGAGGGAGACCAAGGGACTTCAGCCACTCCTCACATAACTTCCCTTCTATACCCTTCACCAACTTTGTGGCCTCCTTTGGACACTCCAGTAGCTTTTTATTCCTTGGGTTTTCCTTGACCCAGCTCACTGAATGGGCTGAAAAATAACCCAGTAACAAAAAAGGTAAAAGTGAATAAAGGGAAGGTAGGGACTATGTTGTCTTCTTTGGAGACAGTTCTATGTTCTGACTTAACCTTGGAGTGAAGCCTTGGTTTAATGACAAAATGGCCAGTGGTGCTACCTATTCCAGAGCTGGATCCTCACACATATCTGACCTCCTTCAAAGCAAACTCGAGGATTTCTGGTGAAGGGTCAGGATGGTTGCTTGAAAAAGTTAAGAACATTGTATTAACACTCAGTATTTGTACAGGCTCAAACATAAGGGTCCTGACCTGGAAATTCTGCAAAGCTCAGGTGTTGAACCCAAGGTGTAATGTCATCTTGGGTTGAATTTCCATGCCTGTAAATACTGCTTGAGGGAGACCAAATGGGAGTTTGAACAGAACAGGGGAAATAAAACTCTATTTTTTCACATAAACTGGTCACACAGCTTTCCCAAGGTGCTGGCAACGGCCTCATTTTTCAAACTCTACTCTAAAAGAACTCTTTAAAAAAATTGGACTTTCTTGCTAAATCAGCAAAAAAGCTGAGACTGTTTCTGCTGATTTTGAGATCAATAATCTGAGAGGTGGGGTTCATGGTTAGATTGCTAAGATAGTTTCTTCCACTTAGTTTTAAGCTAGAATTTAACTTGTCCTAATAGGAGAGGACCAAACAAGACCAGAGCATTTCAGTACCACTCAGCTTCCTCTGAGCCAGTACATTCATCATCTGTAGCTGTCAGACAGGGAGACTTCTGTGCTGAGGAGTCTTGGAATGAGAAATTGGATCCAGGGTTATTTTATATGCAGTTCTTGTTTGCCAGAAAGCTGGTTTTACATGACCAGAGTATTTGTATTAAAGATAATAAAAGGTCACCAGAAGCCTGACAGTCTCTTTATTGGTCTGAGCTCAGCCTTCCTTTTGGCACAGAGAAAATCCTAAGCAGCACTACCAAGATCTGGGGATTTTGAAGCAATCACGTAGGGAGATTGAGAGAATGGAAAAGCAGCAAAGAGCAGCAAAGTTTGCAGTTTATTATATTCTCATATTAATGGAAATTTGACAAGTTAAGAAAAATCCATGGTTTTCAGAGCCGACAGTAGTCAGGGCTTTCTGGGCAGGGAGAGACAGCGTATCCTACCCTTTAGATTGATGATGTAAAGATTAATCACATGCATAATCCTTGCTGTTCCCTTTGTATCACAGTTTAAATGTCTGCATATTGTTAGTCTTGTAAAAGGGCTTGACTTTGTGATGACAGAAGAAAGAGGCTGGGAAGGTCTCTTTGATCACGAGAGACAGCATCTGCCTGCTCTGCAACTCCTGGCAGGGGATCCCGAGCACTTGCTTTGCCATTTTTTGCCTTTTTTTTTTTTTAATTCTTTCCTTTTGCAAAGAGAACCATTTTACACATCCACTGACATTTAGTGACAGGCTCTGGGTGAAGCAAGGCTTCACTACAGAGCAGCCACCAGCTGGATCCTCTCTCAGCGCCCGTTTCCTCCAGCTCTGTCCCTTCCCTTCTCGTCCCTGGTGGCTGCAGCCGAATCAAAGCTCTTCGATTTCATCAGGAAGAGCAGCTCACGTATTCCTTTCTCCAAGGAGACCAAGACAGAGCTGCTGTAGGAGTCTGACCTATGAGCCAGGGTCAGATCATCTGCTGGGGTTGCATGTGGAGCCGTCTTCTTCAGTCTCATGCCCCCGGGCAGCTTGTTAAAGTCTGCCCTACAGACCTCCTACTACAATAGATTAATTGATATTAAAGTCAGCAAGAATCACTGTGATTGTCTTGTAGGTTTTCTACTGGGGCAATTGAATCTCTCTCTACAATGTACTTGTAACATCCTCGTAGCCATAGAAACGAGGGGAATTTATAGGCACCACACGAATTCTTTGGCTAAATCTATATCAGTAAATAACATCATGCCAGTGAATGGTTTTGGGTACCAAAATGTGCTCGTCCTCACAGTGATGTTGTTATTGTGCCACAGCACCCTCCTCGAGTCCCAGGAACTGTTGGGATGCAGTGTGAGTCAAGCTTTGCTGGCAACAGGCACTTTGCATGAGGGAATTTAGCAGCAAATTTACCTCAAAGCCCATCCAGTTCCAACCCCCTGCTATGGGCAGGGACACCTCCCAATGGATCAGGGGGCTCAAAGCCCCATCCAGCCTGGCCTTGAACACCCCCAGGGATGGGGCAGCCACCACTTCTCTGAACAGCCTGGGATAGTGCCTCAGCACATTTACAGGAGAACATTTCTTCCTAAGATCTCATGTAAGTCTCCCCTCTTTGAGTTTAAAACCATTCCCCCTGTCCTATCACTCCAGACCATTGGAAAAAGCCCCTCCCCAGCTTTCCTGGAGCCCCTTTCAGTCCTGGGAGGTTGCTCTAATGTCTCCCCGGAGCCTTCTCTTCTCCAGGCTGAAGAACCCCAACTCTCTCATTTGCAGATGGTCATCCTTTTATAAAGTCTTCTCAAGATGGGAGCTGTTAGTCCGTCTGTACAATATATCACATAGAAAGGTCTGATTCCATGTATCTCGATGTGCAAACGGCCTCTCTAAGGCTTTGATTCAATTTGTGGGGAAGAAACAGGCATTTAGAAAAGACTTACAGCTTAAGACTCTAAAATTATACTTAACTCTGAAGTGAGTTTGACTTCAAATCCAAGACAGATCAATAAAAAAAAAAAAACAAACAACTGAATCTGAAACTCTTAAAATGGAAAGTCAGGGTTTGGATTTTCCCCTGTATATTTCTGGAAAGAAACACCTGCTTTTTCTCTGATGTTCCTCAATATTAATCACAACCCCCTGAAGTAAAACCCCAACTAACTCTTAACCAAAAGGCAAAATTCTACAGTGAAAGAAGAGGTAGGAGGGAATATTTTACAAGCAGCTCTGTTCAAAACAAAGAGGCTTTTTTCTACTTGATCACAAAAAGGACGTGGGGAAAAAAAATTAAGGTCTGTAGATATTTTTTATGATCACATAACTCGAGAAGAGCTGATTAAGTTCTTCCAAAATGCAGAAAACATCTGAGAAATGTCAAACCAATAAAGGTATTTCTGATGTGACTGTTTTAAGCAACTGACAACAAAGGTTTAGTACAGAAACGCTGTCTCAGTGGTGCAGTGTGTTACCACATTGTCAAGGCAGGGGAAAAATTAAAAGGCAGTAAGTCATTAGCTGATTTTTCCCTGACTGGCAGTCGTTTGGACATGTGTGTTTCCCTACCTGGGATTCTAGAAAGAGAAGTAATTGAACTACCTAAAATCAATCGTTTATTAATTTGGGGAATAGGTGAAACAAATAATAACATCACCCAGTGGAGGAGAAAGCAGTTTTCTCCTTTCTCCAGATACGAATCTTCATGTGTACACGAATAATCCAACCCAAGTCAACAAGATTTCTTGTTTGTACAAGCACTGTGCTCAGCAAACATCATGCCCGAGGCTTGCCCATAGAGAGCAGCCACGTCTGCAGCAGGCTCTGCGCCTCTGCTTGCTCTCAGCCAGCTCAAAAGCTTAAGCTTGAGCTGCAAAACAGCCTCCTGAAATTTTTCCGTGAAAATGGGACTTCTTTCTGAAAGCTGCATGTCCGGAGGGCACTCTTCGGAGCAGCTGACAAGCACGGCTGAATGAGGCAGGCACTTCTGAAAGAAGGAAAACTTTTTCAATCCACGAATGCTAACTTTTTGAAAACATTTTAGTTTAAATGCTTTCATAGGCATCGTTTTATGTAATCACTCCTCAGACTGGCATTTGGGGAGCCTAAAAAGGAAAAGATCTGAACTAGGACGGTGTTTTTTCTTTGCTTTCCACTGGGCACATCCAGGCTCTGCCTCTGTCAGTACCTTTGATGCGCATGGAATGATCTCGAGCGCTGAGACTCATTGTTAGGAGGTCGGAATGCCAGGAGACTCCACAATGTGAACTGTCCTGTGAGTAGCATGGAATCACAGAGTGGTTTGGATTTGGAAGGAACTTCAAAGCCCATCCCCCTGCCATGGGCAGGGACACCTCCCACTGGATCAGGGGGCTCAAAGTCCCATCCAACCTGGCCTTGAACACCTCCAGGGATGGGGCAACCACCATTTCTCTGGGAAATCTGGGCCAGGGTCTCACCACTCTCACAGGAAAATATTTCTTCCTAAGATCTCATCTCAATCTCCCCTCTTACAGCTGAAAACCATTCCCCCCTCCCCCGAGCCCCGTCCCATCCTTGCACTTGTGATCAAGAGTCCCTCCCCATCATCCCTGGACCTGTCTTATCTGCTGATCAGAGCCTGTGAATTTCGTTGGAGAGTGTCAATGACCATGGGCCCAAAGCTTGTAAAGGGCCATTCAGGTAGTTTGACAGTCCCTGAGAATGTTTGAACTTTACCCACACAGAAGTGCAGTCAAGATCTAAGCAAAAGCAGAGTTTGAATGCACAGTTCTTGCAGTGCAGGTGAGGTGCACTAATTAGCTGTTGCTTGGTGAGGGGTGAAAGGAGGGAATGCTCTGTTTCTACTCATCATTGTTTTCTCCCTTTATTTTAATTTAAAAAAACATCTGAAATGCTGTGGTCCGGTCACCTCTCCAGCTGATTTCTACAGTGACTTTTTGTCCTTGATCCACTGCTGTCCCTTAGCTTATCAACTTGATTTACATAGAGGCGCAAGCCACCTCATCCTAAAGTAGACAGTTACCTTTGACCAAGTGACTTTGAAAATTATCTTTGTCACCTTCTGGACAGAGTGTTTTTCCATGTCCTCAAAGCTCAGACCAGTCAGGACTGGGGTGGAGAGGAATTCATACATTAATACATACAATACCAGAGGCCTTTTGAATCAGTGCAAAGCTGGATATCTCTTTCCTGAGGGAACTGCTTTTTATTCTTGGATCAAGCTCTGTTTGATCACACCTTCTGGTTTTCCAGAGCAGCCTCTCCAAGTGTTCAGTGCTTTGCTTCCTGCACAGACAGAGGAGGGTGAGGTTAAACTCTTAACGTCAGGCTTTGGAATAACAAACCCACCAGCACTTGCTGTAGTAGGATATCAGAGATGAGAGTTTGAGAGCTCAGCCACTGGAGGCCACTTACTTTTCAACACTTTGCATCTCAGGGCTGAAATATAGACTTTGTCTTCTGAATTTCAATAACGGCCTCAGGAGCAGAACAGCAGCTTTGGCAGAGATGTGTTTCCCACCTGTTTGTTGCTTCAAACAAACCTCTGCAAAGAGCCAAGTTGATCTGGCATGCACAGCTCCTCAGGATGTCTGCAAGACACCATTGGCTTGGCCCAAAGTACCAGCTTGCAGCATGACCGTGCATAGGATCCCTCTTCTGGGATGCTGGCACAGAAAAAGCTCTCTTCTATGCTATTAATCTCTTCAAATGGCCATGCTGACATTGGGATCTGCAGGTTTGTATTCCTTGGGGATCATTTTTACTTGCTTACCATTAGGCAGTTGTTGAATACAGGTGTTCAGCGATCCTGCAAATTCATCAGCCCATTAACTGTGATCAATTCTGAGCTCTTCATTTCTTCTGCAACCTTATTTCTTTGACCCAAGATCAGAAATAGATATTTGAGGGCCATGCTGAACCCTGTTGTGCTTCTAGAGGATTAATACCCTTCCTGCAGCCGTGGTGCAGGCAACGGATCGTCCCTGTATGGGATAAACACCCTTCCATTAGCTGTGGTATAGATAACAGAGCATCCCTGTACAGAAAAACAAATAAGAGGTGCCAAAAATAGTTATTTTAACAAAAATGTGGACATGTATGTTATGCTTCCAGGTCGATCTCTCTTATCCCATAAACATCCAGTGAGGAAGGCCATGGAAAATACTGCATAAGAAAGCAGGGTATGGGAATAGACCACAATTTGCTTAATAAATTGCAGAGACAAATTGAAAATGTAAGTTTTCTGGTGTGTACTCCATGGGGAAACACCCAGAGAAGGTTGGAGAGAGCTCTGCTAAGCCTGGCTCAGCCAGAGCACTTTCACAATGTTGGGAAGTCAGGACAGGATGAAGGATAAAGGGCATAAACATAGAATGATCATAGAAGTCATAGACCTGGCCAGCAGGTAGAGGGAGGTGACTCTACCCCTCTATTCTACCCTCGTGAGACCCCACCTAGTTTAGTTTGGGAATCCCCAACATAAGAAGGATATGAAACTGCTGGAATGGATCCAGATGAGGCCACGGAGATGATCTGGGGGGCCTCTGCTATGAGGACAGGCTGAGAGAGTTGGGGTCGTTCAGTCTGGAGAAGAGAAGGTTTCAGAGAGACTTTATAGAGGCTTTCCAGTACTGAAAGAGGCTCCAGGGAAGCTTGGAATGGGCTTTTTACAAGGGCCTGGAGTGATAGGATGAGGAGGAATGGCTTTAAATTGGAAGGGAAAGATTTAGATTGGACATTGTGAAGAAATTCTTCACAGTGATGATTGTTAGACCCTGGCACAGGTTTCCCAGAGCAGTGGTGGCTGACCCATCCCTGGACGTTTTCAAGGCCAAGTTGGATGGGGCTTTGATCCCCCTGATCCAGTGGAAGATGTCCCTGGGGGGATGGAATTGGGTGTGCTTTGAGGTCCCTTGCAACCCAAAACATTGATAACAGTCAGTAAATTGCTACAAAACCTATGTTGGGAAGGATGTCATGTGGTTTTTCCTGTGGCAAAGAAAGGAGCACCCAGGTTGCTGCTTCCTGGGAGATGCATGTCCAATCCATTCCACACAGCTCCAGTAATGGCCTTGCTACACCTTTGCCAGGCAATTTATTTCAGTATTTAATTGGCCTCGTCTCAAAAACGTTTTCCCCAGTGCCTAACCAAGATCTCCCTTGTTAGAAATCAAGCCATCTGCTCCTTGTCCTACCTCAAAGCTCATTTGTACAGGATGGGCCACAGGGGCTGCATAAAGCTTTGCTTCATCAACCCACACCCAGGCAGAGGAGCCCTTTGCATGATACCCTTCCTACAGCTCTGCACCTGTACAGGACTGAGCCCAAGAGGGACTTAATCCTAGTTGATCCTTAGGCATTCTTGTAATAAACATGGTTAATAACAGGATAACAAATTCTTTTTGTTGCTCTCCACTGGGAAAAAAAAGAAAAAAGAAAGGAGAAGGAGAAGGAGGAAGAGGATGAGGAAGAGGAGGAGGAGGAGGAAGAAAAAGGAATAGGAATAGGAAAGGAAAAGGAAAAGGAAAAGGATGAAAAATTTTGCAGCTCTAGGAGATTCAGAGGACAGATTGTGGCTGGTTGTAGGCAGCCAGCCAGACATGAACTGACAATGTGCAGCAGCAGATTCTTGGGCTCAGAAATGGTGAAATGCCCCTTTTTTCTATCAAGAAAAAAAACATAGAAAATTTCCTCAAGCAGAGAATGCCCTCAGGCTTGAAAAGGGAAGGATTGCTTTCTCCCTTCTGCTCTTGTCTTAGGAATGTGAAAAGCTGAAATCCCAAATTCACGGTTGACTTTATTATTCTCCCTTTCTTCACATTTCTGATTTGCTTGCCAAGTTTTGGAATACAAAGGGAAAAACATGAATATAAACCTCTCCAAAATCCGACAAACATCCAGAAAAATAGATAAACACAAACGAGCTCTCTTCCAGCACAACTGGGATCTGTATTAGCTCCTAAATGCAGTTTTGCCATTCCCATTCTCCACACATCTATTTACTGCCCCATTGTACTCATCCTGTATCCTCACCCACGTGTGCAAATGCATTTTGTTGCTTCTGAAAGGAAGGAAATCAAATATTTGCCTGACGTAAATCGGGGTGAAGGAGCAATTTACAAAGAGCATTTCTTTATGGGAATCGTGAGCTGGATGTTGCAGAATAGAGTGAGCAGTTCCTGCAAACAGATGTGTAATTTCACTTGTGGAAATAACCTGTAATTCAGATATCCCATGACTTCAAGGTAGGACTGTAAAGGCCCGAAGAGCATCTTCTGTGACAGCCCAGGCACCTTCACCACTGGAACCCAAATGCTGTTAAGTCCTATTGATTTTTCTCCTTTCATAGACTCAGAAACTCATAGAGCTCAAAGGGCTGCTGACCCTGGGGTGACCTGGTCCCCGGCAGAGGGTGGCAGAGAACCATGCTGAGCAGCCAGATGTTTCAAACCCATCCTGCTTCCCAGCAGCTGCAGGAGCAGAAATCCTGTAGGCTGGAGACCAATACAGTGGGTGCTGAGCTGTGCTGATGTGGCCTGAAATGTTGCTGGATTCACGGTCTTTGAAGAAGCTCGGTCATGTTGAAAGGTAGAGGAGCTAAAATTTAAAGCTGGTGCCTCACGAGACAGTCAAAACAGAAGGATCTGTACTTTCATCTGCTCTAGGTGCACAGGCAGCCCTCTCCCACTGAAATCTCTAGCAATTAATTAAATCAAACATCTCTCATGGCTCTGGCTTAGCCCTCCAAAGGTGTTCATAGAACCATAGAATTACCTGAGCTGGAAGGGACCCAAAAGGACCATCGAGTCCAACTCCTGTCCCAACACAGGACACTCCCAACATTCACCCCGTGAATGACATTGGCCAAATGCTTCTGGAATGCTGCAGACTGGGTGCTGGGACTGCTGCCCTGGGGAGCTGTTCCAGGGCTCCACCACTCCCTGGGGGAAGAACCTCTTCCCAATATCCAACCCAACCTTCCCCTGGCACATCTTCCTGCCATTCCCTCCAGTCCTATCACAGGTCACCAGAGAGCAGAGCTCAGCCCCTCTTTCCCCTCCCTTGTGAGAAGGCAGCAAACAGCTCTGAGATCCCCTCTCAGTCTCCTCCTCTCCAGGATGAACAGACCAAGGGACTTCACTCTGCTCCTCCTTCCCTTCCAGACCCTTCTCCAGCTCCGTGCCCTCCTCTGGACACTCTCCAGCAGCTTTAGATCCTTTTTACCCTGTGGTGCCCAAAGTGCCCCCAGTGCTCGAGGTGGAGCCTCCCCAGTGCAGAACAGAGAGGGACAATCCCCTCCCTCTCCCGGCTGCCGATGCCGTGCTGGATGCCCCCCAGGACACAGTTGCCCTCTTGGCTGCCAGGGCACTGCTGGCTCAGGTCCAACTTGCCATCACCCAGAACCCCCGGGTCCCTCTCCCCAGGGCTGCTCTCCAGCCTCTCCCACCCCAGGCTGTGTGGATCCAGGGTTGCCGTGTCCCAGGTGCAGAACCCAGCACTTTTCCTTGTTAAATTTCATGCTGCTGGTGGTTGCCCATCTCTCCAATTTGTGTTCTGGAAGCCCTGACCATACAGAGAATGTCCTGTCTGAAAGAGTCCTGGAAAATAAGAAGCGTTGCAAAATGCGAGGCAAATCACACTTCCTGTCAAGGTGGAGGTTTTGAAATTCATTTCCCCTTCACATTGGAAGGAAAAGGGAAATGTAGAAATATTTCACCGAGCAGAAATTTCATTTTGGATATGTCAGAATCCCCTTCTGGAAGTGCTTTGTTCCATAATACTGAAGCAGGATGATTTGAGAGAGGAAATGCAATAGATAAATGTTAAACACCTATAAAATATTTATCAAATTCTATATTTCTCAAATTCTTATTACACCTCCCTGTGTTGCACTAAAACCATAAATTATTACTCCTCACTGTGTTACACTAAAACAACAGAATAAAACCAGAGTGAAATCAAACAAGAAACTGGAATCTAAATGAAATTAAGATTATTTCCATTTCCAAATGCCACTCATTCTCATTAGATTTTTCCATTTTGGAAAGAAAAAAGGCTTTTTTTCCTGAAATATTATTTCACTACACATCCCTTCCGTATAGCAGCATTAGGTACAGTTCTCAGTGTTCCCTTCAAGAGACCTCAGAAATGCTCAACTGGGGTGAGAGGCTTGTTTTTACAATTTTAGAATCATAGAACTGTTTGGTTGGAAAAGACCTTCGAGCTCATTGAGTCCAACTATACCTGTCCACTACTTTAGATACAAGGTGATCAAGGAAAGGAGAAGAGGGGAAAGGCTTTACTCTTCCCTAATTTCAAAAACCACCTTTTAGATCTCCTTGCTAGGAGGTCCTCTGTGGAGACTCCACTACTGAAGAGACTTTCCCACCCAAAAGCCAGAGGATTAGGGGCCACTGTTTGAAGGGTTGCACAGAAGAAACAATAGAGGAAAATCTTGCAAAGTCTACTCCGAAACAGCTGGGGGGGAGTGTTCAAAGTTTCTGAACAAGCAACTTGCACAGTTTCCAGAAGCAATCCTGAGGCTGATTACCTCAATGCCTGGAGGAACCTTCCAGCTGGGTGGGATGATCCAGGCAGGACAGCCAGGAGTCACTCAGATCCCAGCCCATAAAAAGGCAGCCAGGGCTTTTTTCTTTTTCAATGCATGCACAAAGTCTATAACAGAAAATGAACCTGGTTTTCCTGACTTAGCTGCCAGGTCTCGCTAACGCTGCTGAAAGCTTGTGCAGTACTTTCCAGATTGACTGGGCAGTTTGACTGAAAGGAGGAAGCATCGTTCATATTTAAAGCCTAAAATGATATTTAAGATTCCAGATCAGCAACGCTGCTTCTTCTCAGCCCCAGAAAGGCATTTACATCCTTTAAAAACAAGTGTTTTGATTGTGTTTTATGTAAAGCACACACAACCAATTGAAATGTAATGGCCTCTATGCTACTGAGCTCATTTTTGCATCACTGTGGCTTATGTCTTTATGTCTTTAGGATATTAAATCATCCCTAGGGTCTCGTGTTTTCTTACATCGTCTAGCAGTGTTTCTTTTATGGTAGACTCAGTCTCTATATGGGAGATTAAATTTTACAGTGTGATGCCTCAATCCACTTTTTTTGTTACCACTGGTTGTTCTGCAGGCTTCCACTTGCATGTGGGATGAACTTCAGCTCATGGGACCTGCTGACATGGCAGGGGAGTGGAACTGGATGGGTTTTAAGGTCCTTTCCAACCTGAACTATTTTATGGTTCTACCATTCCACGATTCCCTCTGAAATCCTTCATGTTGCCTTCCCTAGACCAGAACATCCCTTTCGTTTTATATCCTCTGCTCTCTCATTGAGTTGACAACGTCCTTTGGGGGAAATTATCATGTGAGAAGGTCACACAATGCCCTTGCTGGGCCAGGTGGCTGAGTGGGCCGTGAAATGCGGGGGTGACCCAGGGTACCCAGGCAAGCTCCTGTTGCATTACAGGAGATGAGATTCATGGAATGAGAATAAGGAACAACCCAAACCCACCTGTTGTGTGACACAGCAGCACGCTAAGCACGCTCAGAATACTGAAATGAAACATTCCAGCTCAAGGTTTGGTCCTAGGACTCCCTCAGCTTTTTGCAGCCCAGAGAGGTGGAAGCAGGCTGGCAGAGAGCATCCTTCCCTTCATCCTTCACTCTTGGAGGGTGTTTGCTGGCTTGCGCTACTCCCATGCCCCTTGTCCTGCCACTAGCAGGTTGAGATGGACAAGCTCCTTCCTAACTCATCCCATTTCCTTTCTCCCCTCACAATCTATTTTCCTTCACGAGGCTGCAGCCGAGAATTTAATGCCTTGACATTTTTCTGTTTGTTTGAGTTTAGTGTTCCAATCTGTTTACACTTCTCATTGAACGCAACGGTTCAAGAGATTAGGAGAGGAATTAATCAGAACTCCGTTCCCCAAAAATCTTATTAAATTCTCCAGTGAGTTCATCGAGTTTGAAGAATGGATTTGAAAGGCCCCTGCCAAGCTGTTTTCTCGAAACACGTCTGTGATGCTGAGTCCTCTTCAAAGAAAGCACATCCGAGATTGCTGGATGCGCTCAGCAAGGGACATGTGAAACCAGTGGGGAACTGATGATCTGCAGAGCCTGCCTCAGAAACACCTGTGGACAGGTCCAAACATCTTCATCAAAACACAGAACAGATTTAAAGGTAGAAAAGTGGGCACGGAAGCAGCTGGGATCTCAGGATAATGGAGAGGTTGTAATGCAGCTGCTTCGCTTTACCCAGGAGATATAATAATATTAATTTGAAGGATGTATGGAAAAGCAACAAAATCCTTAAAGTATCTTCCCTATCCACCCCATCACCTCCAAATTAGTCCATACCTGGAAAACACTATCTTTCACATCTGGTCTAATATAAACAATTCCCATTAGGAGGTAGAGTGCCACTTGAACCCTTACATCGAGCCATGCAAGTTCCCCCTACTTTGCTTTATCTCAAAAAGATTCTTTTTTTTAATTACCTTTTTTTTTCTCTAAGCACTGCTTTTTCTTGGCTTCAAGAAGTGTGCTACAGCAGTGAGTTGAAAAGCAAGCATTCACAAACTCCTCACGTCCTTGAGCAGAGAGACAGTAACTGGAGATGGCCAAAAAGGAAATTTGTAAGAAATTAAATTCCTGCCTTTTTTTTTTCCTTTTGTTTATTGATTTTGGTCCAAATTGAACTGAAACCAATGCATTTTTTTTTAACTTTATCACAAAGTAGGAACACCCACGGGTTTGCAGCTGCTTCCGTGAAACTCCTATCCCAGTCAGCTTCTCTGAGGATGGAAACATGAAAGGCTGTGAATGGCACTGAAAAGCTGGTGGGGAAGATCCTGCACATCCTCAAAATCCCTGTCCTTGCCACAGACCTGCCTGGCCTGACAGTCCACAGCTCCCTGTACTCCTGGCCTTTGAGCAAACTGGGAAGAACTCTTATAGAACCTGCATTTAGCCAAATAAATTTGAAGCTCAGAAGTGTTAAATGAGATAATTGGTGCTGCATGAAATTGTGTTTTTCACGAGGATACTTGGTTTCACTGGAGAGTTTTTGACTGCCTGTAACACCAGCCCTGTCGTTACCAGCTGGGATGAGGCTAAACTGGGCTTTTGCAAGCAGCTGAAGGCACCTCATTATGAGAAAGATTGGAGTGAGATTAGAAAAATGGGAAGAAAAATATAATTAAAGCATTGGTGGGACTGAGTGAGGGTGGATGATTAAAAAGCTATAGTTTGGCTAAGCAGCAAGTAGTTTGGAAAGCTGAGAAGAGAGAAATCTGTGCATTTGAAAGCCACGAGTAGGCAGCAGAGATGATTTGGTGGATGTTCCAGATCCTGAGAGTATCGAGAAAGCGAAGAGTGAACTAATAAGCAGCTTTGGAAAGAATGGACACCATCGCCAGGCAGTAACACTTCCTTTTGATCCATCCTGGGAGATGTGGCCATGTCCATCCTCCTGTGCCAGGCTGGGGCAGATGCCAGAGAAAGGATTGCTGCCCCAGCAGCTCTTCCTCAGGGCTTAAAAATAAATAATTTATGGAGAGATTAATTATCTGGCCTGGTTTACATCTGCTTGAATGCCCAGACTTGCAGTTCCCTGTGCTGCTGGGATTTCACGACAGCATAATTCACCCACTGACTGTACCCTGTCTGCTGCAGGAAACCTGGGTCCCATCTACCCTTCCCAGGCCCAACTTAACCAAGACTCCACCACTCCCACTTGTGCATATGAGGGGAGACCTCATCACTGCCTGAAAGGAGGTTGTGGTGAGGTGGTTGTTGGTCTCTTCTCCCAAATGACAGATGATGGGATGAGAGGAAATGGCCTCAAGTTGTGCCAGGGGAGGTTTACACTGGACATCAGGAAAAATATCTTCATTGAAAGCGTTCTCAGGCCCTGGAAGAGGCTGCCCAGGGAGGTGGTGGATTCTCCATCTCTGGAGGGATTTAAAAGGTGGGTGAATGAGTTTCTTAGGGACGGGGTAAGGGGACAGGTACAATTGGACTCAATGATCTCAGAGGTCTTTTCCAACCAGATGATTCTACGATTTCCTACTTAAAAGTCAAGCTTGACTTTCAATTTGACAGCCATATGTCTCCTTTCAGGTCACTTGGACCTTAACTGAGTCACTCATGGCCGGCCTAAACCTCTCTTTAGGTCAGGTGGGATGGAGAAGCCACGTGTCCTGCTCATCCTTCCGAAAGGGCTGCAACTCCGTCTATTAAACTGCAATAGATCCAAACACAAAGAGAGTTTGTGCATCATTAGAGCTAAATGTGTTTTCATCTTCAGTTTTGTTTTCTAAGGGATATGTTTGGGGACCTGTTTAATGAGGAGCTCATTGGGAGGGCAGTTAGAGTGCTGAAGGCAATGAGGCAAAGAGATATAAAACCAGAACGGATCAACAAGCAGCATCCTTGCTGTACAGGGGCACAGTGTTCGTAGAATCATAGATCGGTTTGGATTGGAAGGGACCACAAAGGTCATCCCCTCCAACCTTCCTGCAGTGAGCAGGGACATCTTCAACTCCATCAAGTTACTCAGAGCCCCATCCAACCTGACCTGGAATCTTTCCAGGGATGGGGCATCCACCACCTCTCTGGGCAAACTGTGCCATTGCCAACATAAAAAATTTCTTCCTAAGATCTAGTCTAAACCTCTCCTCTTTTAATTTAAAATCATTATTATTTGTCCCTGCTAAAAATTTTTCCCCCACCTTTCTTACAAGCCCCCATTAAGTATTGACAGGTTGCAATAAGGTGTCACAATCTTCCCTTCTCCAGGCTGAACAGCCCCAACTCTCTCAGCCTGTCCTTGTATGGGAGGTGTTCCAGGCCTTTGATCATCTCCACGGCCTCCTCTGGACCAGCTCCAACTGATCCATATCCTTCCCTGTGCTGAGGAGCTGGACACAGGGCTTCAGGTGCGGTCTCACCAGAGCAGAGCAGAGGGACAGAATCCCCTCCCTCTCCTTGGTCCCACAGCTTTGGGTGCAGCCCAGGATGCAGTTGGTTTCTGGGCTCCAAGCACACATTGCTGGATCATGTCCAGCTTCACTTCCACCAGGACCCCCAGGTCCTTCTCCACAGGGGTGCTCTCAATCTCTTCATCCCTCAGCCTGTAATAAGAGAGCTTTTCTTCTCTCTTGCATCCCCCAGCTCTGTGATTCAGACAGATGCTAATGTGCTCTCTCTCAGAGACCACTGCAGAGTAAACTGTGCACCAGGGTGTATTTTGGCACACAAATGCTCCTGTGGACTGTATTGGGAGTCATTCCTGCAGGGAATTTTGCAATTTTTGGTGGTATTCTGATTTTTCCCAGCTTTTCTTGGGGAGGCTTACTCAAATATTCTCCTATTTTGCTCTTCTGCATTTTCGTCATCCCACCTCAGTGTTCCCTACTCGGTTAGGTTCTCAGTAAAAGATTGGGGTCAGTGCATATCCCTGGGCAGTCTCAGTGGCTGAGATGAGGTGATCTCCACCACGGTCCCTTTGCTGGACCACATGTACCCTGTGCTGAAGTGGGAGCTGCTGGGGGTGACTTTTTTTGGCAGCACCTAAAGCCATTTCTCAAGCACACCTTGATTCCATTAAAAAAAGCCCTGGAACCATGCAGTTTGGTGGCAAGGAAGCAGAATTTTTGTTCCTCAAGACACATCTCAGCTGGTCTGGAATCTCCAGGTCATAGGATCTCCCATCCCATGGGCAGGATGAGGTGTCCCCAGGAGCCAAGACAACCACAGTGCATGGCAAATCCTGATCTGGTCCCTCTGCATCTGGTGCTGCAGAGCCAGCACGGCCTGGAGTGGGCAGGAGAAAGCCAACAGACAGCAAAAAGCATTAATTTCAAGCTCTGTTAAGAACAGAAAGTTGAGAGCATCGATTTCTGACAAAGAAATAAAACTAGCAGGATAAACATCGTATTTCAAGGCTGCCCAGAACACTCTACACAGAGGTATCCAGCATGGTTAAAACTGACCAAGAGGCTCTCGGTGGTGCTCATGTGAGCCAAGTGACAGGTGGAGATTTGAGGCAATGGGATTTTCTAGAGTAAAAACAAGGATGTGGAGAATGAGTGAGATGAGAGTGAACCAATTGTGCTATCAGAGCATGATCAGGAAGGAATTCAAATGAAGCCAATGAAGTCAGATACCAGGGAGATGGGGAGATCGGTTGTTGAGGGATGTTTTCATGGGAGAAGGTGAGATTCAAAACAGGGAGCAGAATTTGCACATGGAATCATAGAATCCTAGAATAATTAAGGTTGGAAAACACCAGTCCTTCAGTTCAACCATCAGCTCAACCCCACCGTGCCCACTAAACTTTGACCCGAATTGCCACATACACACACTTTTTGAACAGCTCCAGGGATGGAAACTCCACCACTGCCCTGGGCAGCCTCTTCCAATGCTTCACCACTCTGTCAATAATGAAATTTTTCCTATTATCCAATCTGAACCTCCCCTGATGCAATTTGACGCCTCACCACAACCTCCTTTCAGGGAGCTGCAGAGAGCTATGAGGTCTCCCCTCGGTCTCCTCTTCTCCAGACTAAACAGCCCCAGGGCCCTCAGCCACTCCCAGAACCCCTGTTCTCCAGCCCCTTCCCCAGCTCCGTTCCCTTCTCTGGAAGCACTCTAGCCCTTGGATGTTCTTCTTGGAGTGAGGGGCCCAAAACTGAACCCAGGATTCGAGGCGTGGCCTCACCAGGGCCGAATACACGATCTGTTCCCTAATGGAGCTGGCTTAAGCTTGGTGTTTCCATCCTGAGGAAGTGTTTCCTTTGGTATCAGAATGAAAGTGAACAACAGAAAGTAAAAAATTAATATTTGGTTAGGGAAGTATTACACTCCCCAAGAAGTTCATCAACATCAAAGCGCTTTGTTGAAATTTTATCCGCATACCACTTTCCAGCAGAAGATAATGATTATGAAAATTACCCAGAAGGTTTATTCCTTGGGGAGAGAGGAGGGAAGCTGAAAGCATGGATTCACCTCTGTAGCCTGCAAACGTTAGTCCCTGTTGCAGGTGACTGATGCAGCCTCAGCTGTGAAGGTCAGATAAGTAACAAAGGGAGTGGACATAAGAGATGGCAAAGGTCATCTCTCTGGCAATGCTGTGCAAATCTTTTTTCACAGCTTTTGATTCCACCTAAGAAATCTCTTTTTATCTATTCAATTTCAAAATTAATTGCTTGCCACCCATCTTGGCAAAACAAAACCTGCCAGAGAAAAGTAAACCACGCAGGCCATTAATTTCAACAGGACTTAGGCTGCTTTGCCCATCCCTTCGGCAGGGAAAGCACATTTATAATGTATTGAGTGGCAGGAGGAAGCAAGGGAGAACATTGTTCTGCCATTGCTCAAAAATATCTCCTCCATCTCAAACATACCTTTTTTTAAATTCTTTTCTCATTGTTTCATTAAGTTGTTTTTTTTCCTAACGTAGAGGAATCCTGCAGGCAGCAGCCTCAGTCACTGCCCAGGACAGGTTCACCTTGGGCACCGAGTAAGAGACCACGAGGAAGAAATAGTGTCTGGTGCTATAATTAACGACTGTCTTTGGGAATGGGTACAAAGAGCCTTGGATGAGGTCACTGAGCCCAGCTTCACTTGCTCCTTTGTTTCTCTAAGTCTGCTTTGTTTACTGCAGTGTTTGGGGATGAGTGGGAAACACAGGTGGTCTCTACTTCCTTTCTTCCCCTCCCCAAAGTTGAGGGGAAGAGAAGAATCTTAGAATGATAGAACAGTCTGGGTTGGAAGGGACCACAAAGCCCATTCAGTTCCACCCCTCTGCCATGGGCAGGGACACCTCCCACTGGATCAGAGGGCTCAAAGTCCCATCCAACCTGGCCTTGAACACCTCCAGGGATGGGGCAGCCACAGCTTCTCTGGGCAACCTGGGCCAGGGCCTCCCCGGGCCAGGGCTTCCCCACCCTCATCCTGAAGAATTTCTTCCTGATGTCTAATCCAAATCTCCCTCCTTCCAATTTAAAGCCATTCCCCCTCATCCTGACACTCCAAGCCCTTGGAAAAAGCCCCTCCCCAGCTTTCCTGGAGCCCCTTTCAGTACTTGGAGGCTGCTCCTGGAGTTTTCTCTTCTCCAGGCTGAGCAACCCCAAGTCTCTCAGCCTAAGAGCAGAGGGGGTCCAGCCCTCGGATCATCTCCGTGGCCTCCTCTGGATCTGTTCCCACCATTCCATCTCCTTCTTATGTTGGGAATTCCAGAAGTGGACACAGGACTCCAGGTGGGATCTCCCCAGAGCAGAGCAGAGGGGCAGAATCCCCTCCCCTCTGGTCCCTTTGGGTGCAACCGAGGACACCGTTGGGTTTTGGGCTGGGAGCACTCATTACTGGCTCCTGTCGAGCTTCTCCTCCCCCAGCACCCCAAATCCTTCTCCTCAGAGCTGCTCCCAATCACATCGTCCCCCATCCTGTATTAAAACTGTGGATTGCACTGACAAAGACTGAGGAAGATCTTTCTTAGTCCTTAAATATTAAAAATGATACTGCAAAGAGGAAAAGGATCATCTCATCTCTGTAGGTGTGGTGTCCAGGACAGAAAGTTCAAGGGTTTTGGGCTGAAGCAACATCAGCAACAACGCTGGTTTTGGTCAAGTAGCTATCAATTTAGTAATTCAGGACAGCTACCTAAAAATACCTTTTAAATGCTTCTTTTAAGATGTCAAATCCTTAGTGCTTTCTAAATAACAAAGTCGTTTCCATCATTCCTGAGTCAGAATCATTCAGAGCAGAGAAACCTAAAATCAAACCAAGCCAGTTTTTTTAAGTTTTATGTGTGAAGGTAACGTCCAGCATTCTCCAAGCGACCCTGAGAGCCTGGTCTGGTGTGACTTCACTGATGGAAGAAGAAAAACATAATTTAGGGCTGACAGTGTAGCTTTTTCATCTGTTCTCAAACTACCTGCAGGGTAAAATTTTCTGGTGCCAATCTCTACAAAGAGTTTTGCAAATGTTCCAGGTTAGATTACTTTTAATGTTTAAAATGAGGGACCTTGATCCTCTCACTGTCTAACTCAGCATTTTGGGGGATTCTCCTGAAGACTTTTCATTACCAGCTGTAAAAACTCCTCCAGGATAAGGAAACTCACCCGCTTCCGTGTCGTCCCCTCCAAATCTGGCACCAAGAGCCAGATCAACACATGAGCAGATTCTAAGGGTTGAGGATAAACTTCCACAGGGTAATTCTGGTATTTTAAACAACATTTACAGAACTTCCTGTGATACAGCTGGTATCTTTCCTCAAGACATCATAATCCAGCATGCCAGACTCCTGCCTTTGTACTTTGATCTGGAACCTCAGTTACTTCTGCAGAGGATGCCTTTCCCTTTCTATCTTAATATCTTGAGTTCCCAGGATATCTCATCTTTTGTTTAATTAAAATGATCCCCTATGATTTGTTCACCTGGAAGACCCTGCCATGAACTCTTAGCTCAAATTCCAGTTAAACAGAGCATTTTGTTCAGGCAGTAAAAGAAGAACAATCTGCTTTTGTCATCAGCAGCTGAGCAGCAGTCATTGATCAGGCAGGGTTACACTTCTTCCATCTGCATCAGAGTTAAGAAGCACCCAGAGTGGGGAAGGTAAGGATTCCACTGATTTCATTCCAGTGGTGTAGCAGAAGCATCCCAGGTTTCCGAAGGACTTTAGAGAGAGGATGGATCAGAGCTCTCCACGTTGCTCCATCTGCATTTGTTCCACTTGGTCACTTGGCCATCACTGAAAGGCCAGGACGTGATTGTCTGGGGTTCTCCATCTAAATTGTTCAGCCTGTTTTTGAGGTGTTCTCAGTCAGAAGACCATCAGTCTTGTTGAGATCTGGGCAGCCAAGGCCCAGCAGCTCCAGAAAGCACATCCATCGCTTTATCACTACTTGTCTTTCTGTTGCTGCTTCCTTTTCCAACACACGTCCTCCCTCAAACACCAGCAAGGTCTAAATAAAGAACGAACTTATTCCATTGTGCTCTCAATAAATCCTGCCCACAAAACCAGATGGGTTAGAGAGTTCCTCAAACCAGCTAAGACAGGACCTCTGCTTATTTTTTAAATCAAAAAGAGCGTGCAATTAATTTCTTAACCTTCTTTCAAGAGAACTGTAATTGCTGCTGTGGCAACATAACAAGAGTTGTTGTTTTCCACCCAATGCTTCATTAGCTTGACCCTAATTGGCCAAGTAAACAAAACCAAATTGCTACTCAATCTTGACTTGGGCTGCATGTCTTAAAGGAATCTGCATAAGAGAGGCAGAGAAGGACTCAGTGCTTGAGACTGAGTTTGCACAATAAGCAAGAAAACCTTCAGGTCAAAAATAACCTCCAACCTACTAAGAATAATCAAATGTATGCTTGCTTGTCATGACCAGAAACATTAAGCAAACAGTTGCTTAAATTATACAAGGGCATTTTTTCCCTCATTCTTCTATTAATGATGATAGAGGCTGAATTAAATGGCTCGGCTGCTCATTTTACCTCCTTCGTGCTCTCAGACATCTCTGAGAATAGAAGAGCTGAAGGAGGGAGGATCATATAGTCATAGGATGATTCGGGTTGGAAGGGACCTCAAAGCCCAACCAGTTCCATCCCCCTGCCATGGGCAGTGACACCTCCCACTGGATCGGGGGATCAATGCCCCATCCAGCCTGACCTTGAACACCTCCAGGGATGAGGCAATCACAGCTTCCCTGGGCAGCCTGGGCCAGGGCCTCCCCACCCTCATCCTGAAGAATTTCTTCCTAATGTCCAGTCTAAATCTCCCCCTTTCCAATTTAAAGCCATTCCCCCTCGTCCTATCTCTACACTGTCTGATGAAGATGGCCAATAATCTGTACACACAGAAGCTGCTGAAATCTCCAGTGTGCTGAAAATCCTCAGAAGCCTGGGAAAGGGTGAAAACAGCATCATCAGCCTCTCTTCAGGATTAAACTAAGTGCTGTGGCTTCTGGCTAAGCCCAAAGAATGTTTTTCCAAGGAGTTAGTTGTGTGATCCCTGGCACAATCACTTCACCCACAGGTGGTCTGCTCATGGTTACAGAGAAAAAGGGAGTGAAGAATTGAATTGAAGTGGTCATTATTTTCCTACTGAGCATCAGGTTTAACTCCCTTTGGGGAGGGTGGGTTGTCTCACATCAAAGTCCTTCCATTGTAGATATATATCTATCTCAACTGCTCACCCTCATCTGCCTTTAGAGCCAGTGGAGTTCAGGGTGGGAATCATCTGTCCAACTGAAGGCATCTACCTTAGGCTGAGATGAATTCCACCAAACCCTGTTAACAGTATGGACTTTGAACTGATTTCCACTGACCTTAAAATAACCTCTGTTCAGGCAGAGCATCTGTCCCATAAACACCCTCCCAGCTGTATTGAAAGCATCCACTTTCTTTTAGATTGCCCACTTTTGGAGGACAAAATGCCCTCTAAATTAATGATTCCAGTTTGGATGTCGTGGCTTGATGTAATAACTGCAGGTTGAATGTTTCAGGCATCCTGACTTGCAGGGTCCCTGCTTGCAGCCAGACTCTCTCTGCTGTGGGGGAGTATCTGGCAACAATGATCCTTCTGTCCTTGGTGGTTTCCTCATTCTTGTTTTCCAAAAATGCCCCAAGGCAATGACAAAAGTCCCATTAACTTCAGCAGGGCTGAGATCTTGCCCTTTAAGCCCAATAAAAGCTTTCTTGACAGCTGCTGATGCTTTGCTGGGCAAGGGTTAAAGTTATGCTCGTCTTTGGAGACAAGAAATAAAATGTTTACATCTTGGATCATTAGCTTTTTTCTGCCCCAGTGCATAGCATGGAATTCAAGGGCAATATTTACCAGAGGACAAAAAAGGGATTGCAGAGACTGAATTTGTCTCCTTTGTTTATTAAACCTCTACCAATTCCCATCTTCTGGAATTCTCCAGGGAACCACATCCTGTACAGATACGTCAGGCACCAAATGCTGCAGAGATGTTGTGATCCATCTTCCTATTAAATGTGCTCTGGCACTTGAGTCTTGATTTATAATTGTTAGTTTTTTTATTATTATCATCATTATTATTATTGTTGTTATACTTGTTATTATTATTATTGTGGTTTCTAACATTGCTTTAAATGAGCAGCAGTAAAACAAATAAAGGAACTTGAGAACAAGGCTGCTTTCTTGCAGTACACAAGTGTTTCTTCTTCTGTTCTATCTTCCTCTGGTCTGATGATGTTAGAACGTTTTCTGCATGACAGGACTTTAGCAAAAGGGGAGGTAGAAAAACATCCTCTTCCCTGCTGGTTGTGTATGAATTTCACTGAGCAGGAGGTGCTCTTGGGTTTGGTTCTGCAGGTGTTCATAGCAGTAAGGAACCCCAGAAAAAAAGAAAACTATCCCTTAGCTCTGTTTCCCTCTCTGTGCTGAGAAGGGGCTGACATGAGATCAAAATCAGGACTGGGAGCACAGAGAAATGACTTTGGATGCCCAGGGAACATCGTGGTCCAGCACGTTGAGGATTAAGCTGAACACCTGGCATTTCCTAATTGCAATTTTGCATTTGTGGGTCTAAATTTCACCGAGCTCCTCCCTAGGCACCTCCACTCTTCACTAATTCTGACTCTAAATGGTTTGTGCATCTGTGCCAGATTGACAGGAATGACTCCCGTGGGCTTGTGGGTGTTCGATCAGGACCTCCTTTGCAAGACCACTGTGTAGTGAGGACATGCATAATGATTTGGAGAAAAATGATGTGTTTATGAGCATCACTTATTCCTTTAGAGATCGGCCACCGAAGCAGGGTGGATGGTACTGGCCAGGCTTCCCCTGTGCAGTAAACTGCTTAATCTCTCTGCATGTCAACAACCGTCTGTGGCTTCCCATCAATTACCCATAAAAATCCATTCTGGAGAGGTGATGAAAGCTTTCCATTTCCACAGCATTAATACCAGATCTGGGTTTTAATGGACCAGAGCCACTAAATGCATGATATATGATTTGTTCTGAGGCATCTGCAAGTGATGGGAAGGTGGGATGAGGGGAGGAGGAAAGGATGAGGGGGAGGTGATGGAGGAAAGTTTTATAATGCCCTCATTGCTAAGAAACTTTACAGGGAGAGTAAACAGTTAGAAACAGCTTGGAAAGTGCCACAGTAAAAGGACTACATATGCCTGTGTTTTTCCAAATATGAGGGAAAAAAAGAAAAGAAAATATCTGGGACTTTGTTTAGAAGGGCTTTGAAAGTCCCTGGTAAACCCGAGGCATCTGTGTTAGATTGCTGGGATCTAAGATAAATATTTAATTGCTATTCCATTCTCCCTCTGCAAGAGGTAAAGGTGAAAAATATTTAGGCTGACCTCCTTGGTCCAGCTGTACTGAGTCAATAGATTCAGAGTATATAAATTCAGAGCAGCTGAAAAATCTCTTTTGATGTAAAAAAGGCCGGTCATTGGGGAAAACACTAAATCCCAGAGATGAAATCTGAAAATAAAGCCCCAAAACAACACCCCCCGAGCACAAACAGACAAATAAAAAAATCCTCATCTCATCTCTGGAATTTAAAACCAATGAATAATCAAAAATCCAAACAAACCACTGCAGCAGAGAGGAGAAAGCCAGGCAGCAAACAGCAACTGCCCAGTGCAGGCATCGTCCCGAGAGCAACTCCTGTGGCTGGGCAGCACCGTGGTGCAACTGGGAGCCTCTAGCTGGGAAGTGCAATGGAATTATTAGCAGATCCCACTCATCTGCATTTCCAGATTCTATCCTTGCTGACAGCCTCTGGGAAGGCTTTTCATCCAGGTTTGGTGAAAGCAAAATGAAAGTAATCATAGTGAAAATGTATCTGACTTCATCCCAGCCAGTGGAGAGGAGGAGGGAATGGGGAAGGGCTGCGGCTTCTGCTTGCAGGGCTGCACCAGGCACCAAAGGTGGAGAGGGCTGACAGAAAATAGAAGGTGTTAGGGGAAACCATGCAATAATCCAATCACAGAATGGTTTGGGTTGGAAGGTACCTCAAAGTCCATCCAGTTCCATCCCCCTGCCATGGGCAGGGACACCTCCCACCAGACCAGGCTGCTCAAGGCCCCATCCAACCTGGCCTTGAACACCTCCAGGGATGGGGCAGCCACCACTTTTCTGGGAAACCTGGGCCAGGGCCTCCCCACCCTCAGTGTGAAGAGTTTCTTCCTAATGTCTAATCTAAACCTTCTCCCTTCCAATTTAAAGCCATTCACCCTCATCTTATCACTCCACACCTTTATAAGAAGTCCCTCCCCAGCTCTCCTGGAGCCCCTTTCAGGTCTGGGAGGCTGCTCAAATGTCCCCCGAGAGTTTCCTCTTCTCCAGGCTGAACAACCCCAACTCTCTCGGCCTGTCCTCATGGCAGAGGTGCTCCAGTCCTCAGATCATCTTCGTGGCCTCCTCTGGACCCATTCCAACAGTTCCATCTCCTTGTTATATTGGGGATTCCAGAGCTGCACACAGGGCTCCAGGTGGGGTCTCACAAGAGCAAAGAAGAGGGATTTGCCTTCTTCCATTAGAAGAAGTCTTACTTAACAAACAAGGATAATCACTGAGTCTGAAAGAGCAGAGTTACTCCTGGTCTTTGCTGGTGTAAGCCAGGGGGGAGTCATGTCTGCAGGTTCATAGAGTTGAGCCTCTTCTCTCTCTCTCAGGTTGCTTTGCTGTTCCTGTGTCTGACAAGAAGAAACATTCTGTCAGCCTTGGGCAAAAATCATGTTTTGGGGAAAGCTCTTAAAACATTTTTAACTCCATCCAAATGATCATGCATGATCTTCCTTGTTAGACATTTCTGCCTGGTAAATAGAGCCTGCAGTTGCTTCTTGCCTTTGGGATTCAGCTCTTGAACAGCAACAGCTTCTTGTTTGTTCTTCAGTGAGTGCTGCTCACAGGCACTTCTACCTCATATTTTTTAACTGAAAGTTGTTTTTAAATACCCTGCTCTTTAAATACACCAGAGTTCTTTTTAAACTCCCCAGCCATTCTGTGACCTGATGGTGGCAGGAGAAGCTGAGGAGCACGAGTCTGCATCCGGCTTCCCACGATGGGCTTCTGGGAAGTGGTTTGGAATCTTAGTGTAAGTGAAAGAGAGATTGGGCTTCTGCTTACAGTGCTCGAGCCTCTGCATGGCAACTTATGCTTCTCAGATTCTTCTCCTGTTGGAGGCATCTTCTCTGGGATGATGAGAGTGTGTGGAAAGGTCCAAGTAGATGTTTCAATGAATCAAGTTTGCACCTTCTCCTACCTCTGCTACTGCACAACTTCTACTTTAACCCCAGAATGGCTGACGAAAGCTTTGCATTACAGTCACCCACCTAGAGTCCCATGTACAGTCCTGGAATGCCCAGCATAACAAGGAGATGGAACTGTTGGAACAGGTCCAGAGGAGGCCATGGAGATGATTGGAGGGCTGGAGCACCTCTGCTGTGAGGACAGGCTGAGAGAGTTGGGGTTGTTCAGCCTGGAGAAGAGAAGGCTCCAGGGAGACCTTAGAGCAGCCTCCCAGGACTGAAAGGGGCTCCAGGAAAGCTGGGGAGGGGCTTTTCCCAAGAATCTGGAGTGACAGGAAAAGGGTGAATGGCTTTAAATTGTAAGGGGGAGATTTAAAGTGGACATCAGGAAGAAATTCCTGATGAGGGTGGGGAGGCCCTGGCCCAGGTTGCCCAGAGAAGCTGTGGCTGCCCCATCTCTGGAGGTGTTCAAGGCCAGGTTGGATGGGGTTTTGAGCCCCCTGATCCAGTGGGAGGTGTCCCTGCCCATGGCAGGTGGGTGGAACTGAAAGGGCTTTGATTTCCATTCCAACCCAAACCATTCTGTGATTCTATGAGGACTCTTTCAAGGTTTAATAAGCGTGAAATTGTATTTCCAGGTAGATCCTTTACTTTTTCTCTCTCTGGGCTGGGAAAGACAAGTCTCACTCTCCCTTTTCCTGTCTCTTAGTTGCTGCTCTCTCCTCTCCTGGGCACTGAACAGAGGTGAGTTATGGCACGGACAGGTGTTACTACTGCAAAAAAACTGTTCCCTGTAGCTGTAGCTGTGGTAGACAAGTGCTCTTTTGAGTTCTTTAGGCAGTTTTTGATGCATCCAGAGAGCTGTAGGCATTTTTTGTTGCAGTTACCAGGGAAAAGAAGCTGACATGTATTAGCAGGAGGTTCTCCAACTCAAGACTGATGGTCATTATATGTTGTATAGAGCAAATTACCCTTACTCCTGTGGCCTTACAGCTCCAGGAGGCATTACCATCTCCTAGAGCAGCAGAAATAATTGAAGGTCTTGAGTATCTTGGTATTTAGAACTGGTCTTCGAAGACTCATCTTGCCTAATCCTGGTTTGAGTAGAGCTGATCTGGCATCCAGGTGACAGCAAGGAGGAGACACTTCTTGATTTCTTTATCTTCATTGAGTTTCAGCTGTCATAGCAGGAATCAGAGGAGCTCAGCTGTAAAATGCAGTGGGGAGAAATATCACTGCAGTTGGGAAAGGAATGATTTAGTAGCTTTTCCATAGCTGCCTGCCCACCAGCAGCCCCCGGTGCAAATGCCACACGGCAGTTGCTTTCTCCTGCCAGGAGAGAACTGTTCTGCTGGAAACTCACACTGCTCTTTTGCATGAGCAGAGGTTTAATTTCAAGCCATTAATCCGCGTGATCTGCACTGAGGCTGCAGGCAACGTGTTCAAGCCGGATAAAATCCTCTTTCATGTGTCAGAGCTGGGCTGGGGGCGGGCTGCCAGCGCTATCAGATCCATAACCTTCCCTTGACACCCGCTCCTCCCCCTCCACCCCTGTGCCCAGCCCAGCTCTGCCTCCTTCCACGCTTCTGCTTCAAGAGACAACACTTCATTTGCTCACAAGAGCGGAGCAAACACAAGGTGATTTTTTTTTCATCCTCTGCAGAAAGAACATCTTTTCCGCTTTTGCCTCCAGTACCTCCTGATTGAAGGCTTTGGGCCAGATCTTCAAAGTTACTGTGGAGACAGAACATCTTTGAAAGTCTGGGATTTAAGGTTTGGGAAGGGAGATGTGTCCCCATCCTAGAAAGAATGCAAAAGGCAAAAAAAGAAAACCCACAGCAGGTTTAATCTTTAATCTTTATTGCTGCTAAAGTGCATGTGCAGGGTCACATCCTGCACAGGCTTGGACACAAGCATGGAATTGAATTCCTTTTCCAGCCTCTGCCTGGCATCCCAGCCCCTTCCACCCATGGACTCTGATTCTGCTGAAGCTGTCTTCTTCAACCAGGAGAGAAATATTCTCCTGGAAACACAAACTGCTGTGCATCAGATGTTTCATTTCAAACCTTCCCACAGATCCTGCATGTTCTCAGGTCCCCAAATCCACCATGAGTGGCCCCAGATGGGGCAATGTTGTGCCCTGCACTGAAGAAATTATTATCTACACTGTCAATATAGAGAAATGATATTTCAGCTGGGTTGGGGGAATCCCTTTGTGTGGAGAGAAAAGGGGAGAGATGTAGAGAAACATTTAAAACGAGCTTTGAACTGACCTGTGGAAAGAGCTGAATTCTGCAACTGCGAGACCCAAGCCACAAGTTTCTTTCACAGTGATGTGATGTGAAGCCCTGACAACTTCAGGTGCTTTGGTGCCACCCTGGAACTGTAACTCAGGTGTTCATAGAATCATAGAATGGTTTGTGTTGGAAAGGACCTCAAAGTCCATCCAGTTCCAACTCCTCTGCCATAGGCAGGGTCACCTTCCACTGGATCAATTTGCTTAAGGCTCCATCTAGCCTGGCCTTGAACATCTCCAGGGACTGGGCATCCAAAGCTTCCCTGGACAACACAGCTTCGAGGAGGGGCTTCCAGAAGTCACCACACAGCCTCAAGCAGTGCTCATTTCTTGCAATGGTGTCTATAAATCATCTCTGTAGCTCCATCTCTGAGGTTTGACGGGGTGTTCTGAGGGTAGTTCTCCTGTCTGCTATCACCCCAACTTGTGCTGGGAGGGGAAGACTGGCTGCCACACCAACACCAGTTGCTGTCATTAAACAATTTTTGTCACCTGGGAGTTCCCCTGGATCAGAGACATCCTAGAAATGCAGCTGGGATAGACAACAGATGCACTGCATAAGTCCTTGCCCAAACTGTCACCTTTCAGAGCCTGATTTAGTGCTAAATCTTAAAGAGAGAATAAATCCTCGTTGGTATGGAAAAACCTATGGACTGGCCCAGCCAACCCTCTACTAAACTTCCACAATTGACAGACCTAAAAAGAGTACTGCAAATATCTCAAGGTCAGAAATGCTTTTCTGCAGCCTTATTTTCTTTTATTAGGTCTTCTAGCCCTATTAAAATGTACTGGAGAGGCTTTTATGTGGGAACTAGCAAAATTTTAAGTCCAGTCTTTTTCTATTACTGCAGCTCTAATGACTTCTTTGGAGTTATCACTAGGCAGAAAGGAGGTTGGTCTACTGCTCCCTTACAAACAAAATAAACCCCAAAGCCATCATTATGCAAATGGAAGAGGAAAGGAGCAATTTAGCTGTGTTAAAGAGAGGACAGTCTTGCAGGCTAGGTCTTGGAAGAAGAGTGAGAAGCTTGATAAAGAGCCCCTTGCATTGCCAGAAGTCAGATCTGAATTTATTCACATGCCATTAAATCGGGAGGGACTGCAGATGGGGTGATCCCGGGGAAGGTGTTTCAGATGCTGATCCTGCCTTTCAGAGGAGAAGGCAAATGCATAAGACCTGGCTCTGTTAGAGAGTGTCTACAGCAGGGGACAGGGATGATCCAAGGGCTGGAGCACCTCTGCCATGAGGACAGACTGAGAGAGTTGGGGTTGTTCAGCCTGGAGAAGAGAGAAACAACATTCCGTGATTCTATGCCAAAACCCAGTGGAGTTCATTCCCGATGTCACAGTGCCTGTGTTGCCATCAAGAAAGTTGTTGGGCTGACCATTGGACTGGATGAGCTTAGAGATCTTTTCCAACATTTATGATTATATGATTTTATGAGATCCCTGGAGGTGTTCAAGGCCAGGCTGGATGGGACTTTGAGCCCCCTGATCCAATGGGAGGTGTTCTTGCCCATGGCAGGGGGTTGGAACTGGATGGGCTTCGAGATCTCTTCCAACCAAAGCCATTCTATGATTCTATGACTCTGTGATGACATTAATTTCTTGATTTGCAAGGAAGAAACTGTCTGTCTCTTGGCAGAAGGGACTTGTGAACATCTAGGTTTGATCTTGCAGTGCAACCCTCCTCTTGTGAGGACAAGCAGCAGCCTCTGGCCTGAGTACAGCTGCCTTGGGCCTCTCTGCACAATCCCTACAAGGTAGTTCTTCAAGCATGGATGGAGACCCTTGTACCTGGCATCCGTGAAAGGTTGATGTGAAATGTAGTTGGATAAATCAGACCACCAGGGAGTAAAAACACAAGCAAGTTGTTCTTTACTTGCAGCCACAGTTTGATTCACTCACTGCTGCAGTTAATGACAAAGCTAAATGGTGGTCATTGTGTGCTTTATGACTGCTGATAATTCTTCTTTTATGCCACAGAAACCATACGGCAGGATGGATCCTGAAATCATTTTTGATGTGCTTTATACACTAAAGAAAGGCTTTGAAAACCAGCTAAATGACAGCTAATCATATTCGATTTCCTTTGGCCATCAGAGATTATTAGCTAATTAGTATCTCATTCTCATGCAGCACAGCCTCCTGATTTGATTCCAGAGGTCTGGGGCCAGACTTGGAGAAGTGATATCATGCACAGTCTTTGAAAACATTGCTTCCTTTAGGGAAATAGCATCAGGATTTAAACCAGTCAGATCAGGGATTTCTGAAGAGGCTTTCTCTGCGAACACTGCACAGCCCCTTGGGGAAATGGCAGTCCTGTATCTCCTGTGGGATGCTGGTAGAGGTTGCGTCCAGGGTGTGGGGATTGAAGGAGTTATTTTTTCCAACAAGCTGGCCAAAACTCATAATTTCTGTCCTGTTGGAAATATAGAAATTTTAGGAGAAACCTTCTGAATCCCATGAAAAGGAAACATTAAGGAATATTCTTTGAAGAATAATAATATGATGTTCTGTGATTAAAATCACATTAAAAAGGGGGGACCTATAAGAACTCTGGAGAGGGACTTTTTACGAGGGTCTGTAGTGCTAAGATGAGGGGGAATGGCTTTAATTTGGAAGGGGGAAGATTTAGATTAGATTAGACATTAAAAAGAAGTTCTTCACTGTGAGGGTGGGGAGGCCCTGTCTCAGGTTGCCCAGAGCAGTGGTGGCTGCCCCATCCCTAGAGGTGTTCAAGGCCAGGCTGGATGGGGCTTTGAGCCCCCCTGATCCAGCAGGAGGTGTCCCAGGGGGGTGGAACTGGATGGGTTTTGAGGTCACTTCCAGCCCAAACCATTCCATGATTTTGTGAAAATCAATGTAGGATATGTCTGAGCCCATGAGCTCGGATTCAGCTCTGATGTCCAACAGGCCCCTGGTCAGCTTGGAATTCATCCTGAAACCCCAAGGAAATAACACATTGTGATGTTAAACAGGGACTCCATTAGATATTGTAACGTAGTGTGGAGAGATGTTTGCAGGTACTGTTACTCCTGGTGAGCTGTGGTCCACAGGCTACTCAGGGCTGTCCCTCATGGGCTGGAAATATTATCCCTCGACTTGTTCCAGTTCTAGAATGTGTAAGTCAAAATATCCCAGCAAGACATCTGTCAGACATTGCCCACACAGCCTCTGAGGCAGCTGGAGTGGGGCCCAGTCATTTCAGACATCATTTATGCAGTAGGTAACATTCCTAGGACAACCCTGTTTGCTCTGAGGTGATTAATAATGCAGCTGTGTCCACAGGACCAAAAGCATGAGATTTCTTTTCATATTCTCCCCCCAGAGGCTGAGGCCATCAGGAATGTGGAGATGACTGCAAAAAAAAAGAACCAACCAGCAATGACAATGCCATGATTTCTGATATAGATTCATGGAATGGTTTGGGTTGGAAGGGACCTAAAACCCATCCAGTTCCATCCTCCTGCCATGGGCAGGGACACCTCCCACTGGATCGGGGGGTCATGCCCATGAGGGTGTAAGAGTGACACAAGCATGGAAGAGAAAGGTGTCCCAGCCACCAGGACCTCATTTTGGTCAGGAGATGAAACCTGTGAAACTGTGTCTGGAAAGGTGTCTGCAGCAGTGGGCAGGACAGCCCACATGAAGACTTCCAGCAGAAATACGATGGCAATATCTCACTTGCTTTTGTCAGAACTGGATTTCAGGCTGGGGTTGAATTTCTGCAGTGTCTCTGGGGTATTTGTGCTGGGGAAAGGAGGAGGACAAGGTGCTAACATCACTTTTACAGGGTGTCTTTGAATTTTGTGCAGGCGAAGTCTAGTCTCTTTGGTCCAGGAAATGAACTGTAGGACCAGCTATTTGAACCCAGCACCCCATCTCCAGCAGTGGTCATGAACAGGATAAAGCCTTTTTCCCAGTTATCGCCTCCCATATCCAAGTTAATCGTGGTTTAGGAGCTACAGAACCAGCAGAACCAGAGAAAACCCCAGTGGGGGGTTTCACCCTCCCAAAAGCTTCAGAACTGCTGAAATTGCTAAAGTTTTCAACCCCAAATTCACAGTTTTAATAGACTCCAAAGTATATTTGATGCTCTAAAGCAAATTTGCCCAACACTGAACTGGTGTTAGCGAAGCTGTCAGCAAGGCTGTTATCAATCACTGTTACAGCAGCTGAGAAGAATTCTTAAGCACAAATCCACATGTGGAGGAAAAAAAGAATATAATTAACATTTATATCTTTGCTTTATTACAGAAAATGTGTTTTATGTCCAACAGATGAAATATGCAGCACCAGTCAAATTTCTTGTTTTGACTAACATCCATTATGAACTCAGCCCCATTTTTGTTTAGTAAATCATTTGCAAGTCAATCCTGATGGGACTGTATGTGATTCATAAATCCTAACTGAATAGCTTCTTTCCAGACAGAGAGCTTTTACAAGAAACTTCATATTTACAGATTGGTATTCCTGACAGAGGAAAAAAAATCTCTAACTTGAGTTATATGGGAGGTTGTACTGAAGATCCAGGGCTAATGGTGATAACTTTCATAGAGTCATAGAATCATCTGGTTGGAAAAGACCTCTGAGATCATCAAGTCCAACCATCCCTATCCCTTTACAAAACCCTGTCCCTAAGAAACTCATTTACCCACCTTTTAAACCTCTCCAGGATGGTGATTCCACCTCCTCCCTGGGCAGCCTCTGCCAGGGCCTGAGAACTCAATATGTGCATCCACAAACGTGCTGGTCCACAGCATCGGTCCTTGATGGGATATTAAGAAAATATTTGCTGACTTGTAGTTAAACACAGTGTTACAGGTAAATTATTTCCCCTTACACAACACCAATTGGATGTGAATTGTGGAGCAAGTGGAGGTGGAAGGGGAAGCATCTTTAAACTGGTCCTAGAGTGGTTTGGAGGGTACTCATATAAAAGCTGGGGAGGGACTTTTTCCAAGGGCCTGGAGTGATAGGATGATGGGGAATGGCTTTAAACTGGAAGGGGAAAGATTTGGATGAGACATTAGGAAGAAATTCTTCAGGATGAGGGTGGGCCCTGGCCCAGGTTGCCCAGAGCAGTGGTGGCTTCCCCATCCCTGGAGGTGTTCAAGGCCAGGTTGGATGGGGCTTTGAGCCCCTGATCCAGTGGGAGGTGTCCCTGCCCATGGCAGGGGGGTGAAACTGGATGGGCTTTAATGTCCCTTCCAACCCAAACCATTCCATGATTCTGTGACTCTGCAATGGGTAAAAGTCAGCTTGGGGCAAATCTCTCAGTAGGGTTTCCCATCACATCTCATGTGTGTGAGAGAGAAGGGACAGCTCTGCTTCGCAGGGCACTGTCCCAGCCCTTGGCTCGCATAATTTTGACTTTGGAGATGAGCACAGGACTCGAGCAAAGGACTCAGCCTCCAGGGTTGCAGCAAGTCTTGTAATGTCACTGGGACGGAGCATCCCAGAGGCAGTTCATGCTCTTTTTCTTCTTCACAGCTCTGACTTAGCTGACCTCCTCCCCTAACCCTAAATCAAGGGAAAGGAAACATCAGATAAATAAATGATTGGAAGACAGTTCAATGCTGTGGCAGTGATTGAATGGGAAGCGGCTCGTGTGATGTGCTCAGAGCATGAGTTGACTGCACAGGTGACTGTGTAGACGAAATGCATGAGAAAGGGACTCAGGATGTGTTTTGTCAGATGAAATTCTAAAAGGACCATCTGGCTTAGGGGATGGGGAACAAGTAGAGGTGAGGGAATAACAAATTTTTCGGTTCACTGGCTCTTCTGGATGGGAAAGAAAAAGTCATTTCAGGTTGAATGAAGGATTGCATTTCTCCTGAAATGAAACATTTCATTTGAGTGGCCGCGGGGTATTTTGTATTTTGAAATAAATAAAACACGAGGTGATTTTGAAACCAATTTTTTTTTTCACATCCTGAAATTGAGAAGGGACTCAAAGTCAGTGAGAACAACCAAATGGCTCCTGGATGTGCAGCAATCCCTTAAAAAGGGCATTCCTGACCCCAGGTCCCAACTGTCCAGCCTCACCGAGAGCCTGGTGGTTATACACTCATTAGGATGAGGGAGTTGTGCTGGGAGCAAGGAATGACCATCTCCAACTCCCCAGGTGCTGTAACCAATGGGATACAGTGCAAATATTTCCCTGCATGGCAGATCAGAGCCTCACATGAACATCTAGAACAGGTCACACCCAGCACTGAAATTCAAAGACACAACTACACCTTAAAACCTGTAAATGTGTTCCTATGTAGTTAAATACGGGTGATGTTAATTTGCATTTAGTGGATATTTAGTGCCGGCTGAGCATGAGCCAGCAGTGGCCCAGGTGGCCAAGAAGGCCACCAGCATCCTGGCTTGGATCGGCCATGGTGTGGTCAGCAGGAGCAGGGAAGGGATTGTCCCCCTGGACTGGGTACTGGTGAGGCCACACCAGTTCAGTTTTGGGCCACTCACTCCAAGAAGGACCTTGAGGGGCTGGAGCGCATCCAGAGAAGGGAATGGAGCTGGGGAAGGGCTGGAGAAGAGGAGTTATGAGAGTTGGTTTAGGGACCTGGGGCTGTTCATCCTGGAGAAAAGGAGGCTGAGGGGAGACCTCATCACTGTCTACAATTCCCTCAAAAAGAGGTTGTAGCAACATGGGTGCCGGTCTCTTCTCCCAGGTAATAAGGGATAGGACGAGAGGAAATGGCCTCAAGCTTCACCAGGGCAGGTTCAGATTGGACATCAGGAAAAATTCCTTCACCAGAAGGGTTCTCGGGCCCTGGCAGAGGCTGCCCAGGGAAGTGGTGGAGTCACCATCCCTGGAGGGGTTTAAAAGATGGGTGGATGAAGTGTTCAGAGAGATGGTTTAGTAGAGGACAGGTATGGCTAGACTGAATGATTTCAAAGGTCTATTCAAACCAAGTGATGCTGTGATATTGTGGAATATAAATGTGGTTTCCAGCTCTACACCTGCCTCAGTTTCCACCTAGCAGTGGTTCAAGCTGACTTTAGCTACTGCAGAGGTCATCAAAGGAATGCAGTCATCAAATTGATTATTTCAATTATTTCTGCCACATCTCTCTCCTGCTTGCCTTTGAGAAAGGCTGTTTGTTGCAAAATGCTGTGGCCAATTTACTGAGCTTTTAATTAAGCTGTCATGTTGAAACAGAACTGCCTCTTGGGAGGCGAACACACATTTTATGGTCATTTAATTTTTGCTTAGGATTTTAAAATTTACTTCTGGCATCTTCAGAATTATTAAGGTTCAGGGGGGTTTGCCCATTTGTGGCAATTACAAGGCATAAATCCTTAAGCTTAATGAAGTTGGGAAGAAAATTGTAAAGTTGGACTTTTCTATAGAATTTGGGGTTGCCTTCAAATATTTTTTGTACAAATATAGTTAGATTGGTGTCTGAGTTGACAGTCATCCGTGGCAGCGAGCACGTTCATGGACACATGGACAATCTCAGCACCTGGGATGAGAACAATTTTGTTAACAAAAGCAAATTTTAGCTTTGTTGGAACAACTTCAATCAAGGATGTGCTGGTAACAGCCTCGATAAGGACTAAACCTGTGGAAAACTGAAGACTCACTCTGTGATGGGTTAATTTGCAAGGGGCAGCAAGGCTATTCTTCATATCTTTCTTCCTGCCTGTTTCTTTATTTTTCTTTGTTTTGGTGCTCACCTGACCTCTCCTTTTCACAGAATCACAGAGTGGTTTCGGTTGGAAAAGACCTTTAAGGTCATGGAGTCCAACTATGGAGCCAGCCCTGCTAGGCCCACCACTAGACCATGGCCCCAAGTACAACATCTGCTTGTCTTTTAAACACCTCCAGGGATGGTGACTCCATCACCTCCCTGGGCAGCCTCTGCCAGTGCCTGAGAACCCTTTCAGTAAAGAAGTTCCTCTGAATATCAGACCTCAGTTTCCTCTGGTGCATCATGAGGCCATTTCCCCTTGTCCTGTCACTGGCAACCAGGGAGAAGAGACCAACACCCACCTCACCACAACCTCCTTTCAGGCAGTTGTAGACAGTGATGAGGTCTCACCTCAGTCTCCTTTTTTCCAGACTAAACAACCCCAGCTCCCTTGGCCATTCCTCATAAGGTTTGTTCTCTAAACCCTTCACCACCTTTGTTGTCCTCCTCTGGACAAGCTCAAGCATGTCCTTTGTCTTCCTTCTCCTTTCTGGAACCTTTAAGCAGCCAAGAACAGGTTGGAGGTTGCCCAAGCAGATGAGCTCAGATCATGCATAGCCAGATGCTCCAGCACTCCACTGTCTGCCACAGCCGCCGCGAGTCATGAGCAGTTAGAGAACAACTCAGCGGGATGCTGGCCCGTGGGAGGTGGCTGTGAAGTTCTGGCTGCTGCCGTTGTCACTCTCTGAATGTCCCCACAACAGATTTCTATCAGGTAAAAATGTTCAACTTGCAAATTGCTTTTAAGCGTCGCAGCTGAGACAGCCACTGCGAGGGCTCTGACAAGTAACAGGTTCCTCCATGGGGCTAATTTTGGAATAAGAAAGGCTGAACTCCAGTCAAGCTGTCATTAGAGAAAGGATATGTCTAAGATCCAGTAAAAATTACTAGATATGTTCATGGAAGAGAACAGCAGGAGTACGTTTCCTTACACATATTCCATGGTCGTTTCACAGCAACCTTGTCTTTAAGCTCAGGGCTGCCAATCCTTATTCTTATTGACCCTTCTTTCACACTCTTAAAAAGGAAAATAGTTTAATGCCTTTCCTGCAGGAAGGTTGTGAGATTTGCTTAGCTAATGACTAAAAAGAGCAGTGAGAGCTTTTAGTGAAAAACACATTAGAAAGGGGAAGTAAAATTATTGACATTTTCCTCTTAAGTGTCCTGCTACTAATAGTGCTTTAAGACCATTTTGTGTTGCCTTTGTCTCACTTGGACACAACTGTTGTCGTTCTAATTCCCTTCCAGATAACACAAGTGACATTCAGATGTTGCTGAACATAAAAAAATGGTATCACTCCCTCATGGAGTCCTGTTGCTTAGAAGCCTCCTCTCTGTGCCTGAGTTATTTTATCAGATAAGCCGAAAAGTCTGCAGATCCAGGCCACCACTAGCCCAGAATTATCTTCTTTGCCTGTTAGCATGAAATGTCCAGCTCACATGTGGAGAGAGAATTCTCAAGGACAGTACTTTGCCAGGGAAGATATAGTGCTGTTGGAACTGTTGGAGTGGATGCAGAGGAGGCCACGGAGATGATCCGAGGGCTGGAGCACCTTTGCTATGAGGACAGCCTGGGAGAGTTGGGGCTGTTCAGCCTGGAGAAGAGAAGGATCCAGGGAGACCTTAGAGCAGCCTCCCAGTACTGAAAGAGGCTCCAGGAAAGCTGGGGAGGGACTTTTCCCAAGGGCCTGGAGTGACAGGATGAGAGGGAGCACTTTTAATTGGAAGAGGGAAGATGTAGATTGGACATTAGGAAGAAATTCTTCACAATCAGGTCTGTGAGGCACTGGCACATGTTTCTGAGTGGTGGCTGCCCCATCCCTGGAGGTGTTCAAGGACAGGCTGGATGAGGCTTTGATCCCTCTGATCCAGTGGGAGATGTCTCTGGAACTGGATGAGCCTTAAGGTCCCTTCCAACACAAACCATTCTATGTTTGCTGTAATGGTTTTTTATTGGTCATTGCATGAGCTCCCCAAAGATTCCAAGACCACACCAAGTCACTCCAGACATGTGATCACCTCGGAATGTGGAGTTGGAGAAGGTGGAATGGGTGGGAGCATCCTCTGTGAGCAGAGCAATGGAAGAATTTGCAGTTGCAACTGCAACCAGGAAAGACTTTGCATCTTGCTCTGTACTTTTGTATCTCAGGTAATGTAATGAACAGAAAACAGAGAGAAGAAAGCTGCTTTAGGGGAAGTCAGTGCCTTAGAAACACCTCACTCTGAGGCACAAGGTACCAGAAATCCCACTTGGATATCTACTGCTCTACCACTGGATCTGAGCTACAGCATCTCCAGGGCCACTTTTGCCCATGGCTGCCTTATGCCCACCTTTACCTGAGAGGGCCCAGCCGCATGGCTCTTCGAGCTTCCCCACCAGAGAAGGGAATGGAGCTGGGGAAGAGTCTGGAGAACAATTCCTATGAGGTGTGGCTGAGGGACATGGTGTTGTTTATCCTGGAGAAGAGGAGGCTGAGGGGAGACCTCATCACTGTCTACAACTGCCTGTAGGAGGAGGCTGTGGTGAGGTGGGTGTTGGGCTCTTCTCCCAAGTGACAGGTGATGGGATGAGAGGATATGGTCTCAAGTTGCACCAGCGCAGGTTCAGATTGGACATCAGGAAAAATGTCTTCACTGAAACGGTTCTCAGGCCCTGGCAGAGGCTGCCCAGGGGGGTGGTGGAGTCACTATCCCCGGAGGGGTTTAAAAGATGGGCAGATGTGTTTCTTAGTAAGTGAACGGGTGCGGTTGGACTTGATGATCTTAGAGGTCTTTTCCAACCAGATGATTCTATGATTCCGGGCAGCGTGGAAATTACTGTGCAGAGGAAATGCAAGATATCTGGGGCCAGCATGGACAGGGCCTGACTGCCCCAATGTGCATTTGTGCACAGCATCCCCCACACAGGGCCCTTCCCCAGGAACCAGATGCTTTTTCCCAAGGAAGGTACCATCAGTTAAATGATATAAACCATAGTGGCCATAACCCAAAGACACCTTTCTCATCAGCTTCAGAACTGACAAAATATTTCACTTGATAAGTGACATTTGAGGTTTCCAAATTGAAATTGTTTTGATGCTCTGTTCCACAAAAAGCAAATAGAACATTACAATTTCAATTCCCCTTCATACCGTTTAGGACAAAACCCAATCCTGCGTTGACTAAATTCATCCCTAGGTGGAAATCCAATAGTGCTTGACTCCTGTGTTAAGAAAGTTTTTTGGTTTGTATTTCCCATGCAGAGGCGAACAGAGCGTGGTCTATGAGTGACTCTGACTCTGCTGCAGAGGGACAAGCAGAAGATTAAATCTCTGACAACAGCAGAACGTGAGACGTACAAGTATCTAAAATCTCCACTTCAGTGATTCTGCTGCAGGAAGAAGGGCCCCTAATGTCTACAAGCACTCTGGTGAGCTCTGCTCATCAAAACCTTCCTTGCATTTTAGAAACCCTTGGGGAGGGCCTTTTTCCAAGGGCCTGGAGTAACAGGATGAGGGGGAACAGCTTTAAATTGGAAGGGAGAAGAGTTAGATTGGACATTAGGAAGAAAGTCTTCACAGTGAGGGTGGGGAGGCCCTGGCACAGGTTGCCCAGAAAAGTTGTCACTGCCCCATCCCTGGAGGGATCTGAGCAGTTAATTTTCATAAAATCTAAAAATCCCCTGCTAATGCTGATATTACTGTTAATATGTTATTTTACTGATATATATTAGTAAAAGGGCATAGCAGAATCAGAGCATTCCAAACCAAGAAATTGAAATGCTCCATCATGATTTTGTCATAATGTTTCGACACCATCAAAGTGCTTTGCCTTCCCTCCTAATAAAACCCCAATATTTGGTATATAATGATATTTTTCCCCAAAGCATTTGAATGAAACACAGTTTTCAAGATACCAGCACTCAGCCTGCAGGTTTCTCACCTAGTTCCAGTATTTAGCTGCTTCCAGGGATGGATTTATCCCAAACACTAAGGAGGTGACATCTCCACCATGAGACACAGTGTTTTTGTCACATGAAGAGGTACCAGCTGCACAGTCTCACTCAACAGAGCAGAACCATGTCCACCCTGGGCACACAGAGATGGCCTTGGCTCTATTATTTGGGTGAATGTGAGTGTCCAAGGGATGTGAAAGTGTTTCCAGAACAGATCACTCAACTTTATGCAGAAAAGTAAAAATTTTCAGAGCTTTTGCACATCCAGTGACCTTGGCAACATTTATTTTTTTCTCCTCCAGCAAAACTTTCCACCCAAGTTTATCCACACTGAGCAGTTGTGAGGGACTTGGATACCTGAGATGAAGCTCATTGCTGCCAGATTTGTCCACAAATCTCTTTTGCTTCCACATGACGGGATGACTGGGGTCCTTTCCTGAGACATGACACCAAGGCCTCAGAAGGTATCATGGGAAGGATCTCGAGGTGACCTGACTTCCAAATAGGTGGGGGTTTTATACTTAGGTACTTATAGACAAGCAATGGCTCAAACTAAAACAGACTTGTACTGCAGGGCTTTGAGTGAGTGTAACTGGCAGAGAGAGAGGGATGCAATGATCCAGGCTTGGAAAAGAGCAGATGAAAAGCTACGTGGCGGAGAAGGCCCTGGGGGTGTTGGTTGACAGCAGCTGAACATGAGCCAGTGGTGGCCCAGGTGGCCGAGAAGGCCACCAGCATCCTGGCTTGGATCAGCCATGGGGTGGCAGCAGGAGCAGGGAAGGGAACGTGTCCCTGTACTCAAGGCCACACCTTGAATCCTGGGTTCAGTTTTGGGCCCCTCACTCCAAGAAGGACACTGAGGGGCTGGAGCACGTCCAGAGAAGGGGATGGAGCTGGGGAAGGGCTGGAGAACAAGGGTTATCAGAGGCATCTGACGACCTGGGGCTGTTTATCCTGGAGAAGAGGAAGCTGAGGAGAGATCTCATCACTGTCTCCAACTGCCTGAAAGGAGGCTGTGGTGAGTTGGGTGTTGATCTCTTCTCCCAAGTAACCGGTGATAGGACAAGGGGAAATGGCCATAAGTTGTGCCAGGGGAGGTTCACACTGGATATTGGGAAGAATTTCTTTACTGAAAGGGTTCTCAGGCACTGGCAGAGGCTACACAGGGAGGTGGTTGAGTCACCAACCCTGGAGGGGTTTAAAAAACAGGGAGATGGGTTTTGAAGGACTCTGTTTAGCAGAAAATGGGTACAGTTGGACTGGGTCATCTCCAAGATCTTTTCCAACCGGAAGATTCTATGATTCTATGATTTCTTCACCAAAAGTGTTCTCAGGCCCTGGCAGAGGATGTCCAGGGAGGTGGTGGCATCACCATCCCCGGAGGGGTTCAAAAGACAGGTAGACAAGGTACTCATGGCTGGTTTAGTAGTTGACAGGTATGGCTGGACTCGATGAAGTCAAAGGTCTTTTCCAACCAAGTGATTCTATGAAAGGTTAAAACATATGTAGAAACACAAATGAAGACTTCAGCGTAGGCACATTGGACACCCACCTTCAGGACACGGTGACGAAGTGTCTTTCACAAGTCGTCTGCTCTAGCAAAGCTTAAATCAAGCAGTTCTGAAGTTCATGCTGAGAGACCCTGAGCTTCATTTGTCAGGAAATGCAACACTTCCAAGGGCATTTGACTTGAAAAATGGGAGCACTTATTGTGATTCAAGCCTGGTGTGAAATGGTGGCTGGTTTTTTTTCTGTATGTCTGAGGCTTTTTATGCTTTGGAGAAAGCAAAACTTCTACTTTATGTTTCCAGTTCCCAGAGGTCAGAATGGATTATTTTGCAGGGACTAATTACCTGCAGAGTTTTCTTTTACTAAAATTGCTGCAGGTGAAATCAAACAAGCAATTGTTTATTTCTATCTCTGTAAGTTACCTGAAAGAGCATTTCCAGGTTCTTTTTCAGTCTGCAAATGGACAAGGCCTCTGGTTAATCTTTAAGTGAGCCATTGACACAAAGAATGGTGTCATTAAATAAGAATTAAGAACACGCTCCCTACCTTTGAGGGGGTTTGTGATGGATTTCCTAGTTTCATAGTCTCATTCGTTGCAATGTTCTCTCTTCAATCCTTTTCCCTGCATCTCAGTTGAGATTTTGATGACTCATAAAATTAATCCTCTCCTAGCAGCAAATCTGTTCTCTTCCAAGCTCTAATGTGAGGAGCTGTATTTGCTGATGCCATGTGCCTGTGTTCCTGCCTCAGTTGCAGGTGCTCCTCAAGCAAGCATGGAGCTCAACCAGCCCCTGTGCCCCAGAGCCCACCCCAAGGAGTGTTTTCCATCTGGGTGGAGACCATCCTCTGTGTACTTTGAGCTGCAAAGCAGAGCTTTGATTCCTTAATTGAGTATCTTTTGCTGTGGGTAAAAATCAGGAAATGGGATTGCTGTCATCAGGGTCCTCACTGCAAGCTCTTGAGGTGGTCTTTCATTCCCTTTTTCAGCTGCCTTTAGGAAAGACAAGTGGAAAGGTGCTTCATGGCTATGCTCCTTTATTTGTGGTAGAGAAATAAGCCATAAAAATTAAGAGAAATGGAGGAAAGCACGAAGTTAGTTGTGTTTCCCTTTCAAAATCTCACCCTGAACATGAGATTAAAAAGGTCAAGTGTCCCTCTGTGCTGTTCTTCCCTTGGCTGCTGAAGGGAACCAAGTCAGGATCCTGCAGAGCTCCAGCATGGGCTCAGCTCCTTCCATCTGCAACTCCAAACCCTCACATTTTTAATAAAAGTTGGAAAGCTCTTAGGAAAGGGCTCCCTCCACCACAGCAGAAGAAGGGCAGCAGAGGCTGCTGTGCCGGCGCCCACCGTGCTGCAGGACTGAGGAAGGAGGATTTGGCTCCAAATCCAAATCTGCTCTTAAAAAAATGTTTGTTTTAATAATTCCTTTCCGTGAAACACCACAACAACTACATCTAAGAAATCTTCAGGAAAAACTCCAAGAACACTACTTCTAAACCTCACGAAACTCTCTGAAGCCATTTCTAAGTAGGCTACCTTGGCACTTTTTGAAAGCAGCACCAGCTTTTTGAGGTGGAATCAGCCTGAAAATGAAAGTGTCTTTCTGACCTTTTCCAAACAAGCAGGAGAGAACTGAGAAACACATCCTCATTAAAAATAATACATCATTTTTGAAAGTGGTAATTAGACAGGTTACCAGCAGCAGCTCGTCTTGGTCATTCAGACACAAGTGCTTTGTTACAGGGTGGGAGCGATTATTGTCCTGTGCTGGGCATGGACTCGCTCCTCGCTCAGGTTTTGCTGTTTGCATTAAATCAGTTCTCAATTTCCAAAGGAGTCTTTTCAAGTGTGGTGTGAGCAAAGGTTTTTATAACATTATTCATTATCTAGATAGCTACCTAAGAAAAAGAGGTTAGGTTTAGATACAGGCACATCCACAAAATTGTTTTAACTAGGATTTAATAGAGATTTACTTTGGCAAAGTTCTGGAGCCAAGTAAAATCCTGTATTTATTTTTACAATTGCTTTCCTCCTTTAATTAATTATCTTCTATCCTTCTATAAAACAATTAATTGTTTTATTTGGAATATGTGTTCCAGTCTCTGCAGTCTGGCTACCTTTTTATCACTAGTTTATTACCCGAGTCATTTAATTTCCTTCCATAGGAGGCACTTTTTACATGGGGCTGTAGTGATAGGATGAGGGGAAACTGGGGAGGGACTTCTTATAAAGGCATGGAGTGATAAGATGAGGGTGAATGGCTTTAAACTGGAAGGGGGAAGATTTAGGTTAGACATTGAAGGTGGTGAGACAATGGCACAGGTTGCCCAGGGAAGCATAAACTTCTCAGGATAAATCTCTACAGCATCCATGCCTGAAAGAATAGAAGATCTTAGATCTGGGGATGCTATTACTCCCTCCCAGAACTTTGTTCCTGTGTGGATCTGACTCTGGAAATTGTGACTACCATGTCTTCTCCCACTAAATTAGATCAGAGGTTGTAGCAAGGTGGGGGTTGGTCTCACCTCCCTGGCAGCCACTGACAGAACAAGGGGAAAAGGTCTCAAGATGCACCTGGGCAATTTAGGTTGGACATGAAGAGGAATTTCTTTACTGGAAGGCTTGTCAAGCATTGGAAGAGGCTGCCCAGGGAGGTGGTGGAGTCAACTGGAGGGGTTTAAAAGAGGAGCAGACGTTTTACTTGGGGGTGTTGTCTAGTGGTGGACTTAGCAGAGCTGGATTGATGGTTGGTCTTTTCCAACCAAAACCACTCCGTGATTCCATGATTAGCTCCTATCCCATAATGCTCCCAAAACACATACGCTTGGAGTAGGTAACAATGATACAGTAGCCAAAGTCTAGAGGCAGTAATACTTCATCGTCTAACCCAAAATAGTAAAGCATATGCAGGGAGAAAAAGCTCTAAATAAACAAAACCACAATCTGCTCTTATAAAATATATTTGAATAGTGTGTGCACAACAGACTGGGTTCCCCTCAGGGCGTTTCCAATATTTCTGAGGGTTCGAATGGTAACAGTTCTGAAATGTGACATATTTCCAGCCCTAAAAAGCTCAGAGTTGTAGTAATTATGAGCCCTTTTCTTTAAGTAGGATTATATTCACATCAGACTATATTTTATATTATTTTTAAATGACAGTAGACAGGACAGTTCCACCTGTTTATTTTTGGAAAAGAGGAGATATTTAAGGAGGCTATAGGTGAAATGATGCTGGTGCCATAGAGCCAAGATTGTGATGGATGGAAGGTAACCTCATCTCCTTCTAAAACCAAACCAGTCAGGCAATCCCTTGTCTTTCAAGCTCACATATGATATGGCAGGGCAACAGGAATCATTAAATTCAGACAGGTTGCCCAGAGCAGTGGTGGCTGCCCCATATCTGGAGGTGTTCAAGGCCAGCTTGGATGGGGCTTTGAGCCCTCTGATCCAGTGGGAGGTGTCCCTGCCCATGGCAGGGGGGTTGGAACTGGATGGGCTTCAAGGTTCCTTCCAACCCAAACCATTCCATGATTCTATGAAAATTAACCTCTCAAAGATCCCTGAGGTAATACTGTTTGCAGTAGAGAATCCATCTAACCTGGCGTTTGCAGTCTTAGAAATCACAATAACTGTTGAGAAATTGAAAAAAAATCCACAGAGAATAGGAATCTGATGCTTAAGGGAGAAGTTCAGTTATGACTAAATTACAATACTAATTTTTTAATAAATATGCAAAGTATGTACACTGTGAGGAGGGAAAGGAAAGCTCATTCAAGGAGCTCAAACTAGAGATAATGCAATAATGCTAAAAAAGGGAACGTCTACACCAAACACCAGAGAGAATTTCTTGACAGGGAACTGTATTTCCATAAATTAATTTCTCACAGGCAGCCATAGAAACTTCATTACTTGAGGTGCTAGAATGAGCTGATACCAAGTGAGGCCGTGCTATGTGGAACAGGCGCCTGTGGTCCCAGTGGTAGTGACTGGAGCCCTGGCAGGGGCTGCCCACAGGGATTTGGACAATGTTTTCCTGCTCAGGAAATATTGATTCACCAAATCATGGAGTGGTTTGGGTTGGAAGGGACCTCAAAGCCCATCCACCCATGGGCAGGGACACCTCCCACTGGACCAGGGGGATCAAAGCCCCATCCAACCTGACCTTGAACACCTCCAGGGATGGGGCAGCCACCACTGCTCTGGGAAACCTGGGCCAGGGCCTGCCCACCCTCATCCTGAAGAATTTGTTCCCAATGTCCAATCTAACTCTTCCCCCTTTCAATTTAAAGCCGTTCCTCCTTGTCCTGTCACTTCAAGCCCTTGTAAAAAGCCCCTCCCCAGCTTTCCTGGAGCCCCTTTCAGTCCTGGGAGGCTGCTCTAAGGTCTCCCTGGATCCTTCTCTTCTCCAGGCTGAACAACCCCAACTCTCTCAGCCTGTCCTCACAGCAGAGGGGCTCCAGCCCTTGGGTCATCTCCGTGGCCTCCTCTGTACCCGTTCCAACAGTTCCATCTCCTTCTTATGTTGGGGATGTCAGAATGCAGTACTCTGATTTTCTTTTCCTTTTCAATTGGCAATATCTTGAGGTTTCTGAAAAATAAAAATATCCGCAAGACCTGCATAAGATTTGGCGAGAAAATCTCAAACCAGGAATTTTGCATGTTATTAAGGCTTGTGCTGGGAATACCATGGTTCATTCTGCTGCATGGCTGCATTTGGAATAGCAGTCTGGATTCAGGGTTACAAATAACACCACTGAGCTTAAAATGTTTCTTTTCCCCTTTAAACCAAAGCCCATGTCGTGCAGGTGTTAAGGGTGGTGGAAAGGTTTGCCCTCATCCTTTTCTTTAGATGAAATTCTTTCAGCTCTTGGGTCCTTAAACTCTTTAATGCTGCTGATGCTGATGGAAGTTTATCATCTGAATAAATGATATTCCTAATATAGCAGAGTGTGCGCTGTACTGGGGAACTGTGTCCTCTTAGAAAATGATGATTAATGCAATCAGGACCTCCTCCCATTAGGATCTCTCAGCCAAGTGTTCCTGTGTGCTGTGCATTCCTTGGGTGCTGCTGGGAACCAGGGTCAGGATCCTGCAGAGCTCCAGCACGGGCTCAGCTCCTTCCCTGCGAAGCCAATCACGTCGTGTCTCAGAGACCGTGGTCCACTTTTATATCTCATCCCTAGGGAGAGGGACCAGGGGGTTCTGAGCTATGGCAAGTTGAACATGAGCCAGCAGTGCCCTGGCAGCCAAAAGGGCAACCGTGTCCTGGGGGGCATCCAGCACGGCATCGGCAGGCGGGAGAGGGAGAGGGAGGGGATTGTCTGGCTCTGCGCTGCACTGGGGAGGCCCCACCTCGAGCTCTGGGGGCAGTTTGGGGCACCACAGGGTAAAAAAGGATGTAAAGCTGCTGGAGAGTGTCCAGAGGAGGGCACGGAGCTGAAGAAGGGTCTGGAGGGGAAGATGTATGAGGAGCAGCTGAAGTCCCTTGGTTTGTTCAGCCTGGAGAGGAGGAGATTGAGGGGAGACCTCACTGTGCTCTGCAGCTTCCTCACAAGGAGAGGAGAAGGAGGAGGAGGTGCTGAGCTCTTCTCTCTGGTGACCAACGACAGGACCTGAGGGAATGGCAGGAGATGTGCCAGGGGAGGGTTAGGTTGGACAATAGGAAAAGGTTCTTCCCTCAGAGGGTGGTGGAGCACTGGAACAGCTCCCCAGGGAAGCAGTCACAGCTTGACAATATTCCAGAAGCATTTGGCCAATGCCCTCAGCCCCACAGAGTGAATGTTGGGGTGTCCTGTGCAGGGACAGGAGTTGGACTCGATGATCCTTGTGGGTCCCTTCCAACTCAGGTAATTTTATGTTTCTGCGCTCTCTCAGTTTTTCCTCCGGTGCAAAGGAATGGCGAGGCACAGGCACAGCATTTGCAGAATTACAGTCAGCAGCTTTGCAGGAGCAGACATCAGGGAGGATGATGACAAGTGATGGTTCTGAGGCCAGAATGAGACACCGCAACATTTCAGCCACAGCCCCCTGCCGTGCTATGACCTTGGCTGTAGGCTCTGTTGAGCAGTGTTGTGGTTATAGACTATCACTGTGTGACTGCTCTTGGCAACACAACATCATCTGCAAGCAGCATGAAAAGGAAAATAAAATCTCTTCCAGCACAAACCCCTCAAATTTTCCAATTGAACATTTAATACATTTGAAAATGTCTCTATTTCCAACCCTTTTCTTCACTGGATATAATCCGACCATCCGAAGGAGCTACTGCCTCTTTCCAAAGGGACAATTGACCTTCAGTAACTTTCAGCAACTTTCAGCATCCACTCTGTAGGGTTCTAAATAGGTTCAACAACATGGAAAGAGTTTGCAGTGGTGCCACCAGCAAGCTGTGCCCAAGGACCAGCAACCAAAGACCCTGCTGTTCCTCAGGGCAGTAATTACACACAGAGACATCACAGTGAGGGACTCCAGCTGCCCACCACGGCTGGTTGCTTTCCTGAGTACCCTCCCTGGCTGTATTAAAGGGAGGAGAGATATGACTTCTACAGAAGCACAGAGTCAGAGAATGGTCAGGGTTGGAAAGGCCCTCTGAAGCTCATCCAACCCCCTGCTAAATCAGGGTCACCTTCAGCACAGGAGTATGTCCAGGCAGACTGGAATATCTCCAGAGAAGGAGATTCCACACCCTCCCTGGGCAGCCGGTTCCAGTGCTACAACACTCTCACACAAAAGAATTTTCTCCTTGTGTTGAGGTGGAACTTCCCCAGCTCCAGTTTGTGCTCAGTGCTCCTTATCCCATCACTGGGCACTACTGCATAGAGTCTGCCCCCCTCCTCCTGCCCTTTAGTTATTGATAAGTGCCCCTCTCAACCTTCCTCTCTCCAAGCTGAGGACCCAGCTCTCCCAGCCTTTCTTCATAAGAGAGATGCTTCATATCCCTCATCACCTCAACGGCCTCCACTGGGCTCTCTCCAGTCATTCCTTGTCTTTCCTGAGCTGCAGAGCCCAGAACTGGACACAGAATTCCAGATGGAGCCTCACTGGGCAAAGCATGGGGGGAGGAGAACCTCCCTCATTCTGCTGGTCACGTTCTTCTCCATGAACTCAAGACATCCTTTGCCTTCTTGGCCACCAGGGCACGTTACTGTCTCATTGTCAGCTCAGTGTCCACCGGGACTCCCAGATCCATCTCTGCAGAGCTGCTTTCCAAAGGCCAACCCCTAAAGTGCTTTATTAACAAGGAGGAGAATAAAACAGAAGAAAGTGCCTGATGAAGAGAGAAGGCAGCAGTGTGGCCAACAAGCAACCCTGGGCTCTCCTCTCAGATCCTCCTTGCCTCTCCAGATATTTTATCTCCAGGTCTTTCTCTTAGAGGGAGAAGAGATGGGTTGCATTAAAAAAGAAATGCATTGAAGAAGATGTCTATTTCCACACCCTCTTCTGATTTTGCAAACTGAAGCTCCTGTCAAGGTAAGGAGTGAGTGAATATAAAGAAATCATTTTTCCATGTGTGATTTGATTCCTTTTTCTACTCCCCTGCTGCCTACTGCAGCGGAAAGCTGCTTTGGGCATTAACATGCTTTGAACACTCTCAGAACCCTGGGAGAGAAGAGGGATCAGGGAGGGAACATCAGTAATACCTGGTGGAAATTATAAGAATTCTAGTCTGCTTTTTCCTCCTCGAGATTATTACAAGACGTTGACTCATTCATGAGCTTTGAGGAGGTGGGGTGTCCTCAGCTGAGCTTGCACCAGCCCCGTCCCAAGCTCAACCTTTGAGGGTCAGCAAGGTCCCAGGGCCAGCAGAAACCTGTAGGATGCTGCAAGTGCATTTTGCTGAGACCTTTCCAGCCTCCTCTACCGATGCTGGTAACAGCATCAACCCTGACCCTTGTGGGGTGCACAGGGCATCATCCTGTTTTGCACACCAGGCTTGCTGAGGGTGGCTCTGGATTGAGTCCCACATCAAGGCCTACATGAAAAAAAAGCAGTTTTGGCTATTGTTGCCTCCTATTTCCTTCCTTATAGAATCACAGAATCATCTGGTTGGAAAAGACCTCTGAGATGATCGAGTCCAATCATCCCTATGCCCTTACTAAACCATGTCCCTAAGAAATTAATTTACCCATGTTTTAAACACCTCCAGGGATGGAGACTCCAAGCCCCATCCAACCTGACCTTGAACACCTCCAGGGATGGGGCAGCCACAGCTTCTCTGGGCAACCTGGGCCAGGGCCTCCCCACCCTCATGATTAAAAACACCAGCTGAGAAGGAGAAAAAACAGACCTGAGCCTAGGGGAGGATCAACTGCTGGAGGAAACTTGGCTGAAGGGGATGCCAGGAAGGGTGCCCAGCGAAAGAGGACAGGAGAGCGTTCATAGAGGAGACGCGGGAAGGACAGACGGTGCCAAGCTGAGAGCAGGAAGCATGTAGGAGGGAAAGCACCATATGGGAGAAGCGGGTGAGTAGGGAAAAGAGTGACATTGTTTTCAGTTCCTTTTAGCTGTCCAGAAACTATAAAATACGTGCTGCATTATCCGTGACCTCATTGTTTCGTAGCGCGGGGTTGTATCACAGTGTTTTTTCTTCCATCTTAAATCCCCAGTTCCTGGAGGCATGTGAACACGTGGACAAGTCAAGCAATCACATTCAGCAAGATGTTAGTGACCAGCTACACAGTTAGCAAGTCTCCTATTTACTAGAGAGCCAGGCAGTCTCCGGCTACATGTTTTATGGCCAGGAATTGTTGTTTTGTAGTTATTCAATATATTGAGTTTTTGGTTCTCTGGAAATAAAGCTTCTCAAGAAGAAATCTCCAAATAGCCAAAGCATCCCATTTCACATTTCTAAAGGAAGGGATAGCTTTTCAGCTTAGAAACTTCTCTTTTAGGTTATTGCCTTCTGCAAGGAAAATGGCAATGTCAATGTTTCATTCCGACAGAGCAGCCATAGAATTATAGAATCATACAATGGTTTGGGTTGGAAAGGACCTCAAAGCCCATCCAGTTCCACCCCCCTGCCATGGGCAGGGACACCTCCCACTGAATCAGGGGGATCAAAGCCCCCTCCAACCTGGCCTTGAACACCTCCAGGGATGGGGGATCCATGACTTCTCCGGGCACCCTGGGCCAGGGCCTCCACACCCTCATCATGAAGAATTTCTTCCTAATGTCTAATTTAAATCTTCCCTCTTCCAATGTAAAGCTGTTCCCCCTCATCCTCTCACTCCAGGCCCTTGGAAAAAGTCCCTCTCCAGCTTTCCTGTAGGCTCCCTTCGACCATGCCCCAGGGTGAGCCAGGGTGAAGGTTTTAACTGCTCTGAGCCCTCATGTTAAGGATAAACATCCTTCACTGCCACAGGGCTGTGCTCAGCAGTAGGTCACCAGGCTACCTGCTGCCCAAGGGACAGGTGTGTCAGGTAGCTCAGGCTTTTCAGCTCATGGTGCTCTGTTCTACACAGAGATCCTGATTCAGGCATCCCTCTGTCAAGGGATTTTACAGCTAGCTTTCATTTACGACAGTTCCCCAACATCCAGAGCAAGTCTCCTCACGCAGAGAACAGCTAGGGATGAAGCTGAAGAAGAGCAACCCTGAGCAGCTGTGGGCTCCATCCCAGGCAGATCACACACACCGAGCTGCCACAGGGAGATGGCATCTTTGAACTGCATTTTGCTTCCAGTCTCCTCTGAATGACTGATCGATACGTGGATTAGAGAGATTACCCTGGTCTGGCTCCTCTGATCTCAGGACTTCTGAAATTCAATGAAAGTAAAGAACCTCAAGGCCCCAAGAATCATTTAACAGAGTGCTTGATCACTTAGCACTGAATAATGGGCTTGATTTGAGCATGGATTCATTAGAGGACTTCATCTTACTTGTATCTGAGGTTGTCTTTTGCTTGGCGCTAGTATAGGAACTTTCACAGTTAGATCTAAGTCCATGACTGGGCTCCAATATGCTATAAAAAATGCCATTACCTATAGATATAAAGAATGAGACTGATTGCATTGGAAGTAACACTTCCAACTTCAACAGCTGCTGATAAAGCATCCTCCTCCTGCAACAAAAACCTTGCATCATGTTTTCTGCCAAGTTGGAAACAGTCACAGAAACGTTATATTTCTCAATTTCAACTTCAAGGCCAGGTTGGATGGGGATTTGAGCAACATTTTCCGGTAGGAGATGTCCCTGCAATGGCAGGGGGATAGAACTGGATGGGCTTTGAGGTCCTTTCCAACACAAACCATTCTGTGATTCTATGATGTTTGAGTTAATCACACCCAAAGAAGGAACTGATGTGAGGAAAGGAATAGCAAATGGCATAGAACAAAGTCCATGCAAAAAATCATCCAAGGCTGCATAATGTAGACAGCTATGAAACTTGCTTCAGATTTTGCACTTGTTCTTCTATTACACTTCCAAAGCTGTTTTTTGTCCAAGGGGCAGCTGTCACTTCAGGATGACAGAATCACTGTGCTCGCTCTTGCGGCAATCAGTGTTTTACGCTTTCAGCTGGCAGCTGTTTTCCTTCAACTGCAACACAGGCTGCTCAGGCTTAAAAGGGAAAACGTAACATGGAAATGAGGAAAATCCAGGGCTTTTTCTTGATAATTGTTGCAAAAATGTAATTTGAAGGCTTTCATAGAATGGTTTGGGTTGGAAGAGACCTCAAAGCCCATTCAGTTTCACACCCCTGCCATGGGCAGGGACACCTCCCACTGGATCAGGGGGCTCAAAGCCCCATCCAACCCGGCCTTGAACACATACAGGGATGGGGCAGCCACCACTTCTCTGGACAACCTGGGCCAGGGCCTCTCCACCCTCATAGGAAAACATTTCTTTCTAAAATCTCATCTCAATCTCCCCTCTTTCAGTTGAAAACCATTCCCTCTCATTCTATTCCTACACTCCCCAGCTTTCCTGGAGCCCCTTTCAGCACTGGAGGTTGCTCTAAGGTCTCCCCGGCTTCTTCTCCAGGCGGAACAACCCCAAATCTCTCAGCCTGTCCTCAGAACAGAGGTGCTCCAGCTCTCGGATCATCTCCATGGCCTCCTCTGGATGTGCTCAGACAGATCCATGTCCTTCCTGTGCTGAGGACTCCAGAACTGAATGCAGGACTCTAGGTGAGGTCTCACGAGAGCAGAAAAGAGGGGGCCAGAACTCTTCCCTTGCCCTGCTTGTCTGGGGCAAAACAGTCAAAGCTGAAACGTTGTAGATGGATAAAATCATTTCTTCCAGAAGATGCCGTGCTGCCCTGTAAGGGCTGGTGCTTGCAGAGCATGTGTTCCCACTGCTCCATCTCAATTGGATTGTTCAGCTGAGTTTTTCCCCCAGCACATCAGTCCTTTGTGCTTTTCTACATCCTTCTGTGATGTTGTGACTCAGTTTCCCCAACCTGCTGGGAAATGCTGCTATTAAATTGAGCTGCCAAAGTGTAATTGTGTTTAATGGCTCTTGGGTTTGTAGGCATAAATGCTCTCTACAGGGTAAACACACTCTTTGCTAGCAAGACTTTAGTGCTATAAAGTCCTTCTTGAAAGGAGATGATTTTTATCCTGATAGTTATTCCCTCAAAGCAAACAAAATACAGATTTTCAACTGACTGCAATCCAAAGGTGTTTGAATTTTGTCTCGGGGGTAGAAAAAGCCAAATACACCTCCCATGGGATGTGAGTGCCAAGCTGCATTGGTAAAGAATAAATGAGAGGTTTTATTCTTCATAATCTTGCTGGAGCTTGCTTAGGAGGAGGATAAATTGCCCTTTGGGACAGAGTAAGAGATAGACGGTGAGAGAAGTAACAAAAAACACTTGCAGGGCTGTGTTTAGATTCCTGCATGCCAAAGTCTCTCTGCAGAGGCTGAGCAATTTGACCCCAATTGCAAAAGAGACTCTACCGCTAAACGCACATCAACTGCATTAAAGCCAGCAGGAGGAGAACATCCTCAGCACCCACCACATCTCCAAAGGGACAGCCCCTGAGGGGGGAAAAAGGGAATACCAAACAGACAGAGGACTTATCTTTGCTGCACCACCCCACATCCTGACTTGTCCAATGGGGAACCGAGAGATACAAACGACCCCACTCAGCCCCCTTTTGTGGAAGACAGAGATTTTGAGGATACTTTTTCCTGACTTACAAGGGGACACCTTCCAGCAACATAACAACAACAATAAAAACGAGTGGTGTTTGAATACAAAGAACAATGGTAGAGAAAGGTGGATTTTATTATCAATACATTTCCAGCTGAAGAGTGATATTCCTGGATAATAGTGTATTATAGCCCAATTCTTCCTGGCCAGGAAGCAGATTGTCTTCCACATCCATGTGTATAGATGGGACAAAGGCTTTAGTTTCTATTCAGCACAAAGAAAATAGACTCTGTTTCCTGCCAGCCAGACACCTAATTGAGCTCCCTTGCTGCTGTTTGGGATTGCAGGAGTTCTTTGTTTCTCATTAGCCTTGAATGTTGCCCGTACAGCACACACTCACAACAGTTGGCAAACACACAGCAGACTGTGCTGCTTCAGAGGCTAAAACAAGAAATCTCCCAAACACTGCAAGGAAGAAGCCCATTTCTAAAGTTTGAGGTTTGATTTGTGGTCAGTAATGATGGGCTTTGCATTACATGGGGGTCCTTTGTCCTCTTCTTTCACTGACAAAACAATGATGGTAAATAAGCTTACACCCAGTATGGCAAGAACATTTTTGCAAGGGGACAATAGAATTGCTTGGTTGACAGGAATATTTTTCATCCTCTCATGGTACAGGAGTCATATTCCTCCTTTGCCATTAGGATGAAGACAGGTTGTACAGTTGGAAAGACAAAGAAATTTAAATTAAAAGGCTGGAGCAGCTCCTACTCGAGGACAGTCTGAGAGAGTTGGGGTTGTTCAGCCTGGAGAATAGAAGGCTCCGGGGAGAGCTTAGAGCAGCCTCCCAGGACTGAAAGGGGCTCCAGGAAAGCTGGGGAGGGGCTCTTGATCAGGCAGTGCAGGGACAGGATGAGGGGGAAGGGTTTTCAGCTGAAAGAGGGGAGATTGAGATCTTAGGATTGTTTTTTTGCTGTGAGGGTGGGGAGGCCCTGGCCCAGGTTGCCCAGAGCAGTGGTGGCTGCCCCATCCCTGGAGGTGTTCAAGGCCAGGCTGGATGGGGATTTGAGCAACATTTTCCAGTGGGAATTGTCCCTGCCCATGGCAGGGGGCTGGAACTGGATGGGCTTTGAGATCCCTTCCAACCCTAACCATTCCATGATTCTAAGAGGAACGAGGGACGAGGAAGAAGCTTTTCCAGCTTGTAGAATAGAACTTGCTGCCTTTAAATAAGCAAGAAGAGAGCACGGTCTCATCCCACACAGACAGCTGGCAGGGAACAATTACAGCGCGATTATAGCTGTGTGCTCTAGCTTGAAGGTGGTTCAAAACAACACTAACAGCCTTTTCAGCACTCACGATTCAGCCATAACACGCATGTCCAGGAACACAATTTGCTGGAGCAGAAACAAACGCTCTGTAAGAGAAAGCAGAGAGACACTTATAAAGCGAAACACTTGTAATTATCGTATGCAAATCAGCCCAACTACAGGTTGCACTGGGTGCATGTGCATCTCCTGGTTAATTTGGAACCAGTTCAGTAGTTGAAAGTGAACTATAAGATTCTCATTATGCAATTAGGGCTTTAGTGAAAGACTCATTAATCTGAAACGCAATTAGTCGGGCTGCTGCCGCACAGAGTTCAAAAGTGGTTTTGTTGGGTGGTGACTTTGCTGTTCACGTAGCTTAGGATGAGATATCTCCAGCACTTTGATAGGATGTTCTCATTTCAGGCTTGCATAGACTTGATTTGGAATGATACAAACACAAAAAGAATGAGGATTTAGTTCATTTTAAACTGTCAATTTATCTTTCGAGTTTGAATTTTCTGTTTCTTCTAGTCTCTGCTGTTTGACCCTGTGGGGAAGATTTATACCTAGAGTTTAAAAACAAAGGCTGATGTAATGGCACTCAGAGATCACAGCAAACATGGTTTCTAAGCAAAAGTAATCAATGAGGTCTCTTGGGTTCTGTTATTGGCTCCAGCAGTGGCTCTTTGCACGACCTTCAACAAGACCAGTCCATCTTGGCATCAAAAGTGTTCAAGGCCAGGTTGGATGGGGCTTTGAGCCCCCTGTTCCAGTGGGAGGTGTCCCTGACCATGGAAGGGGGATGGAACTGGGTGGGCTTTGAGGTCTCTTCCAACCCAAACCATTCTATGAATGTTTAATTGATTGAAGGACTGGAAGAATAGATGTGCACATAAGGCACACTTTCTACCCCAAAAATTGAGCCACTGAGATTACAGAGACCAGAGAGATCATAAGGACTTGGGTATTACTTTCAGTTTTATAGCATTGTCAAAGTAAATAATTCACTTCAGGTCCTGCAGGAATTGTTTTTGTGAAGCTGGAACTGCACAGAATCTCCATATTGCACTGTAAAGCCTTTCCTGCAAGAGGAAAATGAAGTTTCCCAGTACTTCTGTCCCAGCTTATTCACAAATAACTCCTGTGCTGGCCTTCTGCCCAGGGTAGGTTTCACCTACTTTGCTCACAGGTAAAACAGGCATTTTAATTCATCCCAAGTCTAGTGGGTAAAAGCTGATTTGAGAACATAAGAGAAAAGGTTCTTAATGAGCTACAGCTTCACCTGGGTGAAATATTTTGCCAAATCTTTTTGTCTCAAAAAAGAACAGAGATTCAGCAGCAGCAAAGTGTTCCCTGGATAAATTTCAGCCTTTCAGAATTGCTCATGACACACACAAACAAACCATCAGAAAAACAAAGTAAAAATTGAACAAATAAAACACTCTTTGGTTAGAAACCTCAAGTTGTGTTTACACCATGATTAAAGAAAATACTTGGCTTCCAAAGAGAACATTTTACATTAGGGCAAACAAAATGCTCTGATTAACCCAAAGTTTATTTTTTTCAACTTTTGGATTGACTAAAAATATTTAAAGGATTTGAATATCAATTTGACCTGAAGCAATTTTTTGTTTGCTTATTTATTTGTTTGAAATTGCCAGTGAAGCACAAAATCAATTATTTGTACTGTTCTACCTAGGATGCACCTACCTAAACTGTGCAATAAACAATGTGATTGAGTAGCTACGGCCAGGGAATGCAAAACCCCACTGTAAAGGCTGAAGAAGCAAGAAGCTGCAGGTGTTCAGGATGAGACCTCATCTGGAAGTCCCCATCTGCTGATTGTGGCCTGGTGGCTGCCCTCAGTTTTTCATTTAAATACAAATAAGCATAAAATGTCAAATTCAGTCAGTTCTCTAATAAACTTCATGTATCAAAAACCTGAATCTCATCTCTGATGCTGGTTTGTAGAGGGTGCTTAAGGGAAGCTGGGCTGTACCCAGGCCCACCACGGGTCTCCACGTTAAACAGCCTCTAGCATGCTGGGAGAATGTAGGTAGGGGATGCTGGCAAGTCAGATCCATAACTTCAGGATAAGTATTGGTTTTAAGGGCTGGGAAGGCTCAGATGAGATTAAACATTAGGAAGAAATTCTTCACAATGAGGGTGGGGAGGCCCTGGCCCAGGTTTCCCAGAGCAGTGGTGGCTGCCCCATCCCTGGAGGTGTTCAAGGGCAAGTTGGATGGGGCTTGGAGCACCCTGATCCAGTGGGAGGTGTCCCTGCCCATGGCAGGGGGGTGGGACTGAATGGGCTTTGAGGCCCCTTCCAGCCCAAACCATCCATATTCTATGACGGCTGTAAGTACAGCTAAGGTGGATAAAAATGCTAATGCTTCCTCCCTAGGCACACACAGCTCAAAGATTTTCTGAGCCAAAGGTTACAGAGGTTGCAGAGGTCATTGCAAAATAAAGTAGAGCAGTTTTGATCACCTTCAGCAGAGATTTGATTAATCTTTTTGTTTCTGCACTGAAACACATCGGGAAAATAGGTTCATCTTCTGCATCACTTGTGGCTTCCTAGAATGGAGAGTAATAAAATGCAACTTAAGGTAGCAGGTTTTTGTATCATTTCAGTTCAGAACACAAATGCCTTTATTCTCTTTTAGGTGCCAACACAGGTACTTAAATTTCTGACACAAAAAAGGGTCACCGTTGGGTTGGCAGCCATGGGTGGAGGCTTCTTCCCCAGCTTTGGAGCTGGGATTCATCCAGGGAAGGGTCGTCTTCTCCCTCAGGGGAATCACACCTCAAGTCCATCGCTACTCCAGAGCAGGTCTCTGCTGATCACAAAGGGAGTCAACAATCAGCAGGTTTCATGTGCTATAAAGGAACATCTAAAGCCATTTCTCTCGAAGGACCTCCAGCCACCAGTGATGAGGATCACACCATTGCCCACTGAGGACATCTGTAGCCTTAAAGCCAAATAAATCCTCTTTTCCTAATCTGCATTTTACTTGGTTGGCTCCTGGCTGATGAGTGCTTTAGGGGTTTTCAGGGTGATGAATAGAAACAGGAAAGGAGAATATTCAGGATTCTAGGCAGAAAAGAACACCCTTTGTTATAACAGAGAACCCAAGATCTCTGCAGTCTTAGAGCTTAAGCCAGATGTGCTTTACATCACCCTGTCCCAAGGTGGTTTTGACGTAGCCCTCAGCCACACAGTTCATATCTGTGATTTCCACTTTGCAAAGACAGCTCAGAAATGTGGATTTGTCTGAAGCTAACCACATCTTCAGCTGGGATGGACATGCTCAAACTGGAAGAGAGGTCCCTCTCCAGAAATTTAATCACCTGAAATCATAGAATCGTAGAATCTTCTGGTTGGAAAAGACCTTTGAGGTCACCAAGTCCAACCCCACCCATCCTCTGCTAAACCCTGTCCCTCAAAAACTCATCTCCCTGTTTTTTAAATCCCTCCAGGGATGGTGACTCCTCCCCCTCCCTGGGCAGCTGTTCCGGTCCCCAACCACCCTTTTGGTAAAGAAATTCTTCCCAATATCCAGTCTGAACCTCCCCTGGCACAACTCATGGCCATTTCCCCTTGTCCCATCCCCTGTCACTTGAGAGAAGAGATCAACATTCGCTCTGCCACAGCCTCCTTTCAGGCAGTTGTAGACAGTGATGAGGTCTCCCCTCAGCCTCCTCTTCTCCAGGCTGAACAACCCCAGGTCCCTCAGCAGTTCCTCGTAGGACTTGTTTTCCAGTCCCTTCCCCAGCCTGTTGCCCTTTTCTGGATGTGCTCCATCCCCTCAAGGTCCTTCTTGGAGTGAGGGGCCCAGAACTGACCCCAGTATGTGAGTTTGTCAGTATGTGAAAAAAAGGGCTCTGCCCAAGGGGACACAATTGTTAAGATTGGACTTAACAAGCCTTTCACCTAAGGTCTTGGGCCACCTCTTGGAACAATCTCTCTCCCACACTTCCATCACTAAGCAGCTGCAGCTGGGCCTCGAAGTGATGTTATTTCATGTCATGTTATTTCAATAGCACCTCGGAGCTACGAGGAAATTGAAATCGCCTTTATGTTTCCTCCCCAAATGTCAGGCATCTCAGTGCACACACGTGGTGTGGCTGTGACCTCTCAGCTCAGTGCTCTCCGGGGAAAGCAGATGTGATTTAAAGGTCACTGCAGGAGTGTAATTGCCAGGTAGAGTCCACAATGAGAAAGCCGTTTCTGCAGAGGGACTGGAGAATTGATCACCGGTCTCATAAAGCTTCCTGGTACATCAGCATCAGCTCCTGGAAAATGAGGGTCTTATTCACAGCACGAAGCTGCAGAGTGAAGGGTCAGCAATGGAAAGGGCAAGACCCCCCTCCTCTGAGATAGCTCCTCAAGCTGACGGTGACACAAAGACAGAGGCTGAGCTGTACTGTTTTCCCAGTGCCCATGCAGGGATCACTGCCCTTGTAGACTGCCCAGAGGCTGCAGGGAGGAGATCATAGAATCACCCGATTGGAAGGGACCCCAAAGGACCATTGAGTCCAACTCCTGTCCCTACACAGGACAATCCCAACATTCACCCCATGGGACTGAAGGCATTGGCCAAATGCTTCTGGAATGCTGCGGACTGGGTGCTGGGACTGCTTCCCTGGGGAGCTGTTCCAGGGCTCCACCACCCACTGGGGGAAGAACCTCTTCCTGATATCCAACCTAACCCTCCCCCGGTACGTGTTCCTGCCGGTCCCTTGGGTCCTGTCCCAGGTCACCAGAGCGCAGAGCTCAGCCCCTGTTTCCCCTCCCTCCCCTGTGAGAAGGCAACGAACAGCTCTGAGATCCCTTCTCAGTCTCCTCTTCTCCTGGCTGAACAGACCAAGGGACTTCAGCCACTCTTCACACAGTTTCCCCTCCAGACCCTTCACCAGCTCCGTGGATGCGCTGCTCCTCCAAGAACATCAGCAATACAGACATTAGCTTTGACAATATCCATGACACAAAATGCAAAGAGCCCCATCTGGCTGGAAAGAGCAGTGGCAGAGTAGGCAAGCAATTGAGACTTGCCCAAGAGCTCCGGTTCTCCCTGCTCATCCCTCTCCGTGTCGTTGCATCTCTTGCAGAGTCTGTTAGCTTTATCCACACCTGCCTGCTGGAGCCATGTGGTGGGAGTGGACCTCTCACTCGTTCTTCACCTTCTTTATTAAAGCTTCTGACCTTCTGGATTGTGCAGATGTGACCTGCATACATCCTCTACAGTTCAGAATGGAAAAGAAATGAATGTTTGAGCATATATATGCACAACTGATGATGGGATTGTAATGTTTGGCCAGCATCAGTACCCAGGGGGAAAGGGAGCTGACTCATTATCTCCTCTCTCTTGTGTTTGACTTTACCGTGTCTGGATCAGCTGCAGTTGCTTATGGGGGGTTTTTCAGAATGCAGTGATTGAGCATTCCTTGCCTCATTATTAAACAATCATCTCCTCACTTTGTGCCACATCCAAGCTATGCATCTATTGATAATGTTCTCCAGTTTTCCCTGGAGCTGCTTTGCCCTTTGCAAATGGCACTTTTGCTCTCGCTCTTTAAAATCAAAGTAATTTTTGCTTTGCAAAATGTTCTCGTTTTGCTTTTACAGCAGCACCCACCCTTCCCTGTCTCCCTTCCAGCCCATGAACTCATGGTCTACCCAGCGGACATACTGCCTGTGTCACTGAGTGTTGGAAAGTAAAATTCAGGGTTTCTTCCTTGCTGAGGACGATATAGAACTGGCTGTTGCCACCTCTTGGTAAGAGTAAAGAACGGCAAGTGAATCCTTTCCCCTTGGAGACATCCTATGAATGTGATCCTCTATTGCCCTCCACCCCTGTGGCAGCAATGAGATCTGGCAATGCATTTCAAGGCATTTTCCTTGGGTACAAAGAGGTCCCTGACGTCGGTGTAGGTCTCCAGTGGGTAGAGAGAGCCGTGTACCAATGTAGCATTGGTGTTCACCATCACATGTCCATCACATCCTGAAAACCCCTGGCCTTGCACCCTTGGGGAAGGTTGGAGGCTGTTCCATTGTTACACGGAGCTCAGTTGTCACCCCAGTGAGTGAAGAATTTGTACTCAACATGCTGGTGCAAGGCTCGCCTGATGCTGGGCCAAGTAATCTTACTTAAGAGGAGCAACCTCTTCTTATGGGCTTCCTCAGCACCACTTTCCTAAAGATGTTAAGTTGTGTTGAGGGACCCAGCATGCATAGTTTATTCATTCATAAAAGATCGTGTGGGATGTTTGTGTGAAAGGTTTAATTCAGTGCTTTGGCAGCTTTAGCAGAAAGGTGGATTTGTTTAGGTTGATGAGCTACAGCGTAAATAAATCATGGACTGTGGATGAGAGGTGGAAGGAAGAACTGTGTGTGCATTGCACCTGTGTGTCTATACCTGTGTGAGCAAGGGGTGGGTCAATGGAGATGGAAACTGCTTCCTTGCAGCACTCGCTGTGCTTTATACTCCTGGAGCCACGTGTGAAGAAATATAGGGAGCACAGGGAAGAGCTTTGGCTCTACTGATGAAGTGGTGCTTTCTGTTTTCAGCCCTCAGGGAATATTACATGGAAATAGAGAGTAACTGCTAAGGAAATGTTCCTTTTACCTCTTTTTTTTCTTTTAAACTTAAAAAGTCTGCCTTCAGACATCAAAGAAGGGTTGTACCAACATCTGCATCTTGAGGTTTCTACCAGGAGATCTAAGGATGATCTCTTGGCCTGCGTACAGTCAGGGCTTGCTCTGGGTGCATCATGATTGCCAGTAACCAAACTCTCCCCAGCTTTATCTCCCCCAGCTCCAATGATTGTGTCTGGCTCCTATGGCTGGTGCTTCATAATCCTTCATGATGTAGTTGTTCTTGAGTTTGGGAATTTCACTGATTTAAAATAATTCCATGGTTTCGTAGAGATTCAAAATGGTAATGTATTAGACCTGAAGAAAAAAGTAGTGAGAACTCTGTGTCTTTGAAAATCACAGCTCTCCAACATGAGTCAGATCAGCCAAATGCTATTGGCAGTGATTTGTTTGGAGTATGATCATAGAATCATAGAACACTTGAGGTTGGAAGGGACCTTAAAGACCATCCAATTCCAACTCATGGTAGGGACCCCTTCCACTGGTCTGTGATCCACTTTTATATCCTGTCTCCATGGAAAGGAATCTGGAGATTCTGATCGATGGCAATTTGGACATGAGCCAGCAGTGCCCTGGCAGCCAAGAGGGCAACCGTGTCCTGGGGGGCATCCAGCACGGCATCGGCAGCCGGGAGAGGGAGGGGATTGTCCCGCTCTGCTCTGCACTGGGGAGGCCCCACCTCAAGCACTGGCAGCAGTTTTGGGCACCACAGCATAAAAGTGTCCAGAGGAGGGCAAGGAGATGGTGAAGGGTTTAGAGGTGAAGCTGTGTGAGGAGCGGCTGAAGTTCCTTAGTCTGCTCAGCCTGGAGAAGAGGAGGCTGAAGGAAGACCTGGCAGGGGGTTGGAGCTGGATGATCTTTAAGGTCCTTTCCAACCCAAATGGTTCTATGATTCTATGGCTCCATTTCCTCATGATGTTTTTTCAAAGCTGTCTCTACTCTCAGCTGAACCATCTCCAACTCTGCAGTCCCTGTGTTTGTGGGTTGTACCGGGCACATCACACAACCTGTGAAGTGGGGGGGTAGCTGAGCCATCCAGTGCACACCCGTGGGTTTTTAACAGGGGATCAGTGACAGCACAAGGTCCATCCTGTGAGAAAAAGGCTCAGGGGCTTTTTTGCTACAGTCGTTCAGCTGGAGAGGATGATATGAGATGTTAATTGTGCAGTTTTAATTGGAACGAGCAGCACCAGTCATGCCTACCAAAGGACTTTGCTCACCGTGGTGAAGTTCATTAGCATCAGACAGTGACATAATAGCTGCTTGCTCAGTGAGCGGTGAGAAATGTCACTTTGATGAAGACGTGTAACCATGGGCACGGTAGGCCAGGACCAGCACCTCTACTGTGCTCTTCGCAGTGTTACCACTGATTTCAGTGCATCCCCCTCCTCTCCTTGGCTTTGAATGAGCCTTAAATTCACTCAGAGAGAATATTAATGAGTAGTAACCAAACTGAGGAACCTCAAACTGAGAGCATCAGCAAAATAATAGGGGCAGGCTGGAAAGCAAAGCACCCCCTTTCCTTGCTTTCAGCTGTTGCACCCTAACTGTACACAGCCCCCCTCCTCCAAGCAACGAAACAGTTACAGTCTGGGAACAACATCACTCCAAAGCATCCACCAGGCGCGCTGCCCTAGGCTTGTACACCAAGGACGAGACACGAAACAGAGCCAAGTTGTGAGGTTCAGGGTAATAGTTACTAGAAGTCTCTCTGCTCCTTGGACTTCTCCCAAGTCGATACTCATCATTTCCAGACTCATTTGTGCTGTGGTCTAATCACCATGCACCAGGGTGCCCTGGGAGCAAGCTGGTTTCATACCCACAGGACTCTGGGCAGGCAGTGAGGAGGTTGTACCTTTTGAAACTGAAGTGTTCACTTTTTCTTACTCCCTAATTAAAGAAGTAGAGAGTGACCTTGACACAGCAGGGATTCATTAAGAAAAAATCCCAACACATTGGCTTTTTAGCAGATTATCCTGCCCCAGATGAGCTCGCAGGAGAACCTCAACATGTTGTTTAACTCCTGGGGTCACGGCTATAAAGGCAGCAATGGTGCTTTACTGCCTGCAGTCCAGGTACATGGACTGCTGGGAAGGAAAGAAGCCACTAAAAAAACGCTCAGGTGTCCTGTTTGGATGAATTTACTGGCTGGAAAATCCAACAGAGTGCAAAGCAAGCTGCAAATGCATGGTGCCAAAATTGTCACCCTGAGCTGGAGGTAGCCCATGGTCCTTAGCGTTGTCAGTGCAATGAGAGAGGGGTGGTTTAGCTCCATGTGGGATTGCTAACGCAGCACAGGAGCAAGTTGTGCAATGTCTGTGTTCCCCAGGGTGAGAAAAGCACTGACAAGGATCCAAGTGACTCAAAGGCAAGAGATCAATGGATGAAAAAGGAGATTTCTGACCCCAAAATCTTTGCAGTGTGTCCCTACTGGGAGAGCTTTGCAGCAGCTGGGACGTCAGGCTCAGAGAAATGTTTGGTACAAGTGACTTCTAATTTAGCCCAGCCTGGGTAAGACTGAGGCCACGATGAACATCTCTACTTGACAGAATACAGTTGAAAATACCGACACTCTTCCCTGTTGGCTTGGGCGTTGACATTTATGACCACCCATTTATGGAGATTCCTTGGTCCTTTCTTTTGGTCTGGGTGCCTCAAATCTCACTGCCCTCCTCTTGGCAGAGCATCTCAAAGAGAAACTCTGACATTTGTGCCACAAACTCATTGCTAGAGCCCTCTAGCACAAGTTTTTCTTGCAAAGCAGTTTATGATAAATATTACAGGTAAGTGAAAGTCCCATTAAAGCTCTGACATACATTGAACAAATCAAATACATTCTGTTTCTCTGCAAGACTGATAGAAGCAGGACTGACCTTCTACCTTCTTCTTGCTTGGTGATATGCTGAATGCTTATTAGATGTTTAAATATTGTATTTACAAGGAGATACATCTGCCTGTGATAACTCTGTCTGTGTCTTGAATTCTGTTTTTAATTACAATGTCTATTTTTAGCCCAGACTCATGGTCTGGTGGATTCCCATTATAGACATGTGCTGTGGAAGGCCCTTGTTTCAGATTGTCTTGAAATAAGGACGTCCAATATACTGTCAGCCATGCTCCCTAATTAGCACAGCATGGTGTAGACTTAGTTATTATTGCTTGCTTTGGAACAGTATCCAGAGACACCGCCTGAGTCAAACACACCCACACACAATGCAGAGATGGGTACAAATACATGTAGAGTGCTTTTAGTGGCTAAAAAATAAACACAGGTAATAGTGGAGATGAAGAGAAAGTGCCAAAATGGGCTTTGGAATGGTTGGTAGTGGAAGAATGTGAGCTCAAAACCGTGACTCTGAAAGCTTGTGCTCATCTACCTCCTAACCTCACCCTGGGTTTTTAATGCACAGGATGCCAGCTTGGAAGGGGCTTCAGGGATCACCTGGTCCGATCTTTTAGGCAATATATAGTTTAATTGAGATGGCCCAGAAGTCTATCAAGCTAAGCCTTAAAAATTGGCCAGTGTAGAGGAATCTAGAGGAATCCACCACTTCCTTGGGGAGATTATTCCACTTATTTGAAAAGTAAACCTAACAGTGTCCTGAGGATGCTGGAGTGTGGAGTACATGTCAAACAGGAACCCAACCCTCTCCCTTTGCCTGCTCAGCCTCTCTCCTTTCCCACATCAGCACAGTTTAGCAAGCAGAGCTATTTTTTTTTAATTTACACTTTATTTCTTTCTAAGCATATAAAATCACAATGCTCTGGTGACACCTTTTAACAAGGACCATATCAAGCAAAGACTCAGAGACTGGAGGCTAATTGAGGGCTTCCTGAGGGACCCTTTAGCTAGTGGTAAGTGGCATAAATGTCCGTCAACCTCTATTTATGTTGCAGCTTTAACAGGTGGGTCGATTTGCATTCCATGCAGTGGCAGCTGGGGAAAGCAAAGGGGATATTATGGGCTACTCATAGTGTTTATTAACAGCCACATCATCACAGCAGTCGGTCTTCACCAGGGCTCGCGGCTTCTGTCTTGTAAACAGCATTGTCTAGAGAGGAGGAGGTTGAGAGGAGACCTTATCACTGTCTAGAACTGCCTTAAAGGAGGTTGTGGTGAGGTGGGTGCTGGGCTCTTCTCCCAAGGGACAGGTGATGGAATGAAAGGAAGTGGCCTCAAGTTGGGCCAGGGAAGGTTTAGATTAGATATCAGGAAACATTTCTTCACTGAAAGGGTTCTCAGGCATTGGAACAGCTGCCCAGGGAGGTGATGGAGTCACGATCCCTGGAGGTGTTTAAAAGGCAGGTGGATGAGTTTCTTAGGGACATGGTTTATTAAGGGGACAGGTATGGTTGGAATTGATTATCTCAGAGATCTTTTCCAACTAGATGATTCTATGATTCTGTGATTGCCACAATCCCCCATTTCTTCTAAATGAAACGTTAGGTTGATCCCTCTGCTAAGGAGAAGGGTGAGTATCCCTGCACTTAGAATCAGACACTCACACAGAGCAAGGCCATCCTCCCATAGAGTCTAGAGGAGTATTTTCAAAGCTTTTTAGTACCTGAAGGGGCTACAAGAAAGCTGGGAAGGGACTTTTTTTAGAAGGGCATGGAGTGATAGGATTAGGGGGAACAGCTTTAAATTGGAAGGGGAAAGATTTATATTAAATATTAGGAAGAAATTCTTTGCAATGAGTATGGTGAGGTACTGGGAAGTTGTGGCTGCTCCATCCCTGGAGATGTTCAAGGCCAGGCTGGATGCGGCTTTGAGCCCCCTGATCCAGTGGGAGGTGTCCCTGCCCATAGCAGAGGGTTGGAACTGGATGGGCTTTGATGTCCCTTCCAAGCCAAATGGTTCTATAATTCTATGATCACACAAAGCTGAGTTTTGTGTTTAACCCTCTTGCATCCCATTACAATCTTCAGTAGAGGATGCTGAGAAATTATTTGCAATAACAAGTCCTCCATGGCCCCAAAGGTACAGAGAGCTGCTGAAGACTCCAGGGAAAAGGGGAAAAATATTGTAGATGATATACATGGTGTTTCCTCTGATATATTTATATCTCACAGAAAAACTCTGGAGAAAACACAATTTGTTACTGGGGCGTCTTTGTAATAAAACATTTCACCGGAGCCATAAGAGATTTAGAGAGGGAAGTACTCAGACTTCATAATACACAGAAATCAAGTGACCACGGCTCAGTTCCTGAGCTGTCAGCAAAGCAAGCTCTTCCACAAAACACCCTGCTTCTTGTCTGCCTCTTTGTCGCTCCAGCCATGCTTGGGGTACCACGCACCCGGTTTTGAGGGTCAGGGACAGTCAGGGCAGTCCTTGGCATTGGGCCAACAAGAAAGCTGGGGAGGGACTTTTTACAAGGGTGCGGAGGGACAGGATGAGGGGAAATGGTTTTAGATTGGAAGAGGGAAGATTTGAATTAGATATTAGGAAGAAATTCTTCAGGATGAGGTTGTGGAGGCTCTGGCCCAGGTTTCCCAGAGAAGTGGTGGCTGCCCCATCCTTGGAGGTGTTCAAGGTCAGGTTGGATGGGGCTGTGATCCCCCTGATCCAGTGGGAGGTGTGCCTGCCCATGACAGGGGAGTGGAACTGGATGGGCCTTGAGGTCCCTTCCAACCCAAACCATTCCATGATTCTATGAAAAACCAAAGCTATTTTCTTCCATGAGACACAAAACTGCAATATGTGGCTGCAATCAAAGTGAGTGTCAGCTCTTGGATAAAAGGTGTTCCCAGGGCATGAAATTCCTTACCCTAACAAAGAGGTGTGTGAGGGCAGCAGCTCTTCAAAACTAGGAGAAAACCCAAAACAAAATTCATAATTGCATAGGAAAACATATAATTTAATCCTTTTGCCAACTCCTCAACCAACCCCAATCCTTTCATATTACTGCTTGGTCTATAAATAAGTCGACATTATTTAAGGCTGAGGCATGCCACGCTTTTATATATATTATAGATCACTTCTTCATCATTTCTTTTGGAGCCTCTCTCTTTAGCTGCCTGTGGACAGCTGTTATTTTGTATTTGGCAGTCAGTGCACACTGCTGGACAGAGGATATTCCCATTTCTATGTGTTTATGGATCACCTCATGCTGTGGTGTCTGACTTAGCGCTCCTCTATCTTTATAGAACATGTGGGGTCTCAGCTCCAGCACTGTGTTTCATTGGGTATTTTGGTATTTGGGGACAGTGTCCAGATACACAAATACAGCAGAATTTATCAAAATTTATCACAGAATTATGGAATGGTTTGGGTTGGAAGGAATCTCAAAGCCCATCCAGTTCCAACCATCCTGCAGAGACACCTCCCACTGGACCAGGGTTCTGAAAGTCCATCTAACCCTGCCTTGAACATTTATTTGACACAATCGTATTACAAAGGTGAACGTGGCTGTTCTGAAAAAGAAGCGCGTTGCAGTATCTCACTGATATCATCAACATTTTCAGCAAACTTCACACAGCACTTTATTCCAAAGGGACTGAAACACTCGGGGATGACACGAAGCAGGACTGAAACTCTGGAAAATTATAGTATTTTGTCCAACTCATAGATAATGCTGAAAAAAATAGGAGAAATGATTTCTTGATGGCTGTAGCATTCTGGTTGAACTTAAAGCAGTTCCTTCCAGTTTTGAGCATGTCTTTTACTTAACATTTTGAAAATGCCAAAATACTTCATCTTAAAACTCAGACATGTCACTAGAGGTGAAATTTCTATGTGGTCAGGTCACTGTGGCTTCCTGATCTCCCCTGGAGTATGAGCTGAGCTCTACTGAGCAGGGAGGGAGGATGCATGTCCTACCCTAAAGCCCGCTGATCCATTGGTGCTTGGTTGGGAGACAAGAGCAGTTGGGTGACATGGAGCCACTTACTCCACCAGCACCTCAAGGAAGGTGTCTCGACTCAGGGAGGGCTACAGGATTATAATTCTTTGGAGAAAAAACACTAATTGACATGAATTCAATAAAAACCTTGGTATAACCAAGCTGCCATCTTTACCAAAGAAGGTTTCAGCCAAAACTTTTTAGCCATAGGAGGTGCAATAACACAACTTAAACCACCAGTGTTATCAAAAATGGTTGAGGGAGGGGATTGTCCCACTCTGCTCTGCACTGGGGAGGCCCCACCTCGAGCACTGGGGGCAGTTTTGGGCACCACAGGGTAAAAAGGATCTAAAGCTCCTGTAGAGTGTCCAGAGGAGGGCACGGAGTTGGAGAAGGATCTGGAGGGGAAGTCGTGTGAGGAGAGGCTGAATTTCCTTGGTTCGTTCAGTCTGGAGAAGAGGAGACTGAGAGGGGGTCTCAGAGCTGTTTGCTGCCTTCTCTCAAGGGAGGGAGGGGAAACAGGGGCTGAGCTCTGCTCTCTGGTGACCTGTGATAGGACTGGAGGGAATGGCAGGAAGATGTGCCAGGGAAGAGTTGGATTGGATATTAAGAGGAGGTTCTTCCCCCAGGGGGTGGTGGAGCCCTGGAACATCTCCCCAGGGAAGCAGTCACAGCACCCAGTCTGCAGCATTCCAGAAGCATTTGGCCAATGCCCTCAGCCCCACAGTGTGAATGTTGGGAGTGTCCTGTGTAGGGACAGGAGTTGGACTCGATGGTCCTTTTGGATCCCTTCCAACTCAGGTAATTCCAACTCAGGTTCTAATTCATGAGACCCTCAAGGCCAGCAGGCTGACAAGTCCTCTTAAGTGAGATAGAGACTTCAAGGGAACCTCTGCAAGGTGGGAGCCCAACACTCATCAGGTTTAGTCCTTGCTCATCTTAAAGGCTTGTATTGAAACACTTACAGCTCCTGAAAATTAAAGAAACGGGTGTGGCCTCTGCTTGGACCCAAAAACAGATGAGAAAGCAGCTCTTTTCTCATAATCCCAAAACCTTGAAACAGAAGAAGACACCCCTGGGCTGCAGTTGTGTTTTCTGCAATGTCACTATTCAGGACGGAGCTGTTTTCCCAATACGGATGTTTCCAGCACATCAGCAACAAGCCTAAAAACATGTGATTAAAAGAAAAGAAACAACCCTGGTGTTAAATTAGCGTGGACTACCTTATAATTAATTTAAGATTAACGGGAACAACTGAGTTAAGATTCTGTAACGATAATTAGCAAGAAAATTACAATAAAAGAGAAGGGAACAACTAAAAGTAATTACAGTGTACATACATTTAGATCCTGTGCTGCCTAGGAAAATAACACATGTGTATTGAGATAACTGCACTGCCTTCAGCCCGCGAGCACCAGCACAAACTGCGGGGTACGAGCATCCTGGAGGTTCCCCAAGCTTGTGTATCTGAGCTTGGTTCCTCTTTGGAGTGTTCAACCTATCTCTGAGCGTGGTGCCCGCAAGCAGCTGCAAAATAAAATGTAAGAGGATTTCATTAAAGCTGCAAAGTGAAATGCTTCATCTTTGAGGAACAGAAGATACGCCTTGCACTCTTCATTTATCATTTCCACTCTTCACCTCTCAAGTGAGTTATGATACTGTCTTTATTTTCCTGATTTCATACTGCTCCCAGGGAGACCAGGCAAGGATGGACGGAGCTCATCTAAAGAGAGTGGATTTACTACCTTGACTCTGTCATTATGCTCAGTGTTGGTTCTCAGCCTTTATGTGCTTATTAGGGGAAAAAAAGAGACAGTCATTGTCATCTCCTGAGATTTTTTTTCTACAGTTCCTATCTTGGTAGTGTCAAGCATTTCACAAAGATGAGGAAATACCGTGTAAGGAGACGACATCCTTATCCCTGTAATGGACAATGGGAGATGAGAGAAGGAGGCAGGGAGTGGATTAGAGGAATCAGAGAATCTTAGTTCTTGATTTTGGGACAGTTTTGTGTTATACTGTGTGATGGAGATTCACCCTCTGCTGTGTTTGTCACAGCCACCTGACTTCTGCAGTCTCTGTTCAGATCCTTGTGTTGTCACAGCTCTTTTAGATATGTGGGCAGGATCCAGCACTGAGAGGTCCAGGTCCTCCGGTGAGATCTTGAGCTGCTTCTACAACACAAACAAAACAATAAATTACAGAGACTGAGCAATTAATGAAGGTACAAACCACCTTGGAGGGCACGGGAGGGTCGTCAAATAGCTCATCCACTGCCTGGGAATGAGGAAACTCTTGTGCTGCCCCAGGCTCTGTATTTAGTTGGACTCACATGAGGGTCTTGAGCAAACACCTTTAACTCTGGTTCTTTCCAGCTGCAGAGCAACCTGCTTTGATGTTTTCTTCTTCTTGCCAGCTCTCAAAAAAGCACCACAAACCATGGTATTGAGTGCATCAGCACTACGAGGCCCCATCCTGACTGTGGGACACAAGGGACGGGCACACACAGCTCCCAGCAGCCACACGGCACGAGTGGAACTGAGTCACCTCCTCTGTTGTCACAAGATGACAAAGCATCAAATTGGATTCAGATTCGCAAATTACAACTTTCAGTGCAGCAGAGCAGAACTGCACCACTTTGACAAATGAGTAAGTGGCTGATGCTACAGCACAGGTCATTTGTTAAGGAAGAAGGCTTTTCCTCCGCTGTGTTTTTTTCTTTTTAATATCTATTTTTTTTATTTCAGCTTTTCAAATCTTTAATTCATCCACTCAGACCACTCAGCACACAGACATCAGCGAGAGTTGCATTTTAACCAGGCAAACAGAGCTGGTTTAGGAGTGGCCTCTTTTGGGAGGTTAATGTTATAAATGCATCTTAAATGTCTAATACATAATCAAATGCCATAAAAATGGAAATGTTATGAGTATTGAAGCCCAGAGAACAAAAATCATTGTTCATCGCTCTTGCCACCAAAGAATTCAACTGTGAATACAAGCTGCAAGCTTGCCTGGAGTCATATTCCTGAAAATATGACAGAGGGGAAAAAAATGAATGGACCATGCCTACTTTTTCCTTGCTTTAGAGTCACTGTAAGTGCAGAGTGGAGAATCCAAGCTCAATCACATTTCCCAAAGGCTTTTAGAACCAATGGTTGAAAGGGTTGTAGGGTTTCTCCCAGTTCATTCTTCCACCTCTTTTCCAGGTCCTTGCAAGCAGAACCTCCAGCTCCTCTTATCTCCATAGGATGCCTTTCAATGTGGGAAGAGGTTTTGGCATCGATCAGGAGCAATGCAGGTCCCATGAAGGGGAAGGATACAGAATCATAGAATCATGGGGTCATAGAATGGTTTGGATTGGAAAGAACCTCAAAGCCCATCCATTTCCAACCCCCTGCCATGGGCAGGGACACCTCCCACTGGATCAAGGGGCTCAAAGCCCCATCCAACCTGGCTTTGAACACCTTCAGGGATGGGGCAGCCACCACGTCTCTGGGCAACCTGGGCCAGGGCCTCTCCACCCTCATCCTGAAGAATTTCTTCCTAAATCTCCCCCCTTTCAATTTAAAGCCATTCTCCCTCATGTTGTCTCTCCAGGCCCTCAGAAAATGTCCCTCCCCAGCTTTCCTGGAGCCCCTTTCAGTACTGGGAGACTGCTGTAAGGTCTCCCCAGAGCCTTCTCTTCTCCAGGCTGAACATCTCCAACTCTCTCAGCCTGTCCTCAGAGCAGAGGTGCTCCAGACCTTGGATCATTGCCACGGGCTCCTTTGGACCCTCTCCAAAAGTTCCATCTCCTTCTTATATTGGGACACAATACTCTGTGCAAGTAATGAACTGTCCAGAAAGTGCATGACAAAGGATGATAACCAGTAGGTATACGAATGATATAATGTTTGAGGAGCTGATTACACCGAAACAGAGGAGAGCTGTGGCTCAGTTAATGGAGTTTCACACTGATGGGCAGCTGTTCCTGTGGTGTCACCTTCTGATCAACAGAGAAGCACGGTAACGCCTGCCATTTGCTCTCCTGTCCTAATAAAGAACCACCATTGATGGATTGAGTGTTAACACAGGGCTCTCCAGCACAGCGATACCGTACGCTCTTCTTGCAACAGCTCAATTTTTTTTGCCAGCTGACACTCTCCCAGAGGTTCTCTGGTACCCCAAATGTCCCTGTAACACCTGCCAAGCATTGTCTACAACGACTAGCCAACAAAATATTGTTCTCAGTCACCACCTTTGCTCTGCTGGCACGGCTTTGGAAACACGTTTCAGTGCATCTGTTTAAGCTGCCTGCTGTATTTCTGCAAACAAGTGGCTTTTTGTGGTTGATTTACCAAAAGATGTAAGATTTTGGTCTTTCCTTGCAACAGAATTAAACTTTTGAGATCCCATACCAGAGACTTGTCACCACACCTGGAATCCTGGGTTTAGTTTTGGGCCCCTCACTCCAAGAAGGACATTGAGGGGCTGGACTGTGTCCAGAAAAGGGAACAGAGCTGGGGAAGGGGCTGGAGAACAGGAGTTATGAAAGGTGGGTGAGGGACCTGGGGCTCTTTAGCCTGGAGAAGAGGCTAAGGGGAGACCTCATCACTGTCTCCAACTGCTTGAAGGGAGGTTGTGGTGAGGTGAGTGTTGGTCTCTTCTCCCAAATGACTGGTGATGGGACAAGAGGAAATGGCCTCAAGTTGTGCCAGGGCAGGTTCAGATTGGATATCAGGAAAAGTCTCTTCTCTGAAAGGGTTCTCAGGCCTTGGCAGAGGCTGCCCAGGGAGGTGGTGGAGTCTCCATCCCTGGAGGGGTCTAAATGCCAGGTAGATGAGCTGCTCAGATGTGGTTTAGCAGAGGGCAGGTATGGTTGGACTCAATGATCTCAATGGTCATTCCAAACCAAGCAATCCTCTAACCATTCAGAACAATTTCTGCTGGCGCTGAGTGAGCAGAATGAGCTGCTGCACCCTGAGGTCCCCAGGCTGTGTGGTCTTATGCCCTGCACATGGCTCTGCACACGCGTGTGTGTCTGCACACGCATGCAAATCTGCCCCACATCTAATCCTCAAGCCCTTCTTACAAGCAGAGCAACTGTTCTTCAGAAACCTCACGTGGCACCCACACTTCAAAGGCCACAGGCAATGCAGGCATCGGCCCTCCTAAAGATGTATCTGAAACACAGTGTTTTCCATACTAAGTGAGATTCTGCAATGCAACACCAAGATTTGGATTATTTGCATTAAGGGTTTTTCACTAAAAATGCCACTTATCTAACTAAAGTGGCTTCTAGTGCAGGGCTGGAGCTGGTAACTGTCCCCTCGCAATGCGTGCAGAGAGAAGAGAGGCAGCAATGGAGCTCACAGTTATTTCAATGCCCCAGTTGCCATTTTCAGAGCAGAAAGTTGCAGTCTGAAGTGGTTTTTGTTTTTTAATTTCATTTAATTTAAATGAACCCATTTAGTGACTATTTGGGAAAGGGGGAAGGTTAAATTACAAAATTGTTTGCAAACACATTAATATTATCAAAACGTGGCGTTGGGATTGATGGGAGATGGGTTCAGCTGTTTCCGTTGCTGCTTTTTGTGTTGAGTTTTATCAAAAAATATTCACCTTGGATGAATCTTAGCAAATCCCAATACCCTGTGAACATTAAAGGTCGAATGAAACTCCTCCCTGACTTCCAGCTTCATTTACCCTAAAACACAAGAACTCCCTACCCTTCCAGATGTGTCCCAGAGGCATCCTTTCCACAACCAGATGTGTCCAGCAAGCATCCAGCTCCGGTAAAGGCATCAGCCCAGGTCATTTATGGGCTCCACTTCCAGAAGTGGAGGTCGAAACCTACAGAAGGCTCCCGTGCAGGCAGCACCCTTCAGCTCTCCTCTCATGCATGCAGCAGCCTTTGAGAGATAACAAATAACTCAGAGGCAGCCTGAAGCTTTAAAGGAGACAAGTCAATCCTGACTTATTGTTATTATCTCCTAATAGTTTACACTGTATTATTCTGTAATTACTCAGTGAATCATGCTGACAGTTTGCATGTTTGCTCTTCCTATGAGTTACTCCCATTCCTGCCTCTGAAGACATCATTACTCTTGCTGGCACAGGTGCTGCCTCGATGGGTTGTGTCGTGCAGCCATCCCCCTGCCAGGCCACTCCGGGAGAGCACAGAGACACTATTTGCTTGGGTTTAGTAACAATTTTTTATCTCTGTAAATAATTCTTTGCTAATTATGCTTCAACTGGCTGATACTTATTGTACAGCCCCATGAATAATAGAATGGGGAGTAAATCCTTATTTTAATAAGGCCAAGAAATATTTAATTCAGCTACCACGCGCTAAATTAAATAAGGTTTTACCAAAGTGGCTGAGAAACTGAGCTTCATCTTCTGGAGGGACTGCTTTGTCACTGTCTTTCTTTAGGCCACAGACATTTTTATTGTGTCAGTGCAGAGTTTGCTGGTGCCATCTCCACTGCTTTTCTCTGGGACTCCATCAAGTCCTGCGGTGATGGTGACTGAAATGAAGGGTTGTTTCTCTGAGTTACTCTAAAAGCCCTGGACATGCTGATAAAAAATGGGGTTTACAGAGAACCTCCTCTCTCTGGGCATCCCTCTCATTTATTTCAGTGGCATTTGGCTCACTTTTCTGCCAAACTGGGGTTTGCCATGTAGGGCAGAGGCCAGCTATGGACACACCATGGCAGGGTAGATCTTAGCTTCACGTTTTCATTGCAACTTCTATTTTTCTTGCTTGAGTTCCTTGATCTACTGCCTCAGCTGGACCCCATCCACTCCAGCTCCTAAGATGTGTGATGGCCTTGGACACGCATGCAGATGACAGATATTCTGCCTGCATCCCCGTGTCTCCTGCTCTTTGCTGGTGCTTGGAGAAGCTGATGGCAAAGAAGTTTGGGAACAGGGGTGGTACCTGAGAGCCCATTATGCATAGACTGGACTCTGCCTGCTTTCCAGAGCCATGGTTTTCCAGCCTTGTGTGACATAGTCCATTTAACACCACTATCCAGTTTTCTTCAGCAGCATTTTCTGGTTGATTGTGGCTTTTCCTGTGTGCCAGGTCCCTCATTCACTGGGCTTAACCCTGACAGAGGGCTTCGCTGCAGCTGTTAAACAGCTCACCCAGAGTGAGCCAGCAGCACCCTGCTGATTTCATTTGCTTCTCTTAGCTAATTGAATTATAGAAGAGTTTGGGTTGGAAGGGACCTCAAAGCCCATCCAGTTCTACCCCCTGCCATGGGCCAGGACACCTCCCACTGTATCAGGAGGCTCAGAGCCCCATCCAACCTGGCCTTGAACACCTCCAAGGATGGGGCAGCCACCACTGCTCTGGGCAACCTGGGCCAGGGCATCCCCACCCTCATTGTGAAGAATTTCTTCCTGATGTCCAATCCAAACCTTCCCCCTGTGAGTCTGCTCTGATGTAAAACTGAGCTCCTGCTCAGCCGTGCTGCAGAGGAAAGTGGTTGCACCACTTTGCTGTGCATAGCATGAACAATTTGGCCATAGCACCCTCAAGTTGCTCTCCTCAGTGTAACTGGGATAGCGGAGTCCTCTCTGCCTTTTTGGAAGGCATCAGTGGTCCATGCTCTGGCCTGACAGTCACCACTGTCACAGCAGGACCAAGGCCAGGAAGTCAGCTTTTTCCAGCTACAATGTCAACCCAGCTCCCACTTCACCAACACCAGCAAATCTGGAATCTGGTCCTGCTTGGAACACGCCCAGAGCAAAAGCCATCTCTTACCACTGGCTTTTCTTCAGTGCTCCAATCCTAAAAACTTGACCTCAGTGAATGCAAATGTCGGTGCTACAGGTGGCACTTAGGACACAGGTTAAAAATGCTCATCACAAGAGGAGAGAAATGATGCTGCCTTTGGAAATGAGTCAGCAAGTCAAATCCTGTAGAAAACTCCATCAGCTGGCATTTCCCTAAAATCAGGGCATTGCTGGGGGTGTTTCAGTCTAGAGGACTAGAGCTGGCTGTTAACATCACAACCAGATCCCAGTTGGACTCTTAAAATTAACAACTAGTTTTACCCTCTGTGGCTCACCCTGCTTTTCCAGGGAGTTCTGTCTGTTCCCAGGAAGGGCAGGGCATCCCACCAAGCATTTCAGAGTGATCTGACATCTGCAACCTCCTCCCCATTCAACCCCACTGCCAAACCAGTCTATATTTCTTTGACAGCATTGCCTTGCCTAACATGATGTGACTCTGGGTCTGCAGCCAGTTTTATTAGTGGAAAAATCAGTTCATGGTGTGAAGCAGCTCCCTTTCAAGCAGGATATTCTGGCATTTGAGCTCGCCAGTTTATTTCCAGGTGACAGAGCAGTCTCTCTTCCCATTGCAGATCAGGAAATACAAATCTAGCCCGTGCCAGTCCTGTTTCTCAGCAGGAGAAACCTGTTTTCTCATTAAAAGCAGCATGAATGTGAATGTAATACACTTACACAAAAGTCTGCATTTCAGGAGGCTTCCATCTATTTATTTAAAATGTTTAAACTAGAAAGTACTCGCGGAGTTAATGATTATTTATGCCCACGTGTCACACCTGCTTCAAGAGCTGAGGGGCTCTAACCAAACACAGAGAAAACATCAGGCAAACAAGAAAGCAAAGGAAATCTTTGATTTCGATCCATCTCATTTCCACCTCCAGCCTCCCCTGGGGCCAAGCAGCAAACTGCACTTGAGAGCCACTGCCCTGATGGCACGAGTCTGTCGGTATGAGAAGCAGCTGTAGGCTGGGGACAGAGTGGCTGGAGAGGAGTCAAGTGGAAATTGCTGGTGGACAGAAAACTCAACATGAACCAGCACTGTGCCCAAGTGTCCAAGAAGGCCAATGGTATCCTGGTCTGCATCAGGAATGGTTTGGCCAGTAGGACTGGAGAAGTTATCATCCCCTTACACTCGGCACTGGTCAGGCCGCACTTTGAGTGCTGTGTCCAGTTCTGGGCCCCTCGGTTTAAGGGAGATGTTGAGATGCTGGAGAGTGTCCAGAGGAGAGCAACGAAGATGGGGAAGGGGCTGGAGCACAAGTCCTGTGAAGAGCGACTGAGGGAGCTGGGGTTGTTTATCCTGGAGAAGAGGAGGCTCAGGGGAGACCTTATTGCTCTCTACAACTACCTAAAACGAGGCTGTAGGCAGGCAGGGGTTGGTCTCTTCTCTCAGGCGACCAGAACAAGAGGACATGGTCAGGGGAGATTTAGGCTTGATATTAGGAAAAAATTGTTCACTGAAAGGGTGATTGGCCATTGGAATGAGCTGCCCAGGGAGGTGGTGGAGTCATCATCCCTGGAGGTGTTTAAAAACAGATTGGATGAGGCACTTGGTGCCATGGTTTAGATGAGGAGCAGGTGTTAGTGTTGGGTCATAGCTTAGACTGCTGGCTCTGTGCAGGATTAGGGTTAGGGGCTCTCTGTGCAGACTTCTCCTGTGGAGAGTTGCCCAAGGAGGGTTGTCCTAATCCCTGCTCTGCCAATCCTCCCAGCACTGTGCAACTGAAAAAAAAATAGGTTCATTTTAAGCTATTAAGCGGGTAGATCTCAGATCTCAGCTCGTAATCTGTCCTGTATTATCTTCTGAGCAAACAGGGGAATGTGCTCAGACTCTCACCCTTAAGGCAATGACTGTTTGTAAGACAACTGAGGGATTATAATTATAAAAGCAAGCAGAGCGTGTGTACACAAACCTAACTCTCAGGAAGCGTGGATGAATCTGGGGCTGCTGCCTGGATATAGAAGCCCAGAGTTATTCTGGTAGCTGATTCTGTCCCTTTTAAGATGCATGAAGTTCTTACTCACGATAGTAGCTCTGGGCCATGTGCTCATCTGAATTTCACCACCAAGCTCCTGAGGGTGTATCAGGTTTACACCAGCAAGACATCACCTGGTCCACATCTCGAGAAACCTCTTGGAGATGAGACCATCCTGGGTTGCACTGAACACATTTCACATAGCTTTAGGCATGTATTACCTTTAAAGTCTCTTTTACACTGCCAGAGAAGTCTAAAAGGACCTGTATGAGGAGATCCAGATGGATTAGACTAAGCAGAGCACAGTATCCATGTTTCATTCATGAGCTGCTGCATCCTGAAGGTTGAGTGGATGCAAACACTCAAGGAGTGCGAGGACAGGCTCCCTGGCAATGCTGCAGCCATGATTCGGTCTTTCCTAGCACCAATTATGCAGGAAAGTTTGGGTGAGCACAGCTTTTGCTGTGAATAGTGATTTCTGACTCCTCACTCTGGTGTTCCCTACGCTGCATGAGCTCTGCGCTCGGCCTGGTGCACGCTGTGCAAAGCAGCATTGCTCCTCCAGCTCCTTAGCCCAGTAAATCCAGTAAAGCAGAAAGCTGTCACTGGGCTGAGGCGAGTGAGTGCTCCAGATACTGGTTGATTTATAAGCACATAACAAGCAGCTGATTTGTGGCAATTTCAAAAGATGCAAAGATGATCCAAGGGCTGGAGCACCTCCACTGTGAGGACAGGCTGAGAGAGTTGGGGTTGTTCAGCCTGGAGAAGAGAAGGCTCTGGGGAGACCTTAGAGCAGCCTCCCAGGACTGAAAGGAGCTCTGGGAAAGCTGGGGAGGGGCTTTTTACAAGGGCCTGGAGTGACAGGATGAGGGGGAATAGCTTTAAATTGGAAGGGGGAAGATTTAGATGAGACATTAGGAAGAAATTCTTCACTATGAGGGTGGGGAGGTACTGGGAAGTTGCAAATGCTCCATCCCTGGAAGTGTTCAAGGAAAGGTTGGATGGGGTTTTGAGCCCCCTGATCCAGTGGGAGGTGTCCCTGCCCATGGCAGGGGGTTGGAACTGGATGGGCTTTGAGGTCCCCTCCAACCCAAACTGTTCCATGATTCTATGATTCCCCTTATATGACATCAATCGAAAAGCACACGCCCCTTTATAATCCTTACCCAGTGTGATCAATACCAGATTATTCACAAACTCTCCATCCACAACCACGCCCATGAATCTCCTTCCATTCTGTGAGAAATGCAGGGCAATTGTTGCCACAAGCCCTCTCACAGACTCATCGGGAGGTGTGCTCATCCTCTGCTCCTTCCCAAGGGGTGCCCAAGCAATGCAGGTTCCTCTGTGCTCTCCTGCAAGCAGCCTTTGGCAAACACAATGGGTTTTGTTTATAGAGGTGCAGAGAAGCGCCCTGCACGCAGTTTGCAGTGCAAAGAAGCACCAGTCCTTTTTGTTTTTACAGAGTTGTCACTGAGCTGAAATCCATTTGCTTTCCAGCAGCCTAATGAGAAGCTGTTGGCTTCAGGCATGTCCCATTTTGCAGGGTCTGGAGGCTGTCAGGAGCAGAACGTGAGACTGTGAGAGTCGCTGTGTTAAATCAGATTGAGAGTCTGTCTTCTCCAATATCCTCTCTCTGATAAAAACATATACCTAGAGAAGATGATAAGGGCAGTGTGTAACAGTCCCCCTCAAATATCCTTCCAAGCTCTGTTGGAGCCAGAGGTGTATCTTCGTATTAGCTAATTAACTGAGTTTTTACCATGCTGATTTTATTTGATGTTTCTGGGTGCACTCCAGTCTCTGGGTGCTCTCAGAAGTGATGCTGCTTTGTATCAGCCAGAGGAAGATGTCTCCTCTGATCCTGGTACTGGTGATGCTGGTAAACAAATCAACGTTTTGCTGAACACCAAGGAGCAACAACATGATTATCACAGCAAACTTCCCTGGAGAAGCAAAGGGAGGGATTAACTGAAAAGGACTGAGATTTGTAACCCTCAGACCTGCAGTCGAGGTGGTGGCTGGTCAGTGCTGACACCTCCCCAAGAAATGGACTGCACTCCAGCACCCATTTGCTACCCAAAAGCCAGATCTCTGCACAAGAGCTTGTGGAGAACAATGCAAGCTGTCCCAGGCTAAGCTTTCCAAGCACAAGATGTCAGTTTTCCCTTTAAGTTGGCTCTAAGATCAATATTTTGGATTCTTCCTTCTTTTTCTAAGGTCAGCGTCAGGTGTTTCCAATTATCACAAAGAAGCACCACATTACTTCATCCGGAAGAAGGGAAGAAAATAAATTAGAAATACTGATTATTTGTCTTGTGCAATTATTCTGGGAACAGTTCCCTGGGGACTTAGTGCATAACGTGCTGTCAATGAACATGAGAAAAGAGACCCTATCGTCATGAAAAACACCCACTGTGGGGAACATAGTCAAGGTTTTTTTAGTGGCCAGGTGGAAAAGTCTCATCTCAGTCCCTTTCTGTCCATCTCAGAGATGTGATAAGCCCAGAGATGTGCAGCACCACTTCCAGGGGCTAAATGGGGAATGTAGGAGGATCCTGCATTAATATGTAGGAGTTACTGGAAGGAAAACAAACAAACCTGCTTTTCCTCTATTTTGTAGAAGATTTGAGGAGGTTTTTCAGAGCACAATATGCAAACTGGCAGATTTTGAGCTGCTGATTCCCTCTTATTTGAAGACTCTTGACTGCCGTCATCTTTCATTGCACCAAGAAATTGATCCCAGCAAAGCAGGGAAAGAAGATGGGGAAGTGTTTGTTTTGGCCTGGTACAAGGCCAATTGCTTCCTTGGAGCATCTTGTTTACAAGATTAATGGCAAAATTAAAACAACTCATTGATGTTGTTTAAACAACCCATACCCTTGCAGATATAAAGGAGAAAGCAGAGGGGATTGCTCAAAGGAGGGAGCAAGGGAGATCAGAAAGCACTTGGTAGGTGCATTTCCAATCAGCCTTTCTCAGTCCTTCACAGAGGGTTTGCACCTCCAGGTATATTGTTTTAAAATATCAACTCAGAGACAAAAAAAATAAAAGCCTTGACAAGAAAAAAACGTTGATGTGTCAACTGAATCATCCAGTCCATTAACCATCGCTCAGAAAAGCCTCGTGTGCACCCGCCTTGCGCTCACCCAGCCACATCCAACGGCTTTAAGAGTAGGAGAGAATTGTGAATATAAATGTGTGCAATATTTACGGGAACTGCTACAGAGGAAAACAAAAATGACCAGGAATCTTCACCTCTGTGCCTTATTATACACCTGGAGCAAACACACTTCTCTTGGAAGGGTAAGAGAATCGATTCAAACCTTCCCAAAAAACACTGAGGATATTTCTTCAAGGAAACTAATTCTGACAGCGTCTTTCTTCATGTCAAGGCAGAGTCAGTCCATACGTTCCCTCCTGGAGGAACCTTCTTTCTGCTCCAGTTTCATTTCCTTGGGCATTTTGCCAAGAGCTCCCCTCATTTTACCTTCCCATGGGATTATATTAAAGTAGAAAGCTGGTGTTTTTAATAAAAAAAGACCTCATCAGCCATCAGATGAGCCAAATGCTGGAGCCTACAGAGAAGCAGTAATAAAAACATCCTAACTGGTGAGGATGGGAGAGGAGACAGCTTGCCAGGAGCTGGAACCTGGCCAGGAGAGAGATCAAGTCAACCTTGATCCGAGCCAGGTCATCTTGTCCTTCACAGAATCATATGGGTTGGAAAGGACCTTAAAGATCATCCAGTTCCAACCCCACTGCCATGGGCAGGGAACCTCCTAAAAGACCAGGCTGCTCAAGACCCCATCCAAGCTGACCTTGAACACTTCCTGGCAGGGGACATCCACAACTTCCCTGGACAACCTGTGCCAGCCTAGAACTCTGCTGGTCTAGACAAGCAGGGAAACTGAGGCACAGATCAAGGTGTCCAGCTTCACCTTGCAGAGTAGGCATGACACCCACAGTGTCCTTTCCCTTTGTCCCAGGGCAGCTCACAAGCCAACAAAGGGGTGCAGTGAGCCCTGGGAACCCAGCAGGGTTTTAGAGGTGCTCTCCCAGCTTTGCCCCAGCTGTCACCCAGCCTTGAGCACACCAGGCCATGGTGAGGCAGGGATGTGTGCCTCCCCCTCATCTCACAGCTCTGCTGGCCACCCAAGCACTTGCTGCTCCTTCAGATGCCATAATCATAGAATCATGGAATGGTTTAGGTTGGAATCGACCTTAAATCCCACTCAGTTCCACCCCCCTCCCACTGAATCATGGGGCTCAAAGCCCCATCCAACCTGGCCTTCAACACCTCCACGGATGGGGCAGCCAACACTTCCCTGGGCAACTTGTGCCACTATCCGCTGTTAACCCTTGGGTTTAACCTCTGCCACCAACTCTCCCCTACAAACATGCCCCAAGACCAGGTCCAGGAGGGTGAGTGGGAGCTGAGCATCCTCTGAAGCTCCTCAGGAACTGCAGAGATGGCTTTGAAAGAGGCACCTGCAAGAATCTGTGTGAGGCTGGGACAGTGCCTGCAAACAGACCTCACCACAGGGGCAACAGTGCTGCACCCCTGCGAGGTGAAAGCCCCTCGTGCATCCATGGCTGCATTGATGCTGTTGGCATAGTAACAGCATGCAGAGGGAATATTGGCTGGATGCAAAGTGCAGACACCTTCCCAAGCGTGGCAGCTCAGTCTCTTCTCTCTTCCCTGTACAATCACAGAATCATAGAATGGTTTGGGTTAGAAGGGACCTTAATGATCATCCAGCTCCAATACTATTAAGGGCGAAGAGTCAAATCCTGTTTCTCATTCCCCTGCCTGCAAAAATCTGCTGAGGTTACCCTGTAGTTCATTGAGGGGGATCCAGATTTTCTCTGCTAGCAATGACAGCAGAATCGAGCCCTAAGTGTTCAAAGTTTCCCAGTGTGGGGTGTTTTGGTGTTTTGTTTTTTTTTTCTTCAATCAATGTCATTTTAAAATTACATAACTGCCAAAAAAGCATCAGGAAAAAAAATTGGGGAGGGTTCTTCTATTTTATCAAACCTTTTTCTCCATTAGTCTTCCCACACAACTGCTGTCACCCATTAGCCTGCCAAAGACACATTAAACAACCTTTTGGGTTGGCAGCTCAGCAGGTAGCACTTACCTGCCCTACCAGGCAACCCTGCTCGCCACCTGCCCAGCACCCCTGCACCAAGGAGAGCAGGAATCTTAGTAGAGACAGCCTTCTGACACCAATCCAGTGTCTTCTAGTCCTGGACAAGTCATATAAAGAAGGTAAAAGTCCCTCAAATTCCTGAAGCAGCCGCTGGTGTCAGGAGTCTTTGCAGCAACTTGGGATTTCCATGGGTGGGAAATTCCTAAAAGAACCCGTGCTGAATCATAAAATCACAGAATGGGTTTGGGTTGGAAGGGACCTTAAAACACGTCCAGTTCCACCCCATGCCATGGGCAGGGACACCTCCCGCTGGATCAGGGCGATCAAAGCCCCATTCAACCTGGCCTTGAACACCTCCAGGGATGGGGCAGCCACAGCTTCTCTGGGCAACCTGGGCCAGGGTCTCCCCACCCGCATCATGAAGAATTTCTTCCCAATGTCCAATCTAAATCTTCCCCTTCCAATTTAAAGCTGTTCCCTCTTGTCCTATCACTACTTGCCCTTGTAGAAATGAAATACCTGGCAATATTCCCATTGAATTTGAAAGGAATTGGAGCAACTGTCAGGCTGTCAAATTTTTTCCTTTGAAAATATTAGATGCCAAATATTAGGAAGAAATGCTAAATATGAGGAGGAAATTCTTCACGATGAGGGTGGGGAGACCCTGGCACAGTTTGCCCAGAGAAGCAGTGGATGCCCATTCGCTGGAAACATCCAGTGCCAGGTTGGATGGGGCTCTGAGCAACCTGATCTGGTTGAAGATGTCCCTGCTCACCGCAGGGGGGTTGGGTTGGCTGACCTTCATGGTCCTTTCCAACCCAAACCATTCCACGATTCTATGAAACAGTTTCTGATGGTAATCCAAGTTTTCATTTTGACGGAGCCAAGGAGTGCAGGAAGGGGTTGTTTCCCTTGGGAAATATCACTGAAAATCCCCCAATACCTGCCAACAGCTGCTGTCACCTGGGAGCCTCCACACGCCTTCATTCTTCATCGCCGCAGGCGAACATGCCAGGAGCAGTGTTAGGTCAAAGCTGAATCTGCTGGAGACTTGCCCTCTTTATGCTTCCAGCTGCAGGTACATCAGTGATTTTTATAATAATTGCATTTATTGATTTTTTCCAATGTGACCTTTGTGCTCAGCTACAGCACATGGGATTGCGAGCAGGCACGAGGCTGTGCACACGTATGGAGACACGCAGCCTGCCCAAACACTGACCCATGCACGAGCCTCTCTCCTATCCTCAAGGGATCTCTCCTCCCAGAACCTCAGATGCAGGCTCTCCACGCAGAGCTAAGTGCTCACAAAGAAAAAAAACCCTAAACTAGGATTTATGCAGCAGCAAATTATCATGCATTTCCTTATGCCACAAATCATTCCTGGTAGCAAATAGATTTGGGCATGGGGAGGCTGCAGTGGCAGCTTTTGAGGCAGATCCTGGCTGTGGGACCACTCCAAGGCTGCTTAATCCTTAAATCTTCAGCCAAAGCCTGTGTGGTGAGACCTCACACAGGCCCAGTGAGTTAAATCATAGAATGGTTTGGGTTGAAAGGGACCTTAAAGCATATCCAGTTTCAATCCCCTGTCATGGGCAGGGACACCTCCCACTGGATCAGGGGGCTCAAAGCCCCACCCAACCTTTCCTTGAACACCTCCAGGGATGGGGCAGCCAGCACTTCTCTGGGCAACCTGGGCCAGGGCCTCCCCACCTTCACAGTGAAGAATTTCTTCCCAATGTCCAATCTAAATCCTCCCCCTTCCAATTTAAAGCTGTTCCACCTCATCCTGTCACTCCAGGCCCTTGGCAAAAGCCCCTCCCCATCTCTCCTTGAGCCCCTTTCAGTGCTGGGAGGCTTCTCTAAGGTCCCCCCAGAGCCTTCTCTTCTCCAGGCTGAACAATCCCCATATTTCCTTTCCTGCAGATGACCCTCATGCAGCAAATGAAGGAACCTCCAGACAGTTCCTCCTTCCCCCTGCTGCTGTAAAAAACGGGGCCGTGGCAGCCTCTTTGCCTTCACTTCTATTTGAAATAATCGCAACATGTTTAAGAGGAGAAAGGTCTATTTCCCACCTGGCTCCCAGAAGAGTCTTCAAATACCTCGGAAAGACAAAGAATAAATATTAACTTACGAAATTGCTCCCTTAACTTGATTTAGAAGCAAACCTCCCTGGGAGAGATATAATTTTCAGTCCCCTTCAGCATCTAAACAAAGAGCAACTTTCCTCCGTATTCGCTCAGTCCAGTAAATTTAAGCTGAGCAAAAACAAAAGGATTCAGCAGAGGCAGGAAGGGTGGAATTAAGACAGCAGGGGCGTTTTCTCTCCAGACAGAGGAGATGACATGAAATATTCACCAGGATCCCTCCTGGCCCTGGCGGGACTGCAGAGGCTGGTGTGCTGGTGTCATGTCCAGCCCCAAATGTCCACCAGGAAGGTCCAGTTTCCCACTTTCCATCTGCTTTTGCTCCTTGGGGTGTGACATTTGAGGTCAGGTGAGGTCCAGAAGATGTTCCAGACACATTCAAGCTCCAGGCTTATGCTCACATAATATCCAGAAAAATCCCACTAAGATAGGGAAGCCAGGATCTCCCTGCCATGCTTCCCGCTCTTCATAGAATTCATTTGGGCTGGAAGGGACCTCACAGCTCATTCATTTCCACCTCTCTCAGCCATGGGCAGGGACACCTCCCACTGGATCAGGGGGCTCAAAGCACCAACCAACCTGGCCTTGAACACCTCCAGGGATGGGGCAGCCACCACTTCTCTGGGCAACCTGGGCCAGGGCCTCCCCACCCTCATTGTGAAGAATTTCTTCCTAATGTCTCATCTAAATCTTCCCCCTTCCAATTTAAAGTCATTAAATCTATTTAAAACTATCACATCCCTCTGCCATGTGTGGTGTAGGTGACATCTAATCCCCACATGGCCCAGCTCACAGCCACACAGACTAGGACCAAAGAACTGAGTTACATAGATTTGAAGAGTAAAGTGAGCTTAGAGTTTTTTTCTCCTTCCCCTCGATTCCTTTTTAATTAAGCCAGAACGTCTCCTGTGGTGGTGTACACAAAGCACTAAAAAGCTTTGGAGCGTGATTAAAAACCCAAGTGAAGCGGCGACAACGTCGCGTCTGCTCCCGCGTGGCACAGCCCATCAGAAACACAGACATGAGCTAAAATAGCAGGAGCTGAGCAAAATGCCAGGCAACTCCAAGCAAACTTCAGCCATTTCTGTAGGGGGGAGGGCAGGGAATATAAAGAAAAGAAAAAGAAATGACACAAAAATCTGGCTGCAGCACCACTCAGTGAAAAGCTGCCCCAAGGTTCTGAAGTTCAGAGACAGACGAGCTCTCTAAAAAGGAGATAATATGGAATTGTCTTTATTGTCCTCCTGAAGATGGAATAATTTATCCGGCTTCTGGCCATGTCTTACGTATTCCCCCCCCTCCCCTTTCCTGCAGTCTTTCAGGGCTCCTTTTTAAAGGCTTTGCTTCCTCTTTTCTCATATTGGTGCTTCGTGGTGGGGTGGAGGGATGAGGGGTCACTCCAGCAGGGCCAGTTGATGTGGGAAAAGTAGAATCATAGAATCATTAAGGTTGGAAAGGACCTTTAAGATCATCCAGTCCAACCATCAGCCCAATCCCCACTGTACCAAATGAACTGTGTCCTGAAGAGCCACAGCCACGTGGAGACTCCACCACCCCCCCGGGCAGCCTCTGCCAGTGCTTCACCACTCTGTCAGTAAAGACAATTTTCCCAATATCCAATCTAAACCTCCCCTGGCACAACTTGTGGCCTTTTCCTTTCCTAGCACTTGTTACTTAAGAGAAGAGACCAATCCCCACAACCTCCTTTCTGGGAGCTACAGACCCAGTGATAGAGGGGAGAGTTTTGGTCAGCCCTGACAGCTCTGGACAACAGGATGATGGCCACAGGACCAACAAAATGCATGGAGAGTGTTGCAGCAGGAGGTGGGTTGTCCCCATATTCCCTCGTCACTGGGGTACCAGCAGGTACAAGGTGCCCCCTGCTCAATGACAGATTTATTGAGTGCAGCAGAAGAGGAGCTTCCTGAAGTTAGGATGCTGTGAGAGAACTTTGCTTTTTAATTTGTTCACGAAAATTCCTGTTAAAATTCGTTCTTAAGAAATCCAGAAGTATTTTCATTTGTTTTACTCTCTCTCCCCTCTTTTCTTCAGTGGCGAAATGGAAAACAGGGAAAAAAAAGAGATAATTGGGAAAATGCTAGCTGAGAAGTTTAAAATAGATTAAAAACATCCCTCTTTCCTACCTACAGAAGAAAAATATATGTACATATATATGTGTGTGTATATATATAACCATTTTTTCCCTTTATATGTATGTTACCATTTTTTGCCCTTAAGGAAATTTAGTGAATAATGGTTGTGTCAGGAAATGCCAATTTAACTGAGCTCTGCTACTTACAGGATGTGGGACAGCCCTGGCATGTGAAGCAGTGCAGAAGACCTTGGAATACCTACCATTGTTTTTCAAATGTGTTTCCAGCACACAGATCAGCATTTTCCGGCCATGTGTCCCCTCAAAAAAAAAAAATGGGATGAAGGAGGAATAAATCCTTCCAAAAGTGCAGTGATGGGGGACTCCCCATGTGTGCATCCTGGCCATGACCCCCTCTACCAGGGAGTTCCAACTGGGTCCTCCACCCAAGTGAGATGTGGCTCCTCCTAAAGTCCTTCTAATTAATCCTCCCACATAACCCTAGAAATACCCTTTTTTAATTTACTTTTCACTCAGCGTAATCCCCAAAAGAGCAGCAGCATCTCTATTCACTTGGGCATTTCTTTGATCTCTCTTGGTGTTTTTTCCTAAGTACACACGAGGCACGGAAAATGAGATATCAAAAACTCCCCTATTTCTGGATCTGAGAGCAGAGTTGTAAAACTCAAACAATTTTACTACTCTGCTGATGGCAGAACACATGCAGCAGATAAAGAAATAGGCTACTGACATATTATTTATGTGCCTTCAATATTATATTAGGGATCAAATATTTCACCTCCCTACATTAAAAACACACAGCCCCAAAACACTGCAGACCCAGAATAAACCCTGTAAGAGACACAGTGCAAGGCTCTGCCTAGGAGGGTTCTGCTTGGAGAATCCTCATTTAGTTTGGAAAAAATTCACAGCTGGAAGCTCAATAATTTACTTCCAAGGAAAATAAAACAAAACCAAAGAAGCATTTCCCCCTCCCTTTGGATTGAAGGTGTTGTTTGTGTGGTGCAAGCTCCCCAGAGCTGGCACTGGACTGGGTTTTTTGCCCACCACAGGATTTGAGGCAACAGTAACAGAATGAAGGCTGTGATGGCAGCTTCCATGGAAACCCCTATTTCCAAGTGTTTTATGACTTTCTCATAGCACGGCGGGTTCAGCAAGGAATTGTTTTTGCAGCAGCTGAGCAAAGCAGAGAATTATTGGGGAGAGATTTGGTGCTTGCAGAGCACAACAGAGGAGCACGCTTGTTTTTCTGTAGGATACAGCAATGTGCAACATCAGCTTGGCCCCACCAGAGCAGCTCACACGCATCAGTGTCCTCCTCACGTGGCAGGAAAGATGAAGGCTTTGCAGGCTGCCCACTGGGCTCAGCCTTTGCTTGCCCAGGGTTCAGTGCTGGGTCCAGTCCTGTTCAATATTTTTATCAATGATCTGGACAAAGGGATCGAGTGCACCCTGAGCATGTTTGCAGGTGACACCAAGCTGGGTGGCTGTGTTGATCTGCTGGAAGGAAGGGAGGCTCTGCAGAGGGATCTGGACAGGCTGGATCCATGGGTTGAGACCAACAGGATGAGGGTCAACAAGGCCAAGTGTGGAGTACTGTACTTGGGACACAACAACCCCAGGCAGCTCCAGGCTTGGGGAAGAGTGTCTGGAGAGCTGCCTGGAGGAGAAGGACCTGGGGGTGTTGGTTGGCCAGGGCTGAACATGAGCCAGCAGTGGCCCAGGTGGGCAAGAGGGCCAATGGCATCTTGGGCTGTGTCAGAAACAGCGTGGGCAGCAGGAGCAGGACAGGGATTGTGCCCCTGTACTGGGCACTGGGGAGGCCACACCTCGAGTACTGGGATCAGTTCTGGGCCCCTCACTCCAAGAAGGACATTGAGGGGTTGGAGAGCGTCCAGAGAAGGGAACGGAACTGGGGAAGGGTTTGGAGGAAAAGGGTTATGAGGAGCAGCTGAGGGACCTGGGGTTGTTTATCCGAGAGAAGAATAGGCTGAGGGGAAACTTCATCACTGTCTATGGCTGCCTGAAGGAAGATTGTGGTGAGTTGGGTGTTGATCTCTTCTGCCAAGGAAAAAGAGGAAATGACCTCAAGTTGCACCAGGGGAGGTTTAGATCAGACATCAAGAAAAATTTCTTCCCTGAAAGGGTTCTCAGGCCCTGGCAGAGGCTGCCCAGGGAGGTGGTTGAGTCACCATCCCTGGAGGGGTTTAAAAGGCGGGTGAATGAGTTTCTTAGGGACAGGGTTTAGTAAGGGGACAGGGATGGTTGGACTCGATGATCTCAGAAGGCTTTTCCAAACAGATGATTCTATGATTCTATGGTTCTATGATTCTATATTTCTGCACCAGTATCTCCAGTGGCATGGAGAATGCTTCTATGCAAGGAAAAGAAGTCCCTTTCCCGGCCTCGTCTTAACTGATTCTACTTCTATTATTCCTTCCATGAATTAAGCCCAATAAGCTTTTAAATTGTGTAAAGAATTAACCAGAACTGACCAAGCAAGCACATGGGGTGAGTGGGTAACGGGAGCTGCATCCTCAAATGACTTGAAAAATGGAGATGGTTTATATAGGGTGGGTGGCCAGGCAGGGCAACACATCCCACAGCTGATGCAGGCTTTTTTATGGTCATGTTTTCTCTGGTTTGTCTTCATAATAATAACTTGAACCTTATGCCTGGGGACAACCAGTCTATTGGTATCTGACCACTCTTCTCCTTGGCTTGAGCTCCTGAGAGCTAAAACCAAGCCCTTTGTTTTTCAGGGGTTTTGACAGCACAAAAGCCAACGCTGCAAGGTGGAGATCAGAGTTCTGCAGACTTTCATCCCAACTATGTAATCTCTTCTGCTTTTAGGGACTAAAACTGCTATAAATCAGAAGATATTGCAGCTTTTGCGAGCTGATCCATGTCCTGGGGACACTCACGCTGTTACTACAAACCTGTAACTCGCTGTGGCACCAAATCAGCAATAAATCTGCTGCCCACTCACCCACCAGGAATTGCTCTGCAGAGCTGAGCTGGGGAATAACACCCATAAAACCCATGGGATGCACTGACTCCTGTTCACAGGGTGCAGGAAGCCGAAGCCTTGTGAGCCAAGCCCAGAAACCTCAGAAATTCTTTTGCCAAATTCACATTTGTGGACCTGAGATTTTAACTCAACATCTCACTCTCCTTAGGGGGCTGAAGAGCTCAGGTGAACAAGGGGGTTTTATGGGTTTTTCACCTTGCCAGTCACACCAAGATTCCGGAGGGAGAAGTGCTTGGGGTTGAGCTTTCCATCCTTTTGCTTCCTTATGGGATGAATTAAATAATAATAATAAAAGAGTTCAGCTGCAACAAAGTATTATGATTTACTTTCCAGGGGTTTAAAAGCTTTTATTTAATCCTTTTTGTCTTAACCCGAGTCGATATTTGAAGTGAAAATGAAGTTGCAAAAGAATGCAATGCTTTTGGCACAGAAAATCTTCAGAATTTTTGCTTTTTCAGAACGGTGCAGGTTATGTAGTGGGGGAAAACCAGCAGGATTCACCCAAAATAATTCACTGAATCTCTCCCATATAATTTTCTTTCCATCCAAACTCTCTTCTCCAACAGAAGCAGCAAATTCATCCACCCTGAGGGGTAACCTTAAAAGTGACTTGTTGACTAATACGGAATATTTATTGATCCCAGTTCTATTATTCCTTCCATGTATTAAGCCAAATAAGCTTTTAAGAATTAACCAGGACTGAACAAGCAGGTGCATGAGGTGGGTGGGTAATGGGAGCTGCTTCCTCACATAACTTGAAAAATGAAGATGGTTTCCAGGCAGGGCGAGACGTCCCACGGCTGATACAGGCTTTGAATAGTTTTGTCTGGATAGTTTTGTCTGGTTTGTCTTCATAACGTTTTCATAGAATCATTTGGTTGGAAAAGACCTTGGAGATCATCAAGTCCAACAATGGATTTTGATTTTGAATTTCATGGGGGAGCTTTTGAATTTCATCTCAGGGTGAAGTTGGTCTTGGCCATCCCTACTCCTGTTGGGTTTTTTTAATTAGGAAAAGCTACCGCCTTATAATAAATCAGACTGGAGATGTGAGGAGATAACTTGGAGTGGGCTCATTGAAAGGAAAAATGCAGCTTTCCACACGAACCTTCTTTTACGTTTCCCTTTTGCCAAGCTATACCCACCCCCAAAAAAATGAAAAACCCTTTACAAAAGTCAAAGAGGAACAAGCAAGAGGACAAAGTCCAGGACTGTGCTGTGTTTCCCCAGCCAGGCACAACCAGAGAGCCTGGCACTGTCCCAGACTGTCTCTGCTGTAAGGTAGCAATGAGGTTGGTGAGGAGGGAGCATTTGAGGATGTTTATAGCCAGGCACCTTTTATTTCCTCGGATTTGTATCAATGTATCACAAATTAACACTCTCAGACTGCCTCGTGGTGAAGCCGTTCAGGTATTTATTACTGTGTGAGTGAGCCAAGGGGGAAAACTCCCACTGATTTCAACAGGTGGCAGGAAAAAAAGCCAAGATCTGCTTTGAAACCAGGCTGCGAGGCTCAATGGGAGCTCTTGGATACCACTTTATGATGAATTTAGTATCTTATGGCCTTTTCCCATTTGGTTTAAAAAAGGTCATGGCCATCTTTCTGGGTTGGAAAAGGATTTGACAATATGAGAAGTGTTAAAAAATGGTGAAACTCCTGTATAGCACGGACACAAGTACTGGAAATCATTAAAGGGAGTAAAGCTGAGCCCACACTGATGTTTTTGTGTGATTTGACTCCATTCCGAGGAGGAGGGGAGGCACAAGCTCAGAGCCCCCCCAAACATATCCTTCTCCAGGGTCAGGAGTGGGATTTTGGGGACTGTTCCCCACCAAGCTGGGGTTTAGCTGCACCATTTGCAGCTTTGCCACAGTGAAAAAAAACCTCTGTGAATGAGCCTGGAGATAAGCAGGCTCTAACGGCTCCATCTATTGGGTGAAAACACACGGCGGATTAAAATGCACATGGAAATGAATTCAGAGGGGAAAAAAAATATCAGAGGGGATTCAAAGCAGTTATCGCCACTTACAGCTTAATTGGCCACGATTATAGGAACGCTTCTCAGTACTATTTGAAATCAAAATGAAGGTAACTGCGAGCTGCTTTTCAGAGATCAGAGCTGAGTAAACTTGACGAGATACCAAAAGAAATCACAAGTTATTGTCGCCTCGTCAAGGCGTTGGGGAAACGGGGGTATTTTTATGTGTCCAGTGCAGGGCGAAATGAGACCTGCGTCACCCAAAGGGCTCTCCAGGCTTTAGGGTGACACGGGCAAATGGGTGGCAAGTTTTGGGGGAGTGATAATAGAATCATAGAGTCACAGAATCACTTGGTTGGAAAAGGATCTTTGAGATCATTGAGCCCAACCATACCAGTCCACTACTAAACCGGGTCCCTTCCATGAATGCGTTTCTCTGTGCTTCCACTCACTTTTCATGGAAGCAGAGGACTATGGAAAGCAAAAAAAATAACACCCCCCCTCCCCCAAATACCCCAATCACCCACTTTCCCCAGAAAACAACCGCTAGGAACAGCAGGCTGCGAGTCTTGGCTGGATTTTTATAAATCTTTATAGCCTTTATCGGCTTTGCTCGTGTCTGTGAGATGATGCTTTTCCCCCGAGGGTGCTGAAAAGCAGAAAAACAAAACTCTGGCTGGAAGAGGGAGGGGTCCCTAAAGCCCGGTGGCAGCGGGGAGGGCTCGAGGGGAGCGAGAGAAGCCATGCTTTGCCCCTCCCGGGGGGGAGGAGGGGGTTATTCCAGGGAAGCAGGCACTGAGCATCCCTCCCTCCGCCTCCCGAGCGGCGGGGCTCGCCGCCGCAGCCGAGATTTGCTTCGCCCCGCTCTTCCTCCTCCTCCTCTTCCTCGCCCACGGACGAGGGAACAGGGGGCAGCGGCAGCCCGGGGGGCAGCGGGTCGGGGCTCAGCGACCCCCGAGTGGGCTCGGAAAGCGCCCGGTATCGGCGAGCACCGGGTGTCCCGAGAGCGACTCCGGGGGCACCCGGAGGGGTGGGGGCGCGGCGAGGAGAGGGGAAGCGTGGGGGTCGCGGGGCTCACCGAGCCGTCTGCTACCGGAGTGGGGAAAGGCGGGGGGAGGAGGAAAGCGGCGGTGTCCGCGCCCTCTGCTACCGGGAGAGGGGGGAGCAGCAGTGCCCAAGCCCTCTGCTACCGGTATCCGAGCTCTCTGCCATCGAGAGGGGGGGTGGAAGCGGCGCTGCCCGGGTGCACCGAGCCTTCTGCTACCGGTACTGGGGAAGGGGGGGGGGGGGCAAGCGGCGGTGGCCAAGCCCTCCCGGTACCCAAGCCCTCTGCTATCGGTACCGCGGGGGGAGGCGGGGGGAGGGGGGGGTGGCGAGGAAAGCCGCGGTGTCCGAGCTCTTTGCTACCGGTACCAGTGGAGAGGAGGGGAGCAGCGGTGCTCTACTGGGAGAAGGAGTGGAAGCAGCTGTTCCTGCGGTGCACCGAACCCTCTGCTACCGGTACTGGGAAAGGGGAGCGAACGGGCACTGTACAAGCTCTCTCCTACCGGGAGAGAGCATCCCACCAAGCATCACTGCCCGGTTCGCACCGATCCCTCTGCTGCCCGTACCGGGCAGGCGCGGGGAGCCCGGCGCAGCATGTGAGCATCACAACCGGGCGGGGAGGGTCGAGCGGCGCCTCCCGTGTGGGGCTGCAGCATCAGCATCAGCATCCCCAGCAGCATCCTCGGTCCCGGAGGGGTCCGGCATGCCGCTGAGCCCTGTTGCCCGCGGTGGCCGCTCGGTTGCCCGCCGCTCGGCGCCGCTGCGGGCTGCAGGGCTGGCCACGGCGCGGTGCTGCTCGCCCTGATTGCTTTCTTGCTAATTCTTCCTAACAACGGCGCTCCCCATTTGCTGTGCGGCTGCCTCAGTGGCTTGCGGGTTTTCTGGCTGTGCACCAGGCTGGTGGATGAGAAAGCTGGGGAGGGACTTTTTACAAGGGCATGTAGCGATAGGACGAGATGATGCGAAGGCTGGAGCACCTCTGCTACGAGGACAGGCTGAGAGTTGGGGTTGTTCAGCCTGGAGAAGAGAAGGCTCCGGGAGACCTTAGAGCAGCCTCTCAGGACTGAAAGGGGCTCCAGGAAAGCTGGGGAGGGGCTTTTTACGAGGGCAAGTAGTGATAGGACAAGGGGAAACGGCTTTACATTAGAAGGGGGAAGGCTTAGATTAGACATTAGGAAGAAATTCTCCAGAATGAGGGTGGTGAGGTACTGGGAAGTTGTGGATGCTCCATCCCTGGAGGTGTTCAAGGCCAGGTTGGATGGGGCTTTGAGCAGCTTGCTGTAGTGGACGGTGTCCCTGCCCATGGCAGGGGGGTTGGAACTGGATGATCTTTGAGGTCCCTTCCAACCCAAACCGTTCTATGATCCGCTGGTGGAGGTGGAGGAAGAGGAGGAAGAGGAGGAGGAGGAGGACGCCCATGGCTCGGCGGGTGCCGGGGCTGCACGGGTGGCAGCACATGTGCTCTCGGCGGGCGGCGCTGCCTCGGCGGGCTCTGTGGCTGCTGGCTTTCTGCACTTCGCTGGGTTTGCTCCTCTCCTGGTCCTCCAACCGCCTCCTGCACTGGCTCTCCTTCCCCTCGCACACCCAGGTGCGCACCGAGTGGAGCCGCCAGCTACCTTTCCCCGCCGTCACCCTCTGCAACAACAACCCCCTGCGCTTCCCTCGCCTCTCCAAAGGGGACCTCTACTACGCGGGGCACTGGTTGGGTTTGCTGCTCCCCAACCGCACCGCCAGACCCTTGCTCACCGAGCTCCTGCGGGGAGACGAGGCTCGGCTGCGTTGGTTCGCCAAACTGGCGGATTTTCGCCTCTTTTTGCCCCCGCGGCACTACGAGGGCATCAGCGCAGACTTCATGGACCGCCTGGGCCACCAGCTGGAGGACATGCTGCTCTCTTGCAAGTACCGCGGCGAGCTCTGTGGGCCACACAACTTCTCCGCGGTGAGTGCATCCAGCCCCCCATGGACATCTCTGGACACCCCCAGCACCCCTAAGCTTCCCCTGGACCTCCTCTCCCCGACCCCATCGATCCCCCAGCCTCGAATCCCTCTGATACCCTCCAGCTCCTCCTGTTGCTCCCCAGACCCCTCTGGACTCCTCTGCTGCCCCCACCCTCACTGGACCCTCCTGGAACCCTCTTACCCACCCCAGACCCCCTCTTCTCCACCTCCCCATACCCTCTCTTCCCCCTTCCCCCCCCCCAATCTCCCCTGCTGACCCCTGGACCCCTCTTCCACCCCCAGCCTCCCCGGACCCCCTCCCCCCCACCCCCAGATCCCCTCTTCCCCCCACCCCCAGATCCCCTCTTCCCCCATACCCTCTCTTCCCCCTTCCCCCCAACGTCCTCTGCTCACCCCTGGACCCCTCTGCCACCCCCAACCTCCCCGAACCCTCCTGGATGCCCCAGCTTCTCCTGGTCCCTCCCTTTCCCTTCCCTTTTCCCTCCCCTGGGCACCCCTTTCCCCTCCACCCCCCCTCACCCCAACCCTCCTGCTGCTCCCCGGACCCTCCTGGAACCCCGCTTTCCCCACACCTATACCTCTCCTTCCCCTCCAGTCCCCCCATTCCCTGCACCCCACAGACCCTCCTGCCTCCCCCTGCCCTGCTCCAGGCTCTCCCCACTCCTGGGTGGGTGTTTTTCAGGGTGTATGGGACCTTACGTGGGCTGCAGCATCACCAGGCAGGGCAGCCTGCAGCCTCAAAATCCTCCTTGCAGCCCCCTCTTAGAAGCTCCCATTATCTTTGCCCATGAAGCTGTTTCCTTGAGTGCTTATTCCCCCTCTGGACCAAAGCCAATACTTTCTGGTTTTGGGGGTATCTCTGCCATTAGCAGAGGAAGGGCTCATTGCCTATTTTTTAAATTAAAACCAATTAAAATTAAAAATAATTTTAATTGAAGACAATTTTAATTAAAAATATATAATATAAAATATAATTAATGTATAAATATAATTTAAAATATAAAAATATAATTAAATGTATTTTTAAATTTTAAAATAATTTTTTAAAATTAACCTTTTTAAAAAATAGTATTCCTACATCCATCCCAGCCGCTCCTGTCACATCTTCCCTGTTGCTTCTAGCATAGTTGCATCTCGGCTTTTTTTTCCCATCTCCAGCTGGGAGGCAAAGTTTCCTCAGGTGAACTGTGGCTGCAGATGCAGGCTCAGCCTCAGCTATGCTCCATCACGGCGGGGAGCTGGGGGGGGGGTGGGTTGGCAGCTGGGCCCCCTCCCGGGCTGCCTGCCAGGGCTCGCCGTGGGGCGGGCAGCCTGCGCTTAGTTTGCTTGCCTGCTCCTTTGGCTGCCCAGCGAATTCCTCGTGGGTTCGTTGAGCTGCAGCTGTGTGGTTGGTGTGGCAGCGTGAGTTGGTTTGCAAATGATGAGCTCTGCTAATTGGAGCTGCTGCCTCTACCTTCTACAAGCCCTCCCCGGCCCCCTCCTTGTGGGGAGCGCTGAGGCACCACGCAGGAGCTTTGTCCAAGGGCTCCACCGTGGGATCAAACACCTAAACTTAGGGCACTGCTTTGCAAACCTCTGAGACTATGTTGAACAAATTCCCGTGGGACTGTTTAGAATCATAGAATGGCCTGTTTGGAAAAGACCTTTGGGTTCATCAAGTCCAACCATACCTGTCCACAACTAAACTATCCCTGAGCACCTCATCTGCCTGGATTTTAAACCCCTCCAGGGATGGAGACTCCCTGGGCAGCCTCTGCCAGGGCCTGAGAACCCTTTCAGGGAAAAAATGTTTCCTGATGTCTAATCTGAACCTGCCCTGGTGCAACTTGAGGCCATTTCGTCTCATCCTTTCCCTTGTTACTTGGCAGAAGGCACCAACCCCCCACCTCACCACAACCTCCTCTCAGGCAGTTGGAGACAGTGATGAGGTTTCCCCTCAGCCTCCTCTTCTCCAGGCTAAACAGCCCCAGGTCCCTCATAACCCCTGTTCTCCAGCCCCTTCCCCAGCTCCGTTCCCTTCTCTGGTCGCCCTCCAGCCCCTCAATGTCCTTCTTGTACTGAGGGGCCCAAAAATGATCCCAGGATTCGAGGTGCAGCCTCAACAGTGCCGAGTCCAGGGGGATGATCCCTTCCCTGCTCCTGCTGCCACGCAAGCTACAATGTGCTAAGAGGAGATACTGAATCACAGTATTTCTAAATGAGAGCTGAAACCAGACTCTCTTAAATGACCCTTTCGTGATTCATTGATAGCAGCTGGATGTTTATTGTGCTGGAATATTCTGCTCTTCTAATCTCTGCAGATATCCAGGAGGGAGAGGTGCACACTGTGATTAAATACTCTTGCTGCTGTTAGCAGGGCGCGTGTCTGTGTGGAGAGATAACTATAGTTTGAGCTGTTGCTGCTCCGCACGCTGGAGAGGAGTTGAATTCCCTGTTCTGTAAGTGCTGCCTGAGATGCATACCTGAAATCAAAAGGAATTGTCTCTTTGGACTTGTCACATCAACCTGGCTGGCTCCTAAAAAGGGAGGAGAGGCAAAAGTCCCTCCGGGGCGGAGTGAACAACCCAGGTAGTGTTAAGTTAGGATATCGCCAACATAAGAGGGAGATGGAACTGTTGGAGCAGGTCTGGAGGAAGGCTATGGAGATGACCGGAGGGCTGGAGCACCTCTGTTCTGACAACAGGCTGAGAGAGTTGGGGTTGTTCAGCCTGGAGAAGAGAGGGCTCCAGGGAGACCTCATAATGTCCTTCTAGTACTGAAATAGCCTCCAGGAAATCTTGGGAGGGACTTTTTACAAGAGCCTGGCGTGATGAGGCAAGAGGGAGTGGCTTTAAATTGGAAAGGGGAAGATTTACATGAAACATTAGGAAGAAATTCTTCACGATGAGGATGGGGAGGCCCTGACCCAGGTTGCCCAGGGATGCTGTGGCTGCCCCATCCCTGGAGGTGTTCAAGGCCAGGCTGGATGGGGTGTTGAGCAGCCTGGTCTTGTGGGAGGTGTCCCATGGCAGGGAGGTTGAAACTGGATGGGCTTTAAGGTCCTTTCCAACTCAAATCATTCCATGATTCTGTGATCCTGTGATATGCTGCTGCAAAGATGAGGAGAATCATGTTGAGGAAGGACCACTCCATCAGGACAAGTCTACAAACCAGTACAGAGGCATAAGGAAACTTAGGCGTCACAGGCACAAAGAGGCACTCAGCCTCTGGGCTGTGAAAAGCTGCCTCTCTCTTCCAGTTCCCCAGTTTAAAAGTGTGACCATGTTTGCAGTCATCAGCAGGGCCTGTTTGCAGGTTTTAATGACCTCTTGGTCCGAGTTGTGGTGAGCAAGGCAACGTGTTTCCTGCTGTCCCAAAAAACATAAAGCCGGGAGCGCTGTTGTGGCTTGACGTGGGTGAAGGATGCTGTGGAGAGTGGTTGCAGGAGTTAAGGGCAGATCCTGATCAACTGATCACTAATTTCTCTGCAGCAGCTGTTTTATACTGCGGAGGAAGGCCAACAAACATGGTCTTCTCCACCATCCTGAAAAGCCACCCCTTGAGGGTGGGAGGGAAGGAATGGGAATGTGTCAACCCTGAGAGTCTTTCTGGAGCTCGCAAGCACCCTGGGAACTGGTAGAGGGAAGCTCTCCCCACCTCTCTTGTTGGATCAGTGTCAGCACTTGGAATCACTCAACTGGGGAAAAATAAAAGGGAATTTTTCCCTTTCTTTCCATACCAAAGGGCGTGTGGCCTTAAGGAGGGACACCAGGGTGGAGAGAGATGGGCGGCAACCATAAAGCAGGGTGAGAAGAGGGGTCAATGCCAACTCCCACCATCACAGCACATCCTTCCTCCTCTCTGTTTTAAAGCAAAAGAGTGAACTCTGTGTTGTCCTTGAATAAAAGCTGAGGAGCTTTTCCACCTGTGAATGCCTAATAAAGAGAGATGTTTCTTGGGGAGGTGCTGGATGCAACTTCTCTGGGATCTGGTGTGTCCAGAGAGCTCATAGTGGGTGACCTCGTTCCCTGGGTGCATGTGGTCTGGGATTGAGGGACCAAACCTAAGGCTCGGGGTTTGCTGTGAGGAACTGGGCAGCCCTAGGCATCCCTTTGCATCTGGGTTACTTGAAGCTTCTGCTTTTCTTCAGAGCTGGGAGGAAATAACACCAAGGAGGGGCAAGAAAATCGCGTGGCTTGACCTGGGCACAGATGGGAATCAAAGTGGGTGAAAAAGATCAAACACAAATTGAATAAATGATGGTGTAAAGGGTATTTTGTAGTTTGATACCTGCTTGGATGCTCAAAAAGCATCTTCTGTCTCAAAAGACAAGAGTGAGGTAATGCTTGCAGGGTTATAGCTTTCATTGGGTAAAAAAAAATGAAATGACAAACTAGACATGGTTTTGAGCAAATAAGTCCTTAGATCTGAAGCAGAAGAAAAGGCTCTGGATGAGAGAGCTGGTCTCCTTTTATTCTTTCTGACTCTGTTAGAGCATCTCACACAAGAGGTAGCCTCTCCTTTCAACCTGGGTTTGTTTATGCCATTAGGGTGCAGTAGCAATTGCACTTCTGGAACGTGAAAAAGCAAAGGGCTGCTTGAGAGTGAGCACAGCAAAACCAACATATGGTTCTGGCATTGCTGGTTTGTTCTGCAGTCTGTGGAAATATAAAGGGGGGATGCACTGATTTCTGGAACCTGGTGCTGCAGGACTGAATTGTCTCACTTGGGCGTGTTTAGCTTATTTCATCAAATCAAAGAATCGCTTGGTTGGAAAAGACCTTCAAGATTACAGAGTCCAACCATACCTGTCCACTGCTAAACCATTGATGAGCACCTCACCTACCCATCCTTTAAACCCCTCCAGGGATGGGGACTCCATCACCTCCCTGCGCAGCCTCTGCCAGTGCCTGAGAACCCTTTCAGGGAAAAAATTTTTCCTGATGTCCAATCTGAGCCTGCCCTGGTGCAACTTGAGGCCATTTCCTCTCATCCCATCTCCTGTCACTTGGAAGAAGAGACCAACACCCACTTCGCTACAACCTCCTCTCAGGCAGTTGGAGACAGTGATGAGGTCTCCCCTCTTCTCCAGTCTAAAAAGCCCCAGCTCCCTCAGCCACCTCCCATAATCCCTGTTCTCCAGCCCCTTCCCCAGCTCCGTTCTCTTCTCCAGACCCATTCCAGCCCCTCAACACCCTTGTAGTGAGGGGCCAAAAACTGAACCCAGGATTCAAGATGCTGAGTACAGGGACACAATGACCTCCCTGCGCTTGCTGGCCGCTCTGTTTCTTATCCAGGCCAGGATGCCATTGCCTTCTTGGCCACTTGGGCACATTTATGAACACTCTGGTTTGAATTATTCTCTTGCCTGTGCAAGGCAGGGGTTTTTGGCTGTATGAAGTGTTTCCCTGCCAGCTGAGGATGGTTGTATATGGGTGAGGTGGAGTCTCATACCCCTCAGTCTATACATGTGGGTTTACTTATTTCCATAGCCTGGACCTAAAACCTCAGCCATTGCACGAGGCCATGGTTATGTCCAGGCTCAGCTGTTACCTTGACACCAAGAGGAGCATCTGTACAGCATTTATGTCCTTCAGAAACTTCATCCAGTTTCTATTAGAAACCTGTCTGAACCGTGCAGTTTAATGATTAAGGATGGTATTTGCTTTCCCATGCAGGAATGGCCCCATCTGTCTATAAATGAGTATCAGGATTAAGTGGACAATTGCTTTGCCCTACATTGCTTGAATTTGGGTGTTGATTGATTCCACGGAGCTCTCTGTGTTTCCAGAATATTTATCTTGGTTGCTCTGCCCTGTGCCTATCGATTTCTTTTGAATTTTAGTTTGTTATTTTTCTTTCTGAGAAAGTTATTAATCCTAGAATCCTAGAATTATGGAACGGTTTGAGTTGGAAGGGATCTTAAAGCCCATCCAGTTCCACCCCCTGCCATGGGCAGGGACACCTCCCACTGGATCAGGGGGCTCAAAGCCCCATCCAGCCTGGCCTTGAACACCTCCAGGGATGGGGCAGCCACAGCATCCCTGGGCAACCTGGGCCAGGGCCCCCCCACCCTCATAGTGAAGAATTTCTTCCTAATGTCCAATCTAAATCTTTCCCCTTCCAATTTAAAGCCATTCCCCCTCATCCTGTCACTCCAGGCCCTTGTAAAAAGCCCCTCCTCAGCTTTGCTGGAGCCCCTCTCAGTTCTGGGAGGCTGCTGTAAGGTCTCCCCAAAGCCTTCTCTTCTCCAGGCTGAAATTAATATATCCCACAAGCTGGAATTTATAGGATAATTACCTCA